>OY856411.1:725798528-726473528 GCA_963693085.1 Alisma plantago-aquatica | reverse complement strand
TCAGGATTCAGTTTGATCATGTTTGGCAACCTAGTCAGGATCTGAATATTATGTCCTATTCTTACATAACTGTTTTAACAATTAAAAGGTATGACCACGGAGTTGTGATGCCACTACAATACAAGATCAAAATTGACAATAAATATTTAATTATATAGATGTGGGTGATAGTGTTTGTTGTTTTAGTGAAATTAATATAAGTTGAGTATGATTATTTCATATGTATCTTTAAAATAAATAATACTTTACATTTGTCTTGCATGGCATGTGCTTATTGTATGTATGTATACTTGTACATTTTTGTATAAATCGGTAACTGATAAGATAATTGAAATTTTCATAATAGAACATATATTACGTACAAGTAGCATAGCAGTTTGAAATAAAAAAAAGTCCATATGACGTTAGGTATAATGTTTGTTACACAATATTGTAGCACCCACAGACAACTTAAATTTGACGACTACAAATTGAAGGCTTCAGTACAAAAGTTTAAGAAAAGGCAGTAATATACATTCTTCGTAGTTGTTGTCTTCATCATTATTGTCTCCAATAACATTATTGTGTTTGTCTGTTGCATAGAGTATCAATTGTTGCATAGGGTTGAGAGCTTCCTACTGGATCTAGTTGTTGTTGTATTGTTGGTGGGTAAGTACGGGTGTTGCTTCTTGTAGGACCTTTAGGTAAAATTGACGTGTTGGCATTCCCTGCATCAACTAGGTAAAACTTTCGTGGGAGTACTTTGAAACTGCCTGTGGTCGTTGCTGCTTGTAGGACCCTTTGGTCTGTTGTCGATCCCTCCCACCCAGTCAGGACATATGTAAACTCCATTGAGAAGTCTACTATAGCCATGACATTCAGAGAGACATTCCCTTTTCTGTCTCGGTAACAATTTTGCTTGTCACGTTTCACCAAAACTGTAATGAAAGATTATAATTCATGACAAGTGTTTTCTCTATCTTTTTTCTATAAGACCACAACTTGCAGGTGATGTTAATGGCACAGCCATGTCAGTACAAGGTGGTCATTACGAGCTTTGTTGGAACAAAGTGTATTAGCATTTGAGTAGGAATTATATGAACAAGTATAATGACCTAATAAGTGTATAAGTTTGAAGTAAATTCCTTTACACATGTAATTCAAGGATTCACATCCCTTATAGTATTTTTTTTTGAGGAATCACATCCCTTATAGTAAGATGGCATAGTTAATGACTTATGAGAGGCAATAATACATGATTCACGTAGTGAGGAGACATTTTGTTGATAATGGGTCTCAACACCATGTTGGTGCATAGTCAATATGTTTATATGATACATGATTGTAACACAGCATAACCTAATAAGATAACACACATATACAAGTAAGCAATGGTGATACCTTGTGTTGATGCCATAATGATCTAATCATATCTAACTTGATCAAACTTAGATCAGTTTCAAAAAAGTAGGAAATGGTGTAATTAGGGTTTGATGATATAATCATAAGGTATAACTCTAATCGGCCATGTAGGAAGAACATTGACCCTAATACTAGGACAGGTTATATTTGTTGAATGTGCACAGATAAATAGCATAAGTTTGTACTCTCTCTCATTTACATGAATATGCATGGTTATATTTGCTGAATGTGCATTGAGTGTCCTCTAATCAAAGAATTGTGTTCCAGAATATCAACAGAGTATCCTCTCATAGGGAAATCACCTTGTGAAATACAAAAAAAATCGGCTTCTAAACCTATTGAAAATAGGCCTACAAAACTAGCTCAAACAATAATGATCATTTTATGATTTTAGAACAAATGCTAGGTGTAGTGGTAAATTCAAATACTTCTCTTATACGAAATATTACTGAATTGTTTCAAACTGAACCCACTCCCATAATACTAGTTCAAATTTAGATTGGTTTTGGGCAAGTTAATGGTGCTGATTAAACTGATATGATTAGCTCAATTTGTATTTTTAGTGGTAGCATGTACCCTACAAACAATGCCTATTTTTAAAAAAATCATCCCTCAAGTAAAATGTGTTTAGTTCCAGTTTCACTGCCTACCCTAACTATAGAACAAAATCAACCATAATTCAGATGTTAACAAAATCAACCATAATTCAGATGTTAACCATAATTTAGAGTAACTTGATAACACTGAGAAAGTGAAAGGGGAGCACTTGGACCAGCATCGGCCCTAATTTATAACAGAACGAGGACTTATTTCTCGCCTCTTCCCCTTCCCGCAGCTTCCTTGTCCTTGAAAAATGGAGAAGCGTGATCAAATGCCTTGGAAGAAGACGAGATTAGACAACACGCCCGCCTTACCTGCTTTCATTTCGACGCATGCTATGACTGTTCGGCCCATGAAGCGGCAGCAGCTCCCAGAGACAGCAGAGGCAGGGGCACATGCTAGGGCTCGCATGGTCAAAAGGGGGTGAGAGGAGTAGACAGCGCTGCCAGGACAGAGGTCAGGAGTAGACGGCGAACATCACACCTACTCGTAGACGCAGCTAGTTATCCTCTTCCTCGAGCACCTGCAGCAACTGCTTCGCTCAACTGGAGTAAAGCGGGTGTCGGGGGTGAGAGGAGAGTGAGAGGAGTCAGGGGCGAGAGGGGAGAGTGGGGGGTGAATCCGAATTGAAAATCGAAATCTCACTCGGACAGGGACCGAGTTGGTCCGGATTTCAGGACAACGGAACCCCGAAACGGGGCCATTCCGGGATCTTCAGCCAAACACTGATCTTCGCAAACCCGGACCGGATCGTGCTGACGTGGCGCAAGATGACATGTCGGAATCTGGAGCCGCTCTCGAACCAAATAAGGGCCAAGGGTTTGTGTTCTAATGGTGATCATTAAGTGGCCTTAACTGTCATAGACACTGGCTAATAAAACAACCTTATTAATATCGACTTTATTTTACCCTCGGTGAAACACGATATGTAATATACATATCCGGTTCTTTTGTCTAAGACAAAATGAACAAAAAACATTATTATGAATGTTCCCACCGTCAAGAGCCCAAACATAGACGTGACTATTAATATTGAATCTACCTATCATGAACGAGCAAACTAAATAATTAGGTGTTCGAATAAAAGAACATGGATAAATATATACAGTAATGATGCTGGAGACGGAGGGTGAAACATAACAAAATAAATGCAGTTATCATGCTGGAAACTAAACAATTATGTGTGAGTCAGAGAGATAAATGCACCACTGACTGAAGACGTACGAATTCTTGGTAAAGATTCCTTTATCAATTATGACATCTGCGCAAGGTTGTCCTTTCACAAACATTTCAGATGGTAGAGACGGTCTCTCAAACTAAACAATTATAAACCATCACAATAGAAAGAACGAGTGGTCAGGAGTAACTCCTCTCATACTCGCACGTTGCAGTGTCTCGCACCGGATCGTTACTCATATATATATATATATATATATATATATATATATATATATATATATATATATATATATATATATATATATATATATATAGCGTGTGATCTGTACACTCAAGTGTATTCTAGGCTGACTTTATATAAATATATATATATATATATATATATATAATATATATAGAGAGAGAGAGTCAGGCTAGAATACACTCAAGTGTATTCAGAGCAGAATACACTCTAAGTAGTTTTTCATGATGTAATATTTTTTTGAAAAAACTAATCTGTTGATCTTCTTAATCATCTTGTGAATAACTCATATACAAAATTTGAGCACATTTGGACATTTATAGGTCATGTTATAAAGACCGCAAAAATTATGCATTTCAGATGAGTGACTTACACTCATCCAAATGGGCTCAAAATTTGTATGTAGTCTAATTATAGTATGACAATGAAGATCAATGGTTTATATTTTTGCAAAAAAAATAGTATTGATATGCAAACACACTTGAGTGTATCTGTGCGATCTCTACACTCGAGTGTATTCTAGCCTCTCTCTCTCTCTCTCTCTCTCTCTCTCTCTCTATATATATATATATATATATATATATATATATATATATATATGGGTATATATTCACTACCCATGCGGGTAACTAACTTTAGTTACCCGTGGATCTATTTTGTAATAGAAAGGTAATGACACAGATAACATTTGTAATGAGATGACCAAATTTGTAATACAAACACTCGTTTTGTATTACACATCTGATTACAGTAAAAATGATATATGTGACAGTAGCTTACGTTGTAATACAAAACGAGTGTTTGTATTATAAATTTGGTCATCTCATTACAAATGTTGTCTGTCTCATTACAAATAGGTACCTTTCTATTACAAAATAGATCTACAGGTAACGAAAGTTACTTACCCGCGCGGGTAGTGAATGAATGGCCTATATATACGCTGCATCGGCACCCGGGTGCAGTGATAAATATACAAGGGGTTTTGACACTACGGCGCCCAGTTGTGTTGAAGGACATGCGGGGGTTTTCACATCTTGGATGGGTGTGGGTAAGGAAGCTAATCCCGCTACATCATTACCGGATGTAGTGAAAAATGTGCAAGGACAACATTTTCAACGGAGGCATGTAAAGAAGCAAGTTCAACAAAAAAAGATTAGAGTTGGTTCTTGGAATATTGGCTCTTTGATAGGAAAGTCTTTGGAGATAGTGGATACCATGATTAGAAGAAAAGTCAATATAACTTGCTTGCAGAAAACCAAGTGAACAGGGGAACGATGTAGAGAGATTGGAGACACAGGGTACGAAATCTGGTATACAGGTATTGATAAACATAGAAATGGTGTAGGCATTATTTGTTGATAAGATGTTGAAGGACGATGTTGTCGAGATCACAAGAATGGGTGATAGAATCATAGCTATCATGGTTGTTCTTGGGGGAAGGATTTTTAACATAATTAACATTTACGCCCCTAAGTTGGCCTTAGCGAGGAGGCCAAGAAAGATTTTTGAGATGACATGGATGAATTGATGCAGGGAATACCGATAGAGAAGAAGATTATTATTGAGAGTGATTTAAATGGTCATTGTGGGGAGAAGCAATGCTAGATTTGAGAGAGTTCATGGTGGTTTTGTCTATGGCGGCAGAAACGGAGAAGGATAGAAGATATTAGATTTTGCAGTTGCATATGATATGATTTTGGCAAACACTCATTTCAAGAAAAGAGAATCTCATAAGATTACTTTCAAGAGTGGGCGCAATTGTAGCCAAAATGATTACTTCCTTATGAGGAGGGTGGATCGTAAAGTATGCAAGGATTGTAAAGTGATTTCTAGCAAAGAAGCACCACCCAACACAGGTTGGTGGTTTTGGATATTTCAATAAAGGCAAGCATGACAAAAACCAAGATAGCAGGATCAAATGGTGGAATCTTAAAGGAGAAAAGAAATTGACTTTTCGTGATAAATTCATCAAGGAGGGCACTTGGAACTTGAAGTCTAATGTTAACACTATGTGGCATAATATGAGCTTCTGCATAACGAAAAATTACCAAAGAGGTTTTGAGGGAGTCCAAAGGTTGTGTGTCTCCAAAGGTTGTGGGTCTCCACAGAAAGAGACTTGGTCGTGGAATGATGAAGTACAAAAGGCTATTAAACTCAAAACGGAGATCTATAGGAGCTTGCCCAAATCTCGAGATGATGCAACTTTCCAGAGATACAAGCAAGCAAATAAAGAAGCTAAGAAGGTTGTTTAGGAGGCAAGGTCTAGATACTTTGAGGATATTTATAAGAAGTTGGACACGAGTGAAGGGGAAAAAGATATATATAAAATGGCTTGTATAAGAGAAAGGAAAGGAAGAGACTTGAGTCGAGTAAAATGCATCAAGAATGGAGATGGTAGAAAACTGGTGAAGGATGATGATATCAAGAACCAATGGAGAAATTACTTCCATAAACTTTTTTGATGAAGATATTGTAAATAATGTACAAGACTCGTGTGACATGAATACAAGAGATATCATTTACACACGACAAGTTTCACATTTTGAGGTCAAGAATGCTTTCAAAAAGATGAAAATGAGAAAGGCAAGCAGACTAGACAGTATCCATTAAGATGTATGGAAGAGTATGGGGGATGAAGGAGTTGTGTGGTTAATGAATTTCTTTAATAACATTATGAAGATCAAGAGGGTGTCGGATAAGTGGAGAAATAGTACTATAGTCCCCATCTACAAGAACAAAGGAGATGTTCAAAGCTGCACTAATTATAGAGGTATCAAGTTGATGAGTCACACTATGAAGCTTTGGGAGAGAATTATTGAGCAAAAGCTAAGATCTATAACGCAGACATCAAACAACCAGTTTGGATTCATGTATGGGAGATCAACAACAGATGCTATTTTTCTAATAAGGAGGCTTATGAGAAAGTATAAAGAAAGTAAAAAAGATCTTCATATGGTTTTTATTGATTTGTAAAAGGATTATCAGTAGGTACCCAGGGATGTATTGTGGATGGTCTTCAAGAAAAAGGGGGTGTCAATCCAATACATTGACTTGATTAAAGACATGTGTAATAGCTCAACTGCAAGTGTGAAGACTCCTGGAGAAGAGACACCAACATTTTCTATCACAGTTGGGGTACACCAAGGATCCACACGTAGCCTATATTTGTTCGTTCTTGTCATGGATGAGTTGACAAAAATGTTCAGGATGATATTCCTTGGTGTATGTCATTTGTTAATGATATAGTGTTGATTGACGAAACCAAAGATGGATTGAATGACAAAGTTGAACTTTGCAGAAAGACATTGGAATCAAATGGATTGATGATTAGTAGAAGCAAAACTGAGTATATGCATTGCAATTTCAGCCGATCTCGCAGTGTGAATGGTGGAGCCAAGTTAAAAGTAGATATACCAAAATGTGATAAATTTTGGTACTTGGGTTCTATTATTAAAATAGATGGGGATGTCCAAGATGACATTTGTCACAAGTTCACTGTAGGATGGTTGAACTGGAGGAATGCAATTAGAGTATTATGTGATCGGAAAATCCCTTTCAGATTAAAAAGCAAGTTTTATAGAACAGCTATATGGCCAGCCATGATCTACGGGAGTAAATGTTGGGCGGTGAAGAAACAAAGTCTCAACAAGATGAATGTGGTTGAAATGCATATGTTGAGATGGATGAGTGGGAAAACAAGAAAAGATCACTTGAGAAATGAATATATTAGGAATAAAGTAGGGGTGGCGAGCATTAAGGACAAGTTGTGTGAGGGTCGACTCATATGGTATGGACATGTGCAATGCAGACCGATTAATGCGCCTATACGAAGCAGTGCTATTGAGCCAAGCACAATTAATAGAAGAAGAGGAAGGCCTAAATTAACATGGGAAGAGCTTATAAAGAGAGATTTTAAATCTTCACATCTCGAGCATAATATGACCCATGATAGAGCTGAATGGAAATGAAGGATCTATGTAGCCGACCCCAGCATGGTTGGGACTGAGGCTCATATATATATATATATATATATATATATATATATATATATGGCTATAAGAATTGTGTACCCGAGTACATGTAGCTTACATGTACCCACCTTCATTTATGGTGATTGTACAATTATAATGAATAATCCAACCTTATGGATGTAAAGTATACACCTTAGATAAGATGTATACAAAAAATCAACACAAACTGATATTCATAGATAAATAAAAGAAAGAAAATGTGTATTTTCTGATCAACGGTAAGTTGCAGAAATTGCATAAACCATTGAATGATTTACTGTTATATCTCATGATCTATATGAGACGTGGTTATGATTTTTTAAACACGTCTAATCTATATAGTGTTGAATCAATCATATGGTTGGATTTTATCAACATACTCCACATGTGCTATTTTAATGTTCGGTACACGTAAGTCACATGTACCGGCCGGTACACACTTCCTAACCTATATATATATATATATATATATATATATATATATATATATATATATATATATATATAACATAGCATCTTGTCTCTTTCTTCATCTCCTCTCCATCATATCTCTTCCCTTATTCTCCCCCTCACACAAATTACGACAATGAAATAATATGAAACAACATGGAGCATTTAGGGTGAAGAATTATAGGTAAATGTCATGGTAGTGGATAGTTCGGCTAATGTGTGGAGAAAAATCAATAACACAAGTCAATGTAATTGTTACCTGATAAGGGAACTCCCAACTTAACTTTTACTAATGACAGGGGATGCCTATCTATAGGTACTTTAGGTAGCGTCTAATACTCGATTACACAAGGTGGGAATATACCCAGGCCACTTGAAAACTTGACCTTGTATAACATGTAATTACAACTCTAACACTCCCCTCAAGCTAGTGCATATATAGCATAAGCGCCTAGCTTGTTACACAAAAAATGAACCTGACACCCATTCAATGGCTTGGTAAATAAATCAGCTAGTTGATCTTCTGATTTGACTTAAAGGAGCTTAATCATCTTGTTGTAGACCTTTTCTCTAATAATATGACAACCAATTTAAATGTGCTTGGTCTTTTTTGTGAAAAACACGGTTGGATGCAATATAAACAACAACCTGATTATCACATCTCAACTCCGTTGACTCACTAACTGGAAACCAAGTTGTCCAAGAAAGTTCCTGACCCACAAGAGCTCACATGTAGCCTACGTCATAGCTCTATATATAGGATCTAGTTGATTCTTATGTTCATATTTCTCTTGTGGGATGCAGATGGATATTTATTGGCAAGTACCATTGGTACATTCGAGCACCCAAAAGCTCACCTAGTCACAAAAGGAAATACACAAACCCATGGAGTTGATCACTCTGAAACCTACCCATCTTAACTTTGTTTGTGTGCTTATTTTTGTCGCTGACAATCCTGATTGGCCATCATTGCAATTGGATGTGAAGAATCAAAAGATGTGGCAACCAATTGGCAAAATTGTTGATATACGAATGAGAGGTCGAAGGATCTAAATCCCCAAGTGATTGGATGAATGAATCTCCAAATTTTATAAAAAAATGGATGTGAAGAATGCTTTCTTATACAACAATCTGAATGAGGAAGTCTATATGAAGCAACCTCCTGGATTTGTTGCTCAAGTGGAGTGCTAAGGTTTGTTGGCTTAGAAAAGCTATTCATGGCCTGAAACAAAACCCACAAGCATGGCTTGATAAACCAAGTCATATTCTTGTTAAATTTGACTTTAGAAGCTCTCATTATGATCGTTCACTGTTCATAAAAAAAGGATTGACTATGGGCTTGTGCTTCTAATTGTGTATGTAGATGATATCATTCTTTTTGTTAACGAACATGACGGTATATAAGCTACCAATTGTGTATGTAGATGATATCATGCTTTAGCGTATCTTCACTCGTTACATTACGACTAAGGGATCAGGTTGTTGGCATTTTCACAAAGTCACTTCCGAAGACAAGATTCACAGCCATGGCGTACAAGCTTGGTATTTAAAACATCTATACTCCAGCTTGAGAGGGAGTGTTAATATGTTAGTGTTTTGTGTTATCTCTTGTGGTATTTTGTATTTCCTGTGTTTTTCCTTTATAGTCTTTTACCCTATATTGCTTAGTTTGGTAATTTAGTTCTCCTCTTATCCTATATAAAGAGAGGACTTGTATTTGTTTTCTTATCTCAATATATCCTATTTACTAATTTACAAGTATAAAGAGGGACGTAGGGTGTTTGGCAAAGTCATTGCCATTTGTCATAGGGATGGTGAAAACACCATGTAATTTCTATTTATATTTTTATTTTACTTATAATATGTTTATGACTTATCCACTAATTAGTATAAATTTATGTTATTTAGTTGCTTTGTGGGATGCATATGGTGGTCAAATACCCTTGCTTTAGTGGGCGGTGAAGCGTATTCTTGGACTTTACCATACCCCCCTCTACTGCAAAAAGGGCATGATGTACATTTGACTTTGTAAGGGTTATCAGGTACCCCAAGTTATACTTATGATGTAGACATGTCGTTGCATACTTGCATTATTCAAATTACATTGACATGCATTTTCTTCTGTAGATTCACACAATGCTTGAGGTGAAAAGAATGAACAAGCTTGTCTACATTCAATACTGCCAACAACTTGACAAAAGGTTCAAGAGTAGGCAGATATGGAACCAAGAGAAGAGATATGATTCTATTTCTTTAGATGAACTGAATCAGAGTAGTGAACGGATCGTAGGTATTCAAAAAGAATATGTTGTTGTTGAAGGTGTTACATTGAGCCAAGTTAATATTGTCATGGGAGGTATGAATTAGCATGTTGGGCCGAGTTATTGAGTAGGCCAAGAAGATTTACTTCTATAACACATGCATAGAATTAAATGTTCAATTTCAATCTTGTGTCTGATGGCCCAGAAATAGAAATTTTCAAAATTTCGGCTAAAATTTCGATATATACGGCTCTGACGATTTCGACGACCAAATAAGCGAATTAAATCAAGAAAATTGACCAGGACCATCTAAACGCCAAGATCTACTCAAATATGCAATAATATTTCATATTGGCTATGTGGGGGGGGGGGGGTTCTCCCACATTTTTAAGTGAAGGAAGCTGAACAATTTCGATAGAATTTCGATGGAAATTTCGATGGCAAAATGAAGGAATTAAGTTATGAAATTCTGCAAACACAATGTTTAGACATAAACACTAGATTATATAACAAATTTATATGTTTAGAGGTTAGGGTGGGATCCATGTCTTGATGAGTGAGTGCACAAATGAACAGAAATGTCAAGTCTGCTAGACAATCAGACTATAAAAAACTTCAAGTTACAACTTAGAATTTAAAACTTACAGTTACAAGTTACAAACTTATGAACTATAACTTGTATCAAGTATAGTGTTAGCATTTAACTAGGTTACATGGAACATTTATACAAATATCCAAGAAAGAACTTAGTTATTTTTGGAGTATATTTCCATATATCTATGGAAGAGTGTAGAAATTGATGAAGGTAATGTATTGGTCTAGGGATAGGGTAAACATAACTTAGAATTAAGAAAAATAGCCTTTAAAAGCAAGAGATGCAAAAAAAAAATTCAAAATACCCAAGATGTAGTATTAACAGTCTTAGGAACAAATTTCTCGAAATTAAGTTTTGTTTATGTACCATTTCGCGAAATTTCGGCCCAAACTGAGCTTTTTGGTGCGAAATTTCACCCTGTTTTGCAAAAATTCACACCTAGGGTCGAATTTTTTGCAAAATTACATCCCATTACCTGCATTTGTGCGTTTCGCATGACCGATCGTAAGTTTCGATCTCCGATTGCAAAAAAAAAATTTCAAGCGAAATTTCGCAATTTCGATCGAAATTTTGTTCCATGAACACATGGGGCTAGAAGAGATCTAAGGGGGAGACTTAGTGATGATGATGATGATGATGATGATGATGATGATGATGATGATGATCTTCGAGAAGAGGAAATAAGTAGAGGATGGAGACCAAAATGATGATGATGAAAGTGGTGATGGCGAGGAGTCAGAGAACAATGATGGAGAGGCATATTTGAGTTTTAGTCTTTTAGATGACTTACATATGTATGATTGAGTCTGAGTCTAGTACTATACCTCTTATCTTTTGATTTTTTGAAGTGACAATATACCAACTTAGCATTTATGCTTGAATATTGGGATATACATCTATAAACTACAAATGTTTGGGTTTTTATTTATAGAAGTGGGAATGTGGAATGAATTACATTCTCTTCATCTATTATGTGCCATGTCTTTGTTTTCTTAAGTAACTAATTGAATTAGGGGTTGTTTGGATTATTATTTCGAAAATGCAGCAGCAATTATGAGTTATGGGAGTTAAACTAACGCAATTAAATTTGTCTAAACTTTAGATTACATTGTTTGGTCGATACATTGAAGAGAGGTCATCCTTTCCGCAAAAGTGGTGCATGTTTCTTCGCTAGCAGAGGTGATTTTTCCTCTAGCTGAAGCGCCCAATCCAAAAGAATCCTACGCGCCCGATATGGAAGTGGAAGCCGTTTGAGTCAGCAGTGGAAGCCGTTTGAGTCAGCAGTGGGAGCCGTCGTCGTAGAGCAAATCTACAGCAACATCAGGAAAAACCCGCCACATACCTGAAAGGAGATTGACGAGATGGAGAAAGTAGAATCGATGGAGTGGGAAGGTGGAGGATGGTGGGGGAAACGAGGGAGGACACGTCGCTACGAAAAAAGTAGGTATAGGGGAAGTGGGGCTCTTAACCCACGCATCTAGTATTCTAAAAACCTGCCGCTTGTGGCGGTCTTTAAAGGGACCATGTGATATGTAGGGAAATACTAGGCAACTAACTATCGGAATTTAACAATAAAATTTTGAGCATCCAAACAACCTCCTTCTGACTGCATTAGTTAGAATATCAAAATCAACTACAATACCACTGGGAAATACAGCATCCAAACGGACCCTTGGAGAATTTCAAGAATCGTTGAAGTTTCAAGGTATGTCTTATAGTATGAACCTTTCATTCTTTAACTCGTGTTGTCCTTTTACTTCAAAACTTCACTTTACTCTTTTAGTTACTACTATTTCAACTTATTTGAGGGGTGGTTCAATAGCATATATTATTTTGGGGGTAATATATGTATAATAAGTATTTATCAAAAAGTTGTCGCTTGGGCTCTTAGCTAAGGTGGGACACCACTTGGCCAACCTTAAAAACCATGAGCGGTGGCAACTCCATCGCATGAGGAAGCTCCATTGGAAGGCGGTGGCTCCATTACAAAGAGTGATCGTGGATGCTTTAGCAAACCGCGTGGTAGGTTACTCGTTCATAAGGTTAGATACTATTTCGCCCTTCTTCCTTCCTCATTCCCCCTTCAACGCCAATGTTTTTGACTTCGTCCTTTTCTTCTTCCTCAACCCTCAACCAACTATGTGCCCTACTCCTTCCTCATCCCCACGTTATGTTATCTCCTCATTACTCATTCCTCCCCCCATGTCCCCCCCTCCTTCCCCTTCCTCAACCCCCACTGGCACATTTTGTCTTTTCCCCATTCCTTAACCGCCACTCACCCCACGTTGTTCTCCCTTCTTCATCATCCCCTCTTCCCTCCTTCCTCCTCCCCTACAACTTGTCTCTCTCTCCTCCTTCCCCACCCTCCTTCCTCCCCCAAAATCATCTTCCTTTTCCTTTTATTCCTCCCTTCATGCCACCCCCATTCCTTATTTCATACTCCATCCCCCTCCCCACTACCATAAAACATTTGTTCCTCTCCCTATTCTTGATTTCCCTGTTTGATCTTTTCATATTTCTCTAATATAGTCAACAAATATTAAGAGTTCTCCTTCCTTCCCTCTTCCTATGTTCAACTTCACGGATATCTCAAAGCTCCCTACACATCCTCCTTGTAATCAATTTCTTTGACATTGCCAACTACCAGCCATCAACCATGTAGTTTTTACTCCCTCTTTTACTATTGCATCCATGAACTAGAAAATGTGTTACCTTCTTGATTCAAATTCATTCTCATTTTCTTTAGTTGGACTTGAAACACTAAATTGTCATTTGCTCATTTAGGATATTGTAAGTTAACAGAAACCTAAACCTAATTGCCATCACATTATTTTGTTTACGTCAAAATTGTATTTTCATGTGAGAGTTCCATGGTATGTTTGTCATTTTCCTATTTAGTTGCCATTCATTTTTGTACCATGTATGTCTTTTATTACAATAAGAGATAATCTGGTTATTTATTCGCCATGTGTTTTCAGTTTCTTTTGTTTTCTTTTGCTCATATCATATCATCTAACTCTTAATCACATAAAATAAAAGAATCATTGTTGTAGCATGGTGAGTCTGTTGATGACAAGTTGAAGTGCAAGTTTTGTCATAAAGTCTTTCCCGCCACAATTGTGTGGATTAGGTATCACTTCGGAAGAGCAATTTGCAAGAACATCAAGTTGTGTCCATAGTTTATGATTCAATTAGGCAGATTGCCGCAAAAGTTGTAGGTGACTTTCAAGCTAATGCCACTTATAGAAGGCAAAAAATTGTAGACTTCTTCACAAGTGAAGATTTTTTGGCTTCTCACTCCGTCATTTGTCCATCTTAAACTAGTAGTTTAATAGTTATTGATAAATATATTGTTTGTCTCTAGTTAGAAAACTCTTCATTCACTCGCAAAGAAAGAAGAGAAAAAGATAGTTGATAGGGTCATCCTGAAACGCATTGTAGAAAACATAGTTTTCAAGATGGCCAGGTGGTGGTCTGTCCTGAATGGGTGCCTAAACTGCCTAGGTGGGAGTCAGCCTATATTGTTTATTTTCTGCAATGTATATATAAGGTATTTGTGTATATGTTTTAAGATCTACCTACACCCTAAATAGTAATGTAAGAGTGAGCTAGTAGCTTAAAAACACCTAAAAAGCACTTACATATGTCAAATAGATGTTAAAATAACACTAATCTAAAATTAAAAAACCCAAAAAAATTGTCTAGGCGCACACCCAAGCGCCTATTTTTCATTTTAGGTAGGTGAGAGCCTCGGCAGACCCCCTTGGGTGCCTAGGCATCTCAACAACTATGGTAGAAAACAACTTGACATTCCATATCTTGCAAACTTTAGAGTTATGCGAGGTTATGTTTGTTATTGGACCAAGCTGGGACAGATTGTGAAGCTCATGTTAATGAGGC
This sequence comes from Alisma plantago-aquatica, assembly GCA_963693085.1. Lineage (NCBI taxonomy): Eukaryota > Viridiplantae > Streptophyta > Magnoliopsida > Alismatales > Alismataceae > Alisma > Alisma plantago-aquatica. The sequence continues at coordinate 726,458,891 of OY856411.1, read as the reverse complement.
GGCGAGGGCAACACTCTTGGAAGAAGTCAAAGGTGACGTAGATGTATGTCGAATCCATTAGGATGGGCTGAGATTTTTCAAGTTGTATGATGGTTGGGAAAATGAGATAGAAAGGCCTCACATCAGCATGTTCGTCGCAAGCCATATAGGGGTGTGATTCTATGTGTTGTTGGCCATGTCAACGATGACCCATATTTGTGTTTGATTTCATTACGAACAGTGCAAGTAACTAATCTTCTACAGGGCAATCACTTGAGAATGAATATCCCCACATTATCCAGGCAATGTGTTGGACATTGTACAGATCTAATGTTCAAAGACAATGATGAGTTTGCCATCAGTTACAAATGAATAGTTGCAAATGTCAGGTTGGTCGTTAAAATTAACATATAAGTTTCAAACTATGCTCAATTTAAAGAGAGCATACTTATGCAAGGGAGTTGAAAACATCAAAGGCAACTGGATTTGCAACTCACTTCTTGTATATGGTCTCTATTTTGACTTAAGAGCATACTATTAGATATAAAAGTGAGGAAGGTGTGCAAATTGTATAGAACATCCAAGGGTGTGAGTTTTGGGCTATACGAAAGCTAATTTAAGTGTCATTGACCCAATGATGAAAGTGCTAAGGCTAGCAGATGGAAATGGATCCGCTAATGGTTATATATAAGAGGCTACAGATAGAGCTTAAGGAAGCTATTAAAACTATAGAGCTTGAGAAAGTTATTAAAACTATGTTCAATGGTGAATTCAATTTTTGTATAAAAGGGACGACTCAAAGTGGATGCAGAGATAAAGCAAAGTTGAAAAAAGTAAATCAAAGAATGGTAGTTGATGTGTTTGAAATATCCAAAATCACACTAGAGCTTTGTGATTACCATTCTTGGATAGTGATGTTTTCAACCAATTTGTTGTTGAATCCCTTTCGTATACACATACAAGTAAGATTATGTTTCATTATTGCATTTGATTTGACTGATATTAATAATGTAGCATCTTATTTCTAATTCATTTTTCTCTTACAAGGAGTTTGGTGGGATATGTATGGTAGGGAACTCCCTGTCTTGCAGAAGTTGGCTATCACCAACCGTGTAGTGAGTCTATGTGCAAAAGAATTTGGCACGGCTCACACCAAAAAAGAAACCGGCTTGACATTATGGAGTTGCATGATATGGTCTATGTTCGAATGAATTCTAATGAGGACCATTGTTGCAAAAGAAAAAATGGTGCAAAGACCATTGATCTTGACAAGAATCACATCCACATGTTTGATAATAAATTCACTTAAGGACATGGAATGTTGATAAAGATGAAGAAAATGAAGTTACAAATGAGCGTGTTGATGATGACTTCACTTTATGCATAGGCTTAGAATAGTTACTCCTTTTCATTTTTGAGTGATGCAAAAGGCTTACTAAGTGGGTCATGTAATAGACTAGTTTACTGGATTGCAGCATTTTTGGGGTATGCTGTGTTGGATCTCTAATATTTTCAAACACTGATATTATGTGCTTGTTGTTGGAAATTAGGAATACAGGTTACTTAGTCCCGTCTTTGCAGCATAAATGATGTTGGGTTACATGTATATATAAACAAATCGTTTCAGTATAGACATGTATATATAGACGATTTATTCCATATCCTTCCAGAATATTTGACTAAACAATCTTTTTCCCAATTTTTTTTTGAATTTCTAATTTTCAGGCCAATCAAAATTGTTGAATGCCGAACGTGTCACTGTGGTAATAAGTGCATAAGTTCTAGTGTACACTGGACAGTAAATTGGTTATTTGGTATACATAAGTTGTATGATTAAGTACACAACTATTTTGCCCAGCCCCTAATTGCATATTTGGTTTGCTGATCTAGTTGGAACTGGATCGGAATTCCATGTTTTCCCTAAATCACGTGTTCATTCAGTGTTGACTAAAATTGGGCTTTCAAAATTATGGGACTTTCCGTCCTAGTAGTGTGGGAGTTGTCAACCCTATACACCCTCTAGAACTATGATATAAATATGCCAACATTCCTGGTTTTCACCTCCAACGCCCCATGCCCATCCCTAACTTCAACTTTTAATGCTATGACCACTATCATTGGTGTTGTTGTTCGTTGTCACCACCACCATCACTATGATCACCATTCTCACCATATGGTCACCACCACCAAAGCCATCATTGACACTGCCACTTTCACATCTGCATCAACGCTTTGACTAAACTCCGTCTATGTTTTCATACATTTTGTGCAAATATAGCCGGTCCCAAGCCCGGGTAAAGGAGGAGGGTTGGTGGTAGGTTGACAGCCAGCCATAAAAACTTTGTCACTTTTGCTTATAAAGAGAGATTTTGAATCTCTACATCTCAACCAGAATATGGTCCATGATAGAGCTGAATGGAAACGAAGGATCCATGTAGCCGACCCCAACATAGTTGGTACTGAGGCTTAGATGATGATGATGATGACCAACGCTTTGACTACCACCAACAAAGTCACCATTGTCATTGTTTTTGTAAATGTCATTGCAGCTACTACCACTCCTGCACCCCTGCTCCAATGCCACTACGATTGTCAGCACTTCTATGGTCGCCATTGTTATCAGTGTTGCCATCATATTCGTCCTTGCCAATGCCACTGCCATCATTGACTATGTCCCTACTTTTTTTTCCATCACCCTGTTGCTATAATTACCAGTGAGTCGCCTTGTCATGATCACAACCAACACCACCTAGAGGATCCTCAGGAGAAGGCTCCTCCAAACTGCCTTTCCTAATCACATCCTAAGTGAATTCCCATAGGGACCAAGGCAAAGGCAGGAACTTCCTCTAGTAGCTACCATAGCTACTGCTACCACATCATCGTCGTTGTTATTGGCATAGCTAACCATAATCGCCACCACTGCCCACTCGTCATCACATTTGAGTTGGGGACTATTTCCTAGGAAAGATTTATATCACAAACCCTAAGCTTTATTAAGTAACCATCCAAACATAGGATGGTAAAACAATGCTCTATCCTACATGGTTTACCATCTCATCCTATCATTTGTTTAACCTCACTCCTCTCCTTTTATGCAAACCAAACAAAGTGTACTGGGATTTTTCTGTGCTCGCTCTTATTTACAATATATTTGGATTTTGCATTATGGCCTTTTGTCAAATGAAGTTTGGGCATTGGAAACTTTATACACCCAGACATAGTCACAAATATTGATTTCATGGATTTGTATGGTAAAGTGTCACACATAGAACACGTCTATGTGTCTATATGTGTAAACACGTCAATCACCTACCAACATAACGCTCATTAAATTCTACAATTAAACTAATTAGATATTATAAATCTATCATGAAACATAAAGGCAGATATTCTTATATATATGCATAACACATTACATAAAAATGGCATAATGAGAAATTAGAGCTTAATAACTGGATATGTCAATTGATGAGATCATTTCCGGCCCAAGGATGTGACATGTTTTTCTGTTACCGTAGAGGTAGGTGAAAGATTATTTATGGAAATAACAAAACCAATTATTTAAAATTTCTTTTGAAAAACACAAAATTGCCAATAATGTGTTAGATATGTGAATCATTTGTTTAATTTGAGTATTAGTACTTATTTGGTTGTAAATCATTTGAGAATAAGTAGTGAAAGATAGATCTTATAGGAGCAAAAAAGCGTAAATTAGGAAATTCGAGAAAAAATGTAAAATTACAAACAAATGGATAATGTGTTTGATATGTGAGTCATTTGTATCATTCGAGCATTACAAGTTATTTGGTTGTAACATACAACAAAGGAGTATATAGACAAGCATACATACATGTTTTTTTGTGTGTGTGGAAAAAAAGTGAAATAAAATCGATTCTACATAGTTCAGATTTTGTTATGCTTGTAATTAACAGTTCAATCAAAAGAGTAAATGTATATTGTTGGATATATAAATGGTAGACTAGTCACACACAAAAAGTGTTCATTTGGACAAGTAGATCCTTGCATCTAATATCACAAAATTCATGGCCTCAAACTAACTCAAATGTCAAATTTTGTAAACATTTAATGGATGGCTTGAAAGTATTTGAAAAATTAGTCTATGACTACTCATAACGTGAAGATCGAGACCTACTGAATCATGCAACTAAAGATACCAAACACGATCCTTGTAATCATCACGTTGTAATTGAAACCATAAAGAAACAAGTCCCTCAATGATAAAGATTCTTATGTTATGAAAGAAAAAGATTTTATGAATTGGGAAAGGTTATCAGTTAAATGTAAGCTCAATACAGTATTGTATATATCCGTTGCCTTTTAAAATGGATGGACTACACATATGTTGGCCTAATCAGCTCTACATGTTGTAGGACTACGATGTTGAAAGACTCAAAGCTAGATCCTTTCATTGATTTCACGAAGCAAACTACCACTTGCAACATAACGTTCCTTGTACCATAAAGATGTCTCTGGTGCATGCAAAGCTATAAAAATAAGTTCTTTGATTGACTCAAAAATCATAATACAGTTCACCTCATTATGCAGCATCTCAGCTGCAGAAAAAATTGTCATAGCTTTCTTAGCTTGAGCTTCCAAGAAGCTACTTTCTTTCAATAAAGATTGATACAGCATCCCCTGTCTTTCATTTTGTTTGTCGGGTAAAAGCTTGTTGGCCCATTCATGAGCACGGTCAATCACTTCCTGATTGAAACCAATTGTCTTTGCAATACTAAGTGCATTGGAATTACCAGAACTCCCCCATAGGATGCTATATGTAGGCTTCAAGGTCTCAGTGCAGAACTCCATTGCAGCATTCTCAAATCGTGAATCCCTGCATTTTAGGGAACTCAAGTCTGCAAAGTGGGTGGTCACAACAGCTAAATTGACCTTATTAACAATATGTTGGAGAATGCTGAAGGAAAGGGCCATGCCCTCTGAAGGATCAGTGCCATTTCCGATCTCATCAATGAGCACAAGGGACTTTACTGAAGCAACCTCCAAGATTTTACGGACACGTATCATATGCCCGCTGAAAGTGGAAAGATTATGCTCCAGTGACTTCAATTCAGAAATTAATATATTTTAGTAAGAGCAACGTGAGAGCCATAAACATTTAGATAGTTACTCAATAGAATTGAAGCTAAACTACCTGGTGATCTCCGATATCAGCTAGAATTTGATCAAACCAGGGAATACACGAACAACTTTTAGCAGGTACATATAGCCCAGCCTTTGCCATAAGAGCAGCCAGACCCAAAGTCTTCATGGCAACAGTTTTACCACCTGTGTTGGGTCCAGAAATGACAACCACATGTGAGGATTTCTTTATCTTGATGTCTATTGGTATGACACATTGACCTCCACCCTCCCTGTTGTATTCTAGTGATTGATTCTCTCTACCAGTCTCACTATAATCTGGCATGTAATTTTCTAATGAGGGTAATGTTTCTCTGAGAGAGGGTTCGAGCAGTAAAGGATGAAATATACCCTCAATATCCACTAGATAAGTCTCTTGATTGTCAGCTGAAAAACAAGTGTCTGTATCACCAAAGGAAGGAAGGACACTATTCATCCAGATAGCATGTCCACCCCTAGATACTGCAAGATCCAACTCAAGAAGTCTATCCATCAAGTATTCGATCTGTGATTTAGAGCCTGCTATCTGAGATGTTAGTTTACTCAGAATGGCAAGCTCCTCGGCTTTCTCAGAACTTGAAAGCCTTACCTCTGCATTGTTCATCTCAATTGCCTCTCTGGGTTCCATGAAGTATGTTGCCCCAGAGCTACTGACACCTAATACAACAGCATCGGGGAGGACAGACTTGTGGGAAGCCCTGATACCAACGCACAGGCGGGACCTCCTCCTTGTGACTAAGGGACTGTTAATGCCTCCAGCATGGAATATCTCGGTGGAGACGTTCTTCAACAGAGATTCCAGCTTCCCAGTGTTCTCCCTTCTTTTGGATCTGATTCTCTCCAGGTTTGAGCTGGCCCGGTCAAGTACGGTGGAGAGACTGCAGTCAATGCAGAACTGTATTTCTTCTACCAGCTCGGTAAGGAAATTGCAACTTCTGAATATATCGAGTAGCGGGAGGTACCTGCCCCAACCAGGCACCCTTTTGTGAGGAAAGAAGCACTTGTAAATATTAGAAAATCAGAAACAGACTGGAACTCCTGCTAGGGAGCCTAGACTTGTAACAGGACAATACACACGGCCCATTTCTTCTCCTGCTGGGCATGTCAGGGAACAAAGTCTCAAAGCCAGATATATATATTTGATGTCAATGTGTTATTCCATATGCTTATGACTTGAAGTAGCTTTATCTGCTGATGTAACGAGTGATACACAAGTGCCGCGGACGGCAGAAGAGGAATTACCTAAGAAAAATATAAAATAAACTACGGCATGGTACCTGTAGGATGGCCCTTCCGCCTCGGCGACCTCCACAAGCTCCTCATAGACCCTTGACGTTGCCCTGAGGCTCCTCTCAACGGCGCACAGCTCGCGGACGCCGAGCACTTCCCCCGCCGCGGCGGCCTGGACGAACCCAGACACATCCTCCACGCCGGAAAAGTTGAGCCGTCGTGGGAGCGCCTTGGCGGCCGAGGTTTGATCGAGGAGCCGCCGGCTCTCTTGACGATCCGTGCCAAGCCGCAGGCCCTCGCATAGCGCTCGGCGGCCAGCGGCCGTAGAGGCAAAGCGGGCTACTTGCTGGCACACGCGGGCCCACTCCAATGTCTCCTCTGTCTCCAGCCGCAGTTCCTCCTCGAAGTCGGAGTCCGAGCCACCCGCTGGTGGACGAGGCTGTAGGGCACTGGCGGCATACTTCCTGGGGGCGAATGAAAGAGAGCACCAAGCGGACTCATTGTGGACGGTAAGGGGAGCGGTGGGCAGAGCGCGACTCAGGAACGGGTACCTGATTGGTCTGGTAGAGCGCAGAGGTGCTAATCGGGAGGAAGGCCTGGAGCAGAGGAGGTAGGAATGTTTTCGGCTAAGGGGAAGGGAACCGACGAGGTCCATGGAGTAATGGAGAGTGGGGAGAAGGCGGGCGGGAGTGGCATCGGTAACGTGTTGGTTTTTCTTATCTGTTAGTGCGGAAGTAAGATACTTTGGGCATGTTTGTTTTGACGGATCTGGCCGCATTGGGTTGTATTTTGGTATCCAGCAGCACAAATATTATATTTGGTTTGCGGAAGATGTAAAAGGTTAAAAATCCTGCGTTTTGTTGTCCGAAATTTGTGCTGCGTCTCTTTTGTTCCTAACTTAACTCGATCATGTTCATGATTATTTCACGTCCCGTTTCAACCAAACATAAACTCCAGTTGTCCGTCAGGATTGAAATCTGACTACATATCCAATACAGGATCAACTAAATGCAGTATTGCCAAGAATCCGATGGAATACAATAAACCAAACGTGCCCAAAGAACCATTTATGTTTGGTTCAAAGTAGGGCTCTAAATGTGATTTTTTTCTGGAAACTTTTGTCTTATCATTACCGGCACTCATTTGCCTACAGGGTAAATGGATATGGGATGGGTGAAATGTGTGAAGCAATATAAAGTAGATCCATAAAATTTTCAATAATCATTTCATATGATATTCTTTGCATCGAACACAAGACCTCTCTAAAATATAATTTAAATTAGTAGATAGTTATACTCCTAGTCCTAAAAAACCAATGTCTAACCAACAACACTTAGTTCAAGAAAGAAGATTTATTTATTTTGTATATTATTTATTATTGAGGAAATTCTTTTTTTCTCTAATATATAATATAAAGAAATTGACATGTTATTGGTTTCATTTTGTCAAGTTCTTGGAATCTAGTAATATAGTATATCATATGAATCAAGCAGTGGTGAGGTTTTTTTGGGGGGAGGGGCAGTAGCAATTAGGTAATATGTTAGAACTCCAAACTATTAATTTGATTTTATATCAAAAGATAAATGGGTGAAGCAGGTACAGTAAACCTTCTCTATCTATCATGTACCCTTTTGAGGTGCAAGTAAAGGGTAACGTGTGATGGATAAAAAAAGTATACTTATCCTTATCATGTCCTACTGGGTATGGATGGTGAGATAAAGGATAATACCATAACTATTTACAATCTTAGTTTAAAGAAAAAGTTCTTACATCGGATATAAACTTGTCAAATGTAAGGTGGGTGGGTTTTGGGTCCATTCATTGCAGGTGTCGAGTGTCGGGTGTGGGTTTTGCGACTATGAGTTAAAAAGATTTAGTGTAATAGGTGGAATAATAGCAAAATCAAACTCAACCCTACATGACAAGTTGAACTGTGAGTGCCTAATATGAGTATAAATATAAAAAAGAATATTGATAGATGTTGCTCCAGTGTTAAAAATATCAAGGAGAACGGTTCTTTGCTATTTTTGATGCAAACATGAGAAAAGGAGAGTAAACATCAACTTTGTTTGACATTAAACACAATGTAATACATATTACTTTGTTTTAATGTAGTTTGAAAGGAAAAGAGACACCATTAGCTTATGGAGTTTCATTTAAAATGAGAAAAAATAAATAATATAGTCGTTGCAATTAGCATAATATATATAATAAAAAATGTTCATCTATCTTTAGACATGTCTAATGTAACATGTTTGCACGGTTATTCACTACGCACAAAAAATTAAATAAAAATAATAGCTGGGATGGAATATAAATTGTATACAAGTAGCACACTATGTATTTATTAACACATAACAATTCTAATTCTATTAACATCAAAAACTAACTTAAAATATCAATTTTGGCATTTGGGCCTTCATACCTTGTACATTCATCATCATTAATCCAACTACTTGATATATTTGTGGTATTACTTAGGAATCATACACATATATTATATATCTATATAGTTAACTAAGTCATATGTGGGTGTCCATGGGTCACCCACTAGACCTGATAACTAGCGGGTGCATGTGGGTTTGGGTATTTGAGGTGTTTAATAAATGTAATCACTCAAATCTAACTTAAACGGGTCTACCCATGGATGCCTAACCCATGTTGACAAGTCTAATCACATATAGTTGAAACTAACACTAGATAGAAAAGGTGATGGTGACATTTGGTTTGTGATATAAGAATGGGTTAAATTTCCAGAATGCGCTAGGCGAGGGTTTGCATGCATTTGACATGTAATAAAACCATGTCAGTCTACCACTTAAGATCCCCTACCAGCCCACTTGTTGTGTTATCTACATAACTATCCAATCTCTCCCTGCCATCCACTTGCTCCCTATTTTCTATATATTTCATCTCATTTTTGGGGGGAGAGAGAGAAAGAGAAAAGTGAAGGAGGAAGAAAGTGAGGGATAGAGATATAAGGGAAGTAATGTGGGAGATGTGGGAAGTAAAGGGGAAGAAGAGGCAAGTAATAGGAAGTGAGGAGGGAAGTAAGAAGGAAAGTAATAGGAGGAGAGGAGGTAAGTAATGTGAGAGAGAAGGGAAGTGAAGAGGGAATAATGGGGCGACAAAGGAAGTAATAATGTGAGAGGAGGGAAGTAACAAGGTTATATGAGGGAAGTGATAAGGGAAGTATGAAGGAGGATGGAAGTAATGGGGGAGAGGATGGATGCGGGAGCCATAACTTAGGAATGATAAACAAGGATGTATTGTTAATATGAGGCGCCATATTGTACATATGAGGTGGCATTCATTATAGAATTGTTGAATGCCTCTTGTGGGGGAAAGAAACCCTGCAAATAGACATCTGCATAGGACTCTACTTATCGATTTCCTCCATGTATATGATCCAGTACTACATGAACATCCCTTGTGTATTATAGTTAGGCCTATAAACTAATCGAATATTGAGTGGATACTACTATACCTGATATCTAAATCCAAAAAAAATATTCAACCTTATATTTGATCGATGTCATATTGTAACATCTGAATTCAATCCAAACATATAATATCTGAATTTGAATGAGTATCCAATCCAAACAAAAAACCATACATTTAATGTTAGTAAATATATTATATACATAAAATATTGATATTACATCAAATGTAGATGATTAAGTGTCTATATTTTTATTTTTATATATAAATAATATATATTTAATAATATATGTATATATTTGTCTAATTCAAATTTTCTCATAGTAGATATAGTAGTATTTGATATTTGATATGAAAATTTTGGATCCAAAAATTCGATATTTGAAATCTGATCTAAATCCGGCAGATATCAGACTTCTTTCAAATTTTTGGAATCAAATCTGGATCAAATGTGAGAATTTTGAATATCCATTTACAGGCCTAATTGTAATAGTAGGGGCTCCTAGGGAGGGGGAAATTTTGTTCAGCCATTTATCTTTTTATAAAGAGAATTTTCTTATAAATAAGCGTCGTAGGATAAGAAATGAGGTGTCATAGCTTAAAAGTAAGGCACTTTGGCTTAGAAATTGTCATGTCCTACATCAGTGTCTCCTTTTATTGGAATGGTGCCCCATTTTTTCACATTAGCATCACATTTTTCTATTATCAACATCTCAATTTCTTATATTTACATCTCTTTATACACTCTTAATTTCCTTCTTTTCATCTCTTATTGACTCATTTTCATCATCTGACACCTCCTTTTCCTCCGTTAGCATCTTGCGTTACTCAAGTATGGCCTAAATTTCCTATAACTAATGCCTCAATTTCCTCTTTAAGTACCTTGTAGTACTCTAACAGTGCCTCATTTTACTCAATTGGAACCTTGTTTTTCTTCATTACTGCCTCCTTCTACAATCCTTGTATCTTATTTATTGTCACTTGGTGCCTCGTTTGTAGGGAAATATGGTGACAAAATAGGTGGTGGAAACAAATATTTATAACCATATTCCCTATTAAACTCGCAGATCGCATCAATAACTATATAATGGAAAAGATTGTTTTGAGGATATACATGGTCCTGGAGCAAGTCTAGCAACATCTCCTCATCCTTGTAGATGTGTAACTATCTTCTAGTTGCATTGGGACTCGTCTGTAGCTCCACCATGGATAACAGACCCAAACGACATCTGCAAAAACTCCTCCACAGACTGTAGGGTGGCGTTGTTCTCCTAGCGAGAAAAGTATTCGTGACTCTAGACAAGTCCACACAGACCACCTAGAACTCATGCCATTCTACTAGAACATACATGAAGGATTTGTCACCTTCTGTTGGCATACTAGTCACCAACTTACTCTCCCACAATTATTCTCAGTTGTTCTCTCCCTTGGTATCCCTCCCTAGTCGGCTAGGACTTTGGGATCTCTTGGTTGCCACAACCAGATAGGACACCAATTGTTAGAGCAACTGATTCTTAATCTTATGTCTTGTGAAGCCCTCAGTACCCCTCTATTTATAGGACGAGTTAGGGATCTGGGTTCCCATTCTGTGCGGGAATATAAGGGTCCGAAATTTCCATAAATTTTGCAACCTCCAGCAGGTGAACCGGTCAATTCACTGATGAACTGATCGATTAGCAGTGTGAGTCGATCAGTTCACACATTGAACTAGTCATTTCACATGTTTCCTTAATCGCAATTCGATTTCCAATCAACCTAACACTCTAACCAGTTGGTTCAACACTTAACTTGATGGTTCTGAGTCCAATTAGTTAGTTTGTTGTCTAATTGAATACCTAAACATCTTTAGTAATCAACTTAAACATCATTCATGGATAAACTCTTATTCTAGATGAGTTTCTATGTGTGTGACCCTATAGGTCCCATATTACGTTGGCAATGAATGTCCATAACCAATTATGACATCACAAGCAAAGAGTGGTGCTTAGTCACACATCAATGCTACCCAAGTAAATGGAAAGTTGGAAAACAACTTCAACCTACAATCTGTGTATGGTGTTTCAGTGTTTGTATGGTTCCTTTGTCAATGATATCCATATTGAACTTGAGGCATGGTGTAGTCATCCTCTTCAACATTGAATCTTGTTTCTTAAACCAAAGCAGTCTGTTTGAGATATATGTAAGCTCAGTATCACATATTGACTCACATGTGCATGTCCATGCATTTCTCAGTTTCACTAATAAAGAGGCCTTGGATATCACACTCCTATAGGAGGGACAGAATCCCATCTATATCACTCACAATCATTCCCATGTGTCACAGTGTACCCGATATCACCTTTATGGAAACCCTTATGTAGGATCACAGTGGATGATGTCAAAGCATACCGAACGTCATGTGATGAGTGTAGTGACTTCAAGTCTAAGAACTGCAATCACCACCAACACTATAAGAGATGATTCTGACTACCATCATGTATCACTCTTATGGTGGGTTTGTCTAATACTTTGTTCTCTAACAAGTATCTATGTTCTTGGTTTGATATCACATATCATGACTAACGAGATTTTGTCATCAACCAATACACGTTCCAGTCTTATGTGTCATTATTGTCTATCAACCTTCCACAATGACATCTGACTAGGGACATAACAAGAATGTATGTACTCCTCATTGTTCAAGTTAAGTACTTGAAGACAAATGTCATTGGTTAATATCATTCTCTTAGACATTTATTATGTTACTTCATTATCTCACAACTGAATAAAACAGAATAAATTGAAAGCTTGCCTTTATTTATTAATCAAATCATTTACATATTATGCCATTACAATCATCATATGAGTGGCTCTCTGGGCATATATACCAATAGACTCCCACTTGCACTTAGAGCCAATCACCCATGAATCTTATTCCAAGTGATCTAACATGTCCATCATGCTTTTGCTATGAAATGTTTTTGTCAAGAGGTCAGCAATATTGTTCTCAGTTGGTACTCTGCAAATCTTCACATCTCCTTAATGTATAATCTCTTGTATGAGATGGACCTACCTTTGTATATGCTTTGAGCAATGATGTGATTTGGGTTCCTTAGCTTGTGTAATAGCTCCATTGTTGTCACAATATAGCTCAACTACGTCGTTGATGCTTGGAACAACCCCAAGTTCATAGATCAACTTCTTGATCCATACATCCTCCTTTGTTGCATTTGATGCAACAATATACTTGGCCTCAGTTGTAGAATCAACAACTGTCACTTGCTTGGAGCTCTTTCATCTCACAACTCTGTTATTTAGGAAAAACATGAAATCTTGATTGTGATATGTAATCATTATTGTCAGTTTGGAAGCTTGCATCAGTGTAACCATTTGTCACCAACTCTTCATCTCCTCCATATACGAGGAACTGATTCTTAATCATTCTCAAGTACTTAAGGATGTTCTTCGTGGCTGTCCAGTGAACATCACCTAGATCTGACTGATATATGCTCATCATGCTCAAGGCATATGAGATATCAGGATGGGTACATAACATTGGATACACGATTGATCCAATTGTTGATGCATATGGATTCATACTCATGTTTTCCCTTTCTTTACAAGAACTAGGACTTTGAGCTTTATAGATGGTAACTCCATGTACCATGGACAAGTTTCCTCTCTTTGGGCTCTCCATGCTGAACCGCTTCAACACTTTGTCAATGTATGTGCTCTGACTTAGTCCAAGAAGCCTTCTAGATCTATCTCTATAGATCTTGATCCCCAAGATGTGGGATGCTTCTCCCAAGTCTTTCATAGAAAGCGTATTTCCCAAACATGTCTTTACCTTTTGTAAAGTAGGGATGTCATTCCCCATCAACAATATGTCATCTACATACAATATGAGGAATGTTACTATGATCCCACTAACCTTCCTATACACACAAGGTTCATCTTCATTTTGAACAAAGCCAAACTCTTTGAATGTCTCATCAAAATAAGGATTTCATCTCTGAGATGCTTGCTTCGCTTCAATCCATAGATTGACCTTTGTAGTTACAAACTTTATTTGCATCCTTTGGATTTATAGAACCCTCAGGTAGTGTCATATATACATCATCTTGAAGATTCCCATTAAGGAATGCAGTTTTAACATGCATCTACCAAATCTCATAGTAATGATAAGTTGCAATAGCAAGCATGATCATGATGAACTTAACCATGGCCACTGGATAAAATGTTTCATCATAGTCAACACCTTGAACTTATCTAAAACCCTTTGCAACCAATATTCCCTTATAGGTTTGTACTTTACCATCCATGTTGGTCTTCTTCTTGAAGACCCACTTGCACCCCTATGGGTTTTTCCCCTTTAGGTGGATCCATTAAGGTCCATACCTTGCTGGTATACATGGATTCAATCTCAGATCTCATGGGCCTCAAGCCATTTCTCAAACTTTGGTCCCTCAATAGCTTCTAAATAGGTTGTTGGCTCATCGTCTATGACTAACTCACCACCTTCCTGAATCACAAGATATCCAAATCTCTCAGGTCCACAACATGTCCTATTAGATCTACAAGTTACCTGGGTTATTGGAGGAATTTGAGATTCCAAACACTTTTGTGATTCTCTTTGTTCCTCTTGTAATCTATCGGTTCTATGCTTTCTTGTTGGTCTCGTACATCTTCAAGTTCCACTTTCCTCCCACAGATTCCTTTGGAATTAAATTCCTTTTCCAGGAATACAACCTCTTTGGCAACAAACACCCTTTGTTGTAGATAGGGAATAAAAGTAATATCCTTTAGTATCCTTATGATATCCAACAAAATAGCATTTATCAGATTTAGGACCAAGCTTTCTGGGAAACATTTTCCTTACATATGCTTCACATTCCCAAATCTTCATAAAAGACACATTGGGACGCTTCCCATACCATATCTCATATGGTGTCTTTTGAATCGATTTTGATGGTACTCGGTTTAGTGTAAATGCGGCGATTTCTAGAGCATAACCCTAGAAGGTAGTTGGAAGCTTGGATAAACTCATCATTGATCGCACCATATCCAACAATATGTGATTCCTTCTTTCCGATACACCATTATGTTGAGGCGTTCCAGGTGGATTCCATTGGGATACAATCCCATGGTCTTTAAGAAGATCCTCAAACTCTTGGCTTAAGTTTTCTCCACCTAATCAGAACAAAGTGCGTTAATACTTTTACCAAGTTGTTTCCATACTTCATTCATAAACTCCTTGAACCTATCAAGAGTTTCTAACTTATGTTTCATCAAGTAAACATAACCATACCTACTGAAGTCATCACTGATGGTAATGAAGTATTAATACCCACCTCTAGCAGTTGTTCTAAAAGGCCCACATAGATCAGTATGTATAAGTCCTAATAGATCACCAACCCTCTCATTCTTACTTGTAAAAGGGGTCTTAGCCATATTGTCCAACAAATAAGATTCACATGTCTTTATTCATTCGAAATCAAAAGAGTCTAGATAACCATCTTTATGGAGTCTAGATATGCGATTCTCATTTATGTGCCCATAGGCGACAATGCTAAAGGTATGTTTTTCTTGAGTTGTTGAGTTTTAGTCTTTTTGTATTTATGTTATAAACATCTTTCTTTAGATCTACCAAATAAAGACCATAAGACGTTGGGGCACTGCCATAAAAGATCCTACTATGAAATTCATATGCATCCTTGTCCATACAAGATACATAAATGATGTTTTTATTTATGGCAGGTACATAATAGCAGTTCACTAACTCTATTACAAGCCCTGTGGGTAGAGATAAATTATAGGTTCCAACTATAGTGTCTGCAACTCTTGCACTATTTGCAACTCGCAGTTCAACCTTGCCCTTTCCCAAAGGCCTACTTCCTTTCAGATCTGCATATATAAGAATATGTGAGATCCACATCCGGTATCAAGTACCCATGATGAAGAAGTAGATAAGTTTATCTCAATAACATATATACTTGAAGTGGAGATTTGTATCCCCACCTTCTTCTTACTAAATGCCTTCAAGTACAAATGATGAGTTCCTCTTGTACTTTTCTTTCTCCTCATCTTGAGTGTTGAAGATCTGGATTTGGGCTTGTCCTCAAAACTCTTCATGACCTTGCTTTCATCCTTGGACTCAACTTCGTTGATCACCATCACAGATTTTTCCTTCTTCATTCTTGCTTTGGCATGAATTAGCATACCAAGCAAATCTGACATTGATCTGGCCATATTGTTCACATGATAACATGCAATAAAGTGGATATATGATTTTGGTAATGATTTTAGAATTATATCTGGGGTCAACTCTTGGCTCAAGGAGAATACCAGTTCTTCAAGATGATACACATGTCCAATCATATTGATCACATGATCTTCTACTGAGTTTCCTTCTGTCACTTTACACTTAAAGAGCACCTTTATGACATTGTTCCTTTCTTGCTTTGTGAGATCATGGTTCACTTTCCTAAGATGTGTTACCATATCAAGAATCCATATATCCTTGCATTGCTTATGCAACTCATAGTTCATGTAGCTTAGCATAAGGTACTTTATGTCCAAGGCATCGTTGGCATGCTTCCAATAAGCATCCACCTCAGCCTTAGGCGCATCAGGAGCAGATATTTCTGGTACTAGTTTATCAAGGACATAGAGCCTACACTCTTCATTAGAACCGTTCTCAAAGTCCAAAACCAACCATGGAAATTTGTCCGGTCAAGTTTTGTCCTTCCCGAGGACTGGTCGCAATACTGATTTGTTCATCATTTGATTCTACAAGAGAAAATTTACATTTTATCAAAAAACCTTTTTGGTTTAATTTGATTTGAAAATTTGATGATATTCAATTAGGTCTTTAATTAATTATCACTCCCACTATTTTATTCAAATTTATAGACCTCACATATCAATTCAGAAGATTGCAGCATACAACCTTCTAGTGGGCCAAGTTCCAAAATAGTTCAACTATTACCCGACCAATGCCAGCATCCATAGTCAATCATTAAGGTAGGCAACTTTTTCTAATTGCATCATATGCAATTATTGGATAGGTGATATGTGAAACTCATTGCCATGATCATATGCATGCTTCTAGTACTTCATCTCATTAAGGTCACACAGTTAAGCTTGACCCAAAAGCCAACACGATAATAATGCATCCCGCTTGGCGGGCCCACATTATCACCATTGTAACATCCCCGACCTAGGTTATGGCATAAACATGGATGTTTTGCTTAAGTAAGTATTTATAAGCTTGTTTTCATCTTATGAAAAGTAATTAAGACTATCCTTGAGTTTGATTTTCATGTTTGAGCTTATTTGCAAACTGTTTGTGCATTATATGATAGTTTGGGTGTAAATTGCAATTTACCCAAGATGAGGGGTTATATTGCAATATGTCACATTTTGAACATGTTTCAAATGCTTTAGCATCATAAGAGAGAGAATGATGCTAAGGGGCAGCTTGTGGAAAGCCTAAGTTCCAAGTCAGAACTTGTTTGAATAATGTTTGTGCCTTGTGTACCAGTTTTGGTGCAAGTTGCAATTTACCCAAAATGTAGGGTTGATATGAAAATTACCACCTCTAGAGTATCCATACTCTCTCTTAGCATCATCATAAATGTAAGATCCCTGACCTGGGTTATGGCATAAACCTGGAAGTTTTGCTTAAGTGTTTATAAACTTGTTTTAATCTTTTGAAAAGTAATTAAGACTCTCCTTGAGTTTAATTTTCAAGTTTGAGCTTATTTGCAAACTGTTTGTGCATTATATGATAGTTTGGCTGTAAATTACAATTTACCCAAGATGAGGGGTTATATTGTAATATGTCATATTTTGAACATGCTTAAAATGCTTTAGCATCATAAGAGAGAGAATGATGCTAAGAAGCGGCTTGTGGAAAGCCTAAGTTCCAAGTTAGAACTTGTTTGAATAATGCTTGTGCCTTGTATACCAATTTTGGTGCAATTTGTAATATACCCAAAATGTAGGGTTGATATGCAAATTACCACCTCTAGATGTCCATACTCTCTCTTATCATCATATAGAGGAGATAGAAAGAAAGTGGCACCATGTTTGAATCATTTTTGAGTAATGGTTTTCTTGGTGATGAAAGGCCAAGAAGAGTTGTATAGTTGAAATTCTAATTGAGTTGTATCAAGTTGTAAAGCTTATATGGAGTGCCTATCGACCAAGGAGCCATAGAGGAGGTCCCATATCGTTTTGTCAACTCTTGGCCTTTGCCATGATAGGTTAAGCACCTCAAGAAGGTGATGGATATCGGTTTACAACTTTCCTTAGAAAAAGTGTATCAGTTTGTGAATAAAGTGACGTGGAGTTAAAATATCTTGCTCAATAAGATAACTAATGACCAAAATACTATCCCTAGATTATCCTCAAGAGTTTTGCATGTCAATATAAATATGTGTGCATGGACATGTATCAACCATGCATGGACATGTAGCACCTAGTAGTATAAGGTGATGACACCTCTTATACACTCTCTCTCATGAACCTCAATTATATATACCACTCCTTTCACCTGCTAGTGAACTTTTTGAATCTTGCAACCCTCTTTATCTTAGATATCATGCATATAGTTGAGGACAAAGGAGAGCTCGAACCTTAAGCTTAAGGTGAAGCCATGGTCATCTTCAACCTTGGTTGAAGCATGAATCTCGGGATGTGATTCTTTCTTTCTTTACTTCTTCACCAAGTTCTTAACTATGGTGATTCCTTGCATGTAGAGGAGTTGTGAACGAGTCTTGGATATGTGATAAGTTCATCTTCAACCTTGGTAACATGAAGCTTTGGAGCTTGGAGCTTTGAAGTTGTTCTTGAGGTGGGTTATATATCTTGAACCTAATCATATTATTATTCACCTTCAATCTTGCTATATTTGATTATCTGCTTTCAATTTTGAGTTTCCTTGAATAATTGATGAATCCATGAGTTCTAATAGTTGTATAGAACTATTATCCATAAACTACAACAATAAGGAAAGAATGTCTAGAGATTGATGATGATGATGACATCATCATGGCACAAACTGATATCGGGTTGAAGCACCTCTAACCTGACATGGTGATGATACCTAATATGGTGAGATGATACCCAGTATACCTTAGAACCCCACACCCCTATTAGTTTGTACACTTGGTTTGGTTTAGACTAACCAGTTTTCTAGGCTATCGCTTAACACATGGTGAAGGGTAGGCCAATACCATGAAGGTTTGAAGAGGTATGAGCATAAGGGTCTAACCCGATATGCAAACCCTAATTTTGAGTAACCCGATATATGTGACACACACATACACCTCATGCACGATATGGTGATCAAGGATACACCTCATGCACAATATGGTGATGAACCTACACCCCATGCACAATATGGTGATGAATCTATATCTCATGTATGATATGGTGATTAACATACATCTCTAGAACGATATGGTGATGAACCTACACCTCATGCATGATATGGTGATGAACCTATATCTCATGCACAATATGGTGATTAACATACATCTCTAGAATGATATGGTGATGAGTATACACCTCATGCACGATATGGTGATCAAGTATACACCTCATGCACGATATGGTGATCAAGTATACACCTCATGCACAATATGGTGATTAACATACATCTCTAGAATGATATGGTGATGATCAAACATCTCTAGAATGATATGGTGATGAGTATACACCTCATGCACAATATGGTGACACACACACCTCTTGCCCGATATGGAAGCAAGTACACACCTCTTGGGTGATATGGTAAGCAAGCACACACCTCTTGCCCGATATGGAAGCAAGCACACACCTCTTGGGCGATATGGTGGAAGCACCTCAAATCCAATATACTTGATTGAGTAACACATGAAGTGTGTTATGTCAAATGATACATTAATTTGTAAAGAGTTTAATGCATTTTGATAAATGTAGGCTAATGTACCTTGAGAAAAGGGTTGAGCCAACTCAATAAAGTATGATGTAATCAATATCCTAGTGAGGATGAGAGAGAAACTCATACTTTGTGGGATAATCATTTAATGAGCATACATTGATGCTCCTAATATGTGTGGAGCTATGATTTAGGGTTTTGATTCTTGATAATATGAACTTGAAATCCTAATCGGCTTGAAAGGGAAACCCTAACCCTAATAAAGGGAAGGTTGTATTTCTCTTGTATTGCATGGTGATGTTATGTACTTGATATTGTTTTTATCATGAAATACTAACTATGCAGGCATCATGAGATGATGAGCATAGCCAGGTATGAGCTATGATGTTTCATATGATACAGATTAAATGGGCATTGTGAGCCATGTGAAATATTTGTGCAATAAGTATAATGTATACCTGGTCTAAGGACCTAGAGGTAATAGTTACCTGATATGAAGTGACAATGTTCAGTAATGAACTAAGGCTTTCAATACCTATACCTAGCAATCATGATGATGATAATATTAAGGGATGAGAATTCCCAAGAATGTGATAAGGGACTGAGATCCCGAATGTTATGCATTCAATGTGTTCCAAAGATTATAAAAGTACTTGATAAATATATGACACCTTTCTTTGTAGCATCTATTATAACTCATGATTGTAACTTGATTAATGCTAAAAGATATTGTAGTACACCTAATTAATCAAATGGAACCTTATCATGTAGTTGCCCAGGCCATAGATCCATTCGATGTCAGGATTTGCTGAATGGTGAAACAAGTTTAACCCGGAGTACATATTTTTGAATATGTGGGGGTGATGGACAAACATATCCTTACGTCCTAATAGGGATTTCTGTGTGATCTCCCTGATGAATACCGGGGTTGTTGTGTGATTGCCCTGATGAAAATGTACCAGGGATTGATGTGTGATCTCCCCGAAGAGAGTGCAGGCTACGACTGTAGCTCTTTAGCGAAGATGTCGCTATACCCCAGCAAGCTAGTTGCAGTTTGACATGATGTCACTGCCAGTGGTCCCATACTGACTGAAACGGGTGAGGTCTTGGCATCTGACTCTTCCATTGACCTTGTATGGTACCAATTTTGACTAAGGGTGATGTTTGAAGGTCTCCTTCAACCTCCAAACTCCCTGTTGGCTGGAACAAGTCTATTGCAATGGAGTTTCTCAGAAGAAGATTGATGTTTTGAGTGTCCTAGATGACGCAGGAGATGTTTACGCTCCATATAAACCCTAGTTTGCTCTATTTGGAAAATGCCAAAATATAGTTCCCTCCCCTCAATAGCACATGTAGTACAAGAAAGGTTGTGCACTCATGGCGATCAATAATTAGTCGAAGATCTTCATGGGTTGGCCATGGTTTGTTCTTTGTGTCCAATTAGTCCTCGTGGTGACCATAGCCACATCTTAGTTTTGCGCCCCCTCTAGGTTAGTGATGACTTCGTTCATAGAGTTTCAACCACCATGATGCAATTAAAGCTCCAGTAAGCAACCCTGAAATGCCTTCTTTCATTTCTTCATTCTTTCGACCAGTGGTTTTTAGGTTTGAGGCGTCATCAATCTCCATGTGTATAGTCAGAGATAATGGTGGCAGTCAGACATGACTCATGCTGACTTATTCACTATTTTTGCTTCTCACACCTTCAGTTGATCACACCACATCTATTTCTGGCATCAGATACTTTGTTTCTTTTTTGTTTGATCAGAACCCCTTTTGAGTTGAGTCCCCCATTCTAGCCATGGTGGTTTTCCATTCTCAGGCCTATAGTAAGCTCGCTTCTTGTTCCTAGGATTTTTGAGCTTGGGAAAGTCATGTGAAGTTATTGAAGATGTCTCCTCGTCATAATAACTTCTGAATCTCCATTTGTGATTGGAACTTCAAAACTCTATAGAGAAGCTCTCGCCATGGCAGAGATGAAAGAATCCAGATGAAAACTTACTTCCCTATCTGTAGTATTGGTATCAATTTGTCACAATGAAATGTGAATTTAAGGTATTTTTGCATTTCATCTTGATACAAATGCAATTTTAACTACTGGCTTTGGACTAATGTTCCTTGTCACACATATAAAGTTGTGAGTGACATGTGAGGATAGGGCTTCCTTTTTACATGCTGGGATTTTGTTTCTCAAAAATTCCCAATAATTTTTTATACGGTCTTATCTCAATTGAGATTGGTCAGAATAGATCAAATCTTTAGAAATCCATAGAAAAATTTACAGGGCTCATATGATTGTGATTTATATATGAATGTTGATTGACTCTTATAGAACTAGATGATGGCTAGAATTCAAAACCTGATTTGACTCCGAGATTCCCTGATTTAACCAAGAACCATGAAACTCTAGAAACTAAGGTGAATGTAATTATTAATTTTTTATTATTCAATGAACATGATAATTTGGGTTAAACCAAGAACGTGATTATGAACCTAATAAGAACAACTAAGATCTTCTTTACGAGAGAGATAAGTGGGCCATGTCCTTTGAATTCATATTATATATTTTAGACTTATAGTTTAATTATCCTTCTCATAATTATGCATTAGACATGTGGTCTAATGTTCATCTATAGAGTATTAATTTCCAGAATTACTATCTCAGATAGCTCATTCCTAGATCTTGTAAATTATTAGTTTTAACTTATTATTCTTGCACATATGTGTAAAAGTTAGCATGCAGTCACTAAAACTCAGAATACAATTTATTTCTCTATGTTAATTCCTTGTTATCCTTTAAAATCGAAAATTCTTTTAGAATATCAAAACCAAATAGAGAATCCAGAATCCAAATTTATTATTGTATTTACTATTTGAGATTCAGAATTCTAAATGAATGATTAGAACTTAGAATGAAAATATTAGAATTTATCTCTAGTTATTAGTTTATTATTGTTATACCAGAATGTAGATTTCTCATAAATATCACAATAAACTTAGAACATAGAATGCAAGAATAGAATAATACTTTAGAATTCAACTCAGTTACTTAAGTTACATAACCAAAATTAGAATAGAATCAGATTTAGAACCAGAATCAGAAATAGAAAAAGAATACAAAAGAATATAAAATGACACCAGAACATAAGTTAATATTATATAATAATTTCTCACTTAACAGAAGTATTTTTGTATACATAATAGAAGGCTTTTATGACATAGAAGGTGCATTGCACGATATAAGGCATTTGGTGCCACAGAACATAAGACGTCTCAGTGTCACCAGAAGGCATTTATGCCACAGAAGGTGTGTTGCACCATAGAAGGCACATAGTGAAACAAAAGAGGACTTATTGTATAATAGTGACCACAAAAAGATAAAAGATGTAAAAAAAAGATGTTCACTTCTTTTTTTATTCACACATTTTCCTATTCTCCTTCAATTTTCCCTATTTTATTCACACATTTCTTTTAACAAAATGGAAAACTTATGCTAGGACCTTCACTAAAATAGGTTATGGAGTAGTACATAAAAAGTTCTCTTTCCAAACTAAGTGTGGGAACATAGTAGTATCATAATTTATGAAGAATATGTGCAAGATGCAAAATAAATGAATTTATCATGTAATGTTATGCAAGTAAATTTCCCTTTTTGGTTTCTATTTATGCTAATGCAAGATTAAATATACACATTCCTACCATGTTATGCAATGACATATAGAAAATTGGACTCTAGGTGATGCTACAATGGTGGTGACAAGTTGATGGAGGTGGATGGGTATGATACGACTAAGAGACATTGTCCTCTGAAACCATGATAGACCTCTCTCACTGTTTATTTTTGAATTAGGGTTATCCTACAACTAACTCCAATGATAAAATGAAAGCCCAAACAATAGATTGAGTGGTCATATCAAACCCCATATCCTTCTGAAGACCTTAGAGTTAGGCTAGGTATCCCATTTATAATACATGTCTTCAAGCTAACTAGGTAAAGGCAATTCTAAGAGCTAACACACTTGAAATAATCAAAGTAGCTTTAGAGGTTTGGATGGCACCATAAGACGATTGGAATGAGTAACTATTTTTGCTTCAATTTTTATGATTTAACATAAAATATTATGCAAGATTGAAGTTAACCCTAAATAATGTAAAAATAAGGCATAAAAAAAGATAATGGGTGTATAGATAGATGTGCCATTCGTTCCCCCATAAACTTGGTTTGACATTGTCCTCAATGTCAAGCAGACATAAAATATAAGTGGAACCCATGTACTAAATTGTCACTGTGGAGGTGGGAAGTAGTCTTGATAAGTGGGATCTTTTTACAAGAAAGTGACAAAAATTGAAGGATCATAGGTTGGAAGTGGTGGATATCTCCCAAAGTAACCTTGTCTCTAATGGTGGTCATAAATTAGTTGTGAGTACATATCCACCCTTGTCGAGCTCTCGCAAAGTCACAACTAATTCCTAAGAATCAAACACTTATTGTTGAACATCACCTATTGGTGTTGAAAGATTTTCTCATGATTCTAAAATATTTTCTCCCAATGACTTATAAATTGGGCCATGGTGTCTTTGTATTGATGTTGGACCTGCTAAATGGTGGTTAGCATGTTGTACATGCCTTTCTTTCCAGTTGGGTCACCAATACTTATTGGTGAAGAAGACAAAGATGAGCCTTAATAGTAGTAGAATGTGGTCTGACATGCCCCCCTCGGTGTAGCATATGGTGTTTCCTAAATTACTTCCTCTTCCTTGTCTAGTCTGGGCTAGAGGAGATGTTGTGTTCCCCTTAGAGTGAATATGGAGTATACTCAAATAAAGAGAACATCTTTCCCCCTTGGTGTAGCAAATGGTGTTTCCTAAAATACTTCATCTTCCTTGTCTAGTCTGGGCCAAAGGAGATGTTGTGTTCCCCTTAGAGTGAAGATGGGGTATACTCAAATGAAGAGAACATCTTTCCTTCTTATTTAGTCAAAATCTTAGCTTATCGACAATGTTTGAAGTCAATGCATCCTTTTGGTTTAAATGGCTGGAGCTTGGGGAGACCAAGGTCTAAATGTGTTGTGACTAGTGTAGGGAGACCATAAAAAATAGATGGGGAGCTTCTCCACTAATTTCCTACCTTAACCCATTTGGGTGAGGAGAAATGCCCCAAGGTTGATGTGAACCTCACGAACAGAAAGGAAAACCCACATAGCATACATATAAGCATGTTGCATCTTCCTTTAGACTTGTGTGAACTAGGAAAACAACATGCTTATTATTATTTGATGCAAGTAACATGAAAAAGGATACTTGATGTCAAATATGGTCAAGATTTGAAGTCAATGCTATCTCTCCATGCTATCTGAGTCATTTGACACCATGCATAGTTGTTATCAAAGTCCTCTCAGTCAAAGCACATGCACAAGTCGGGCAAGTCGAGTATGCCATTAAAGATGTCTAGGGAGAGATGGTGAGCGATGACCTGCATGTAGAATGGAAACCATATCCTTTTTCCATCCCTCACCAGAGCTATGAAGGAAGCACATCAAGGGAAAAAAGAAACTCAATGACAATCTTGATGCACGCGTACTATATGTTGAAGAATGGGTAATCTCCCACCATGCCTTGTCCCTCACACTTTCGACATAGATCATCAATGAAGCCCATGTATGTTATGAGTTTTTAGTTGTCATAGTGTGTCACCTCCACAATGTTGTTGCTTTGCTCCAAGTGATCTTTTTATGCAAATGTTGGTGTAGGTGATCCAATTTGGACATAGAATTAGCTGGTGAGGAACAATGGTGGTGAAGGCAGTGACATAGGTGGAGGAACCTCCCTCTTATCAATGGTATTTTGAAATCATATAGAAATGGGGTAGGGAGTGTAGATCTCAGTGGACATTGTCTGCCAGAGCACCATAAATTCCATAGCTTGCCTGTGCTTGAGGAGTGCTTGAAGAGTAGAGATGATACATGAAGAAGAAATTCCTCAAGCTTCCATTTTATAGGCCAACAATGACCTAATACTTCAGGTCCAGTGCAATGAGAGGAGTGTTGGTGCCACCAAATCGACAATTAGAATTTGTGTGAAATATGTGTTGTCCGTCAACGTAAGAGGTTCTGGCTGTTGATATACTATGATGTAGTGAACAATGTTGGTGCTAGTGGCATTCATGTTGGTACACTAACTACATAGAATGAGGCCACTGATTGGTGTGCATGGCCATCAATGAAGAAGGAAAACATCTGCCAGTGTGATAGCCAAAATCATCTTTCTTGTAAATTGGAGGTACCACCATTAGAGTTGGATCTATCATCTTTGAAATTGGAACTTGATGTTTGATTGGATGTTCCAGTTAGTACCACCAAGTCACTGTTGGTGCACTAACTTGGATGCTCAATCTAGCTGATCTGAATGGGCCAATTCTCATACAAAATTATCCATGCCATTAAATGGTATTTTGGTGGCATTAACTCCTTCTGTGGAGATTTATGTAGGTCACAGTCGGTGCCAACAACTAGGCATTACTGCACTTACTCTAAAAACCAAAGTGTTAGACACTTCTGACCAATTGGTTGATATAAAACTTTAGTGTCAATGACCTCAATGTCAGTTATACCAACTCTCTGAATGCAAAATTTGTAGCTCCTCCCATAAATGTCATGCTACCAATGTACGTGTTGGTGCATCGACCCTTTGAACAATCTACAAAAAAAATTGCTCAAAGCATCTGATGTTTGTGTATATTTTTTAATCTATACATCAACTACAAATTAGATAGAAAATAATATAATGAAAACACTCAAAAATACAATTAAATGGTGGGTTTCCTCCCACAAGCCCTTGTTTTAACATTGCGGGCTCGACAAGAATCAAACCAATTAGAAATCTCCATCAAATCAACTTATATGCGTTCATTAATTAATTCTTCACAAAAATGGTGTTTCAACCTATATGCACTAGTCTTGAACACATGTGATCATCAATAACATCCACAACCTTGTGTGAATATACTTTTACAACCTCAAATGGCCCTCCCCATCTAGACTCCAATTTCCTTGGGTGTAACTATAACCTAGTGTTGAAAAGAAAAACACATTTTCCAGGGTAAAACCCCTTTTGAAAGATATGATAACAATGAATTATTTTCATCATCTCCTTACGAAATGCTTCATCATCATAGACATCAAGATGGATCTCATTAAGCTATGTGACTAAAGCTTTAGCTTAGCTCCTCAGTGGGTCACACAAAAATTAAATTTCATGGTTGCCTACATGGCATCTAGATCTATTGGAAGATGGTATGCCTTGACATACATCATCCATATAGATTAGTTCCATTGGGAGTATTAAAGGTTGTGTGATATTCCCAAAGGGAGTTATTATGTTGCATACTCAATGGATATGAGAGGTGAAGAGTGTCCTCTCTAAAATATGTTTGATCTACTTATAGGAGACGTCCACGTATCCTTGAGACTAGGAATAGTATGGGATGCTACCCTATGATTCACTCCATATCTCCTCAAGAGTGTGGTACCTTGGCAGCTCGAATGTGAGCCAAAATCATTAATATTAAGCCTTAGAAATTCAAACCTACATATATGTGGTCTTTAACAAACTTAAAAACAACTGGGGTATCATTGCTAGGGGATGGAATTGCTTCCACCCACTTAGATACTTAATCTACAATAACCAATATACAAAGATTATAATTAGAGAAGACAAAAGGACCCATGAAGTTGATGTTCCATACATAAAAAACTTCGACCTCAAGAATGACATTAACATGCATCTTTTTCCTCCTAGATATATTTTTTGTGTGTTGACACATATACCAACAACACACATATTTATAAGAATCCTTAAACAAATTGGGTCAATAGAAACTACATCCCAAAACCTTCATTGCTCTCCTATAATTGATGAGATGTCCCTTTGTGTGTAAGGAATATCAATGATCTAAGATACTCTCTATTGTACCAATCAAGCACACATATTCGAATTATGACACTCTACATATTTTGGATAGAAGAGGGTCATCCCAAATAGTATGACAGAACATCTTCTTCTACTCATATTTCCTAATCATATACACAGACACCGTCAGCTAAAAGGCAACAATGTGGGTGTACCAAGGATGTTTTTTTCTTGAATGGGTACTTATAGTCCACTTTCTTCAACTCTATCCAGATGAGAGATCTAGTGATATGCCACTACATTGTCTTATCTTTGACCTCCATGTAAAATTATTGCAATAGTAGATCCATCTAAGAAGGCGGGGCTTGTTGTCTTTTTTAAATAGCATATACTTCATTATCGCATGGCCAGTTCATACTACCACCTTGTCCCCAATTAGATACTATCAATTTTTATTGAAAGAAAAATAGATATCCAATTATCTTTCTATTGGTAGTATAATTTAATTATGTGTCATTGATCATGCAAACTACTTAGTAAATCACAGAAAAAACACACTTTTTCTTTGCCTCAAAACGACCCCAACTACACAGAGGCATCACACATCAACTCAAATGGTTGGCTCTGATCTACAACTTCAACATGGGAGTTGAACCAATTTTTTTTAAGTTTTGAAAGAATATAAATTTTCATCATCACATAAAATATCTAGATCTTTTACAACAACTCAAAATGTGGTTTACCAATTCTTGAAAATCTTTGATCAACTACATGTGAAACCCAATGTGTCATAGAAAACTCCCAACTTTCTATACAAAGGTGAGTGGATGAAACTTTGATATAGACTCAATATTCACTAGATATATTTCTTTCCCTTGATGGGAACCTTGTGTCCCAAAGAAATTTCTAACTCACCATCATGTGGTGCTTTTTCTAATTAAGAACCAAGTCAGTCTCCCCACAGCTTTTTAAAACCCTATCCAGACTCTCTAGACAACCCTCGAGTGACTCTTTATAGATAGAAAAGTCTACCAATAAACCTTGAGACATTGCTCAACCATATTGGAAAAATGTTAAGCATAGATATCTAAAAATTCACCAGCACATTACAAAGACCAAATAAAATCCTATTATAAGAAGAAGTACCATAAGGGAAGGTGGAAGTATTTCCCCTAATTCTTCATTTGGTTATAACCAGAATAGTTGTGCAAGAAACACATATGTGAGTAGTTGTCAAGCCTCTCTATAATTTGATTGATTAAAGGAAGTGAGAGTGATCTTTTTGGGTGCTTGTATATATTTTTGGTGATAAATCAGTATAGACACACCACTAAGTAACAAGGCGAGTAGAACTCAATTCATTACATGCATTCATAGTAATAGTGATAAACCCCCCCCCTTCATGGGAACCACCTATTTCACAATCACCCAATCACTATTAGATATTGAATAATAAAAGATTTTTGACCTCCTTCTTGATGACTTATTTAATGATCCAACCGACTCTCCTTTATGGCTATGCCATTAACTTTTCTCCCTCCTCCATATGAGTCTTGTACTGACACATACTAGAAGAGATCCCCTCGATATCTATAACTGACCAACCAAATGTTACATGCCATTGTCACAAGGCATTCATCAACTTCTTCTACTCAGATGTGCTCAAATAATTAGAAATATTAGCGACAACTTATTCTACTCCCCTAGAAAATATACCTAGGATTCAGAGGTAGTGGATTCAATTCCATCTCTATAAGGAAAGATAAGGACGGTTTTAATGGTGGTGGGTTCTCAGGAAGAAAAAATGCAACAAAATAAAATTTATTCCTGAAAATCCTATGAGTAGGATCCATCTAATGCACCTGAACCTAATTAGGGTTTGCAAGTTTATACCTTAAGGTGGAAGAGTTTCCAACAATTCAACTTGAAATGCTTAATGTATATATGGGCCTTACAATCTAACTAATTTCTAGTCTTGTCAGATCGGAAATGAGAAATCATTTTTGATGTCTCTGGTACTCAAAAAATTGCCTCAGGAAGTGTCTAGAAAACAAAGTATTTTGTGGTGGAACGTATGAATCTGCATATGATTATTAGTGATAGATTGTCTAGTTCTATTAGTGATTGTAATAGATCCCAAAGCACATATTTGAATATCTTGACCATGTATCTAATCATGAAGTTGCCTATGACAGAAAACCCTTCCTAGCTAACGCATGTAAGAAAACATGTCAATTTGTACATGGCATCTATCTACAGATGTATGCCAACGATTTCCTCTAGATGTGGTAGAATGTCATGTTCTGTAAGGCAGGGGGCTCACAGAACACTTTGTTTTGTTGGAGAGACATTCTCCTCAAACTTCATTCCACTCATGAAGCTTCTCGTCTAGAACAAATTCACTATACAAGCTTGTCTCCAAGTGAGTGCTTGAAGAGAAAGATTCAGAGTCCTTGGTCTTATCCCTCTCTTTCTCTTAGTTGCTCTTAGGGTTTTTGAAACCTTATAGGAAATAATGAGAAAGTGAGATGTTCTATCTGGATAGCCTTCTATAATATCATATACAGAGGAATGGAGAGGGTAGGGTTTTCCAAATCCTAATATGACCAAGTTGTGGACTTCCTCATAGAACAAGGGAATATGCCATGCACTAGGTCCCACAGAATGCACCATTTTATGAGTCCTAGTCTGATGTGGACTTGACTCTTTCCTTGAGGAATGGGTCCTTGAATTCTGGAAACCAATTTCTAAAGTTTGGATCCATATTTAATTCCTGGTCCTCAAAACTTTCTCTTAGGTCCATGTATTTGTGACAAGTACAAATGAGTCCAAATCAACCTTTCTTCAAGTTATCTCTATGTGTGTGACCCTGTAGGCACATCATTATGTTGTAAACGGGCTCACTAATTTACATATTT
This sequence comes from Alisma plantago-aquatica, assembly GCA_963693085.1. NCBI lineage: Eukaryota > Viridiplantae > Streptophyta > Magnoliopsida > Alismatales > Alismataceae > Alisma > Alisma plantago-aquatica. Next base: position 726,428,354 of record OY856411.1, on the reverse strand, counting down.
ACTATCCATGTAGTAGGATTAATTAGACATGGCTAAACCATCAATGACCATGGTCATCACGTTGTGTAACCCCTTTTGTCACAAATATCTAGTTTGTACTAGAGACATGGACACATCATCCTAATTATGTTCAATCCAACTTCCTTGATCTCCAAGTAGACTAGTAAGAGACATATTTTTATGACAACCTTCTTGAAGATCACGTTGGGTAGTGTCAAAGAATGATGATTATCATGTCACTATTGTAGTGATTTCAAGACAAAGAACCACAATACCACTCTCATATTTGAATGTTGATTATGTAAAACTCCAACTGATGATGACATTGTTGGGTTTTAGGGGAGGCAGAGAAGGCAGCGGAAACAAAAAAATTTCTCCCCCAAACCCGGAACAAGGAAACGCGTCAACGTCTATATAATAGGAAAGGATGGTTTGTGGAATCATACCTTTCCCGAGGCTTGCTCGGCGACAATACCTCGCGCCTTGCGCGGTCTTCACCTCCTGTCTTGGACGGTGTCTATGCAGCTCCTGGTCGCACCGGGACTGACGGGATTGAAGGCTGTCCTCCTAGCGGCAGAAACCTCCCGCCTCTGAAGTAGTCCACACGGACCACCTGGAACTCCACACTCCTTGTCCCACAAGGAGTTGGAAGGAGTCGTACCCTCCTGTTGACGTACTAGTCGCCAACACACTCTCCTGCCTCCAGTTGCAACTGCAGTTGTCTTTCCCTTGCTGCGCCTCCCTTTGCGGGTAGCACTTGCTCGGGCTCTCTCTCAGTTACTAAAACTAGAGAGAACGACAACTTTCCAGAGCAACTGGTTGCACTGAGTTGTTCTTTGAGAAGCTCCCAATACCCCTATATATATAGGAGGGTCATGGGACATGGTTCTCCATCCCAGGCAATGCGGAAAAACCAGGAGTAGAAGGGTTCGAGATTTTCCACAAAACAACCAACTCGCAACCTGAACCGATCGTTTCACAACTAAAACGGTCGGTTGGGGACCTGAACCGGCCGATTGACACCTCAACCGATCGGTTGGGACCACTGAACCGGTCGGTTCACAAGTGAACCGGTCGGGTGGTGGTCCTGGTCAGTTCCCGATTGACTTTCCTTCTTTTGTTTCCAATTGGTATCGAATACCAATCCTATTTCCCAATCAATTTGGGCAATTGAAACGAAAGGAAAATTCTCACCAATCCTATTTTCCCAAGTTGCTCGGTTGCACCATTTGAATCGATCGTTTCAACACTTGAAGCAATCGGTTCACCCTGATCTTGAGCCGATCGACTCGACACTTGAGCTGACCGGTTCACCAAGCTCAGCCGATCGGTTCATCTCATGAGCCAATCGGTTGGGAGTGCAGATTGTGTAGAATCAGTCAATTGCTATTTCAATCAATCCGATACTCGAATCAATGTGTCCAACACCTTGAACATTATGACATTGAGCTATCAATTGATTGAGTGTTTAATTGAACTACTAACTCCTTTAGTAATCAATCTAAACATTGTTTGTGGACAAAACTCCTCTTCCAGGTAAAATCCTATGTGTGTGACCCTGCAGGTCCATTTCACATTGGCAGTGAAAGTCCATAACACTTATGACTTCACAAGTAAAGAGCAGTGCCTAGTCCATAAAACGGTCGGTTGGGGCTGTCTGGTACACTTGTTCTCTAACAAGTACCTATGTGTTTGGTTTGATATCTCTATATCATGACTAATGAGATTCTGTCATCAACCAACACCACAATCTAGTCTTGTGTGTCATTGTTGTCTATCTACCTTCCACAATGACATCCGACTAGGGACATAACAAGAATGTACAAACTCTTAGCATCCGTATGATCTCATCGTTCAGGTCCTCAACCTGAAGGCATACGTCATTGAGTACTGTCATTCTCTAGACATTCAATCTGTTCTATCACTATCTCATATGACTGAAGCAGAAAGAATTGGAAGCTTGCCTTTGATGTTTATCAAATCAATCTTAATGTATCCCACCAATCATCCCATGATTGTCTCTCAGGGCATACATACCAACAGACTCCCACTTGCACTGCGAGCTAATCACCCTTGAATCATATTCATAGTGATCTTCAAACATGTTCCACATGTTACTGTGCTCTAGTGCCAACATAGTGAGTAATGGAAACACCTTGCCAAAGTCAGTATAAATTGCATGTCTCTCATCTCTTCGCTGTACGCCACACGTATGAGATGGAGTTGCCGTAATATGCGATCTAGTATTCCTTTGCTAACCTTTAGCCACATTGCATGATCAAGGATTCCATACTTGTCATCAATGACCGGAATATCTATAAGTTCATCTCATGAACTTCCAGATCCATATAGTATCCACTGCTGTTCTCTAACACATAGATACTCGGCATTTCCTTTTAAACAGTTTTATTGGAACACTTCCAATTATCAAGAAACTTTCACTTTATATATATCATATATATAATTTGCGATTAATTTTTTGTCCTTTCGAAAGTTCACATCAATGTAACTCTTTACATTGAACTCTTCCTTATCTCCATAGAACTAGTACTTCTCAAGTACTTATCAAGTTCTCATGGTATTCCAGTAACCCTTACTGGAAGTAGATGAACATCCACTCGTCATGTCCCACATACGAGTTATCAGGATGAGCACATCATATTGTTATGTCATACATACAATATGATGAATGCATTTTGTTCTTGCCATGTCGATACATGCAAGATTAATGGGATGATTACATACATGATAGATCCATATCTATTCTTAGTGTTCCCACTCTTCATAAGAATTGGACACTTGGCCTTGGGATACTAACTCCATGTAACATGGACAAGTTTTCTCCCACCGAATCTGTGCATACTGAACCCTTCAGTACAGATTGCCAATGTATGCTTTCTCTTTTCAGGTGAAGAGGTTTTCGAGAACTATCTCTATAGATCTCTATTCCTATCACATAGGAAACATCTCTATCTTCCTTAAAGATAATTTCCACTTTTGGATTTCCATTCTAGAACAATTCCATTTCACATCAACATGTGGAATGTGAATACGCTCCCACTAAATCACAAATCCCTTCTTTATCTTTGACATATCAGTCAAACCCTTTGACTATATCATCAAAGTAAAGATCCAATTCTGAGTTGCTTGTACTCAATCAATCACATTGATTAGTCCATTGAAACTTATAGACTTCATTTGCATTAGTGGATTCATAAACCTTATAGGTTGTGTCACGTACACATCCTTGTTTTATTCCTCATAGGTATGCGGTTTTAGTATCCATATGCCACATGTCTTAGTCATTAAGTTGCAATCAACAAGCATCATCCTTCTCAAAATGTCATCCATGTGTCTTAACACTTAAGACTCCATTTGCACTTATGGATTTCATCCAATGGGTGCTACCATCAAGGTCATACCTTATGGTTCACATGGATGTAATTTAGGATGTAATGGTCATAAACCATAACTCAAAATTCGGTTCCTCTCATTCATCTAGATAGTTGACTCATCACATGACCAACTCATCATATAGATGATCGAGATGTATCTGTCAAGGATATAAGAACTCACAACCATTGTGATTCTTAATGTCCTTTATTAGTGTGGGGTATTCTTTATTAAGCAGAATTCAGTTATTTGATAATCATTCTCTAACTCCTTAGAGTATTATTCCTTCTTGATTTAGACATCACCATGCCTTAATCATGAGTTCACTATGATACACTATCATAATCACTCAAAAGGAGCTCAAACATTTGGTCCAAGTATTTCATTCATTGATCTCATCAAGAATTAACACTTTACCAAATTTGCACTTCATCTATGATAATCTTGAACACTTCAAGATATTCATATTGGTATTTCTCCAAACACCATTTGAAGTATTAGCATCTGTTCCAATAGGTATGTAAATACATCACATGTATCATACCTAATAGGATAATCATTCTCCCACTACCATTAGTGAAGATTGATTAATCATGTCTAAGATATTCATGTCTCTTACTAGTTCTCTAACCAAAAGAGTCTAGATTTATCCATCACATGGAAACTAGATATGAATTTCTCATGATTTATGCTAATTTGATTGTTTGAGTTATCTATAACTTTTAGGTATAATTTTATCTTATGCATATCAAATACCACAAGATAAACAAGGCATTGCCACAAAGATCATATCTTTAAGATTGAAACATCAACTTTATTAATTGCCATCATTGTCATACAATATGCAAAAATAAAGTGTTTCTATCTATTGGAAATATATGAAATAGCAGTTCTCAACTCTATTTCATTCCCTTTAGGCTAAAATAAACTGAAAGATACTCCTATCTATGGTAGCAACACTTGCTCTAATGATGGGTACTTCTTTCTTGGTCCTTTCACAAAGGCCATGACTTCTTTGTGGATATTGCATATCATATATGACATATCCATATCTTGGTATCATATACCTCAGATAAAGAAGCGGTTCATTTCATGATACCTTAGGTGGAGATCTCCATCCCCTCCTTCATCTTCTTTTGTTCTTCCAGATATAGAGGGCAATCCCTCATATACCCTTTCCCCATGTGCCTTGAGGATGAAGACGACTTGGATTGCTGGCTAGCATCATAACACTTCTTTGCTTTGCCCTTGACCTTGCCCTTAAGACTTACCTTTTCTTTGATCACATCAAATATTATGGTTTGTCTTTCTTCATCTTTGCCTCTACTATCCTCAACATGTCCAACAACTCTGTCAACGCTTGTCAAAGTTGTTCATGTTGTAGCTTATCATGAATTGTATGATTCTCGCAACATTTGCAGTATCATACCAAAAGCCAACTCTTGGCTCAGAGGGAATCCTTCTTAGTCAGGTCTTTCCACATACCCAATCACATTGAGTGTGTGAATACCTTACTGGATCTCCTTCTGTCATGATATACTAGGACAGTGTCTTGGAGACATCATATGTCTCATGTTGTCTCTGCAACTCATAGTTCAGAGAACACAACATCAAGCACTCCTCATCAATGTCTTCCTCAGTATGCTTCCATAAGCATACTTTCAGCCATTGATATGGTGGGATCGAGTTCATCTGGTCTTGGTATAACTAGGACTTGGAGATTTCGCTCTTTGAGAACACTTCTCATCATCCTAACCAGTCGTGGAATTATTCCCATTTAATTTGTTGGTCTCAAAAACCGATTGCAAATAAAGTAATTTGTTGATTAACCATTTATCAAAAGGAAATATATGCAATTTTAGTCCAAAAACTCATTTTTGACTTATTTGATTGATTTGAAAAATTGATGATATAATTAGGCCTTTAATTAATTATCGCTCCCACTATTTTAGTTCAAATTGATAGCCCACACCATCAATTCGGAAGATTGCAGCGTACAACCTTCTAGTGGGCAAGATCCTGAAATCCTCTAAGTCATGGACTAGCTTGGGCTGTCACCCACAACTTAGATCTCTCAGGTAGGCAACTCTTGCCAATTGCATCATATGCAACTCTTAATAAGATGTCATATGCAACTCCTTGCCATGATCATCTCCATGCCTCAAGGTGCTAGATCCTATCTAGGTCACCTTGTTAAGTCTGACCCAAAGCAAACACGATGAATATGCACCCTTCTTGGGCAGACCCACACATTCATCCTTCACGCTTCCACGAGATAGATGGTGCACCACGCTTGGGCGTGCCCATACTTGGTCGATCAAGCTTTTCACGTGTATCACATTTGGAAGGCATCTAAAACTTAATATTTAATGAGGGATTTGGTTTTTATATACATATACATATCCAATCACCACAATACATAGTATGTATCATATACATGCTATATCCCACAGAAAACATGCAAAATGATAAAAGTGATGATTATGGCCATCCTAATGTGATTCCTCGAGCCAAGAGGAATCACAGTCATCTAGGTCTACATCACATGTAACCTGTATAAGATGAACTCTGTGCTTTGCCTTCGGAGTAGATCAACTCATCACATGATTGACTTGCTCATTCTGGCCCGGTCGTCTGGGTGCAACCAGCCAATCGATTGGCTCCTCCAACCGATTGGTTCGCCCGGTCATCGTGCATCTCATCATGGCCGCCACCCGCTCGTCTTTCTCCTCGAACCGGTCATCAACCGATTGGTTCACTCCTTGAACCGATCATCTGGAACGTCAACCGATCGGTTCAAGTCTTGAACCGATCGTCTCAGCTGTCGTCTGGATGTCCTTCGTTCTTTGACATAACATGAAATAAAATCTATCCTAATTTTACATTGCTTAAAAGGGAAACCCCGAGTTACATTCGGGGGGAGCAAAGGTAGGAAAGAATCTCGAATTATTTCGAGTTACATCAGGAATAGGAGATAGGGAAGATCAGTGCGCAGACCGAGATGTAAGCAACCACATACAACCATACACATATAGGGTTTGTTGGCCATAACCACGTTATACATCCACCACAAAACTCGTTTAAGGGCGACGCGTATCGAGTGCATTCATAATACATATCATATATGTAAATTGGGATTTGTGGATTTAGGATTGGACATGCATAAAGCCAATTTTATTCGCATCGTATGCAATAATTAAAGGCGACAAACCAAAATCGATCATATCGATATTCCTAAAATATAGACCAGTTGACGTGGCTCTGATTCCACTGTTGGGTTTTAGGAGAGGCAGAGAAGGCAGCGGAAACAAAAAAATTTCTCCCCCAAACCCGGAACAAGGAAACGCGTCAACATCTATATAATAGGAAAGGATGGTTTGTGGAATCATACCTTGTCCCGAGGCTTGCTCGGTGACAATACCCCGTGCCTTGCGCGGTCTTCACCTCCTGTCTTGGACGGTATCTGTGCAGCTTTTGGTCGCACCGGGACTGACGGGATTGAAGGCTGTCCTCCTAGTGACAGAAACCTCCCTCCTCTGAAGTAGTCCACATGGACCACCTGGAACTCCACACTCCTTGTCCCACAAGGAGTTGGAAGGAGTCGTACCCTCCTGTTGACGTACTAGTTTCCAACACACTCTCCTGCCTCCAGTTGCAACTGCAGTTGTCTTTCCCTTGCTGCACCTCCCTTTGCGGGTAGCACTTGCTTGGGATCTCTCTTGGTTACCAAAACCAGAGAGAACGACAACTTTCCAGAGCAACTGGTTGCACTGAGTTGTTCTTTGAGAAGCCCCCAATACCCCTATATATAGGAGGGTCATGGGATAGGGTTCTCCATCCCGGGCAATGCGGGACTAAAAGCAGGAGTAGAAGGGTTCGAGATTTTCCACAAAACAACCAACTCGCAACCTGAACCGATCGTTTCACAACTAAAACGGTCGGTTGGGGACCTGAACCGGTCGGTTGACACCTCAACCGATCGGTTGGGACCCCTGAACCGGTCGGTTCACAAGTGAACCGGTCGGTTGGTTGTCCTGGTCGGTTCCCGATTGACTTTCCTTCTTTTGTTTCCAATTGGTATCGAATACCAATCCTATTTCCCTATCAAATTGGGCAATTGAAACGAAAGGAAAATTCTCACCAATCCTATTTTCCCAAGTTGCTCGGTTGCACCAGTTGAATCGATCGTTTCAACACTTGAAGCAATCGGTTCACCCTGATCTTGAGCCGATCGACTCAACACTTGAGCCGACCGGTTCACCAAGCTCAGCCGATCGGTTCATCTCATGAGCCGATCGGTTGGGAGTGCAGATTGTGCAGAATCAGTCAATTGTGATTTCAATCAATCCGATACTCGAATCAATGTGTCCAACACCTTGAACATTATGACATTGAGCTATCAATTGATTGAGTGTTTAATTGAACTACTAGACTCCTTTATTAATCAATCTAAACATTGTTTGTGGACAAAACTCCTCTTCTAGGTTAAATCCTATGTGTGTGACCCTGCAGGTCCATTTCACGTTGGCAGTGAAAGTCCATAACACTTATGACTTCACAAGCAAAGAGCGGTGCCTAGTCACACATCAGTGCTACCCAAGTGAAAGTAGAAAGTTGGAGAACACCTTTCAATCCTACAATCCGTGAATGGTGTTACAGTGAATGTATAATTCCTTTATCGCTGATATCCCGAATGAACTCGAGGCATGGAACAGTCATCCTGTCAACGTTCATTCACTTTCGTGATCTCAGAGTAGATTGGAAGAGATATGTATGACATCAATATCACATACCGATTCACACATGCGTGCACACGCCTATTTCAATCCTACTCATCAAGTGGCCTTGGATATCAAACTCCCTCAGGAGGGACAAATCCCATATCTATCACTCACCCCTCAAAATCCCCATGTGTCAAAGCCACCCAATCATCACCTTTATAACAACCCATGTTTCAGGACTGCGTTTGATGATGTCAAAGTGTGCCCAACGACATGTGTTGAGTGTAGTGATTTCAGGTCAAAGAATCACACTCACCACCATCACTGTGAGTACTGACTGTGACTACCATGTCATGGTTCCATGTGTCAAACTCACGGTGGGTCTGTCCGGTACACTTGTTCTCTAACAAGTACCTATGTGTTTGGTTTGATATCTCTATATCATGACTAATGAGATTCTGTCATCAACCAACACCACAATCTAGTCTTGTGTGTCATTGCTGTCTATCTACCTTCCACAATGACATCCGACTAGGGACATAACAAGAATGTACAAACTCTTAGCATCCATATGATCTCATCATTCAAGTCCTCAACCTGAAGGCATACGTCATTGAGTACTGTCATTCTCTAGACATTCAATCTGTTCTATCACTATCTCATATGACTGAAGTAGAAAGAATTGGAAGCTTGCCTTTGATGTTTATCAAATCAATCTTAATGTATCCCACCAATCATCCCATGATTGTCTCTCAGGGCATACATACCAACATACTCCCACTTGCACTGCGAGCCAATCATCCTTGAATCATATTCATAGTGATCTTCAAACATGTCCCACGTGTTACTGTGCTCTAGTGCCAACACAGTGAGTAATGGCAACACCTTGCCAAAGTCAGTATAAATTGCATGTCTCTCATCTCTTCACTGTACGTCACACGTATGAGATGGAGTTTCTGTAATATGCGATCTAGTATTCCTTTGCTAACCTTTAGCCACATTGCATGATCAAGGATTCCATACTTGTCATCAATGACTGGAATATCTATAAGTTCATCTCATGAACTTCCAGATCCATATAGTATCCACTACTGTTCTCTAACACATAGATACTCGACATTTCCTTTTAAATGGTTTTATTGGAACACTTCCAATTATCAACAAACTTTCACTTTATATATATCATATATATAATTTGCGATTAATTTTCTGTCCTTTCGAAAGTTCACATCAATGTAACTCTTTACATTGAACTCTTCCTTATCTCCATAGAACTAGTACTTGTCAAGTACTTATCAAGTTCTCATGGTATTCCAATAACCCTTACTGGAAGTATATGGACATCCACTCGTCATGTCCCACATACGAGTTGTCAAGATGAGCACATCATATTGTCATGTCATACATACAAGATGATGAATGCATTTTGTTCTTTCCATGTCGATACATGCAAGATTAATGGGATGATTACATACATGATAGATCCATATCTATTCTTAGTGTTCCAATTCTTCATAATAATTGGACACTTGGCCTTGGGATACTAACTCCATGTAACATGGACAAGTTTTCTCCCACTAAATCTGTGCATACTGAACCCTTCAGTACAGATTGCCAATGTATGCTTTCTCTTTTCAGGTCAAGAGGTTTTCGAGAATTATCTCTATATATCTCTATTCCTATCACATAGGAAACATCTCTATCTTCCTTAAAGATAATTTCCACTTTTGGATTTCCATTCTAGAACAATTCCATTTCACATCAACATGTGGAATGTGAATACGCTCCCACTAAATCACATATCCCTTCTTTATGTTTGACATATCAGTCAAACCCTTTGACTATATCATCAAAGTAAAGATCCAATTCTAAGTTGCTTGTACTCAATCAATCACATTGATTAGTCCATTGTAACTTATATACTTCATTTGCATTAGTGGATTCATAAACCTTATAGGTTGTGTCACGTACACATCCTTGTTTTATTCCTCATAGGAATGTGGTTTTAGTATCCATATGCCAAATGTCTTAGTCATTAAGTTGCAATCAACAAGCATCATCCTTCTCAAAATGTCATCCATATGTCTTAACACTTAAGACTCCATTTATAATGCCCCGGCCCACTGCCTGAGGCTCTAGTAGAGTTTCAGGAATGACGACTGTCCCCACAGACCACCACTAGCCTTTACTGTGTGCTTTTTCCTCACTCACGCGCAAGCCGGGGTCAACTTCCCGACTGGTCACCCATCCTAGTACTACTCCAAGTTGAGCACGCTTAACTATGGAGTTCTTTACTGATGGGCTCCCGGAAAAGGAGGTGCACCTTGGTGATATGGGTAGTCCAATCATTCCTTATAAGATCTTTTTTATCCAAGGCCTCAAATCCTGGGATGTTACAATCTCCCCCACTTAGGCTCTTGACGTCCTCGTCAAGACTCAACTATATGGCCTCATAATCTCTTCCCCATTTCAGTGCAGACCCATAATGGCCCATGGACACCCAGCTCCCGATCACGGAATACCAGCGCAAGGGTGGTTATGTCAACCATGGACAACCCTTTTCGACATGCCTGGACCGCACGGCTCAAGACTGGCATGCCATGCCCATGTGGGCCCCCACCTACTAGAGGGGAATTGGCTCTGATACCATTTGTAACGCCCGAGCCCACTGCCTGAGGCTCTAGTAGAGTTTCAGGAATGACGACTGTCCCCACAGACCACCACTATCCTTCACTGCGTGCTTTTTCCTCACTCACGCACAAGTCGGGGTCAACTTCCCGACTGGTCACCCATTCTAGTACTACTCCAAGTTGAGCACGCTTAACTATGGAGTTCTTTACTGATGGGCTCCCGGAAAAGGAGGTGCACCTTGGTGATATGGGTAGTCCAATCATTCCTTATAAGATCTTTTTTATCTAAGGCCTCAAATCCTGGGATGTTACAATCTCCCCCACTTAGGCTCTTGACGTCCTCGTCAAGACTCAACTATATGGCCTCATAATCTCTTCCCCATTTCAGTGCAGACCCATAATGGCCCATGGACACCCAGCTCCCGATCACGGAATACCAGCGCAAGGGTGGTTATGTCAACCATGGACAACCCTTTCCGACATGCCTGGACCGCACGGCTCAAGACTGGCATGCCATGCCCATGTGGGCCCCCACCTACTGGAGGGGAATTGGCTATGATACCATTTGTAACGCCCGAGCCCACTACCTGAGGCTCTAGTAGAGTTTCAGGAATGACGACTGTCCCCACAGACCACCACTATCCTTCACTGCGTGCTTTTTCCTCACTCACGCGCAAGTCGGGGTCAACTTCCCGACTGGTCACCCATTCTAGTACTACTCCAAGTTGAGCACACTTAACTATGGAGTTCTTTACTGATGGGCTCCCGGAAAAGGAGGTGCACCTTGGTGATATGGGTACTCCAATCATTCCTTATAAGATCTTTTTTATCCAAGGCCTCAAATCCTGGGATGTTACACCATTTGCACTTATGGATTTCATCCAATGGGTGCTACCATCAAGGTCATACCTTATGGTTCACATGGATGTAATTTAGGATGTAATGGTCATAAACCATAACTCAAAATCTAGTTCCTCTCATTCATCTAGATAGTTGACTCATCACATGACCAACTCATCATATAGATGATCGAGATGTATCTGTCAAGGATATAAGAACTCAGAACCTTTGTGATTCTTAATGTCCTTTATTAGTGTGGGGTATTCTTTATTAAGAAGAATTCAGTTATTTGATAATCATTCTCTAACTCCTTAGAGTATGATTCCTTCTTGATTTAGACATCACCATGCCTTAATAATGAGTTCACTATGATACACTATCATAATCACTCAAAAGGATCTCAAACATTTGGTCCAAGTATTTCATTCATTTATCTCATCAAGAATTAACACTTTACCAAATTTGCAGGTAATCTATGATAATCTTGAACACTTCAAGATATTCATATTGGTATTTCTCCAAACACCATTTGAAGTATTAGCATATGTTCCAATAGGTATGTAAATACATCACATGTATCATACCTAATAGGATAATCATTCTCCCACTACCATTAGTGAAGATTGATTAATCATATCTAAGATATTCATGTCTCTTACTGGTTCTCTAACCAAAAGAGTCTAGATTTATCCATCACATGGAAACTAGATATGAATTTCTCATGATTTATGCTAATTTGATTGTTTGAGTTATCTATAACTTTTAGGTATCATTTTATCTTATGAATATCAAATACCACAAGATAAACAAGGCATTACCACAAAGATCATATCTTTAAGATTGAAACATCAACTTTATTAATTGCCATCATTGTCATACAATATGCAAAAATAAAGTGTTTCTATCTATTGTAAATATATGAAATAGCAGTTCTCAACTCTATTTCATGCCCTTTAGGCTGAAATAAACTGAAAGATACTCCTATCTATGGTAACAACACTTGCTCCAATGATGGGTACTTCTTTCTTGGTCCTTTCACAAAGGCCATGAGTTCTTTGTGGATATTGCATATCATATATTACATATCCATATCTTGGTATCATATACCTCAAATAAAGAAGCAGTTCATTTCATGATACCTTAGATGGAGATCTCCATCCCCTCCTTCATCTTCTTATGTTATTCCAGATATAGAGGGAAATCCCTCATATACCCTTTCCCCGTGTGCCTTGAGGATGAAGACGGCTTGGATTGCCGGCTAGCATCAGAACACTTCTTTACTTTTCCCTTGACCTTGCCCTTAAGACTTACCTTTTCTTTGATCACATCAAAGATTATGGTTTGTATTTCTTCATCTTTGCCTCTACTATCCTCAACATGTCCAACAACACTGTCAACACTTGTCAAAGTTGTTCATGTTGTAGCTTATCATGAATTGTATGATTCTCGCAACATTTGCAGTATCATACCAATAGCCAACTCTTGGCTCAGAAGGAATCTTTCTTAGTCAGGTCTTTCCACATACCCAATCACATTGAGTGTGTGAATACCTTACTGAATCTCCTTCTGTCATGATATACTAGGACAGTGTCTTGGAGACATCATATGTCTCATGTTGTCTCTGCAACTCATAGTTCAGAGAACACAACATCAAGCACTCCTCATCAATGTCTTCCTCGGTATGCTTCCATAAGCATACTTTCAGCCATTGATATGGTGGGATAGAGTTCATCTGGTCTTGGTATAACTAGGACTTGGATCTTTCGCTCTTTGAGAACACTTCTCATCATCCTAACCAGTCGTGGAATTATTCCCATTTAATTTGTTGGTCTCAAAAACTGATCGCAAATAAAGTGATTTGTTGATTAACCATTTATCAAAAGGAAATATATGCAATTTTAGTCCAAAAACTCATTTTTGACTTATTTGATTGATTTGGAAAATTGACGATATAATTAGGCCTTTAATTAATTATCGCTCCCACTATTTTAGTTCAAATTGATAGCCCACACCATCAATTCGGAAGATTGCAGCGTACAACCTTCTAGTGGGCAAGATCCCGAAATCCTCTAAGTCATGGACCAGCTTGGGCTGTCACCCACAACTTAGATCTCTCAGGTAGGCAACTCTTGCCAATTGTATCATATGCAACTCTTGATAAGATGTCATATGAAACTCCTTGCCATGATCATCTCCACGCCTCAAGGTGCTAGATCCTATCTAGGTCACCTTGTTAAGTCCGACCCAAAGCAAACACGATGAATATGCACCTTGCTTGGGCAGACCCACACATTCATCCTTCACGCTTACACGAGATAGACGGTGCACCACGCTTGGGCGTGCCCACACTTGGTCAATCAAGCTTTTCACGTGTGTTGCATTTGGAAGGCATCTAAAACTTAATATTTAATGAGGGATTTGGTTTTTATATACATATACATATCCAATCACCACAATACATAGTATGTATCATATACATGCTATATCCCACAGAAAACATGCAAAACGATAAAAGCGATGATTATGGCCATCCTAATGTGATTCCTCGAGCCAAGAGGAATCATGGTCATCTAGGTCTACATCACATGTAACATGTACAAGATGAACTCTATGCTTTGCCTTCGGAGTAGATCAACTCATCACATGATTGACTTGCTCGTTCTGGCCCGGTCGTCTCGGTGCCACCAGCCAATCAGTTGGCTCCTCCAACCGATCGATTCGCCCGGTCATTGTGCATCACATCATGGCCACCACCCGCTCGTCTCGCTCCTCGAACCGGTCATCAACCGATCGGTTCACTCCTTGAACCGATCGTCTGGAACGTCAACCGATCGTTTCAAGTCTTGAACCGATCGTTTCAGCTGTCGTCTGGATGTCCTTCGTTCTTTGACATAACAGGAAATAAAATCTATCCTAATTTTACATTGCTTAAAAGGGAAACCCCGAGTTACATTCGGGGGGAGCAAAGGTAGGAAAGAATCTCAAAGCATTTCGAGTTACATCAGGAATAGGAGATAGGGAAGATCGGTGTGTAGACCGAGATGCAAGCAACCACATACAACCATACACATATAGGGTTTATTGGCCATAACCACGCTATACATCCACCACAAAACTCGTTTAAGGGCGACGCGTATCGAGTGCATTCATAATACATATCATATATGTAAATTGGGATTTGTGGATTTAGGATTGGACATGCATAAAGCCAATTTTATTCCGATCGTATGCAATAAATAAAGGCGACAAACCAAAATCGATCATACCGATATTCCTAAAATATAGAGCAGTTGACGTGGCTCTAATTCCACTGTTGGGTTTTAGGGGAGGCAGAGAAGGCATCAGAAACAAAAAAATTCTCCCCCAAACCCGGAACAAGGAAACGCGTCAATGTCTATATAATAGGAAAGGATGGTTTGTGGAATCATGCATTGTCCCGAGGCTTGCTCGACGACAATACCTCGCGCCTTGCGCGGTCTTCACCTCCTGTCTTGGACGGTGTCTGTGCAGCTCCTGGTCACACCGGGAATGACGGGATTGAAGGCTGTCCTCCTAGCGGCAGAAACCTCCCGCCTCTGAAGTAGTCCACACGGACCACCTAGAACTCCACACTCCTTGTCCCACAAGGAGTTGGAAGGAGTCGTACCCTCCTGTTGACGTACTAGTCGCCAACACACTCTCTTGCCTCCAGTTGCAACTACAGTTGTCTTTCCCTTGCTGCGCCTCCCTTTGCGGGTAGCACTTGCTCGGGCTCTCTCTCGGTTACCAAAACCAGAGAGAACGACAACTTTCCAGAGCAACTGGTTGCACCGAGTTGTTCTTTGAGAAGCCCCCAATACCCCTATATATATGAGGGTCATGGGACAGGGTTCTCCATCTCGGGCAATGTGGGACTAAAAGCAAGAGTAGAAGGGTTCGAGATTTTCCACAAAACAACCAACTCGCAACCTGAACCGATCGTTTCACAACTGAAATGATCGGTTGGGGACCTGAACCGGTCGGTTGACACCTCAACCGATCGGTTGGGATCCCTGAACCGGTCGGTTCACAAGTGAACCGGTCGGTTGGTGGTCCTGGTCGCTTCCCGATTGACTTTCCTTCTTTTGTTTCCAATTGGTATCGAATACCAATCCTATTTCCCAATCAAATTGGGCAATTGAAACTAAATGAAAATTCTCACCAATCCTATTTTCCCAAGTTGCTCGGTTGCACCAGTTGAATCGATCGTTTCAACACTTGAAGCAATCAGTTCACCCTGATATTGAGATGATCGACTCAACACTTGATCTGACCGGTTCACCAAGCTCAACCGATCGGTTCATCTCATGAGCCAATCGGTTGGGATTGCAGATTGTGCAGAATCAGTCAATTGCGATTTCAATCAATCCGATACTCGAATCAATGTGTCCAACACCTTGAACATTATGACATTGAGCTATCAATTGATTGAGTGTTTAATTGAACTACTAAACTCCTTTAGTAATCAATCTAAACATTGTTTGTGGACAAAACTCCTCTTCCAGGTTAAATCCTATGTGTGTGACCCAACAGGTCCATTTCACGTTGGCAGTGAAAGTCCATAACACTTATGACTTCACAAGCAAAGAGCAGTGCCTAGTCACACATCAGTGCTACCCAAGTGAAAGTAGAAAGTTGGAGAACAACTTTCAATCCTACAATCCGTGAATGGTGTTACAGTGAATGTATAATTCCTTTGTCGCTGATATTCCGAATGAACTCGAGGCATGGAACAGTCATCCTGTCAACGTTCATTCACTTTCTTGATCTCAGAGTAGATTGGAAGAGATATGTATGACATGAATATCACATACTGATTCACACATGCGTGCACATGCCTATTTCAATCCTACTCATCAAGTGGCCTTGGATATCAAACTCCCTCAGGAGGGACAGATCCCATATCTATCACTCACCCCTCAACAGCCCCATGTGTCAAAGCCACCCAATCATCACCTTTATAACAACCCATGTTTCAGGACTGCGTTTGATGATGTCAAAGTGTGCCCAACGACATGTGTTGAGTGTAGTGATTTTAGGTCAAAGAATCACACTCACCACCATCACTGTGAGTACTGACTGTGACTACCATGTCATGGTTCCATGTGTCAAACTCACGGTGGGTCTGTCCGGTACACTTGTTCTCTAACAAGTACCTATGTGTTTGGTTTGATATCTCTATATCATGACTAATGAGATTCTATCATCAACCAACACCACAATCTAGTCTTGTGTGTCATTGCTGTCTATCTACCTTCCACAATGACATCCGACTAGGGACATAACAAGAATGTACAAACTCTTAGCATCTGTATGATCTCATCGTTCAGGTCCTCAACCTGAAGGCATACGTCATAGAGTACTGTCATTCTCTAGACATTCAATCTGTTCTATCACTATCTCATATGACTGAAGCAGAAAGAATTGGAAGCTTGCCTTTGATGTTTATCAAATCAATCTTAATGTATCCCACCAATCATCCCATGATTGGCTCTCAGGGCATACATACCAACCGACATTAGCAGATGCACTATCCCCATGGTATCTTGATGTAGTTGTTGTGATTAACCAAAAATTGAAAACTCTTATCACATGTTTTTTCATGGGTAGATTGCCAATTTCTTCTGGCACAAGTTTACTTCCTTGACAAGATTGGTGGCACTGAACAATATAAAGACTCTACTGAACCTTTGTTCTAAAGGATCATCTGAGTCGATCCTAGATTAGATGATAGGCAGGCTTGCCATGCTTATCCCCTATAACATATGGAGAATGAGATGTGTGATAAGATATGATGGTATTAGAAACCAAACAATAGGGAATGGGATCAGATTATATACAATCTTAATAAGATGACACAAAATAAGGTCTTCAGTCTAATTGAAAATGTCGAGTTCAAAAAATCCATGAAGGAAGCAAAGATTGAGGAACTACAGATGAGACTAAGAGACATTTCACTCCTTAGAGGGACACCTCCAGATGTTTTTAATCTGAAGATAGATATCACGGTTGGATGAAGTATTGATTCAAATGGATTTAAACGAAGATGGGCGGTGGGTATTATTCACAATCATAATGTTGAAATCTGTTTAGCATTTTGCGCCTAGCTGAGAGCTCTAGAATTTATCTTGGCTTATATCCACGCATGTATCATAGGCCTAAAAATGGCGAAAGGCCAACACTTAACTGTCACTACTATTGAGATCGATGATAAACTGGTGTTCGACATTCTTTGGAGAGAAGCTCTGGAATCATGGTGAGCCACTCCTCATGTTAGAGAACTTAGAGTGGAGATGAAGTAGTCTTCTATCATGGGTTCTCTAGTTCATAAGATCGTTAATTCAATACCTAAGGAGTTGGGTTGTTGGGGCAGTCACCAAAGCGAGCCATACAAATGTTCAGATTTGAGAAGACTGCCTATGAAGATTAAGGGAATGGCCATCCTAGAGAAAAGGAGAACTCCTTATGTATGGTTGAAGAAAGTTGATACCTTTTGACTGATGTTTTCTTAGTTTTGCATTCAGAATGTACAATTTCAACACAAAAAGATAAAAGATGTATAACAAATTGTTAATGAAAATATTTGATAGAACCATCTCTTAAAAAACTTTGTCCTAATACAGTAAGATGGATCTCGTATCCTACATGACACAAGCACAAGATATCATTCATCCTACTCTCCTAATGTAGGAAAATCATTCATATTCATTACATGTACTCGCTATCCAAAAAACTCACCTCAAAGGAGGTTGAACAATAAAAATAGAAAAATCTAATATATCCCCACCAAAAAAGCACAAAAGTATAGGTCCCAGCATCCAAAACCCCTTTGTACACTTCTATGTACCTATCCAAGTAGTGTTAATGTATGGGACTCCTCTTCTATCCAGAATCATTAAACCTCTTGTACACATAGAGAGTTCATGTTGTAGGGCGGTGACTTTGCCTTCCTCTTGAAAGGATTCCTCCATGCCTATAGATTTGGCCACCAAGTTCACTGTTCTTTGTATATGGCTGCCAAGAATGTTGTGTTCCTCTATCTTTTCCTTTATCTCCTTCATATATGTGTGTAAATTCCATGGGAATATCATCTTTCTTCAAATCATTTGTAATCATTCCTCATTATCCATCTCTATGATGTTGCAATTGATTTTCTATCTCCAGCACCTTTAGGGTGAGGATTACCTATTGAATTGAAGCGTCTATGTGATCACTTGCTATCAATTGAATATGTAAGCTAAGATGAATTGTCCTTGATGATCTTAAAGGACACTTGTCATCCATCTCCTTCTTATGCCATCCATTCTTAGGTGTTTCCCACAAGTGATGTTGAGTTTTAGGGTCTGTAAAACTGGTGCCAGCCATCTCAACAAATAAACTTTCCTGGTCTTGAAATGAGGTATCAAAAATCCATGTGATTTGAGGGATATATAAAAGGATGAACTATTCATACACTTGAAGCATCTCTTGGACATCATCATGTTTAGTCCATCCGCATCCTTGGGAAATGTATATTTTATACTTCATATTTGATAGTACATCGGAACTTCCATATGGTCTATCATTTGATAGATGGCACATTCAGAAAGATCCATCCCTATCCATCTTTCAAATTCTTATAACCTTGACATATCTCAATCATGCAAGGAAAATTCTCACCTTGACAACCTTCAGCAATCATCAAAAGATTTTTTTCTTCCCCACAAGAACTTTGCTAAATCACTTTGTAAGAAACAAGGTTTATTGTTTCCTCTTGTGGGTTCACACATCAACGACACTTTGATGATCCATGTATTCTACAACTTCTTGTGTAATCATATGTTTGTATTGTGTGCATCAAAATCCTTCATATCACAGTGTTTGCTTTCTGAATAAAGTCATTGGCCCAGATCCACGATTTGTCCCAGTGTTGGTTTGGGAAACTTTTAATCACTTGTTTGGCTGATCTTAGGTAAAATTGGCCTTGAAGGTTATGTGTCCAAATAAGAGCATCCTTGTCCTGAGAGATGACCTAAAAGGATCTCCTAATTTATTTAATTCCATACTCTATAAGTGACATATCCAACATGTTCCAATCCCATCCAGAATCCTCAATCCACACGTCACAGACTCTTATGTTGATATTTACATATTCCGATGTAGAGTAGCGGCTCTAGCCTCATATCACACCACAAATCACCTCAAAAGGAGATATGACCTTTTTTGATAATCCACCTACAACCAGAAACTATCTCTGGGGAAGATCTCCAAATTCTCTTCCAGGTTGGAGAAGCAAAATAACTAAGCTTTAGACACAGGGGCAGAAGTCCTAGTATTTATATGTGCAGGCAATTTTTTCTCATATGAAAGATGCCCAAAGTGATTTATCTTCCAAAAGATCCCATGTCGCCTTGTATCTGAAGGCCTTTGAAGTAAGTTGAAGGGAGGGGATCCCAAAACCACCCTCTAGATTGTCCTGGTGAACCTATCCTAGGAGACCCATGCCCTCTATGATTTTGAGCCCCCTGACCACCAGAGAAAGCCCGAGAACATGGAGTTGATTTTATTTAGGAATCCTTTTGGGACATCCATTGCAGCCAAGGAGTATATGGGGATTGACGATACAGAGTGAGTAATTAGTACCTTTCATCCGACAAAGAATTGCAAGTCCCCTTCCCATGAAGCCACTTTCTTTTTAATTTTCTCCATCAAAAAATCAAACTATTGTATTTTCAGTCTACCTTTAGCCATCAGCACCCCTAGGTACTCAAAAAATTCCTAGATATTTGAGATTTGAATGTCACGTGCAATTATTTGTAGCCTTATTGGGTCTTCACAATAAATCATAAAGCCTAATTTTTCATGGTTTACTTTCTAATCAGATATGCATTGATATCTGTCAATCAAGTTAATAATATGGTTGAGGAAAGGGGAGTCAGATCTTGTAAACAATAGCAAATCGTCAGCATATAGTAAAATAGGGGGCTCCTTTCATTGGCCTTCTTCTTTTGTACCTCCAAAAGAGACTTGCCTCTAGATCCCTATTGAGTCTCTTTCTCAACACCTCCTCCATTATAATGAACATCAACAGTGACAACATATTTCCCTATTTCAAACCTCTCATATTTTGAAGAAAAAAAAACACTTGAAACTCTGCATATGGAAACTGACATCCAAGATTTAGTGAAAAATCTCATACGCATATCAATCTGAGTTGGTACCATACCAATATGAGAAAGAATGCATCTTAGGAAGTTCCAATTTACAAGGTTGTATACTTTTGTCATGTCATATATGATGACCATTTTTCTATCATCTCCTCCTCATTTTATATCATAGAGAAGTTCTTTTGTAAGTCCGATATGGTTTATGATGCTTCTTCCTCCAATAAAGTCTCCTTAATCTTCTTATATGATGTTTGGTACAAACACAACAATTCTATTATTAATGATTCTGGTCATAATTCTCAATGATGCATTTTCGATGGATATGGGCAGAAATCCTTGTCAAATCTGGTGGGATCATCTCTCTTTGGGATGAGCACTATCTTGCAACTCTTGATACTAAATGAGGGACACCCAATGAAATGGGAGATCATTCAGCTAGGGTGGCATCCTTATTCATCTATTTGATTGTGGCTATAATGTCCTCCTTTAATGGAACAACCATATAGTCATGTTGTCATCGAAGGGTAATAAAGGCTCTATCAAACTTAAGAAAGAAGGGTGCAGCTCCACATCAGACTGACCAGTGTTGGCGAAAGAGGATTCAAAATAGTATGTTGCATATTTAGGCATGGATTTCACATCAGACACTCTTGTTTCATTTTCAAGGTCTAAATCATTTATGGTCCTTCTTTTCCTCCTTGCTTTCACTACTACATTGTAAAACTGTGTGCTCCTTTCTCCATCTTCGAGTCATGAAATTCTTGACCTTTCTTGCCATAAGGTTTCTCACAATCAAGAACATATGCAAGTTCCCTTTTTTCCCCTCTTAACAATTCTTCGGATTCATCACATGTTTTCCTATCAAAATTTTCTTGGATGGTGAAAATGATGTCTTCTAAAAATCTCTTTTCTTCTACCCAATGTCACCAAAAGTGTCTCTTTTCCATTTTCTAAGGCACTTTCTAAGATTCTTCATATTTGCAAAGATATAGAAAGAGGGATCACCCCATCCCCCCATGCACCATCCCCTCTCAATCGTGTGTAAGCAAGATTCATGGGACAACCACATATCAAGATAAAAGAAAGGACTTGGTTGCTTGTATATGAGTGCATCACCAAAGGACACTATGACCGGGCATTGATCTAAAACTATGTATCGTGAAGTGTAGGCATTTGTCATCAGGGCATGAGATATTTAGTTGCTATTGACGAAGCCATGATCGAGTCATTCCCATGCCATAGAGGTCAATCTTTGTTTATCCACCCATGTGAAACCGCTACCCTCAAAAGGAATTTCATCTAGATCTTGGTCAGCTATCCAGTTGTTGAAATCACACATCCTTTGTTTGTTTGGGTCACTTATCACTCTCTGTTCATACATGTCTCTCACTATGTTGAAGTCACCAAAAAACCTCCCATCTATTTTCTCCAATCTGGGTTGCTATGTCATTTAGTGAGTTCCACAACACAAGTGTTTCCCCCATTCAGAAGCTGTCATAGATGACTAACACAAAGGGTATCTCTCTCATATTGCCGGTCAGTCTAATCGTCATGTTGCCTATGTGATGTGAAAACAACAAGTTGCAGGGTTATGTCTGTGTAGACCCAAAATTCCCCTTTCCGATTCATAATCATCCGACCAATCAAGTATTATAATGTCATACAACTCTTCGGTTTTATCCACTTGTATTAGAGGATCCATCAAGCCAACCAAGATTGGTTTGTGCTTCCTACTAATTTGCCCTAAAACTTTTCATGTAGGATTATTTCCAGATTCCTTGATATTACAAAAAAGGTGTTTCAACATACGTACCAGACTCATCATCTGTCGTTGTATAGAACCTTAGAAACTATCCTACCTCCTATGTTGCTTCCCCCTATCTTGGTTCCATCTTTTGTACCTACGGTCATCCGAGTCATAAAATTCTCTATCAATGTATAAGTACTCATCTTTTTATCCTTCCGACGCTTGGTTTGTATCAACTCTTTCCTTCCTTATCGATTTGTGGTAAAGAGTGATTCTCTAGTTAGATGACTCACGTCATGAAGGGCATCACACCTTCCCAGTAGCAAAAAAATCTCCCAAATTTCTCTCCCTCAGTATTGATCTCGAGCCTTATGCATCAATCATAATTGTGTTCTTTGGTATCATCGTGTTCTTTGCAACTTATGGATTTTGTACCTCCCTTTCTTGTGTTGAGGCTTTTCCCCCATTCCTCGACTCTTGAGTCATATGTCCCTCTTAGTTCTCATTATTCTATGAGGTCCTGTGAGATATCATCTCCAAAGGAATTTCTAGAGATTTCCATTCCTCGAAGACATGAACGTCCACCCCATCTTGGTCTACAACAACCACCTTCTTAAGTTTTGTATAGCATCAGTGGTTGAAGCAGCTAATAGATATAAATTGTGGTACATCTTTATTAAACACCTCAATGGGGATTAGGATCCCCACTTCATCATCACTCCTTCTTCTCCATCTAGACGCCTTGATCATAGTTCCAAAGGGTTTGACAATGTCAGTAGAGATTTGTCATCTCTACATGATAAAGGTAGATCAGTTTCTTAAAACCATGCACATCTTGAGGAAAGGAGCACAAAGCAAGGGCATAAATTGTAAAAAAAAGAGTGAATGAAAGCAAATGAGGCCCAAAACAACGGTAAGTGGCACAAAATGAATGTTCAAAGAGAAGAAGACTGTGTGAAGAAAGTAGGCAGATAATGCATGAAAACAAGGCATCGAAAGAGGTAAATGATAATATAAAAGTACAATTATTCATAGAAGGGTAGTTGAAGGTAAAATATGAGTCTCGTTTTAGCAAAAATGATGTATGAATTGACAAAATTGAGGAATGATTGCTTTTAAAGGAGTCTCAGAATAAGAAAATCAGGCACATCAGGCGATGTTGGTCGTCAAAGTGGTGATTTTGGTGGTCTAAGAAATGAAGATTAGAAGGTACACATATAGATAAAAGGAGGCATAAATGTAGGCAAATGAGGGAAATTAGGTGCCACTACTACAAAATGGGGATATGGTGTCAGTTTTTAAGGCATTCAGTGTCGGTTTTAAACCAACGATCAAGTTGACAACACTAAAACTCAACCATTCTTCGTCAGTTCGTGGACCTGACGGCAATACTTTTTGTCTTCGGTTCCTTGCTACAGTGGAACCGATGATGTAATGCCAAGTGGGCGATACATTTATGGTATGCTTTGACCTTTTCTCGTTAGATTGCAATAACAATAACCGATGTCGTTAATGTTTTCTTGTTGCTTGGGTAATGACAAATAACCAACACCAAATAACTTGATGTCAGTTTTATCGGTGATTGAATAGTGAAAATTTTAGGTATGGCCCATCGGTCTATTGTAAATAACCTATGTAGAATGGGTATGTAGTCAGTTATTTATAGGTAGCCGATGAGAAATGTCTATGTTTTATATAGAGGTTTGCAGACCTATTGTCTAGTATGATGTTCTGTCTGGAGATTGTTGTTCTTCAGAATGAAAAGTTCTATAGAACAACATGCTCACTACAAGCATTATGGCTTAACAACAGGCTGGCACACCTAAAAGAGAAAGATATATTATACAAAATAGGCACAAACACGCCACATTCTATCATTTGTTTGCTTCAAATGCACACAAATCCATGAACTCACAACTCAATTGTTTCCTTTCTCATCCCACTTCAACTCCATACATATATGCATAAATACACATCATTATCTTCCTCATGCCTTCACATTTGAATTCACACACACATATGCACTTAATATTCAATTCACACTCACAAATACATATCAACATTATCTGCCATCTCAGATTTTAAGTCACAATGTATAATAATTATATAACAAATACATATCAACATTCAATTCACACTCACAAATAATTATATAACAAATACACACCATTCTCTTACTCATGCCTTCACATTTGAATTCACACACACTGCACTTAACATTCAACTCACACTCACAAATACATATCAATATTAGTTGACATCTCAGATTTTAAGTCACAATGTATAATAATTATATAGCAAATACATATCAATATTCAATTCACACTCACAAATACATATAGAATATCTAACATCAAAGTTTGAACTACCAAAAAATATCAA
This sequence comes from Alisma plantago-aquatica, assembly GCA_963693085.1. Lineage (NCBI taxonomy): Eukaryota > Viridiplantae > Streptophyta > Magnoliopsida > Alismatales > Alismataceae > Alisma > Alisma plantago-aquatica. Next base: position 726,403,477 of record OY856411.1, on the reverse strand, counting down.
TCAACCATCAAATTTTTCATTCAAGTCCACATTTTTTATGAAGTAGTTTGCCCACTGTTCATGTAGGTCATTCAGCTGCTCCAATGTATAGGGTTTACTATTCTCAAAAATATTAAAGTGAATGAGACTTCTAATTAGATTTGATCATTTATAGTATCAAATGAGATTACTTCATTAATATGATCCAAGACTATTAACTTACATTTTATATCATTTGATCTTTTACATGTGAGTGACAATCATCTGCATGTACATCATCACGTAATATGTGCATGCCCAACCATTATCTTGTATAGGTCCATGTATATTTACAATTACTTTAATAAATGTAATTAAGCAGAGTTGGTTGTATATTATGCGATTGGAATGAGAAGACTATATACATCGACACTCTTCCAAGTTACTAGTTTCTTTTTTTATCTACTTTCTCTCCACCAGTACAAAATGCTTCCACACCCCCATAAGTTAAATTAATAGATATGTTGCATTATTAAATAGTCATATGATGCAAATATTAACAAATATGTTGGGCATCGGAAAACTATACTTACGATTGAATCCCCAATTTCATTGGGTCTCCCTCATTTGGTGACAGTTTTTCACCTAATCACTAACAACTATCAATGCCTATTTTTTAGTGAATAAAAAGGAAAATAAAATAAAAATTAAATCCCACAACAAATTGTATTCATAGGTTAGGCATATAAACAACAAGATAAAAACTCACCTAATGTTGAAAGGAGTTAACGTCACAGTCTTGGAATCACCAAAAAACTACATTGCAGTTGTCACATAATCTTTGACATCACTTGGATCCCTAAGTACAACGCTAATCAATGATGGAATTAGAAATCCCACATTTGTTATTCCAAAGTCACGAGTCTTGTGATATAAATGACTTAAACTATATATATATATATATATATATATATATATATATATATATATATATATATATATATATATATATATATATATATATATATATATATATATATATATGCAATACTCAGTTAATATATAGGATGCCATTAAACATTTTTTCACATATGACGGGATATTCACACTCACCAAAGTTCTATCACTAATGTGTTTAGCCAATCATACTGAAATAGCTCATAAACATCTTTCAACACTATAATATTTTCTCATTCTATACCTACGATCTCCTCCCTAAGACTGATCATAATGGTATATGTTTGGTCTATAATGTCTAACCATCTTGTCAACATCTTACAGTTAGGGCCTAAGGAGTCGAACAACTTTTGTGGAATAAAATGTAGGTGAGGAGGCTTCAAAATCATAGAAGACTTCTTAGTTGTTGTGGGCTTCATGAATGTATTCTCATATTAGCTTTAGATTATTCATATAAGTCTCAATATGCATTTGTCATACCTGAATAAATATAATGAGTCATTTGGGCCACCCAATAAAGTTACCTTCTACCTCTCCAGTTATGGTGGCATCTGGGTGCTTGTATGGGAGAGGTGCATCGCTCATTCCTGGAAAGACACTTATGACTCTTGCACAAACATGATCAACAGGAAGGAGAATACCATGAACCACATCGGCGATAGAAGCTCTGGCATCTAACACGATGTTGTATGATGACCTTGATGGAAAGACGGCATTTTATGTCCACCTACAATTTTATGAAACACAAAATTTAATTTGACAAACATAGATATTTACTTGAGGGATTATTTTATCATAATATATACATTGAGTTGAATTGAATCTTACCTCGGTCGTGCCATGTAGGTCTGAAGGACTACTCCCTATGCATTGTGTGGGTGAGTGTTGAATAGGTTTTGTGATTACTGGAGAAGCTTGCGCCATCTAAGAAGCCATGAAATTCTCTAAGATTACATCTATCAATCTCTACATGTACTTGTGGTCCACTTTCCCTTTCTTGGTTTGTTTGTGCTTCTGTTGGGATGCGCCAAAAAAAGATTGTATCCCATACCTTGCTCCAATACCCCTAACACGTAAAGGATGCTCTTCTTCCCCTAGAGAAACCATCAATTATATTATGAGTGTCCTAAGGGGTGAACTTGCCCTCCTTTGCTTAAGCAGCCAACTCCAACTAATTATCATGAAAAACCGACATATCAGTAAAACTTAACAATCCAATGACAAAATAACATGGACATTATTGTGAGAACCAAAAATTACCCTTTTTGAATCCACCTCTTGTGTTGCTTGGACAGAGATTTGTCTGGCTTTGTTTTTCCTTACATCTATCCACTCAATATAGTGAGGCAACCGTCCAGAAGTACTCGAAGACTCAGAGTTATTAGGAGTAGAAGTAGGAGGACCTTGCTCTTGCCCTTGATCTTGCCCTTGATCTTTCCCTTACTCTTTCGCTTGCTCTTTCCCTTTCTCTTGCTCTTGTCCTTGCTCTTCCCCTTACTCTTGCTCTCGATGTATCTCTCTCATTAGGCATCATTTCCAATAACCACCTTAACCCAACCGGTGGTTGTGCACATTCTTATCACGCCTATCTTTTTTAGCTTCGTGAAGGGCCTGATTAATTCATACAAGTGATATTATTAAGTAACCATAAGAAATCATAAAAATGTAATTAATTCAATACCCTGAATGCATCTATTTTTCTCTGCTAAACAAACTCCTTCAAATCATTTTTATCATTGTAGTTCAATTTAAGATAGGGATCTTGATCCTTCTTGTCTCCAAAGACACAGTCACTTGTGAGGATTGTTCGCCAATTTCTATGTCTTCTCCCGACAAGCTACATAATAGACTTGCAATGCAGCTTTTCATCAAGTTCATATTGGCCCTAAAAATATTCAACATTCAATACTATTTAGAAATGATAAAAGAAAGAATAGGAAAAAGACTACAAAAACTTAACTATATTTATCTCCCCTCTGACTCCTTCCAAATGAAGTCTTTGTGGACAATACTCAGTTGTCTCCAATCCTCAACAAGGAGACGCACTTTGCTTTGACCAAGGACCCCGCATTAGCTGGCAAACTCTTTAGTAAGTGGTGTGCCTTCTTCATTGAATTCAATAATGCCCTTCCTCCATTGCCTATTTACGACATCTTTCATTCAACACCCTGGTCAAGATATTTAGGATCCTCATGCCCATGATCCTCATTCTCATGATCACTGTGCTCCTGGTCATATGCCATCTATAAAATCAAAAGTAAATATATAAAAAAAGTCAGATCATGCATAAAAAAGTCAGATCAGCTACAAAAAGTCATATCACATATAAAAAGTCAGATCACATAAAAATTCATATCATATAAAAAGTCAGATCACATATGAACAAATAAGCATATTATATAATGCAAAAAAATCCAGATTATTAATGAGAAGTAGATCTTAAACTAATATCCCTTCAGTGTGATCTTCACATGTATAGTCATCAATGTTAGATTCAACATTTCTCATATCTTAAACTAATACCCCTTCAGTGTGATCTTCATGTGTATAGTCATCAATGTTAGATTCAACATTTACACTTGGTAATCCAACATAAAATGGACTAGAGTCATCATATTTGTCATAGTACTCTTCTTCATTAATATGATCTGAAATGAATTGTCTTTTCCCATGAAGAACGACAAACCAAAATTTTTTGCGGGATCGTGGATATGGAATACATGTTTTCATATGATGCCATGATGTAGGGTTCATTCTCTTTAGTCCACTCAAAATTCACTATTGTGAAACTGATTTTGTCAACTACAACTCTTTTCTTGTTATCAACCCATTTTACCTAAATAGTGGAACTGTAAACTATGTTTAGTCAATTTCCCATATGTCTCCATTGACACTGTAATAAGACATCTTTCCTTCACATGGAATCTTATCCTTGGCACTATAAAGATACAACGAGGATACCTGAAGGGTGACCCCACTGTTTTGAATGACACTTTTATCATCTGGACATTTTGTGTAGTATGAAAATCCATTTGTGTCAAACCCTTCATAAGATGTAACGTGGGTCTTTGGCTTATACGCGAGCCATTAGATAGTTTTGATAACATTATATGGTGTATGAGATAGTTGATTGAATACTTTCTTTTCAAGCCTCCAAATAAATGTTTGATTATGCTCTCTAGAAATCCGCATTGAATTGGCTCGGGGATACCTTGTCTTGATCTTGTTGGTATGTTCGGTGATATAAATACCCACATTGTCAATGTTGTGTAAAATATACAAGTGTGCTTGTTGTTCCCACTGCTGATGACTAATATTTGTCTATCATTCTCCCAAAATACCTTTACAGAATAAACATTAGGGTTCACAGTATTAGTAGGAGTTTCGTTGCAACTCAAAAAGTCATTATAAAAGTCCATAACCTCCCTAGAAATATATCCCTCAATGATACTCCTTTTGGGGCAACAATGATTTCGAACATCACCTTTAAAAATACTCATGTACCGCTCAAAAGGATACATCCAATGAAAGAAAACTGGAAGCAACATTTTCACTTCCCTACTCAAATGGACAACTAGATGTACCATGATATCAAAGAATGAAGGGGGGAAATATTGCTAAGGTTTGACATAGGGTAATGACCAGTTCTCTTTGCACTTTATTTAGAATCTCATAATCAATTACTTTTCTATATATAGTGTTGAAGAAGAAGCATAGTGTAACATCCTCAAAATCCTAGATTTATTTCTGTACCTTAATGTGAAACCCTAATTTCCAAGTTTAAGCTTTTATCCAACAAACTAGAATTTTATGGGACCTTTTAGTCCAATGTATGATGAAATAATCTCATAAACCTAGCTTTGGCTTAAATAACTCATTTAGTAAATGATAATTCTATCAATGTCACATTTATATAATGCAGGTATTAAATTAGCAACCTACATGAAATCGATGGATGAAAGAGCAACAAAATGCAAATCCAGTTGTATAGGGAGATTCTAGACCCTCTAATTAGCTTATGGTCGAAATTTGAGCCTAATCGGACTTCGTTTGACCATCCAAATCCATTAGAGAAGTTAACATATAGTTTGGGTTATTTATTCAATGATATTTTGATTTATCCGCCTAAGTTTCCTTTTTTTTTTTTAAATGTCACGCGGCCTCTCTGGTTTTCGGTTTTTTTCTGGGCCGTTGGATGCCCATCGGGCACCGCTGGACCCGTCTCCTACCTCGGGTAGGAGACCAGGCACAGCCAGGTCTCTGGCGCTAGCTTCTCCGGCTCGGTTCTTCCTCCACTGACCACGGTTTTGTTCGATTTCTTCACCAATGAGACGGGGAGCGCTAGCCGAACTCAACAACCCCAGGTTGTCCTGGACTCCGTGCGCTATCCGCAAAATGCCCTTTAGGGCTAGAACTCCTTTTTGCTGCCTTAAAGTCGGAGAGACTTCCGCCGACCTTTGAACCGATATATAAGGGTCCAGAAACGAGATTCAGACCCTATAGTTTCATCGCCTTCTCCCAATTTCTCCTCTCACGCCTAGAACCAGCGCTGCCTACTCGGTTTGCTTCTTCGGCCATCGTCTGCTAGCCACAGCATCTCCGCCATCTTCAGAGCAATGAAATCTTTGGTAATGATCTAATGACCTTACTCTTCCTTTTTCCATCGTTAATTTTGCCCGCGTTTTCCCCGATCGTCTCAACTTGTAGCGCGGCGTTTGTGCCATTATCGGCGTTCACTGCCGCGGTAATGCAGGGGTCAAGCGACCTTCTTGATGCATCAAGCAGGAACACCAGGCGTCTGCAAATGTCCCTGATCTTTAGACACAACTTTCTCGCTTAGGATTCACGGTTGTAGACTTCACTTTCTTTCTCGGTTTTGTTGCTCCGGCGACCTGGTTGAGGGCAGCGATGGTCCTTTCACCCCCACGATTTTGGGTCCTACCTTGTCCGGATCTCGTGTAGTGGATGCACTAGTTTCCTCGTGGTCCAGTCTTTTCTTGCTTCTCTGTACTCCGTCCTCTGCAATCATGGCGGGAGTGAGTTTTCCAGCACCTGAGTGCCCACCCATCTGAGTTTGGGCTTTGTGAGTCCGGTTCTACTCAGGAACTCGACGGTAGGGCTTTCTCTCCCTAAGGAGTAGTGTCCTCAGCTCTCAACTGGAGCCATGAGGCTCTGTGAAGGAGCTTGAGCCATGGCTCGCGCTGGGAGAAAGAAACCAGAGATCTAAACCCCTGTGTTGCCCATCGTAATCAAATCGATCCATCTTCATTGCAAGGGTATTTTTGCTATCTTCTCACCCAGTTTTGTTCTCAGTAGCGTACGTTGACTCTTTGGTCCTATGGGGCAGCTTGGGCATGCCCTATTGGTCCAACTAAGCCAAGCGTAGGTGGTTTTTGGTTTGTAAATACCAATGTGGATTTTCCTCACTTTCTGATTGGCCGATGTATGAAAATTCATAACTTTTAATTCGTAGATCATATGGGGTTGAGTTATATATGAATTTTGCTCGTTTTTTTTGGAGATCTATCCAATGATCAGGGTTTTGAGACATGTTTTGGTTTGGTTTTCACGAAGTATCAGGTTTAAGGTTAATTAGGGTTAAGATGTAATTTAAAGTGTTAAATAATTTAAATCATGCTAATTTTAGGGACCTAGGACTTGACTCAGGATTAGGGAGACTAATATTAGGTTTTGCTCCAATAAGGTAAGCGGGCCATGTCATTATGCATTTATACTTTGGATGAATTGCTTGTTATGTATGATTTAAGATTATGCTTTAGAATTTCATGTTAATGAATGGAATCAAGATAATGATTATGCATTTGATTATATGCTTGTTGTTATGTCTGTAAAGTCATATGCTTATCACTGATGTTAATTAGCTTAATGCTATGCTTATGCAATGATTAAGAAATTGAATAAAGAATCATGAAAATCATGTAATGTTAATGTCAAGATTAAGAGGGAGAAATCCCATGATGATTAAGATAATGCACTTAAGTTGTGAATTGTTCCTCTTTATATTATTTTGTCTTTATGACATTGATGAGCACTTTGGTGCAACTAAGGTGAGCCTTAACCGGCCTGATGAGCACTTTGGTGCAATTATTGGATGAGGACAATTTGCATTGATGGCAAGATAAGAACAATGATGTTAATGTTAAGTTAAGAGAATTGAGTAACTTATTCTATGTTTCTCGAAATGATGGACCTTTATGGTCGTTATGGGCTTCCTAGCAATGATGGGCTTTCTGAGCATGATGTGCCCCATGTGGGTAGTGAGGAGAGAATGCATATAATAATGTTATTAATTCATTGATGTAATGAAGATTAATGTGTAATGAGAATTCGTAATGTCAAGTTATGTCAAGTTTATTTCAGTTCAAGTATATGTTTATTTTCAGTTCTTATAACATGCATAATGCCTCTTACTGATGTTGATGATTTCTTTCGCATGGCCGTGGGACAAGATGTCCCTAGATCAAGGAGCAAGAGGGAACTGACGTGAGCCTTCAAGGGTAACTGACTCAAGAAAGACTTTAGCTCGGTGGGGTGCCATCTACCACTTAGTAGATCCTTTAGTTTAGTTTATCTTTCCATGTTTTAGATTTTCTTAGCTTACATGTGTTAGACTTGAGATCAAGATAAGACAGTTTATGCTTTAGTTATGCTCAGCGTACATGTATTAGGTTTTGATATCAGATGATATAGTTATGTCTTTCCCTTCCATGAACAATGTATGAATCTATATTTTGAGTTGAATGCATGGTGTTTCATTTATCTTATTGTAATGTTTATCATATTTTGTAATGTTCCTCCAAGCCAAGTAACCCATGTTATGGACAACATGAGGTTTGCTTCCGCTGTCATGTATGTTCTTGGAGGGGCGTTACAATATCTATTTGTAATGCCCGGGCCCACTGCCCAAGGCTCTAGTAGAGTTTCAGGAATGACGACTGGCCCCACAAACCACCACTAGCCTTAACTGCGCATTTTGTCCACACTAACGCGCAATCCAGGATCAACTTCCCGACTGGTCACCCATCCTAGTACTACTCCAAGCTGAGCACGCTTAACTATGGAGTTCTTTAGTGATGGGATCCTGGAAAAGGAGGTGCACCTTGGTGATATGGGTAGTCCAATCATTCCTTATAAGATCATTTTATCTGAGGCCTCAAATTCTGGGATGTTATAATCTCCCCCACTTAGACTCTTGACGTCCTCATCAAGGCTCAACTATACGGCCTCATAATATCTTCCCCATTTCAGTGCAGACCCAGAATGGCCCATGGACACCCAGCTCCCATCCACGGCTACCAGCGCAAGGGTGGCTCCATCTCGTCTCTACGGATAGCCTTTTCCAACTTGCCTGGACCGCACGGCTCAAGACTGGCATGCCACATGCCCATGTGGGCCCCACCTACTGGAGGGGAATTGGCTCTGATACCATTTGTAATGCCCGGGCCCACTGCCCAAGGCTCTAGTAGAGTTTTAGGAATGACGACTGGCCCCACAAACCACCACTAGCCTTAACTACGCATTTTGTCCACACTAACGCGCAAGCCAGGATCAACTTCCCGACTGGTCACCCATCCTAGTACTACTCCAAGCTGAGTACGCTTAACTATGGAGTTCTTTAGTGATGGGCTCCCGGAAAAGGAGGTGCACCTTGGTGATATGGGTAGTCCAATCATTCCTTATAAGATCATTTTATCTGAGGCCTCAAATTCTGGGATGTTATACATAGCCTAGTGATTGCAAACCTTACATGCTTTGGAAGGAAAGATTGTATAGTCGGAGGCAATCTATGTTGCATTAGAGTGTGACAATCATTAGATTTTATACCTATCAGCTATAAATCCTTCATTGATACCAATCTATAGATATTAGTTGAGTATCCATGTGGTACCTTAACATTATGCAAGCACTCACAAAAAGTTCTCTTCTCCTTTGTAGACAAGTTGTAACAAGTAGGAGGTAAATATGTGTGGTGACCTTTGGTAACTTCTTTTGTTAATTCTTTCCTTATACCCATTTCACGTAAGTCCATTCTGAATTTGTTGCCATCTTTAGTCTTATCATGTATATTCAATAGAGTGCCAATAATTCTAGCACAAACATTTTTCCCAACATGCATGACATCGATACAATGTTGAACTATCAAAAAACTTCAATAAGGAAGATCCTAGGATATTGACCTCTTTTTTAATTAATATTTTTTACATGTGGAGTAGTATATGGTCTCTTACCAAAATGATTTATAATGTTCTTTACTCTTTCATAAAAATCCTCCCCTAACATAGGTTTAGGGGCACTCCATTCCTCAGTTGAGCCATTGGATGTTTTGTGAAACTTTTGGTAAGGATGTGCCTTTGGCAGAAACCTCTGATGACCCACGTTACAGTATTACCACCATATTTTAGTCTGATAGAATCTGTATTTTCCTCACATATAGGACATGCCTTGGTTCCTTTGACGTTGTAGCCAGATATTTTCCCATAAGTACACATGTCATTAATAGTGCAAAATAGCATAGCATGTAAATTAAACATCTTTGTCCACAAATCATCATAAGTCATCACACCTTCTCCCCATAGTTTCTTTAGGTCATCAATCAGAGGTTCAAGGTAAACATCAATATCATTTCTAGGTTTTTTGGGGCTTGATATCAACAACGACAGCATCACATTTTATTCTTCATACACAACCACGGAGGTAGATTGTATACAATAATCATGACATGCCAAGTGCTATGTTGGCTTCTTGATGTTCCATATGTATTCATCCTGTCAGTACAAAGTCCAACTCTTAAATTATTGGCTTCTTTGCCAATTTCACGATACAAAAAATCAATCTTCTTCCATTACAGGGAATCATACTCATGTCGTAACATACCATCATTGTTTTTCCTTACCTCTACATGCCAAGATAAATTTTGTGCCTAATATAACATAGAAACGTCCTTTATCCATACCAAATAAGAATGGGATTCTCCGTCCAATAAAATAAAAGAATATTGTCATTCATTGAATTTCTCTTTCCACTCTTGATTTTCTTTTATATAATCAAATGAAAATCAAAATTGAATACCATTTTAATATATTTTATTATAGTATTGATTTTATTATGTATTAGCAAACAAGCATTGAAACTGGAGTATTATAGGAAAATACTACATCACCTTGGCAGGAGACTCAATTTTGGTATTACTCGATGTCGTCTTTTTGTACCTAGATGCCCCACATTTTAGACATTCTTTTAGATTGATATAGTTCTTTTGAAACACCACACAGGGATGCATGTATCTTCTTAGCCTCCATTCCCATTGGGCACAAAATATTTTTCATTGTATGTTGAGATTGGAAGCTCATTGCCTTTATGGAGAATTTCTATCAACAAAGACAATAGAGAAGTGAAGCTTTTATCACTCCATCTATTGTTAGCCTTCAGAGTATACAATCTCAGCACAGTGCTCAACTTCGTAAACTTATTACAACCTAAGTATAACGGTTTCTCTTCATCGCACACAACATTTCTAAATAAGGGAGGTGAGTCTGTAACATTTACCTGGCAACTATCTAGCATCACATCAACCATGTTTGTCGAGATCAGTTCATTCTCATCAACATCATCAGCCATTTATTCTTCGACATAACTACCACCACTGACATATGTTGATCTAATACTAGGAATCTCTTTATGTCAGTACCATTCTGTATAGCCTGTACAATCCCATCGCACATGACATGATCTTTGGTTGTGTCAATAGTCTCAACTTTCAGGTTGTTACTACAATTCCTACAGGGGCAATAGAACCCATCTCCAGGTTGTTTTCTATGTTCCTATGCAAATCTTACAAGCTCATCGAGATCAATAATAAACTCTAGAGTGCAACTATTTATTTAGACATCCATGATCGGTCCATTTCTATGATCAGATGGGAGACGAGTAGCTCATTAGGTTCTGGCTAGTCAGTTAATTTTAGGGGGGAAATATGTTAGAATTGAGACCTAATCATCTAGTAGAACTGGCAGTCATGAATGTATACCACCTTCCCATTCTTGATCACCTTCCCATTTCTATGATCAAATGGGAGACGAGTAGCTCATTAGGTTCTAGCTAGTCAGTTAATTTTAGGGAAACAAATATGTTAGAATTGAGACCTAATCATCTAGTAGAACTAGCGGTCATGAAGTTTATAATGTGTATTCGATTTCAATAAATTTTGGTAGCATTTCCCTACAGTTCTCCAATAACATTGATGTACATGGGCAAATACCCACCTACATATGTACTCAGAGAACAAAAGGGGAATGTTGTTGAAATTTATTGAAATCGAACACACATTATACACTTACATTCTAAGTGAGATGAAGTGCTCAAGAATAGTCCCAAATCTGGAACAATCCAAGGTTTACTCCTAATGAGTAAATCATGGACGGGTTTCTAGGCCAACAACATGATTTAGGAGAGGGTTTAGAATCTAGGGTTTATAGATTACATTTATATTTTAGTGTTTACAAATTAGGGTTTTCTTCACAAATTAGGGTTTATTTACATATTTTAATCAAAAATTAAGGTTTATTCACATATTATTTCAATATATCAAACTAGGTCATACATGTTCATTACCATGTTACATCATACAACATGAATCCATTTAGACTTAGTGTGACACATCATACTTGAATAAAGGATCTAATTATTAGGATATCTACATAAAAAATTGGAAATCGTATGATTTAAGCAAGATAGTCAACATAAACATCAACATTGTCAATTCAAGTTAATTTAGAGTCATTTTCATGCAAACATAATTGTTAGAGCATATATGAGATCCACTTAAAGGTGATTTATTCGTACTAACATAAGCTAGGTTACTATTTATTCACCATACTAACATAATTTCTAACATTAACATCATTTTATATCAATCTCCATCTCCCTTCCCCCTCTCCTCCTTCCTCCTCTCTCCTCCTTCCCCTGCCCTTCACAATTTCTTCTCAATATTGAGAAGAAATCATAGGGCAGGGGAAAGAGGAGAGAGGAGGAAGGAGGGTAGGGGAAAGATAGATGGAGAACTGAGGGAGGAGAGAGGAGCAAGGAAGACAGGAAGGAGGTCACCTGTGTTAGAGGTGTGTGGCGTCAGAGGAGCACGGATGGAGGAGGAGGAAGCAGTGGCATCAGTGAAGGAGCATGTCTGGAGGAGGAAGCAATGTCGTTAGCGAGGAGCATGACTGGAGGAGGAAGCAATGGCGTTAGCGAGGAGCACAGCTGGAGGAACATCAGAGGAGCACGGGTGGAGTAGTGGTTGGAGGAACAGTAGAGGCAACAATAGAAGCAATCATCAGTGGAGCAGCAATCATCGTTGGACGCACTGCGTAGCAACAATAGTGGATCCAAGAGAGGAGGAAAATCATCAAAAAATTTCCAGACTTGATATCCAAAGAAATGTGGGTAGGGGAATAAAGGGAAAAAGGGTTTCTCACGGTTAAGTAAGACCTACCCGGTCATTTGTTTACAAAACAAATGATATATGATGTAGGTCGTCAGTTACAGGTACAAGACTGATGACAAAATAGCTACCTTTGTCATTGGTTGTGTAGGGAAAATCAACGCCTAATTTGTCATCCCAGATGCAACCCAGCGATACCAATGTTGTTGGTTATTGTGAAGAAAATCAACGAGAAATACAAATTAGGGGTGGGGAAATTTTCATGGGACACATGCGCTTATACCTTTCTCGTCAGTCCATGTAGGTGCAACCGATGAGAAACACCCATTGGTTTCCATGGGACACATGGCATGTACACCACTTTATCATGTTGGTTATTTTGACACAAATCGATGATGTAGGTTTTTGGAGGCAAATGAAATGCCTCGCAGTAATATTATACTTTCGCGGGCGATATATAGCATAGAAGCGATCGATGACAAAAAATACAGCCTGAGTTTTCTCAGCTAGTCGAACTGTGGTGGTTATCGATAAGAAACTGAACCCCAAAGATAACACTGTCGGTTTCTCTTGAAAAAATAACTAACGCAATATGTCATATATGAAGTAGTGTGCATAACTTAAAGAAAAGAAGGGTTTGTGTGAAAAAAAGATGATGGTGGTTAATGAGGTGAAGAAAAAAAGGTGCATATATAGGTAAGATAGGCGCGCACACATGTAAATGAGGCTCAAAATATGGAAAAAGAGGTGCATATAGCAACGTCAAGGAGGCGAAGATGGTGGTCGAGGAGGTGGAAGAAAAGAAGGCACAAATATTGGTAATGGAGGCACGAATGTAGGTAAATGACGGTCAAAACGAGGAAAATGAGGCGCAAACTTTTGAGGAAAAGAAGGTTCAGTGTGAAAAAAAAGAGGCTTAAGTTCACAAAAATGAGGTGCAATTGCTTGTAAAGGAGGCATGGAATGAGTAAAAAGGGCACATAAGATAGTGTTAGTAGTTGAGGAGTTGATGGTGGTCAAGGAGGTGAAGAAAATAAGGCACATACATAATCATGCCTATAACTTCGTAATAAATCAATTAAGAGTTTAAGCTTTTTGGACCATTGGTTGAATGTAAATAACATAAATATAGATGATTTTGGTATACAATGTGTAGTAACAAGAAAAAACTTGTAATAGCTGCAAAAGTGGAGATCACAAAGAGAGTAAAGAAAAGATGTAATATTCTATAAACTAGTTACATTACATAAGAAAATAAGCAATAAAGTGATGGAAAATGCTAAATTATATAATGAGTGTAAAATAAACAAAATGAGCTACAAATGTATAAAAAGAATGTGCATTAATTAGGTTGTTATTAAGTTGAAAAGATGTGCAAAGTGCATATAATAGGCAACAGACAGCTCAAAAATCAAGATTAAATATCTAACTATATGCATAATATGTTTAACCAAGATTCAGTGGACGCAATTCAAGTACAAAATAAAGTGTTGGATTATTAATCGTAGATGTTACTTTTTGAAAAAGCACAACGCGACAATCAAATCTAGGTCATAATATGTGGTCAAAAGTGTTATAGTGGTATATGTTGAATGATGTTCAAGATTGTGTGGTGATATTTTGAAATACATCTATTAAGTCATATGTTTAAAATCTATTTTGAGGCTTTTATTTTCATTTGGGGTTGAATTATAACCTATAAATCGTAATTTTTTTATTTGACCTATTTATGCATGATTCTAAATATATTTTAGTTATGTTGTTGGCATTGATCCTTATAATCTAAAGTGAGCGACTTAACTAAATAATTAATTAAATTCAATGAAACTTACATATGTCTCGGACATTGTGAGTTTCTAATACGCCCTATACTAAATAAACTTATCCTTGTAGCAAAAAATCATAGGCCATTGTATTAATCATTAAATATTATGAAAAATTATATGAATTGTGGTTCTATATCATACAAACTAAACCAAGGGTAGTTTAAAAAAGTTTCATTCGGGTGAGCAACTCATCCTAAATCTTTATGTTGTTCACAAGGCTATATCAAGTTGGATATATAGACTGTGTTATGATATCATTTATAGCTTACAATCAATTGAGGTAGCTATATAGTGATCCTTGAACACAAGATGTTGGTTTACCCAACCCTAGTACAATTTATGAGGACTTGTTGGTAAAGAGGACTACCGCTACTACCCCTGACTTTTTAGACAACCATAACAAAAAAGGATCTAGGATTTTTCATCTTAGAAAATTAGACAAAACCCTAGAATATGCTTTGTGAGTTGTTGATAAAAGGACATAGCGTGGCAACTTCTACTTGGCTAGGCACAAGCCAAGTAATTCCAGGGCAATGATGTTAGAAAACAAAATGTTGAGTAGTGGTTTATCAATTTTTCATACTATATTACTTATTTAAATTAGTTGATTGTAAAATTGTCATGTGTATCCATTTTTAAGAAATCCTAATCTAATATCTATTTTAGATCATAAATGATATGATGGTATTCACATTTAGTTAATATTGACATTCAATGGTACTTCTCACTTGCGCCCTGCCCTATCCACTCAATTAGACGAGAAATTGGAATTTTAAGTTCTAAGCCAGCTTCTACATGTCATAAGGCAAGAAAACCTCAACATCTTTGTTCTTGACTGATTGAAAAGAATTGTAATTAGGTTATAGTATAGTTTGTTTGTGTACTAGTAGTTCTTGGGGGAGTCTGTGCACATGATCTTCTCATGTTGTATGTATAAATTCTATTTTTGAATAATATTAATTTCATTGGTAAGTAGCAAGATACAAAACATGGCTCATCTTATATGAATGTAGTCCAAAGAAGATGATAACACGATAATTATTATTCATAAATATTATCGAGGATGGACAAAAGGGAAAGGAATATAGGGATCTATAAGCTTGAAGTGTATGACGTGAGTGGTTATGGATGGTAGAGCCTGAACTAAAAGTTGTGTACTACTAGCATCGAGTACATGCAAAAAGGTGAAAAACTAGAAACAAGACCCAACCAAACAACAAAGCAATCATCAAAAGTAACCAAAAATGAAACATGGATACAATTACCACAAGACAAACATAAAAAGCAAAACATGTCCACAAGAGAAAGTACTAATTTCAGGGAACTAGCGGGGAAAGGGGATGGAACTCATCGAGCAGTGATTATCATACCACATGTCAAATCAAAAGCGCAAAAATGTGAGTTTGTGGAAGGAAAAGTGAGCAGGAGTCAAAATACAGTAGCTGAGCCACAATCAGTTCCATCGGTGTCTCAACAACCTCCAGTCTTTGACTACATCTTTGTCATGTTCAGACGAGGGGCCTTTGGGATATAAGTGGTAAGTCAAACCTTTTTCTGTTTAGTGTCAAGGTAAGCAGAAGCAGCATCTGTACAAGTTCGCAAAAAGAGTCCCAAGGGGACACTTCATCTAGTATGCAATCTATCAGATTAATAAAACCAGGCAAGCTATCTTTAAAAAAAACTTTTATTTTGTTCATTCGAAAATGTTCTAGAGAATGCAGCTGAAGAGTGTGTGAAAGAAAAAGTTGGCAGATATAAGACATTTAGAAAATTAATAGCCCTGGTTGAATGCCTACCCGACATGTAGCTTGACTTGAGCAAAAAGATATAGAACAAAGTCGCTAACCTCATTGGAATCAACTATTTGTTAGTTATTATAAATAGGCAGCGGTGCGATGGATTAAAAACGCAATGCACAAAGCCGACGGTAATCCAGTTTAATATGTTTGACTTGCCACCTATCAACAGCCGCACCTAAGGGCATGTTTGTTCACGCAGATTTTGCCATATTAGACTGCATTTTGGAATCCATCTGTAGAAATCATATGTTTAATTTAAGGGATTATAAATTAGAGCTCATCTCGGATTGTTTTCATAAAAATAATGTCGGACGCAAAAATCCAGTTATGGCTGGTGGGTGGACCAACAAAAAAAAAAACTAACACACCGGTTAGCTCTGAAAAGCCCAACACAAAATTCTAGCATGCTGGATTTTAAGAATGCAACATTTGACTAATGCAGAAAGGGTAAATACACAATTTTTGAAAAACGTGCCTAAATGTGATCGTCTGCACATAAATCAAAATTTAACACCGTAAGCTCGTACATAGCTCAGCAGGCCAGACTTCGGCGTTGAGAATTTGCTAGCGGGAATTTTAGCCCACTATATATGTATACTATCACTGATGATTTATTGGGTACAACAGTGTTTGCCACCACCTAAAGCAACCAAATTCTACGATACAACTTGTTCACATGTTCGTCCACTCTGAACAAGGAACTCTGTTTTATACATACAATATATCACCATTAAGACTTCACATTTCAGTGGTATACAGCTAAGGGGGCACGTATTCGTCCACTCTGAACAAGGAACTCTGTTTTATACATACAAAATATCACCATTAAGACTTCACATTTCTGTGGTATACAGCTAAGGGGACACGCAATAAGCCAGCTACTACAACTCCTCGGGTACCTCAGCTTCTGGTGGAAACAGTCCTGAAGCAGGCATTATAATCACTAAGTTCTCAGGAATGAAGAAAGGTGAAGAAAAAAATCACCAGAAGGCACAAAAGAGTGGTTAGAAATATGTAAACCTCATCAAAACTTTTTGACTGTATGATGAATCAACAGTTATTTCTCCAGCTGTGCTTGCTTTTCGTTTGTCACTATTCGCTGGTTCAATTGTCTCAGTTAGGTGTTTAAGACCCTGAATATGAGAAAATAGATGTGTTAAAGATTTTCTTTATGTATTTAAATTACTAGCACTCTGCAAGCTCTTTTATAATATTCTACAGGATGAAATTAGTGCTATAAATGCTCGCAGGTTAACTCAGTACCACTACCACTTATCTATGGACCTCATCCCACCATGCAATCTATCAGCAACAAAATTAGACATGTAAAAAAGGGACCTTCAGACTTGCAGCCTCTGAAAAGCCAAGTGAACCACGCTTGCTGCTGATTTTAGTTGCACTCTACAAAAGACATTAAGCTAGAGTATTAAATATCTGGTAAAACAATAAATCAGAATTCTTACATCTAGTTAATTACAGACCGGAATGAATTATTAGTGATGGCGTCACATATATCAGAGCACATGCCAACATATTTGCATACTAAAACGGATTTATTGGGATTTGCCGGAAGTTGTCTGGTTCAATTGACGCTGAACTTGGAGCCTCAACCAGGCTGTAACTTAAAATTGTAGGATTAACTCCCACGTAGATATGGATGTGGGTGGGGTGGAGCGGGTTAAGGTGGGGTGGATAGGTGTGACCGTTTGGGAGAGACCTAAAATCCTGTTCAATCAAATTAAAAATCATTTTATGTAAGAAGCAAATGTGTATAGTGGCAGCAATAGTCAAGGATGAATTCTAAGAAATATAAAGATGATAGAATAACATCATTTAACCTTTAAAAAACAGATCTATCATATAAAAATGAGGGTGAATAAGGAGCATGGCATACGATGTTTCTACTAAGCATAGTTTAAAATGTCGATTTTGACATCGTTTTCGATTGTCCAGAAACAAAAGTTCATACAAATTTTGACTGAAATTTCAATAATTCTGCTCCAGTTGACACAAGATTTGGACACATTTCGACTATCAAATAAATGAATTAAGTCATGAAATTTTACCATGATGATATACATACATGAATATTTCAATAATACCATATGTCGGTATTGGGTGGGGGGTTCCTTCATGTGAGTGAAAATATACAGAACTGTTTAGATCGTGATTTTGATTATGCAAAGTGTACATGTTTACATTCTTATGCAATAAAATGTTGTATCTTATACCTTGCATTCAATTAAGTAATACATAACAATTTTCATTTTTTTAAGATTTTTAAAAATCATCTTTTAATATTATACATATCAGAAATTTCGGCGGTTGGGAAGTTGATTCTAATGTCTGGTAGCCATCAAAACTGAAATTTCGGTCAAAACTTTAAACCATGCTACTTTAATAGGTGCGGAAATTGAAGTTTGTGGGAATCTTACCGGATAAAACTTCAACACAGCTTTGACGCAAATCAAGCTAATTTAGTGAGATTGTAACGAAATTGGACATAGCACACCAAATTTGGCGAAAAACATAATCTATACTCGCCTTTTTCAATCACAAGTCTAGAACACACTTTAAACATCTTTAAATAGAAGTTAGGAGTGTGTATTCATCCCGCATTCCCGCCCTCCTCAAGCAGGCAAACAAGCAAAAATTGGAGTACAAGCCGCTCAAAAAGGGGGGCCTCAACCCATACCGAAAGGAAAGCCCCACACCTATAAGGAAAACAAACACAAAGGATTAAACTATTAGGCTATCAAATCCACAAAAAGTATCTCCCACTCCCAAAAAGGCATGCCATACACCAAAAAATGCAGCTATACAGGTTTCCACCTATGTCTAAGGTAAGGTGTGTGGTTTTTAACTTTTTGTCCAGAGTTATCAGGGCTCTAAGCCTCATAGGCTTGTTAAGAGAATCATGTATAACCACCAACTCCGGGTATTAAGATGCCCATCTACCAATCTCCCTTGGCAATGTATTGGCTAAGCTTGGGACATGGTAACCAAAAATGGTCAGATCATCAATTAACGATTCCACACCCATGTGACCATAGTGAAGTGGTATCACTTCAAACCAACATGACTGTAATCGTCATCCGACTCAAAGCATGAGACTCTAAGGTGTAATTTCCCACACACCTTATGAGTGAGGATTACAGCCTGCGCTCCAGCATCCAAGTGAGCACCTGCATTCAACCGGGAGCTGAAAACCACAATAGGGTAATTCGCTCTGAATCTCACAGTCCTAGCCATAGTCACAAATTCGGTATTCGGGATACGTACGGTGGAGCTGAAAAATTCGGAATTCGGGAATTATGCGGGAAATTCGGATAAAAACGGTAAAAGTACGGTCAAATTCGGTCAAAGTACGGTCAACTATTCGGGAAAAAGTCGGCAAAAAGTCGGCAATATATATATATATATATATATATATATATATATATATATATATATATATATATAAATTCGGTCAAAGTACGGTCAACTATTCGGGAAAAAGTCGGCAATATATATATATATATATATATATATATATATATATATATATGTATATATATATATATATATATATACATATATATGTATATATATATATACATATATATGTATAGATATATACATGTATACATGTATACATATATATGTATATATATATACATGTATACATATACATATATATATGCATGTATATATATACATATATATACACATGTATATATGTATACATATATATATATACACACACACATATATATATATACATATATATATATGTATACATATATATTACATATATACATATATAGATATACATATATATACATATATACATATATATATATGTATATATATATATATATATGTATGTATATATGTATATATATGTGTATGTATATATATATATATACACATATGTATATACTTTGCACATATATATATACCACAGTACAGTAGCGAATAAAACGGGAAAAAAACGTTTAAAACGCGAATAAAACGGAAGTCGCGTTTAAAACGCGAATAACGCGTATAATACGGCAGGACAGTATTAAACGACCGTCACATACGGCAGCTGAATTATACGCGTTTAAAACACGAATTTTTGAAGAAAAAAAACGCTGATTATTGTGACTATGGTCCTAGCCACCCACTTCTTCACAGAGAAGTCGGGTCGTTGAAAACAGTCCAACTTGAGGTTTGGCTTAGGTTGAGAAGGTCAGGGGATGAGTGCCACCTCAATTACTCCAGACGTCGAGCATAGCACGAGTATCCGAAAGTGATATGGTGTGCATAGAGGCATAGAAGTCCCACCATCCAACCTTCTAAAATGCTCGTCTTACTTATGGCATTCAACATATTGATGATCATCTCCTTCCATAAACTATCATGCTCAAAGGGGATATTATCATGCATGGCCTTGCATCTTGCTCGCCAAATTTACATCGAATCAAGCTCGGCATTTCCCATAATCCAAACTAGAAACGATCTAAAAGAGGCCATCCAAGAACACAAAATACATGAACAATAGGTTTACCCAGGTAAGCAGCTTTCCCCGACATGCTCGACCCTAATTGCTATCCACAAACAGATAGGTTCGCATCTTCGTCACTATGTTCAACGCAACTGTTCTGTAACATCCCAGGATTTGAGGCCTCGGATAAAATGATCTTAAAAGGAATGATTGGACTACCCATATCACCAAGGTGCACCTCATAAAGAACTCCATAGTTAAGCGTGCTCGGCTTGGAGTAGTATTAGGATGGGTGACCAGTCGAAAAGTTGATCCTGGCTTGCGCGTCAGTGTGGACAAAGTGCGCAGTTAAGGCTTGTGGTGGTTTGTGGGGCCAGTCGTCATTCCTGAAACTCTACTAGAGCCATGGACAGTGGGCCGACGGGCGTTACAAATGGTATTAGAGCCATAACCCCTCCAGTAGGTGGGACCCGCATGGGCATGTGGCATGCCAGTCTTGAACCGTGCAGTCCAGGCATGTAGGAAAGGATTGTCCATGGTTGACGTAGCCACCCTTGCGTTGGTATTCTGTGATCGGGAGCTGGGTGTCCATGGGCCATTGTGGGTCTGCACTGAAATGGGGTCAGATTATGAGGTCATATAGTTGAGCCTTGACGAGGACGTCAAGAGTCAAGTGTGGGAGATTGTAACATCCCAGGATTTGAGGCCTCGGATAAAATGATCTTAAAAGGAATGATTGGACTACTCATATCACCAAGACGCACCTCCTTTTCCGGGAGCCCATCACTAAAGAACTCCATAGTTAAGCGTGCTCGGCTTGGAGTCATGTTAGGATGGGTGACCAGTCGGGAAGTTGATCCTGACTTGCGTGTCAGTGTGGACAAAGTGCGCAGTTAAGGCTTGTGGTGGTTTGTGGGGACAGTCGTCATTCCTGAAACTCTAATAGAGCCATGGACAGTGGGCCCGACGGGCGTTACATGTTCCACCTTGAAGGAAAGGAAATTTTGCAACTTTTGATATTTTAGTCAGTCTGGAAAGTGAAATACAGTGCATTCCAAACAAAGGTGTTAGGACGCGGGGGAGTGTCATCATCTAGATCCAACCTACACTTAGTTATCAAGGTGCCCGCCTAGGCGCTAGGCAAGGCGCCTCAAACTAGGCGCCCTGCCTATTATGTGCATTAAGTGGGAGTCTAAGGCCTTTTAGGCCCAAATTAAGCCATTTCAAGGCTAAATTAGCATGAATCGAGTCTAGATTTGGTCAAATTAGATCACCTTGCGTCATTTTAGGCTGAAATAGGTCTGATTTAGAAAAAAATCAGGTCAAATTTTGGCAAATTAGGTCTGATCTGAGGAAAAGCAGGTCTGATTTGGGCCAAATTGGTAAGTTCACTTAGTGTTGTTTAAAAAAAAATCTACTTCCTCATATGCCTGTTGTTCTTGCTTCTTTTTCTTTCTTTTTTTATCCTTTCTCCTGCATTTTATTCCGGAATCCTACTACTGCTGCATTTTTTTTCTGAGTTATTTCTCCTATATCTCCTGCTACCAAATCTACTACCACTATCTCCATATATATGTTCTTTTACTGACTTCTCCCTCCTAAACCTCCTCTCACAGTCACAACTATTGTTGTTTGCATGTTTCCAGTTATTTTCACTGACATATTCTTCCTTCCTTATCTTTTCTATTTCAGCACCTGCTACTGCCATTTTTATTTTGTTTTGTTGAATTCTTCCTCCTCTTTGAATCTCCTTTTACTGTCTTTGTGTTCGACTTATTTCGACTTCAACTGGACAATTCCTACCATTTGCATGTTTCTTTATATCCCGTTTTCTCTCTCCAATTCCGCTCGTCTTCCTCTTATGGTTGTTTCTTTTTCTTCCTGTTAATTCTTTTACCCCTGATTCTCCTCTAGTTATCAATTCGATTAGACTTATAATAACATTTGATGAATAAAAAATATATTATCACATATAGTAACATGTTTATAAACATTTAAATTAAAGTTTAAAAAAATCTAGAAAAGCCTAGGCGCCTGCCTAGGCGGGCTAGGCGTCTCATTGCTTAAACCCGCTGCCTAGATGCCTTAACAACCTTGAACCTACATAATTAATCTCAATCAATATGTCTCATTTTTTACCACTCTTTTAGCTGATTTGAGTGAGAACATCCCGCTTTACTCTGCGGTCCAAAGGGGAACGTCATCATGGTTCGCCAAAAAGGATTGTGAGTTCACTATCATCTATAGCTCATCTTCATTCAGCACAGCAAAGATAAGGCCCAAATCCCATCCATCATTATTCATCCATAAAACTTTCACCAAAGTATGAAAGTTTACGTCATGTGGCCTATGCGTGAAAGCATGAATAAGACGTACACACCAATTATCGACCCAAAAGTGTGTCTCCCCTGTGTCAACATGCCAGGCATTGTCTTTGGAAACATACGCCGCATGCCTTCACTCAAGGTGAAGGGAAATCGCTAAGCATGAGAGTTGGAAGGTGAAAATCATCAACGTTTAAACCACGGTGCAGGACTTCGACTTCGTGTCGACTTCACCAGGTGTAGAAGTGGAAGTTTGTGGAAACTTCGAGGAAGTTTAGGCGCAAACTTCGACAAACTTTGATGCCAATTTTTGAAGAAAATGATGTGAATTTGAAGGAAACTTTGATTGAAAACTTCTAATTATGTTATACCTCTATCTTATAATTGTTAAGTTAACACAAAAGCACGATTCATGACTCTCTAGCACCCTAAGTAGGTTGATAATACAATGTGTTGCTTACAATGGTCAAACGTGCAATACACATACAAATACAGTTCCAGTGTTGAACATATGTATTATCTATAATATACAACCAAATAGTAGTTGCAAGACCCTCTCTAGGAAATAGTGGCAACAACAAACATAGGAGTTGATATTAGAAGTTGTGAAGAGGGTTGGAGGTGACACTTATGCCTTATACGACCGTTAGGGCACTAGTTAGGATTATTGTTCTTGGTCGTCTCAACTTTACCCCAACTTCGCCAACTTCGAGGAAACTTCGACAACTTCAAAGAAGTTGGGATGAAAATACATACAAAAAATCCAACTTCGACGAAACTTTGAAAATTTTGCCCCGAAGTTTGGACGAGGCTGAAATATTAGGGATTCGACTTCGCCCATGGTAGAAGTTTGAACTTCGAAGTTTTGACGAAACTTTGCCCAACTTCGCCGAAGTTTAGTTCCATGGTTTAAACTGTCTCATGTACTCGCCCCGACAAAAAATTGCTCATAGCGACTGCCCCACACAGGTCTCTCAGCGTGACTTCAGAAGATATGTTGTATTTGTCACCTGCAAACCAGGAATATCCAAACCATCCTGATCTTCAGCGAAGTTACAAATTTCCACACTACCCAGCTTTTCTATCTGTGGCCCTCCAAAGAAAACTGGAGAGGATGGAGTCAATGATTTATTACTATTATTAGCACCATCAAAGCCGCAAAGATGTAGAGGGTGATGGATGAAAGTGTGTGACAAATGAGAGTCACACATCTCGCAAAAGAGTGTTAGAATATAGCCTATTTAGTTGATAGGTTAATTGGTCTATTATGGACATGGGCTTGTTGTCGATGGCCCAATAGGGTTTAGTCGCTTCCTTGTGCTTCCTTGTAATTGCCTCCTCTCCTATAGAGAGATCTAGGATGATGCAGGAGGCAATTTAGTTGACGATGTCATTCTTTGAATGATGTTGGTCTTCTATTGATCTTAATGGGCTAACCCACGGCTTCTTCAGGTCAAAGATGGGCCTTAAGCTAGGCAACCCGATCCCGCCTTCCCTTTTCATCCTTTTTGAAGAAAGCTTGAGCAACATATTCTTAGCAGACACAAAGATGGGGAGGATTGCAAGGTTTTACACCCGGGGCAAATGGCAAGCCCCCACAATCCTGATGTTATGTTGATGACATAATATGCATCACCAACACCCAACCTTCATCACTACTCCACATTAGGCAATTGATGGTTGATTAAGGCTAACGCTCGGGTCAGCGGGTGAAACTACCAAATCTGGCTTTGTGGTGGGAGTTTAGACGCTACACATGGGCATGGGGTATCTAACATGTTGAATATGTGAAGGATTTAGGTGATGGATTGGACTACCTGGGTGCGACTGAATAGGGGGTGTTATCTCACATCTCACTTCTCTCTGTTGGTGTATAAGATCAGGGACAAGCTGGCAGCTGGGAAGGCCAACTTCCTTTCCTTTGCGGGCAGGGCAATGCTAATCAAACATACCTTAAGCCTCCATCCCACTCTATACTAGTGTCGGTTGGACCATGTCGATGGGTACTAGGAAGCAAATTAGTGGGGCCATGGTTAATTTTCTTTGGCAAGCTGCAGACGCATCAAGAAGAAAACAATGGGTGTCTTAGGATAGAGTCATGATGCCATGACAAGATGGTGGTCTTGACATCCTCCTCCTACAAACTTTTAATTGAGCTTTTATCTGGAAGGCTTCCTAGGAGATATTCTCAAGTAATTCACTCAGAGCATAGTTCTGCAATGCAAAGTATGAGAGGGGTAGTCTCTCCTACGACACACTACATCCGAGACACCGCAACTCAATTCCTCCACCTCCCCCCATTTGAAGACGATCTAGAAGACCTTTTCCGACAATATCATGAATTCCTGCAAATTGCTAGTGAAATGGGGTGAGAGATCCTTCTAGCTCAACCTCTTGTGTGCCATGCCCCTAGCTTCATGTGCCTGCCTTCTCCAAGACATCTACTCTCATGTATAATCTCTAGTTAGATCAGTCAGGCTGGGATTGGGCTACTATTGATCAGTGACACACCAGAAGGGGTCCGACTCATCATGGAATCTTACCAGGCGGTTTCTACAGGCCCAGATCTTCACCATTGGGTGGGATCAAGACACAACAAGTTCACCTTTTGAAGGCGCAAAGAGGATGATCACGGGAGCAACTCAAAATCGACCAGCCCAGCCAAGGCGTGGTACTAGACCACGAGGCTCACACTTGTGTCAGTGCTACATTATGGAAAGCCATGTAGCGTGCCTTGCCAACTGATGATAACATTCGAAGATGCTCAATTCTAGTAGTCTCTTACTGCAACTGTCATACAAATCCCCAAATGGAATCCCTGGATCACTTGTTCTTCTCCAATGAGTTAGCACAAGGGAGCTGGATTCGAGCACGTAAGCTTGCGCAAATGGATATCCACGACCGGCTGTGGGTCACCATCCCTTCCTACCTAAAGTCATGGTGAACGGAAGCTAACGACTCTCCCCGTAAGGGATGGATCCGGTGAATGATACGAGCCCGTGTTCGATGATATGGAAAGTCAGATGCAAGAGAAGGTTTGACGGAGGCAAAGTACAAGTTGATGCAGAATGGCAGGACATTGTCCATATCCCTAAGGAGAGGTTGTCGTCCAAGATCTTTCGTAGAGTGGATGACTGTATGTTCTATGAGATCTTTGGCAAGAAGGTTTAAAGAGCCACACAATATGTTGACACCATGAATTGGCCAGACAGTACCCCCCCCACTGACATTTCTAATATCAAAATGAATGTCACGGTAGGATGGGACACGGATATGGACGAACGTTGGATTTATTGGGCGACATGCATTGCTAGAAATAGAAATGGAGGGATGGAGAGGCATTAGAGCTACTAATAATGCCAATGACTTTATTAAAGCTTATATGTCGGCCCTCGTTGTTACCCACTAAGGTGTGTGATGACATCAGCATCACTTTCTCCTTGGTCGAGCTTGACGATAAGGGGATTATTGAGATGGTTCGGGGTGATTCTGAGCTGCCCAGGAAGGTATCCCGCTTTGCATGGATTTGAGAAACTTGATGAATGATCTTACAATGATTGGGCAGTACATTCCCAAAGTGGTTATTATGTGACCATGGCAATTGGCATATGGGGCGTCAGTCAACATATCCTTATCCTTCGCCACCCCCTCGACCTCCTTATGAGGATTAGAGGGATGATGATTTTACTTTACATTAGACTAGTGTGAAGTCATACATAGTTGTCTTTTTGGGCGTGACATGCCTTTGGTGTAGCTTTTCAGATGATCGGGCCTTTGGTGTTTGGAGTAGAACATGTATTGTTATTTGCTCCATTTTGTTTCCTTTGTTGTTAGATGTTAGATGGTCTTTTAGAGAGCGGGTCTTGCTGTGTGGGAGGGCATGTATTTGAGGGTCAGGCGTGGATGTATCTTAGTATCGGCATAGAGTTATCTAGGCCATGGTATGGACTTGTTATAGGTGTGGGCAGCCAAGACACTTGAAGTGGGTGTGCCGTATGAAGGATGAGGAGGTTACACAACAACCGAGGCAGAGTCAGCAGGACTCCCAACGGTAGCAGTTCCGTAGTAGTGGTAGCAGAGGACGCGGTCAGACGTCGCAGGAAGGATCCTCTGGGCAGGCCAGTAAAGGACGTGGACGAGAATAGGCGACGGCTCGATTCTATGCCATGAGTCAGCCGGAGGGAGTGGTCAATCCACGAGAGATGGAACTTTTTCATTCCGATTTGTATGCATCTTCTTTTGTATCTGTTTTGGTTGACCCAGGTAAGAAGCACTCTTTTATCACTAGAGAGGTGATATGTAGTTGTTCTTTGCATGTTAGTCGTAGATCTGATAGTCTTCGGTTAGAAACCCCTCTGGCTGGTTTTGCTTAATTGTGGGAGGCGTGTCCATCTTGCATTCTTTCTTTCTCAGGATGCAGCATTCAAGTGGGCCTTATGCCACTTGATATACATGGATTCGATGTGATCCTTGGGATTGATATCTTAGAGAAGTACTTGGTGGTCTTGGACTGTGGTTCTAAGGTGACGACGTTCCATGACAGTAATGTTTTGTGGATCTTCCAAGGAGATAGGAAGATTCTTCTGACGTGCTTGAAGTCAGCCATGACATCGGAGGTTGATGAGGCAAGGGTGTGAGGGCTTCTTGGCACATGTAGTGAATATCTATGTGAGGAGTCCTAGTATCCAGGAGGTGCATGTGGTTCGAGAGTTTGAGGATGTTTTTCCTGAAGAGTTTGCCGGTGTTCCCCCTCCGGAGAGATTGACTTTTGAGATCAATCTTGTTCCTGGTACGCAGCCGATAGCGCAGTCACCCTATAGGATGGCACCGGCAGAGATGCATGAGTTGAAGAAGCAGTTGCAGGTGCTGCTAGAGAAGAACTTTATGAGACCGAGCACTTCCCCTTAGGGTTCTCCCGTGTTGTTTGTCAAGAAGGACGGTTCTATGAGGTTGTGCATAGACTGTCGGCAGTTGAACAAGGTGACGATCAAGAATAAATACCCTTTGTCGGGGATAGACGATCTGTTTGATCAGCTGAGTGGTGCTACAGTGTTCCCGAAGATACATCTAAGGTTAGGATACCATCAGTTGATGATCAAGGTCGATGACATACCCAAGTTAGCTTTTAGGACTAGGTATGGTCACTACGAGTTTTTGGTTATGTCGTTTGGGCTAACCAACGCACCAGCAACTTTCATGGATCTGATGAAGAGGGTGTCCAGGCTGTATCTTGACCAGTTTGTGGTTGTGTTCATCAATGACATCTTGATATACTCTAGAGACAGTCAGCAACACGAACAACACCTACGACAAACGTTGATGTTGTTGAAGGCAGCCCAGGATAGACAAAAGTCTTATGATGATAAGCGTCGCATGCCCTTGGAGTTCCAAGTAGGAGATCGTGTACCTTAAGGTCTCTCCTTGGAAGGGTGTGCTGAGGTTTGGTAAGAAGGGCAAGTTGGCTCACAGGTATATGGGACCTTGCCTTGTTGTGGCACGTATTAAGAGAGTGGCTTACAAGTTGGAGCTACCGTTAGAATTGCATAAGTTAAATCTTGTCTTCCATGTTTCCATGTTGAGGAAGTGTCATCCAGATACAGAGCAAGTGTTGCAGCCGGTGGAGGTTGAGTTGGAGGAGGATGTGTCGTATGTTGAAGGTCATGTGTTGATCTTGGATAGGAGAGTGAAGAAGTTGAAGAAGGATATAATTCTTATTAAGGTTTTGTGGCATCACCATGGTGTGGAAGAAGCCACGTGAGAGTTAGAGGACGAGATGCGTAGGAAGTACCCGTCTTCGTTTGCGTAGGATTTTGGGAGCAAGATCCTTGTTAGGGGTTTAGGGTTGTAAGACCCCTGACCAAGCTTTTGGCTGATCTTGCTTGCTTAGCATAATTAGATGTTTAAAACCTTAACCTAATAATGTGATGTGCTTTGATAACATGTGACATGCTTGTGTTTCAAGTTTGGTCCAGTTTGGATGTTATTTGAGCCAGTGTTTCAAAAAGCGGTATGCGTTATGCGTTCGGAGAGGTCACCTTGTAGAGTATATGTGGTATGCGGGAGTATATGCGGTTTTAGATTTTTTTAATTAATTATTATATATATATATATATATATATATATATATATATTAATCATGATTTACATATTGAATTTGTGCAATTGTGTATCTAATAGTACAATTACAAGAATAATGGATGCAATTATGCAAATATGCAATCATCACAACTTAAATAAATACAAACATGCACTATAATCTATATTTAAACAAACATAGATGAATATAAATGTATAAAAGAAGAAATCAGAATATCTCTAACTAAAAATCAGGGTGTAATCGGCCTTGTATGCGGCCGTACAACCGATTATGCGGCTTGGTCCGCTTTTTGGAGGGATTTCCATTATGCGTTTTTTTGGAGGTCCGCACCTTGTATGCGGCCGCTTATGCGGCCGCATAGACCGATTTTTAAACACTGATTTGAGCTAGCTATGCCTTTATGTGCTTGTTTTGGACCTAATTGCAATTTACCCATGTTTAGGGTTTTTCTTGCAGTTAGTCACATGCTTGATGTGATTGACATGATTGCAATCATGTTAGGGCACGTTTGGTTAGCTGGATTTAATGAAATCATGTATTTTGTCCATCCCGTATTGTTGAAACGTTGCATTCTCAAAATCCAGCAAAGTACAATTTTATGTTTGGTTTGTTGGATTTTGTAATTGTGGATTTACTTTTTTTCGTGTCTGTTGTCTTGCCCATGATGGATTTTGGCGTCCGGCAGAATTTTGATGGAGACCAAAATGTGGGATTGTTATTCTGTTTGAAAATCCCGGGATAAGCCTCATTTCTCCAATCCTGCAAACCAAACATAAAATTTACCGAGTTGGAGTCCAAAATACAATCCAATACGGCAAAATCCAGGTAAACAAGCTTGCCCTTAGAGAGAGTGGCGCCCCATAACCTTGTTGTACCTTGGTTTGATGAGAAGGCATCATGTTGATGTTCTAGGGTTTGCCTGGAGACCCTAATTTGATGTTGACCTTGAGTGTTGATCGATGGTTTCCCTTAGTTTTCAACGATCATCATGTTGTTTCTTCAATCTTTGGTTCTTCGATCGATGATGTTTGAGGAGTGCCTAGTGGTCTTGACGGTCGATGAGCCAAGAAACCCTAGAGTTTGGATTCTATGAGATCGCAATGTTTGATCTCCTTTAGGTCGCTATGTTTTCATCGGTCGCGTTCCTGGACCAGGTTGGTCACTGAGTTTTCTTGTTTTTATCACCCTTGACACATGCATGAGCTTAGTGCTTGCATGGGCGAGATGTGGTGGACAACTGGCACATGTTTGCATGACACCTAACCTCTCTCTACCCTTGGATATATGTACCCCTCTCTTTGCATGCAAGTGATCCCTTTGCACCCTCTTCTTTCTCTCTTCTCCTTGGAGCTCGTCCCCCCTTGCGTTCTTGGTGGTGAAGGTGGTGCTTGAGATTGGAGAAGGTGGTTGAACTCCTTGCATGTTGATCTAGGGTTTGGAGCAACCCTTTCTTTGGTGATCGTTTGGTGTTCCTTGATCTTGGTAAGTGATCTACCCTTCTTGATCTTGTTTTCTTGCTACCCTACCTTCCTTCTCCCTCTTCTTGGCCGAATCCATGGGTCTCCATGGTAGTGCTTGAGTTGAGCTTGAGGAACTTCTCTCTTCTTCGTCAAATTCATGGTTCTCCATGATGGTGCTTGAGTTGAGTTGAAGATCTCCTCTCCTTGTATTTTCGGTCTAGGGTTTTTGCCCTCTTTCCTGTGCTCCTTTAACCTAGGTGTGAGTCGTGTGACAACCTGACTTTTCTCTCTCCTATGTTGTACTCTTTCTCTCTCATCAAGTGGCTTTTTACTCAATCTAATATCAAATTTCATATTGGAAGTTTGGTGATGCTCCAATTTAGTCACATTCATGACCAATTTCATAATGGGTGACATTAACTAGCTTAAATGATCTAAGTTTCATGTTTTATGAATCACCCTCTTGTAACTAAAAGTAAATCTCTCATATGTGATCTTCTTGTTTCCTACTATGTATATCATGTTGTAGAGCTCTCGGCTACGATTCCAACGACGCAAAATCGCCTCAATTGGAATATCCTAGCCCAAGATATGGGTGTTTGAAAGTTGGCTCAATTTGTACATGTTTTAATCATTTTTATTGAGTTTTGGGTCTTAATGGGCCTAATCAGGCACACGGCCAATGAATTGCCCTTGTGCTTCGCCCCTCTCCTTTCTCCTTCAGGAAACTAGTGAAGAGACCAAATCGGGCAAGATAGAATAGTGACCTTAGGATGGAGATAAGGACCCCAATCCCTCTATGTGGTCTTCTTGTTTCCTACTATGTATATCATGTTGTAGAGCTCTCAACTACAATTCCAACGGCGCAAAAACCGCCTCAATTGGACCATCCTAGCCGAAGATATGGGTGTTTGAAAGTTGGCTCAATTTGTACATGTTTTAATCGTTTTTATTGAGTTTTGGGTCTTAATGGGCCTAATCAGGCACACAGCCCATGAATTGCCCTTGTGCTTTGCCCCTCCCCTTTCTCCTTCAGGAAACTAGTGAAGAGCAAAAGCTTCTCTTCTTCCTCCAACCAAATCGGGCAAGATAAAACAGTGGCCTTAGGATGGAGATAAGGACCCCAATCCCTAACTTCTTTCTCCTTTTAAACGGCAGTCGTTGCCGAAGGAACAAGAACCGACGGCTGGGGGAAGGCCCGCCCAACCTTCCTCACACCTCCTACAGAGAGATTGAGAGAGTTGGGTGCCATGGCTTGTCTGGAGACGTCCCCAACACATCTTTGTCCCTTTCCCCCGCTCTAAGTGATGGTCGGCGGCGCTTAGGAAACCGGACAACAACCTCTGTTCCGGCTCTATTTTTCCATAGAACCAAGGGTGCGTCCGTGCGGATCGGAGTGAGGGAGCGATCGGTGGTGATGTCGCGCACGCGGAAGCGGCTAGTAGCGATGGCGGGCGTGTGGGAGAGACCAGTGGCGATGGCAGGCGTGTGGGTGCGGTGGGCGGCGTCTGCGAGCGACGCAGGGCGACCGTGAGAGGCGCATATTGACCACCCACAAGGGAGAACATGACGCGTGCCCAGCTGGCCATTGGATCAAAGATCCACGGTCGGCCTCCATCACAAAATAATGTGATGTAACGTTGTGTACTTTTCCTATAGTTTTCAATGAATCCTCACAAAAATCATAACTCCCTGATCCTATGGCCAAATTAGGCAATATTATATACCAAATTGATCCTCTCGAAAAGATCTACAACATGGACTAATTTGCATACCCTAATTCTTCTCCGAGGTCTCCTTATTGCTGAAATATGAAGTTTGACCTTGTTTGACCATGATAAATGCTTGAGTATGCTAAATATTGGAATTTTGATGCATCTTTACCCTCCTAACCATCAAATCAGTAACTTATAAGTTTTTATGAACATGTATGAAGCTCCACATCACCCTTTGTTACTCTTAATGACACTAAATGCACACAAGTGTTGTTGCTTCACATATTAGTGATGTACCTTGCCCTAGATTGATAACTTTGCATCTAATATGAACTCTACTCTCATCCTGACTTGGAAATCAGTAGCTTTATGCTACATTATGGCATGGACTTTCACCCTAGCTTTCATTTTTGCTATGGTTGAGTCATATGACACCTTAATGCTTGAATGTGACACCTTAATGCTTGAATGTGCCACCTTGGTGATTCATGATGATACTTAACCATAGTTTGGTTGTTGGCCCCCTTATGCATCACACTATGTTAGACCCTTCAAATCAGTAATCTTGTGACGTTGGTTTATATTAATGCCCAAGGCCAGCCCCTCTTAACCTATGATGGTGTGTATAACCTTAAGTACCCTAACGGTTACCTAATGTGAATTATAGTGATCGCTTGTCTTCCTTGTGCCCCAAATGTGATATGCATCTTATCTCTTATCCTTCCCCTTCTAAATCAGGAAATCATTTATCTCTTTTATACCTTGGATGAGTTTGTTCTACCTAAGTCATATCTTGAACCTTGATGGCATATGTGAACCACGATGATGATTGAATGTATGTGAAAATGTTAATACAAATGTTGGACTTTAGTGCCTTGACCCTTGGGGACATCCACCTATATTGGATATGCTCTTTATCTCCACACCTTGTTGATCCAAATCACCTGTTATGCTTGGACATCTCGACTTGACAAGATACGACCCTTCTTGCCCTATTGTGAGTCTTATGACCTAGTTATGTACATAAGTAACTTGAATCATGTAATGTCCATATAGAATGAATGGAACACCCAAATGAATTGAGACTTGAATCACACTATTATGATGGACTCGAAATCAGTATAAGATCATCAAAAATGTAATTAAGCAACCTTGAACCTAATTTGGCCAAAACCCTAAAATGAAGCTAGTTAGGGTTAATGATGAGAATCAAATGCATTCATGTAATCTTGTTGTTAATCAGGTGTTGCTTGTGGCTAGATGGTCATGGATAAGGTTAAGTTATGAAATCTTTGAATCATATACGGACTTTAAATAAGTATATGACTATGGCTTTCTTGCTTGAAATGTGATACATATGTATGCTTGTGTACTTGCTCAATTATTGCCATGTAGTACTCTAGTATGTACTTGATGTTTGTCTCGTATCGTTGTTTTATAACTTGCAAACAAAATATAGAGACTCCATTATACAATGTTGAAACAGGGTTTGCTCAATGACTTTAGTCTTTGAGGTCCCTCACGCGGAAACAGGGTTAGCTCTTGGTGATGGCCTCGAGGTCCCTCACGTATAAAGGGGTTAGCTAATCTTAAGCACCCTTCCAATGGGAAGTTGATAAAAGGCCTTATGATACATGATGTTGTTAGTATAAATGGAGTAAAATGACATAAAACACGGGCTCTCGTTTTACTAAATGCTTAACTTGTTTATTCTTGTTCGTTACTTCTGCAAATCTTTTCAAATTATGCAAAACTTATGTATATGTTTCTTTTAGCCATGTACTCAGCACCTCGTGTGCTTGACCCACCTTGTTTCACGTATTTTATAGGTTCAGAGATGGCTAGAAGTTGATGGGCTTGGTGAGCTATGTGAGGTGTACTTGTTGTAAGATCCCTAGTGTACATGAGCAGACTTGTACAATTTGACTTTTGAATATGTAGTTGAAAGCTTGTAATAAACCATGTTGTTTAATATATCTTGTTGAATGTTGAGATTATGATTGGTGTTTTTATCTTGTTATCTGTTCATGTATGCTAAATTTTACGCTTCCGCATTCGCGCTTTGTTAATACCATACTAGGGACGGATGCCTAGGTCCTATCTCCATTGACTTTATAGTCATTCGGAGTTAGGATTTGGGTAACAAACGGTTCCGTGTCACTAGGGTTTGTTCTTCTTTCTTTGAGGTGGTGCTAGCTTGGCTGAAGTGATGATCAAGCTAGGGTTTTCTCTATTCTTTGGAACTTCCTTGCTTTTGAAGTTGTTTCTTCACACCCAAGGCGAGTTATATAACTTTCTCCCCAATTATTGTTGCACTTAACTTTTCATGCAAGTAATCTACCTCTAAAATGTGGTTCCAAGTAGAATGAAGATGATATTTTGAGCTAAGGTTTATATTTATGTGATAATCTTGAGTAGATGAACCCCTTTTTACTAAACCTTAATTTAGTGCATGTTTATCTTGATGATGGAGGTGTTGATCCTTGCATGGATGATGGTAGAAACGTTGGTTTTCTCCCTTGCTTTATAGTTCGGTTTTCTCTCATGATGATAGTTGATTTAGGGTTTTAATGTTGCTTTCCTTCTTGAGGTTTTTATCCTTGATGGTTTCGGTTTCATGGTGATGCATAATCTGTTGGATCATGTGGTGGATGGTCTTTCTCTCTCTTCATGAGGTCGCCAAGATTTTCTACATGTTTTGGCCGCCAAGGTGTTGATGCTAGTGGTCGTCAAGTTTTGATGTGGTATGGTCGCTAGGGTGACCGTCTTTTTTGAGTCGATGAAGAGTTTGATGTTTTCCTTCGGTCGCCAAGACTTGATTCATGTGGTTGTTGATGATTTGAGCTCTCTTCGGTCAATGAAGTGGTGAGGCTCTCTTCGATCGCCAAGTTTTTACTTGGGCCTAGTTCTCTTTGGTCGAAGACATGACCTTGTTTTTCCTTTGATCGTTATAGGTTAACCTAAGTGGTTGTTGTGGATGACTCATCTCTTCGACCGATGAAGATGATGTGGTCTATTTCTCTTCGGTCGATGAAAATCCCTGGACATGTGAATTGCCTTGTGTTGTTACCTTGTGATAATGATAGTTGACCTATTTGCTTTCAAGAAAGTTGGAGATGATGATAACTAGGGTTTAGTGTTAATTGCTAATCTGAAACCCCAATTTGGTTACAATTTTGAAACCTAACCCTAATTGCAAGTACATAATGATGTTGCCTAGTCGCTTGAGTAATTAGCATAATGATAAAGTATTTTCTCTCTCCTAATGTTGTAACCTTAATTTGTTGTTGAATAAGCATCATAGCTAATGATTGATTGTGGTATCACTTATGAGACATGTGTGATGATTATGAGCCTTGATGAGGCATGGAGAGATAATGATGTTCTTGCAGGGAACAACGTGAATGGTCTTATGACTTTGGCAATGGCTTTGCACCCTAATTAGGGTGATATCCTCTGGTGATGTGCTGAGGGATTGATATCCCAGGATAATGTGACAATGATAATGGCCTTGTGTATGAAAGTGAAATAGTACTTTGTGGTGATGTGATCAGCTTATGCTTTATATGTTTTATATCTTCTGAAGTTGCAATCTACCCTTATCTTTGTAGAATCCTTCTAGGGTTTGCATGTAACTTGATTGATGGATTAAAAGATACCCAATTGGCCTTACTTAATCAAGTGGAACCCTAATCATGTAGTGTCTTGTGCCATAGATCCATCTCAGCGTCAGAACTTGCTAGATGGTGAAACGAGTATTCCTAAGGGAAACTCAGAGCGCATATTGTTGAGTATGTAGGGTGCCAGGAGAGTACATCCTTATCATCCAGATGCCAAGGTGTTTGAGAATGGCTGCGGTCATGTCTCCGTGTTATATATGTGATATGTGAGGACAGCAGTGAGAACAGATGTGGTTGTACCTCGGTGGCAGGGTTTCTTACCCTGGTGTCTAGCGTCGTGACCTGTACCAAGGCGGGCTAGGTATTTTCAGCTTGACTATATGTCATTGGTGACAATTTGACTGATATGTCACTGCGGTGTTCACTCGTACTAACCGAGTGGAGAGAAGATCTTGGATTCCGGCTCTTCGCACTAATTTCAACTTAGAAGTGGTCAGTTGGATTTGGGTGGTACGACTCAAATCCTTAAGGCATTAATAAAAGACGTAATACATTCGTGTAGTATATCTGTGTAGGGTTAAACACGCTTCACATTAGATGTTTACCCTTGTCATACTTGTCAAAGCGCTCGCCTAGGCGGCCGCCTAAGCAGCAAGGCGTCCAAGGGCTGCGCTTAGACGATGTCGCCTTATTTATAATGCCACATTGATCTAGTTTTGTGGGTCTGGTTGTATATTAACGTATTTTAATGTTTAATGTGGCTATACCAATGTTCAAAATCAATATTGTTGCCTATGTCATGTGTCAAATATCACTTTTAATTGGATACTCTTTTTTTGTTTGACCTAGATCTAATACTCTTAATACACATCTTTTGATTTTTCTTATTTTGCACCTTCAATTCAAATTGTATTCAGTAGCTATGTTATGAAGGATAGTATACATTGTATATATTGCTTAATACTTGTACCTATGTATGACAATAAATATATATTTACTTGTTGATAACTCTTACATTTTTTACAATAAATCTTTTCTTGTTCTTGACATTATTGTAAATGGTAATATATAGAAATGTAATTGGTTATTTTGTTATACAATAGAATATATATATATATATATATGGGGAGATCAACCCTAAATATGTATATAACTAGATATATAACTATAAATGTGTGTATATGTGAGGAATGTTCATAAAAAATGACACAAGGATATATACATAAAACATATACATAAATTAATTTTTTAAAGTCGCGTAGGCAACACTTAATCGCACCTAGTCGCGCCTAGTCGCAAGGCGTTCAGTTAGAACGTGGTGTCGCCTTGACGCCTTGACAAGTATGACCCTTGCCTTGTTTTTATTATTGCTTAGTTGTTATAAAATGCGGTAAGAGAAATCAACTGCTATACATGTTCTTCATATTCCTTCTTATCATGATACTATGCTTACCTGTTATAGTTGTTCAATATGCTTAACCTGTGTAATCAGTTTAAATTATCCATTTAGCTGAATTTGTTCATCCTGTTTAATAGTAATATATTTGTGGTAACAATAACCGTTGGCTGAGAGTTATATCTCTCGTTGGGACATGGGTCTCACCTCGTGGGTTACCACATCTTTTTAGGTGGTCGTCAGCGACTTGGTAGAGATTGTGTTGTTGAGGAAGAGCAGCTCGGAGATCAGTAGACGTTGAAGGTTGGATAGCTGGTAGTGTTGTGTCGTAGAGTCCTAGCATCGTTCATGTACTCTCAGGTCTAGGAGAGATGTGTTTTCAGTAGATGTTGTATCTCGATACGTGTTTTTACAGTATGCCATGGTTGTATATATGTGGAACAAATCTTCTGTAACAGATGTGTGGTAGATGGCCATTGTACAGATGTGAATACCTTGTATGGTATGTGATATGTTACAGGTTGTGAACATTAATGTAATATGTTTCTGTACAGTGATGGCTATATTTGAGTGGCTTTTATTTACCTGCTTTTATGGCTATGTGGTTGTTTAGTTGTTGATCGTGCGCTTTGTTTTGAGTTATCTCATTCGTGTGGCATCGAGATGTCACACATTACAAATTATGTCTTTCATACTGATCTTATCATGTGTCACATCATCAAAGATCTCATGGTTCCAACTCTCTTAACATTGTTTCAACCATGATGCATGACTTCGACTTCGTGTTGTTTCAACCATGATGCAAGACTTCGACTTCGTTTCGACTTCGCCAGGTGTAGATGTGGAAGTGTGTGGAAACTTCAAGGAAGTTTTGAGGAAGTTTAGATGCAAACTTTGATAAACTTTGGTGCTATTTTTTGTAGAAAATGATGTGAATTTAAAGGAAACTTTGATTGAAAACTTCTAATTATGTCAATCCTCTATATTATATATGTTAACATAACACAAAAACATGATTCATGACTCTCTAGCTCTAGTAGGTTGATAATACAATGTATTGTTTGCAAGGGTCAAATGTGCAATACACATGCAAATACAGTTCACCATATGTATTCTATACAATACACAATCAAATAGTAGCTACAAGACCCTCTCTACGAAAGAGTGGCAATAACATATGTAGGAGTTGATATTAGAAGTTGTAAAGAGGGTTGGAGGCGATAGTTTTGCCTTATATGGCCTTTACGGCATTAGTTAGGATTAATGTCTGGGCCGTCTCAACTTCATCCCAACTTCTCCAACTTTGAGGAAACTTCTCCAACTTCAAAAAATTTGAGAAGAAAATACCACAAAAAAGTCAACTTTGTCGACATCAGTGAAACTTCGCCCTGAAGTTTGGACGGGGCCAAAGCATATGGTATTCAACTACGCCTATGGTCGAAATTTGAAACTTCAACAAGATTTCACCAAACATCGTCAAAGTTATGTTCCATGTTTTTGTGAAGAGTATATGTTTGTATTATTTATTTATTTTTATTTGGGGGGGGGGGGGGTGGCTGGAGGTCGATGGGTAGGGGAGATGGTGGTCGAGCAAAGATAGATAGGCATGTGGTGTAGTGACGGGTGGCAGGGATCTTGGCTGGGTTGGGGCTAGAGGTCAATGGGGTGGCTAATGAGCGCCTGATAGATGTGGCGGGGCAGGATCTTGGCGGACGGGGCAGGATCTTAGTGAGCGGCAGGGGAAAGATGGATGTAGGGGAGCAATAGGGATCTTGGTGGTTGGACAAGAATCTAGCGTTGGCATCGAGAGGAGAATATAGCAGAGAGTAGGGAACTTGGCGAGAGAAGGGGGTGGTTGGTGGCAGCTGGTTGGCGGCGTGGAGAGAAAAGGGAGAAGGCAACGGCTAGGTGGGTGGGGAAGCATTAGGGTGGAGAGAAATTAGGGATGATCAAATAGCTCTTATACCATGTGAAGAGTACAGGTTTGTACTATTTAGATGACAAATACAAGCATAGGCACCCTCCATATATAGGATAGGAGTCCCTCATTACAGAGTTCACCAATATGCAACAAAAGACAAGACACTAAAGAGAGCACAAAATAAATAGATTCACCGTTTCAACAGATGGCTCCATGCATAAAAGCAGTAATGTCGACAAAGTCGGTAGACATCTAGGTTAGGCATCAACTTTAACTTCTACAATTGGGTTGGTGCAATCGTCAACATTTTGATTCAAAACTGTGAATGTTGTTGGCCAACAGCCATTAAAGTTTCCGAATATACAAGTTTATTCTTTCCAACTTTGTCGTCCATCAAAGTTGACAATAATGTCACCGTTTTTCACACAAAGTTGATGAGTTTTAGTACCATGATCAAGAGATGTGCTAGGATTTTTTTTTGTAAATTCTACGGAAAAGTGGTTGCATAGCAAAATGATCCAAATATAAAATGAAACTATCATGAAATTTTCACAAAAAGGGGAAAAGAAAATCTGTATAGATAGAAATAGCAAAATGGAAATTTCTTGCAGCTAATCAGATCCATTAAATCAACCTAGTCTCAAGCAAGCCTAGAGGGTAATAGAGTATTAGGCTTCTTTCTTGAACTTCTGTAAATACAACTCAAGTTCATCACGTGGATTTATATGAACAAAATGCAGAATATATATGAAGGAAAAAGAAATTGAAATTTTCAAGAATGGTGTTCTAGAAATGAAAAGTCGTCTGATGTCCCTGTCTATGAAAAAATGGAATCCCTTTCTCCATTTTCACAAATTTATCATGAAAAAATGAACAAAACCTCATTACTAGCAGCTACTTCATCCAAGAGACTCAAGGTAGTCAGATAGTTATAAGGTCTAAACCACCTAAAGATTGTCACAAACGACAGTAAATTATAGGTTTTCACAAATGATGATGCATTTTATAAATAAGAAAATGAAATATAAATTAAAGGCAGGAGTACATATTGAAAAAAGAAACCTCCAGAAATTCAGAAGGCACTTCTCCTCCATTCTTGTTGACAAACTGACAGAGAGCAAGCACCCCAGCACAAGCAACATCCTGAGAATGTGACATTTCATCAGATTAGTGTGTTTTCATGACTTTTCAAAATGGTGGCACAAGCTAGAACATTACAACATGAATAATTTTCTTGAAGTTGTGATAGAATTTAGCACAGCAATATAACTATTGGAGGGAAAAGCAAACTCCCAAAGGAAGGTTAAAACTTATATTTATAAAAAAATAAAAAAATATTTTTGGATTTGTCAAGTTTTTGTCATTTTTGTAGATGTAAATGCTAAAAGCTATACGGATTCCCCATAAAAAAGGTCTTTCTCAATCATGTGGCATTAACTGAGCCGCAGCTCATCATGAGACAAATGTTGAGATTATATTGAACCCTTGGGGTATCAAATTTTCCCATTGGTCCCAGCTAGACATTAAACGAAGCAAGAAAATCATACTTGCAATTGTTGCTTTTACTAGACACAACTGCTTGATAAAAAACTATGATACAGAGAAGCACTACTGTCCACAGAAACTTCGTACCAAAAAGTATAAAGGCTTCATTCCAGTAGGACCGCAAGAACAAGAACTTGTCAGGTTAACATACGCTAGAATACCATCTTTACATAGATAATCAATAGCTTATATCCAAGTTACCCATCACAATGAATTGTAGTCCAGAGTCTCATTTCATGGTTCTACTTGCAGATATTAGTCACCTAAGCATGCAGCTACCTACTCAATGATATTTATTTTGTATAAAACTGATGTCAACGGGATCACACACACTTCTTGTATTAGGCCATGAGGATAGGCCAAAACCATGGTATTAACATAGAATTAAATGATCGGTATCCGATGGCCCAGAAAGAGAAATTTCGATTACGCGCCTGACAAGTTCGACACCAAAAATGAGGGAATCAAATCATGAAAATATACCAAAAAAATCTAAACGCCAAGATCTACTCAAATATGCAATAATATTTCATATTAGATATGTGGGATCTCCCACATTTGTAAGTGAAGGGAGCTGAGCTGTTTCGACAGAATTTCGATGACAAATCCGATGGTAAAGTGAAGGAATTAAGTTATCAAACATTACAAACACAATGTTTAGACATACACACACTAGATTATATCATAAATTTATATGTTTAAAGTTTAGGGTGGGAGCCATGTCTTAATGAGTGAGTGCACAAATGAACAGAAATGTCAAGTCTGTTAGATATTTACAAACATACAAACTTCAAGCTATAGCTTAGAGTTTAAAACTTATAGTTACAACTTACAAGTTAGAAACTTACAAACTACAACTTGTAAAAAGTTTAGTATTAGCATTTAACTAGGTTACATGGGACATTTATACATAGATCCAAGAAAGAAATTTTTTATTTTCGGAGTATTTCTCTAGATTTCTAGAGTAGTGTGGTACCTTGAAGAAGATAATGTATAGGTGGTCTAGGAATAGGGGAAACATACCTTAGAATTAGAAAACATAACCTCTAGAAGCAAGAGATTAAAAAAAAATTGCCAAAATACCCAAGATGTAGTAGTAGAAGCCCTAGGAACAAATTTCTCGAAGTTTAAGTTTTGTTTGTGTGCCATTCCGCAAAATTACAGCCCAAACTGGGCTTTTCGCTGTGAAATTTCCCCTGTTTGGCGAATTTTCGCACCTAGGGGCAAAGTTTTTTACGGAATTAGGTCCCTTTCCCTTCATTTGTGCGTTTCGATATCCGATTGTACGTTTCGATGTGCGATGACCAAAAAAAGGAGATTTCAACCAAAATTTTGTAATTTTGATCAAAATTTTGTTCCATTGGTACTAAAACCTCGCCTTGAAGCTTTTGAGGTTTAAGCGTCAATGTCTTGGACTGAGAGGCTTACGTCTGGACATGTCTAAGGCTCACCTTAAGGCATTGAGGGTCAGAGTTACAAACCTCAAGTTTGGATGATAATGTCTTATGTTAACCACCAAGTTTTTTGCTTTTGAGACAATTGATATCTTCATACACTTTCTTCAAAAGTTTCCTATTCATATATCTCTCATTAGTGAATGTACATAACTTATACTTTTCTGACTCAAAACTCATAGTTAATTTGATTTAGATTCATCCAACTCCTTCACAAAAATATACTATGGTGCCACATTCTTTATTTAATATGTTAGTGATATCCATTCAAATCTCATTTTTATTTATCTTGATTACTAATTCCAAATTATGTGTGCCCTAATTTTCCTTGTCACTATTTGCTACATTTTTATTTTCTTGTCTTGGTTGTCTCCGTAAATAACATTGCTCTTTATTTTTATTTCTCCTTGTTAGCTTTAGTAAAAAAAAATTAGATTTACTTTTTCTTAAACATACATATTTTATAGATATACACATTCATAGATACACATACATATTAATATATATATAAAATACTTATAATACATTACTTACATATAAATATGTGTATCTATGTATAATTGTATATATAATTTATTTATTAAAGCCTCGTAAATATTTTGAGGCTTAAGCCTTGAATGCCTTAACGCTTATGGCTCACCTCAGTGAGACAAAAACGCCTGGTTACCCCTCGTGCAATTTATAGCCTTGGGCCAAACAATCTCCCAACCACCATGATTGCACCAATGCCATTGCTCAGAAATTTATCGACAACTTCAGCACTACCTCCGTGTCTAATCCCAACACATCAAGAGGACCTTAGGCATTTCTCCTACCCCTTCCACCGGCATGAGGTGCGGAAGGAGACTTCCTCCGCCTCAA
The DNA here is from genome assembly GCA_963693085.1 of Alisma plantago-aquatica. Lineage (NCBI taxonomy): Eukaryota > Viridiplantae > Streptophyta > Magnoliopsida > Alismatales > Alismataceae > Alisma > Alisma plantago-aquatica. The sequence continues at coordinate 726,360,621 of OY856411.1, read as the reverse complement.
TCAATCTCTTACCCTTGTATCTCTAGAAGTAGCCACCGGGCCAGAACACAATCTCTTCCCCCCATAACAACTACTACTCCTCTATCCCCCTCTTGAGGTACAAGTTAGGATCTCCAATCATAAACTATCAACCTCCCTAGAACCCAAAGCCCAGTTGTTGCCTTGGTGGAGGAAGGTGAGGTATTCTTGAACAATGAATGAAGTTTCAACGAAATTGGTGAAATCTCGGCAATTTTTTTTATTTCGATGGCATCTGATACCGACATAGTAAAAAAAGTCTACGAACTTTACGAAAAATCAGCGATTTTTCACGATTTTATAGGTGCTCCCGAATATTCACCACGATTAATACTTTGGTCGTTGATTATTCACAACCTTTCACTATTTTTCCCGCTTTTTCGCGATTTATACGATTTTTCATGATTCTTCGTAACTTTTCATGTTTTTTCATAATTTTTCTCTTTTAAGTCATTTGCTCTCTTTTTTTTACCAAACCATGTACACAAAACTCCTGAATACTAAATCTCCAACCCCCTAATCTCCTGACGGTCCATTGTTATTGTTCAACTATTCTTTAATTCTTTTCCTACTTTTTTCACTCAATAAGATTGTATGTCTAGTGATCTTAATAGTTACATTTGTATATCATATGTATGTATCTTTATACACACACACACATATATATATGTGTGTGTGTGTATATACATATTTTTATATAAATTTGTATATATGTATATATACCCGACTCATTCTCGATTATTTTCAAATAATTGACCGAACTTTGACCAAAATATCTCAAATTTTTCACGAATTTTTTCAATTTTTTCCGGATTCTGACTTTTTCTGGCCAGCCGAAAAGTTGTTGAATCCTAAATTTGTCACTATGGATACGGAAACATGCGACTATATCAATCTCCATGGGATCTGCAACAAAGATTGCATTTATCAAAATTTGATGGAAATTTTGACGATTTCAATGAATTTTGCCAATTTCAATCAGTTTCAAGGTTTTTTGCGCACAACTCAAAAATTTTAAGGAAAATTTTGGTAAGTGCAATCGTGGTGTCATTATTTTGGATGACGCATGGACCACTGCCAAGGAAGAGCCACTTTGGTGACCCCAACCTGGCAGTGTAACCCCCCTGACTACCCGTGCACCTGGAGGGGGCATTTAGATCACACAATGGGCCAACTTGCGTGTTTACTTCAGAGGCGCACCACCTGGGTTTCGAATCCGGTCCAAGCCTTTATGAAGAGGAGACAAGGAGGATTGGGGCGATTAAACCATTTAGTATTCATACCTAGTATTTACTTATAGTGTATCATAATTGCATTGCATTCCCTAATATTTGTTAAACAATTTATTTAGTACTATTGCAATGCATGCTTTATGTTGTGTTTTAATTTTCTTCAGTGTGGGCAACATGTACTCGGGTGGTGGTTTATCAGACAATGAGGGTGCTAGGAAGCCAACTACACCAAAAAATGAAAAATTGCACTATTGTTCCTAAGGCCAGTGAAATGTTTGAATGTTAAGTCAATATCAACGTTAAGCTATCAACCCAAGTAAAATATGTGGGAGAATGCCCTATATATAGGATATTTTAGCACAATAAGTACATGCATGCATTTAGCTCATGTTTGCAACATTACATAACTTAATTCCTACATTGTCATCAAAGTTCTTCGTCGAAATCCCCAAGAAACATGACAGTTTCCTTACCTCCCACATGGAGGACCCCCCAGACCTACCCCCATATAAAATTTTATGGTATAAAACGATGCATTTAGGTGTAGAGATCACACCTGTAAGATTTCATAACTTAATACGTTCATTTTAGCGTTGAAACGGGCACTGTTGCAATTATCAAAATTTCCATAAATTTCCATTTGCAGCCGTCAAATCGATACTGAAATCAGATATCTCGTGCCTTGTTCTTGAAGAGAAATGGCCTTTTGAGCAGCAATAAGGATCTAATATTGTAAACCACATCCCCCATGATTCATTGCATTCCCATTTCTTTCTCCAAAACAAATATCCATTCTCTAGATGTTGGATCAACACCAACATTATAAGGTCAGCATTGAAAATTACACCCATAAAATATGGTTGTTATCGGAAGGGTGTCACCTCCCGTATTACTAAACCCATGCACAATCAACTTGGCATAGAGGGATGGAGTGTGGTGATTGGATGGGGAAATCCTTACCTTATGAGCTCTCCACCATACCAGATAATCGGTAACTTATTAGTTCTTCCCAGTTTTATTCGGGAATGCCTCTAATCTATCAACCAATGTCGACTCAATAGTTCACATTGGCACATTTGTTGGTATGTGTTGCACATGTCTGTTCCATATTAGGAAACCCTCATGTAACTTAATACTTGCTAACCCCATTTTTCTTTTAATACAGTTATTTCACAAGCAGTTTTACTTGTCATCCCGCATATCCATCTTAGCATGCACATATTTGCCACATTCATCTTGTTGACACCTTGTTTTTTCATTGTGCAACATTTATTCCCATTTTTTTTTAAAGAAGCCAGGAGATGTTCTATTCATCCCACCCTCCTCTTGTGGGCAAAATCAGCAAAAAGTTACAGCTCCTGCATATAAAATGCAGGTGTGTTCCCCTTCATACAATATAACCCCACCATAAACAACACAGCACCGTCAAAACACAAGGACACAAGAAACAAAATATTGGCTAACCAACGCTAGCCCCATCTCATCCAACGGCTACTATGCTTCTGCTCTTCTCAGCATAACGTATGGAGTTTGTCTTTTTTCCAAAATCGCCATACCACGAATTCTCATGGGCAGGTCTCTGGAGTCAGTGCATATGTATGGCTCACTGAAGTTGCTGCCCCAAGACCCAAGTTCTCTTGGTATAGAGTTAATGACTTTGTGGACCAGAGAACCTGTAATGCCGGATTGAGCAAGCTCCATCCAGATTTCTCTAACAACGGGGGTGGCTCGCCAAGGTTCTTGTGCGTTGTTCCAAAGGATATCAAAGGTATTACTATCATCAATCTCTATGCTGGAAACATTCACAAGATGATCCCCGGATATCTTGAGCCCGATGAGGCACGCATGGATGTAGGCCAGGGTGAAATCTGTCGTTCTGAGCCAAGCCCGAAAGGCTAAAACAATAGCAGCATTGTGATTGCAAGCAACTTCTGCAACCCACCTCCGTTTCCTGCCGTTGGGGTCAGGGCTTCTCCCAACTGCAATGTTCAACTTCAGATTGTGCACATCTGGGGTGACCCATCTAAACAGGGATATCTCTCTCAGTTTGGTGCGTGGTTCTTCGAATCCGGATTCTCGCATTGTCTTGTAGATATCTGTGTTATCACTCAGACAAAATGCCTCTTGTTTCATCATCATGTTGACATTATACACGATCTGTTCCCAGCTCCGAATATAGGGTTGCTTGGTATCATCAAATCTAGCTGCGCATCTTAGCCTCCATATGCTGCAAGGGATGAGAGTGGCGATTCTACCTGCTAGCCATTCAGCAATCGATTTGGATAAACCTCGGAAACATATCTTCAAGAGGGATGGAATGTCACCAGGTGGCTCCATGCCTGTGATAGCAGTGAACTTGCTCCAGAATAAGGAAGCCATATCTCCATGAAACAAAAGGTGAGGGGTATCTTCAAACATGTGGCTCCTCACAGCAGTTGCAACGAGAAACTAGGGGGATACCGCATGTGTCGTATATTGTCATCAGTCGGTGTAGCTCTTCTGGCGAATTTCCAAATGTGATCGAATTGGCCTTGGGGGCATCAATGCGTCATAACTGCCCCAAACCGGGAGGACCTTCTGATCTAAACCCGTTGAGGATCTTTTTCGCTGATTTCATGGAGAAACAACCCTAAGAATTTAGTGTCCAGGCAATCTTGTCATCAGTGTCAGTGATCATTGTGCCTGATCTTTGAATCAACTCCAAGCCTTAATTGTCAATAATCTGACGAAGGGATTCCCAATCCCATCCTTGCCCGGGAATCCAGAAGTCATTAATGAGGAAAGCTTGGTAAAGGTCACTAGCGAAAACCACATGCTCACTGAGTCTGGTCTCGCACCACAACGAATCCCAAAAGGGAATGTGACCTCTACCAACAACCCACCTGCAAAGTGGGAAGATGGTTGGGAACATCTTCCAAACTTTTTTCCAGAATGGTGAAGCCGTGCTGCTAAGCTTGAGATGGTTCGGGTAGAGGCCAGATCGGCTGGAAGCCTGACTAGCATACTTTCTTCAGCAGAAGGAGGCCCGTATGGATTCTCCGGCGATCACTTCCCAGCTGGCCTTGGCAATAAAGGCGTTGTTGATCAACATTTATTCCCATACCACATGGTTGGTCGTATGGTTGTTTTATGAAATGTTTCATCTGAGTGAGAACTTTCAATCGCATACTAATTCAGTTACACTCCATTCATCCATCATTATCCTATGACAAACATCATCTTAAACATTGTGATCCATTTCACTAATAGATCCCAAGTAGTGAAATGTATCACATTTTGATTCCCCACTTCATCCAACTAGTACAGTGCAGAAATCTGCATCCATTATCCAAAACCAAACCGAAAAAAAATTCTAACTCACTGACTACCATTTGTACCATAATTGTCTACGGGGAGTGGTGGTTTTTATTAGGGAACTGCAGATCTCCAATTTTTATCCACAACCAGTTGAGTGCAATCACAAGTAGCACATGCATCCTCTCAATGAATGGCATCTCATCCAGCTCCCACGCTATTACAAACTTCACAGCACTCTCCAGCCTCGGCGTAGCCCTTGAACAACCCAGGCGTCAAACTCTTAATTTCCTGCCAAGCCACTCAGGCCGACGTCACAGGCAGCATCTACACGACGCACAGAGGGACACCAAGGTCTCATTCTTATTTAGCGTTCGGGGAGTGTCGCCGCCCATAATGGCCTGCCAAGCATCCCCCTAAGCATCTGCTACACCACCCACGGTTGCCTCTAGGAAGAGGGAGCTAGTGTAGTAGGGTGACACCAGGGCCGACCTAGACAGGGAAGCGGCGGGGGGAAGGCAATGACTTCCACAGATCTCTCTCTATCAACCTGTCGGGAGGTCCGCATGAGCAACCCGAGCATGCTTCCCGCCCCCTACCCCCCGTGAGAAGGGAGTGGCTCTTTCGGGCAGGAAGCAGGCGGCACGAGCAGGCATAGTTATTGAGGCTCTGTCTAGGCGCGCCTAGACCCCTTAAGCTCTAGATGGACCGCCTTAAACTGGACACCTAGGCTTTTAGATAACTAAAGCGGATGCCTAAGGGCTTTTAGGCCCAAATTAAGACACTCAAAGACCAAATTAGCATGTATTAGATCTGAATTTGGTCAAATTAGATTAAGTTTAGTTATTTAAGGGAAGAATAGATCCGATTTAGGCTAATATCAAATCTAATTTGGGCAGATTAGGTCTGATTTGGGGGGAAATAGGTGTGGTTTGGGGAAATCATGTCTTATTTGGGAATTAGGTCTAACTTTGCCAAATTAGGGCTCACTTATGATAATGTAGGACAAACTAGGGTTACATCTAATTAGGTTATGTTATGCCAAAATTGTTCTAACTTAGGCCAAATTAGGGTATACTAAGTTAAATTAGGTCCAATGTAGATCATGATGGGTCAAATCATGGCCGAATGGGTCTAGCTTAGGTCATGACATGTGTAACGTAGGTGACGTTATGATTTATTAAGCTTAGGGATAAGCAATACAAATGTATATGGTGATGTAAATATTTGAGTTTAGCTAAAATGTATACGCGAAATCATTTATATATATGTAAAATATAAACAAATATAAAAACGCCTAGGCGAAATGTATATGGTGATGTAAATATTTGAGTTTACCTAAAATGTATACGCGAAATCATTTATATATATGTAAAATATAAACAAATATAAAAACGCCTAGGCTCTAGCCTAGGCCACCAAGGCTTCCCTTGGGTGGGAAGGACTGCCTAGTCGCCTAGAGAAGTATGGTGATAGGCGGCAGCCTCCAATGTCGAAGTACGGATGAAATTAGGGAATGGTACTCCATTGAGTCAGTGACGGTGGTGATGCACTAGTCATCTGAGCTGGTGTTCAAGGACAGCGGTTGGTGGATATTGTGGGGTTGTCGTCATTCAACTTCCATGGGGAAGGCGGCATGGTGATGTGCCCATGGGAGTATGCCAACTTCCGAGGCGAATGTATGTTGTTCACATGGCCATAACTTGTGTCTTCTAAGGCGATGGTCGGATGTCTTCGTGAATGTGTGCTAATCGGGGTGACAGTTGGACCATGTCCTCATGGACGACCTTCGATTTTGTCTGGTTGTGACCTAGGAAGCATGGACTTGGGATACGGCATGGACACGGACACAGGACGACAATTTTCAAAAATATAGGACACGGACACAGCGTTGGACACGGCATACACACATACATCTACATATACATACACATATACAAATACATATACATATATATACATATACATATACATAGATATATGTGTATATGTATACATATATACACATATATACATATACATATAGATGTACACAAATAAACATATACATAAACATAACATGGAGTTAATACAAATTATATCCATGAATCCAAATCTGTAAAGTAACTGATAACATGAGATTTAAAGAAATAATATATCAAATATAAAATCAAACCCAGAATTCACTTATTATATGAATGCAGACTTTATACGAAACCACTAGTATGTTTCCATTATGAGATTATAAATGATCGATGAAGAATAATTAAACTAGAAACAGTTGCAATATGAAATCAAGTACGAATGAAAAATGATAAATTGCAATGAATTTGTATGCCGAATTCCTAGAACATTCTTTAAAAGAATGATGGATTTTAAATCTATAAGTATGATGTATAATAGAGAAAATATAATAACAATTAGGAGAAGGATGGGGAGAATATATAATGGTACTGTGCTGGAATAAGAGGAGGGAGAGAGAAGTATATAATTTATATTTCTTTTATATAGGGAAGTGATTTGGGCCTGCCGTGTCCAAGTCGTGCCCATGTCGTGCCCATGCTTGAAAAAAAAGTGGACTTCTGAGCCATGTCCACCGCGTGTCCAGTCGTATCCATGTCCGACACGTGTCCAAGACGGCCACGGCTACTCCGCGGAAGTGTATGTTCTTCCTAGGCTGCGACACTAGATGTTGTCAACTATATCTTGTTAGGTTGAGGTGCTTGTTGGCAGGCCATGCCTTATCACAATGTTGTCGATGAAGGACAACTTTGAGCACGCTAGACGTTGCTTTTCCTCCTGACGAGATCGTGAAAACAATACGGCTCAAATTTTGTTAAGCATGTAGGCATTGTGGTTCACATTTCTACGGTTATTAATTCTATAAAATGGTTTATATATAATCCACAACAGATCCCACCTTATGAGATGGATGTACCATAAAAATGGCATGGATGGGATGGTTCAACTTGGGTGAAGAACGTTGGGTGTGTTTTTCCATGCCTACCAACTAAACATCACCATTCACATTCTAGAATGGGCAAAATGGCAATGCATCTATTGATATATTCGTCTTAAATCCATTGGATTCCAATGCATTTCTCAAAAGTTCAACTTGTTATACACCAAAGGATCATTACGAACATGCTTTATAGCTATCCATAACAAGAACAAAAAAAATAGATCATAGTCTTTGAATGGAGGGTTTGGGAGATTGAGGGATAACGCTTTAGCGATTTAGAGGCGACTGGCCTCCCTAACAATCTGCCTCCTCGCGGTGTGATCTGCGGCCGGCAGGTACTCAGTCGCTTTCCTTCTAGGTGATCTTCTCTTCTAACTACACCTTCCTCCCCTATCTCAAATCAGAGATTAGGGCTTTCTCCCAACAGTGATTATCCTAGATGCTAGGACCTAAACTCCAGATCTACCTCATGGATTTCCCTTGCAGATCTGTAAAGTGAAGATCCTACTATCTAGGGTAAACCTGCTTCCGCCACAATACTGAGTTGATAGATCTCTACCGTTGTGGCTTTCTGAGGAGTTTAAACTCAGCCGCAAAGAAGCCTTGTAACATGGAGGCCAGAAGGGAGGCAAGCACCTACATCATTCAGTCGACTCGGGGGATCAATGCAAAGCATAACACTAATTTGTCAAAATAGACAAGATGATTTGGAAAAGAAGGAAGGTTCTAGGCTACCAGAGATTTAGAAGCAGACAGGGGAGAGACACATGAGGAATAAAAAAGGATGAATTGAACTTTGTATCGCATAAAAGAAGCACAACGAACAGAGAGGACAAGCAAGTAACAAGAGCTTTTATGCATACCAAAGGACACTGCTTTGAATACATGTGCAAAGGATAATGGCAGATGCAATGCGACACACCTAAGGTATGCTATAACTATGGATGATTAGGTCACCTCATTGTTAGATGTGTGATGAAATGCTCTCAACCCCCCCATATGTGAAAGACATGAGAAGTTCCCCTCCTCTAGGTCTAGCTATTATTACAAGGCAATATGGGATCAACCACAAAGACCTTGAAGAAGATCTTTGTACAACTAAAAGATAAAGATGATAGCGGTAACATGGCTATGGAGGATCTTCATGTGGTAATGATCTTCTCATAGGAAGACAAAGGTACCTCGAGGAATACGATTAAACATCTCAAGGTAATCTTGCTAGTGATGAGGTAAAGGAAAGATTCGAAAGAAGAAAATGACCCAGTCACGATAGAACCCCATCGACAATACATATCTAAGAGTCTAATGCATTGAACAAAGGAGAAGATCGTGGTGATAGCTATCTATGCCAAATTCACATCTAAAGAAAGAGAGGAGTTATTGTGGTCTAGTGGATTTGTATCAAAGTGAAGGTGATAACCCTTGGATGATAGTGGGGGATTTAACACTGTTAGGTTCTCGTTTGAAAGAAGAGGGGTCAATCCACCAGAAGAGAAAGGGCAAAAACTTTAATGCATGGATCAGTTACTGGAATTTGAGAGAGACATGATTCCCTGGAAGCGCTATGACATGGGTGATAAAAAACAGAAGACGCCTACAATGTAGCAAAAACCTGACAGGGCCTTCACTAACACATTGTGGGACGATCTACCCAACACTCTGAATTTGAAGCATCTCTAAAGGGTGAGATGTTCAGATCAGTATGCCCCATCCACATGTCCCCCTCTCTTGCTGAGGAAACTAAAGGAAGGCCCATGTTCTCTTTTTGAAAGTGATAGAGGGGGATGGGTGATGGAGGATCGGGGGAATTCCTCCTACTGTTTCTTTGCGAAGCCTCTCAATCTGAAGATAAAATTAAAGACATGAAATATAGAGGTCATTGGGAATTTATCTCAAAAGAATAACTTAGAAGAGGTCTTATATAGATTACAGGTAGTGTAAGATGAGGACCCGGCGGTTAGACGTGAGACCTAATTGAGAGAAGCGGAAGCTGAGATGAATGTCGTCCTTAACCAGGAGGAAGTGTTATGGAGAGAAAAATCATACATCAAGTAGTTGCAAGATGCAGATCGTAATATGAGATTCTATCATGCAACAGTCAAAGGAAACAGAAAAGAAGAATGGTCACTCTTATCAAAAAGAGTTGGTGGGATTTACACACATAAAGAGGAGAGGATGGATGAAGTAGTTAGGTATTTAATGATTTCTATTGAACCAGTGATGATAATGTCGTACAGGGGTATGGACCACTTCCTGAATGAAATATGGAGCTTGATATTTTCTGACAACAACTTCATGCTAATGGCAGCTCCTACAGAAATAGAGGTAATAGACAGGATGAAGGCTATGGAACTACACAGCAAACCAGAGCCGGTGCTGCTGAAATTTTACATGGCAGCATGAGAATTAGTAAAATGGGACTCATGGCGCTTGTCATTGCAGCCTCAAGTGTTGCAGAATGGTCGTTATTCCAAAAAAGGGTAATGTGTGTGATCTCCAGGGGCATTTCAGACCCATCATGATATAAAATGTCGCCTTGGGAATCCTGGCTAGAGTATTGAATAATAGACTATCGATGATACTTAACGGCCCAGATTTCCACAACAGAGGGCATTTTGTGAAAGAAAGAAACATCATGTTCAACATCAGATTTGTAAGGGAGATTATACATGATATAGACGCGGGACTCGGCGGGAGGGAATGAAAAGAATGTCATGGTGAAACATGATATGAGGAAGGCCTACGATTGGTGAGATGAAATTTTCTATAGGAAGTTCTATAGAGGTTCGAGATGATTGAAGATGTAATTACTTTATGGTTATCTTTCTTTGTAGAAAATCAAATCAGTGATATTAAGAGTAATGACTTTCTTCTAATATCTTAGCCCCTTATATAGTTTAAGCAACTCAACAATATAATATTCCTATTTAGGTCGAGTCTTATATACAAATGTTCGACGGTAACAATGGTATTTGGGTTCGCATTATATGTAAGAGTACTGGAGTAGTTCTAATATAAGTGCTATGATATGCACGTTGCTACCAGTAACAGTATAAAAAAAATTAACAAATAGATGCTGATTTTAAACTGCAGACCAAGGCAAACTAGAGATGTGCATATAGGCACCAATTCCTACTAAAGATGGTATTAGGGTGCTAATATTGGCAAATATATTTAATTTAGCAATTAAGAACACTAAGAAAGAGCATTGATACCATTAAATAAGCATAAACGCATATGAAAATGATGCAAGGCAGTGAATTGGTCAAGGTATAAGCCAAGGCCTTCATTCCTAGGCAGTTAGCAAGGAAAACAAATATGATATGCCCCAAAATCTAGATACACATAGTTGTTCTTCCAAACAGATATTGTTAGCTTAGGATTCAATTAGGTAGGATATACATTTGCAAGATTTTATGATTACCTATTCCCCACAAATCGTTTACCGGTAACTATAGCAGAAATTGTAAATTAGGTCAATATGAGAACAAATCCATAACCCTCCAAATGACATACTAGACAGAGTTCAGTGAACAAGTGGTTTCCACCCTCTAGATGGAGACAGGATTGGGTTTTTGGACCACAGGAGGGAAACTTTCATCTCCATCCTTCATTATAATAAACAAAAACCACAGTAAATGCTTGTAATCATAACACAGTGACATGAAGTTGGCATTGAAAGGACATTCTACAACTTTATCAAAACTATGCCTCTTTCCTTCACATCATGCAAAAAGATATTCACCTAACATACTAGGAAAACTAGAGAATCCTTATACAATAAGCTAAATTAAATTAATAGAGGCAACTGCCAGTGCCACACGATACAAATGAAGGTGATGAACTTAGTCAATCTAAATATATCTTATAAAGCTGGATAAATAGCACACCAGGGTTCAGTATAAGAAAACAATCAATAAATTGGTACCTGTTTGTACTCCATCGAGTCCATCCTACCATTCTGAAGTTAAAAATGACTTATCAGTAATCACTATTGACTGTCAAGTACAAACAGTCATCTACAAGAATAAGTGTATAAATCACTCAAGCATAAGCATACCAGACCGCAGACCAGTTGTTGCAGTGAGTTCAAGTCATAACCAATGTTTATAAGTTTGCCTCGAGCATCAGTTACCTGATTAATTAGAAATGGAACTAGAGCAGTTACACATTTGCACTGTACACTGGTTAAAGATATTGTTGCAAGAATATATGATTGACCAAGATAATTAAAATATAATTGACTAAGAAGAAAAGGTGGATCAAATTAATTTGGGAAGAGCTTATAAGGAGAGAGTTTGAATATCCACATCTTGATGTGATTGTCCCAGAACAGAGCTGGTCGGAGAAGAGGGATCCATGTACATGGTTGGAATTGAGGCATAGGTGATGATGATGATGGTGATGGTGATGGTGATGGTGATGGTGATGGTGATGGTGATGGTGATGGTGATGGTGATGGTGATTTATAATAATAAGATATAGCAAAAACCCAATATACTAGGTATAATTCAAATGTCTCTTAGCTGTGTGTCTACACTATATAATACATTATAGAAGCAAAAAGAAGCAACTAGGAAGTGATTTTGTAAGAAAAGAACCAGATTACTGATATTAGAATCACAATACAAAAATGTCTACAATTGTGCTACCTCGTTTTGTATCTCTTTTGATAACTCTTTCTGTTCATCCAGTTTACCATCCAGGACCTGGATTCTCTGTGTCAAGTGACGCTTTGCAGCCTAAACAAGAAAACAATCAAAGCTGTCAACCGGAGAGCAACATTTGTGGTACAAATATTAATGTCAAATTGTATGACGAGCCCAATTATAATTAGTGCTTACATTAAACTTTCTTTAGGTATGGTTGCTAAATGGGCAGTATGCAGGGGTAAGTTATAACTGTTTAGGAATGAGTTGTTTACTGGGGTTAAAAGTAATCAATAAAAGAATATGGAAGAGATTGATTGTTGTATTGCATTTCTGTGACCTTAGACCCTTTATAAAAGGTGAGGGGAATGCATGAGACTTGACTCAAGCCCTAATGCGCTGAAATCTTGGTTCATGTTATGTACTACAACAACTACTACATCCTGGTTCTCTATTAACCCCCTCCCTTCACCCCCGGGTTCTCAAGCAGAAGTGCAGAAGAAATTATGTCCAACTTAAACATATGTGACATTGAAATAAAAGACTAAGAGATTAGATGAAACCCACTCCCATATAAGCACGATAAACTGAAATCCCCTGAAAATGCATATATGCATGTGAAATTAATGAAATTAATGTGCGGTTAGAGCAGGTCTGACCATGGTTGTATGAGCTCCTGCCTGCCCCCCCCCCCCAACCCCCCAAACTCAGGCACCTAGCCTCAATAGGTGTCTAGGTGGCCCGCCTAGGCACTCTGGTCTGATGGGCTTTTGAAAAAAGTAATTAAGAAGGAAAAAAGAGTAACATGAATGTCAAGTTATTCACCCTATTCCATATTTTCCCTCCTGACTTCCCTTTGAGGCCGACGCATGCTCTCCCCCCCCCCCAACATGACAATGACGCATGCAGGTACTCCCCCTCATCCTCTTCCTTTCTTCTTCCCCCCCTCACCGTCTTTCTTTCTCCCCCTCCACTCTCAGGTTGCTGGCTTGCTTCCTTTCTCTTGGATGCATGGACGGCAGCACACGCCCGAAAGGAGTAAGCTGGCTGCCGATGCATGCATGATGCAAGTTTTTTTTTTATAGCTATCATCTCCCCGTCTCCTCTTCCTCCCTTCGTCCTCCTCTTCCCCCGCCTCCTTTTCCTCTTCCTGCTTCCTCTTTTTTTTGCCTTCATCGTCCACCACCCCTACCTCCTCTTCCTCTTATTGCCCCCTCTTCCTCTTACTATTTCCTCTTCTTTTGAATGTTGTCGTCCGCCTCCTCTTACTCCTCCCCCTTCTCCTTTTCTTCCTCCCTCTTCTTCCTCCTTGTGTACCCTTTTTTCCATTTTTTGTGTTGTCTCTTCCCCTTCTTCCATTTTTCTATCGTCCCCCTTCCACTACCTCCTCTTCATCCTTCTCCTCTTCCTACCTCTTCTGTCATTGATGTAGGACTGCCTTTACCCACTTACGAGTGCAGGTATCGTCGTGTCGTTAGTTAGGCCTTTTTTCAGCTCATATTATTTTATTATGTCATTTCTTTATTTTGGGATTTTGTAAAGTCGTGTGGTTTAGACCCACATTGGCTACCGCCCATTAGTCTTTCTTTTAGAAGCCTATACAGAGGCTATATGGCGTCTTTGTTTAAACAGAGTTGATGAATGAGAATTATTTCCTTAGTCATTTAGCCGCTTTTCTTCTTTAATTTTGGAGATTTAAATTAAGTGGTACAGAGCTTAACCCTAAATCATTAGGGTAAGGACCTGCTAGTTGCGGTCGTCGTTCTCCACCAACCATGTCCGCCGCCTCCCCTACATTTGCTGCCATCTCCAAGCCGTTTCCCTACCTTTTTCTGCCCACCAACAACCGTCAACTACTCCTTCCGTTGACTGCCTGCTTGCTGCCTGTCTGCCGCCTCCAGACCGACTGTCGTTGTCTCCAATCGAACAGTCACCACCCCTCGGTCCGTCGGCCACTGCCATCGCCTCCCTGGCCCACGCTGTTGACAGCCTCCTCCCCAACTCGCGCCGACAACTGCCACTGAAAATCGTTGCCCCCGTCCCTGGCTCGCAAACAGCAGGCCTACAGGCCGATAGTAAGCAGCCCCAAAAAAATTTTGTGACAGGCGCATAACGCATCGACGTTCTACAAAGAGACATCAACTTCATCCACACTAAGTTAAGGGGTAATCAATAACTACAATTTGGGTAAGGTCCTTTCATTGTTTACTGTGTTTTTGCTTATATTATGCAAATTTAGTGCATTCACAAACGGGTCCATAGGGTGTTTTGGTTCCTCTATCGACATATTATCAAGTCCACTTTTTTTAAAGGTTTTTCCCATGTTTTATGCGTCACTTTACTATCATATTATCTATTTGCATTGTTTTCTCAAACCATTGTGTTATCCATTACAGAACTAAGATTTTCGTAGACACAATAATTTTTTTTGCTTATCTCGTTGTGCAAATCATAATGGTGGGCCGTAGATCTAATAGCCATGTCTGAGAACCCGCTTCAGATGCAACCCCTAAGTCTTCACAACCCGCATTTACCCTCGACACCCTTAGCTAAGCGATCAATACAATTATGACTGAGCTTCGCACTATTTGCTAAACACATACACTATAGGCCAGTCAAAACTCGGCACCTTTTATGGGGTATGGTATACCACCAATTCCTGGAAAAGCACCACAAACCCCCCAATGGTAGGTCGTAGATCTAATAGCCATGTCTGAGAACCCCCTTCAGATGCAACCCCTAAGTCTTCACAACCCACGTTTACCCTCGACACCCTTGGCCAAGCGATCAATACAATTATGACTGAGCTTCGCATTATTTGCTAAACACATACACTAATAGGCCAGTCAAAACTCGACACCTTTTATGGGGTATGGGATACCACCAATTCCTAGAAAAGCACCACAAACCCCCCTTAACCCTACTCTACAATTATGTCCACCCTGACACTGTCCTAACAAAGATGTTGCCCCTTATGTAAAACCTGATCTTTATTTACTGCACCCCTACGTGGAACCACACCCCTATCAATCATCCTACCATCACACATCCCAACCTGCTGCCCCACAAGCGCACTATGCACCACTGCCACACCCCCCTGCCCCAGCTCCACAATTTGTTTATGCACCTCATCACCATCCACTGGCTCCGCAACATCCTCTGATGGCCCCTCCTCCGAGACCCCATCCTCGTCCCCCTAGCCATGATGTGTTTCATAACCCCCCCCCCTCGTGGACCTATTTTTTCCCACAATCCATATGGTCGGTATCATCTGGGCCCACATCCACCACATCACAATGATATCACTTGACGGGTTAAAACTTATGCCCCCACTTTTGATGGTAAACTTGATCCCAAAGCTTTTCTCGATTGGAGTGCTAGTTTGGAAGATTGACCAATGCCCAATGGATTAGGTTTGCTAAGATGAAGCTAAAAAGGTCGGTCAAGCGATATTGGCAAGGTGTCCAACATGACATGGAGCGTATTGGTCAACCTCACATCCTCTTTTGGGAGAGATGAAGACTATGTTACGCGAGCACTATGTACCCTCCCAATACCAAAGACAACTTCTTTCTGACTAGATGGCCCTTAGCCAAGGGTCATCATCTATTCGAGAGTACATGGAACGGTTTCAGGAGGCTAAGAAGCATTGTACTCACAACGATTCTGATTGACAACTGGTCCCTCATTTTGTGCACCGTTTACACCGCAATATTACACGAGAAATGGAATTACAACAGCATGACTCCTTGGACAACGCTTTTCACGGTGCCCAAAAGGTAGAGAGTTACTTATAGCTTGTTTTTCGCGGTCCTTCCTTTTCTCATTTTGGACAACATACTCGCTCAACCACTAACCTTTCCACTGCCCCATCTCGCTCTGTCTATCCCCTACCCCAACCATCTCCCCAGAGTTCTTCAACCCCTTCCTCCAATAAAAGCGAAGAGGTAGTGACAACTCCAGTCCGGCCTCCTCCGCGAGGTCGTGAATGCTTTCATTGTTACAACACAACACATCTAGTTGCCTATGCTCTCGTCGTTCTCTTTTTGTGTCCTCTGATTCTCCTGATATCACCCCAGAGGATGAAATCAAAATACGAAGATGTTTTTCGTACCTCTGAACCTTCTGAGGATGACGCTGATTACAATTATGATTATGATCCGTCATATCTCCAGGTTATGTATGTTCTAGCTACCCCCTTCAAAAGGGGACGAATGGAAACACAACACCCCCTTCCAAACCTTCTTCAAAAATATTGGTAAAAGTTGCAAACTACTCATTGATGGTGGCAGTTCACAGAACATCATTTTACCCCATAGATTGAAGCCACATAAAGTCCACTGGGTGAACCAAATTAGCTTGCCCAACACCCAAGGATGCCTTGTGCCCATCACTCTAGGTGCTTATTCTAACCACATCTGGTGTGATATGTTGCCCATGGATGTTGGCCACGTCATTCTTTGTCATTCTTAGATTTATGACTTAGATGCCCGCAATGAGGGACGTTCCAATGTTTATACCTTCAAGCACAAAGGTAAACACATATAATTAGCACCTACTTGATTCATTTCTCCTATATAAAAAGTCCACCACCAGACCCCCAGACCTCCAAATCTCAGCACTCTCTACACCCTGTCACTCAAAGGGAGTTAGAAGAAGCCAGTGGTGAATCTAGATGCATGTATGTGCTATATAACAAAGAATCCACTCCTATGTTCGATTTTCAACCCCCGCCACAAGAACTTGTCTCCCGTCTCGACGAGTTCAAAGACATGACACCCACTGAGCATCCTGATGAGCTTCCCCCTTTGCGTGATATTTAGCATGAGATTGATTTGATTCCAGGGTCTTCGCTCTTAAACCGAACTCATTGTTGTGTGAATTCGACTGAGCGTGCTGAATTGAAACGCTAGGTTGATGCCCTCCTTCTCAAAGGATTCATTCGTGAGAGCAAGAGTCCTTGTGTGGTTTTTGCCCTCCTTGCCCCAAGAGGGATGGTAGTTGGAGAATGTCCTTAGATTGTCGAGCCATCAATAAGTTCACTGCCTAATATCGTTTCCCTATTCCACGCCTTGATGACATGATTGACGTATTGACGGGATTCCGCTATTTCTTCAAGATTGACCTCCATAGTTGTCACTACCAGATCCGTGTTAAGGAATCTCATGATGGAAGACTACCTCCAAAACACCAGACGGATTATTTTAGTGCTTGGTCATGCCGTTTAGCCTGTCCAACACACCTAACACCTTCATGAGAGTCAAGAACCATGTGTTGCGGCCATTCATTGGTAGATTTTTGGTGGTCTACTTTGATAATATATTGATATTTAGTAAGACTAAGGACCAACACCTGACTCATCTCCGACTTATCTTCAACACACTTTACAGAAATTGTATGTCAATCTAAGACGTGTTCTTTTCTTCAAGATAAAGTCTTTTTCCTTGGCTACTTCGTATCCGCTACCGACATTGAGGCCAACCCTGCCAAAGTCAAAGCTATTACTGATTGGCCCCAGCCCACTACGATCTCTGAGTTGTGTAGCTTTCATGGGTTGGCTACTTATTATCGTTGCTTTGTTCGAGGATTCCCCACCATTTTGGCTCCTCTTACTGAGTTGATGAAGTGTGATAAATTAGAGTGGACGTCATCCGCTACACGAGCTTTTGGGACTGTCAAAATTAAGTTAACTAAAGCTCTTGTTCATTGCCTTCCTGATTTCTTACTTCCGTTTGAGGTATCATGTGATGCTTCCGGTGTTGGCATCGGTGGCGTTCTGAGCCAAGAAGGGCACCCTATTGCCTTTTTCAGTGAGAAACTCAATGACGCAAAGCATAAATACTCCACTTATGATAAAGATCTCTACGTTGTTGTGCAATCTTTGCGTCATTGGAGGCACTATCTTCTTCATCAGGAGTTCATCCTCTGGTCTGACCATCAGGACCTTCACTTCATGAATCCCCAGAAAAAATTTAGTGTTCGTGACGCCAAATGGTGTGAGTTTCTTCATTAGTACACTTTTGTTCTCAAACACCGCTCTGGTGTTGGAACAAGGCTGCAGACGCTCTCAGTCGTTGCTTGATCACCCTACAGTCTATGAGTGTTGAAATTGTGGGCTTCGGCTGTCTGAAAGATCAATATCCCACCTGTCCTAACTTTGGAATTATACATTCCGACCTCCTCGATAGCAAACTCGGCCAAGCTTCAGGTTTTACTCGACGTGATGGATTTCTCTTTTGTGGCACGTAGTTATGTACCCCTTCCACTTCAGTTTTGCAATTTTTTTCATTTGGAAATTACATGTTGGTAGCCTCGTTGGTCATTTTGGTAGGGATAAGACCGTCGCTCTAGTGACTGATAGATTTTATTGGCCTTCATTACGTCGCCATGTCGCTCGCATTCTCAGATTCGTACTTGTCATAAGAAAAAACCAAAAGACAAAATACAGGCCTTTACACTCCTCTCCCTATTCCCCATGAGCCTTAGAAAGACCTAAGTATGGATTTTATTCTAGGTCTTCCCCGCACTTCACGTGGCCACAACTCCGTCTTTGTAGTTGTGGATCATTTTCTAAGATGGCCCACTTCATTTCATGTAGTAAGACTTCTGACGCCTCTCGTATCACTCGCCTTTTCTTTAATGAGGTAGTCAAGCTACATGGACTTCCCACCATCATAGTCTCTGACCGTGATGTGAAATTTGTTAGCTACTTTTGAAATACTCTATGGAAAATCTGTGGTACCAACCTCAAATTCTCTTCTGCCTTCCACCCTCAAACTTATGGTCAAATTGAGGTGGTTAACAGGAGCTTGGGCAACCTCCTGCAATGTCTTGTGGGTGAACGTTTAGGCAATTGAGACTTATTGCTATCTACTGTTGAATTTGCTTACAACAGTTCTGTTAATCGATCCATAGGAAAGAGCCCATTTGAAGTTGTTACTGGTTGCAAGCCCCGCCAACCTTCAGATCTCGTTCTTGTGTCCACTACTGACCGCCCTTCCCACATTACTGAGACCTTTGCCCAACACATTCATGATATGCATGTCGAGATTCTTCGAAAACTTACTTTATTTTATGAAAATACAAGCTTTTTGCAAATGCACACAGCATGTTTTAAGAATTTAATGTGTGAGATTATGTGTTAGTACGTGTGCGTCCTAAACGCTACCGCAACAATTATTTCAAGAAGCTTCATGCCAGAGCGTCAGGACCTTTCTAAATACTTAGTCGACAGGGATCGAATGCCTACGTACTGGATTCACCAGCAGATTGGGGCATTAGTGCAGTATTCAATGGAGAATATCTTTCTCCTTATCGTGGTACATTCGAGGCCCCTCCACCACCAGCGGCAGGTTCTTCAGATCGTTATGTGTTTCACCGTCTTCAGCAGCTATACCTCCTCTGCCTTGACTTCCTCAGCAGCCGCCCGAGCGTATCGACACCGTCTTGCACAACTAGACCGTCCTCACTGGTCAGTGCACCGTACGTCATTTCTTGGTTTCGCTGGATAGACTGTTCTCCGATATACGCCACATGGATCACCGAGGAGGAATTTTCTCGCATTGATGCAGATTTTATTGAGCTCTGCCCAACACTGACTCGACAGAGTCAAGTCTTTTGCAACCGAGGGGAAGTGATGTAAGACAAGCCCCGCCTTTACGCACTTACGAGTGTAGGCGCCGTCATGTCGTTAGTTAGGCCTTTTTTCAACTTACATTATTTATTTTGGGCTTTTGTAAAGTCACGTGGTTTAGTCCCATATCGGCTACCGCCCATTTAGTCTTTCTTTTAGAAGCCTATATAAAGGCTCTAATGCGTCTTTGTTTAAACACAGTTGATGAATGAGAATTATTTCCTTAGTTATTTAGTCGCTTTACTTCTTTAGTTCCATAGATTTACATTAGTCATCCCCCTCCCTTGCCTCCTCTTCATCCTTCCCCTTCTTCCTTTTTATTGTCATCCTCTTCTTTTTTTCTTTTTTTAATGTCTCTATCAAGAAAATTTATTTCTTTTTGTGCTCAGATAAAGTTGCTCTAGTCTGCGCCAAATTGAGTTAACCCATCAAGGAAATTAATTTCCTTCTCTTATTGTTTTCTAAATAGGATCCTCTAGTCCATTGGTACTTCTGTTCTTGATTTCTTGGTAATTGCTCCCTGATCTGAGAATACACCACGGCCTACGAGTTGAATCATTAAGTCATTTTGTTAGGGTTATTTATTAATTTAAAATAGTATTGTGTGTTTGTCAATAAAATGTATTTGTTTAATCTTCTTATTTTCGCTGCTTTTATTTGTTTTAAGATGCCCAAGGAGCAAGTTACATGAAGTGGGGTGGTAGTTGCAACGAAGGTAGAACCACTACTCGGTTTTGGTGAAGGATCCAAAACAGAATGCAAAATTCACCGATCTTGGGTGGAATTACTTTTTCAAGCCTCTGCTAAGTGATAAGAACACAGTGCAATGTGGCTTGTGTGGCCATATTTGCAATTGAGGAATCAAGGAGTGAAAGATCATCTTACCAGCAAGGGTAGCAAGGTTCCAATGTAGTCAGGTGCAACAACACTACAGTTGATATCAGAAAAGAGATACGTGACTACATGGAGACGGATAGAAAGAAGTCTCAAACCCTCACTATCTATTTGCATTTGTTTCCTCCTAGTGGTGAATGTGATGGTGATGAGGCCAATGTCGACATTGCTTCAACGTCAGGAGGGTACTTCTACCCGTAAGGCTAGTGGTGGGCCTCCTTTGTTTGGTAAGAATCTAGGGGTTACTGATCAAGGCCCCATAGATGCACACATGTCACCCTTCTGCGTGAGGTGATTGCACTTCGGAAAGCAGGGCAAGAGCCTAAGTACATTGAAACCACCTACAAGAAAGAAGCACAAGTTAGAGTTGATGAGGAGATACCATTGTGGTTCTACCAGACAAATCTTCCATTCAACATTGCCAACTACATTCAATATGAGATTGCTTTTGACACTTTTTTTCATGTTGGGAGAAGTTTCAGACCTCCCAAGTACCAAACTCTGAGGATTAGAGGCCCAATAGAATAAGATTGGGGACTTGCGGGAGGGGCATCTGGCGGCATGGAAGAAGTATGGTTGCACACTTATGTCATATGGATGGTTGATGGACAAGGAAGAAGTCTAATGTATTTCCTTGTCAATTCACCTCATGGTGCTTATTACATGTACTTTATTGATGTATTTGCACATTAGCATATAGGTGAATTTCTTCTCTGACTTCTGGATGAGGCCATAGAGAAGGTTAGCCCATAATATGTTACTCTGGTGGTTACTTATAATGCCACCAACTTTGTTCTTGTTGGGAAGTCATTACTGAAAAAGAGGACATGTTATTCTGGACACCATGTGTCGCGCATTGCATTGACCTCATGTTGGAGGACATTTCAAAGTTGCCCCAGTATGCAGGTATAATACAAAAGGCAATGAAGTTGACGTCCTTTGTTTATTGCATACACTTCTCCACAACGCGTTTCTACAACATTCAGATGGGGAGGAGTTGACAAGATATCCAATCACTCGATTTGCAACAGCTTTTCTTACTCTTCAGAGTTTACATAAAGTTGGGAATGCTTTAGCACAGTGTTTTTTTCTGACCTGTGGACAATAACCAAATGAGATACATCTAATGTTGGGGATATGATAGCTAGGACTGCATTGTCTCATAAAGTCTAAAAGGTAGTGGACAGCTAATAAAAGTCGTAAGGCGTGGGTTGCTTGGGAATCTGTTGCCAAACCAGAGGCTCGGGGTGGTCTTGGCGTGGCATAGATTAAGCTGACCGCTGACACATTCAACTTTAAAACATTGAGGGAGGTTGTCTTCGGTTCTTCTACTTGGGCGCAAGGAATTAAATGACCGATATCGATGTCGTTTCGACAGCTTGGATATAGATATTTACCGGTATACCGACGAAAATATCGACAGATGCAATCCTGGCCATATCGACACCAAAATGAACGAATCAAATCATGAAATTTAACAGGTGTAATCCCTACACCTAAATGCATCGTTTTATGCAATAAAATTCTATAAGGGGTATGTGGGGGGGTTTCCATCATGTGGGAGGTAGGGAATCTGTCTTGTTTTCTGCAGATTTGGATGAATGATTTCGATGACAAAATATTAGAATTAAGATTTGAAATTTTACTAGCACAATCCATAAATATAAATACACACACTTATGCAATAATATCCAATTTACAACACATGAACAGCATAGTAACTTACTAACTCATATCAGTTGTATGTTGAATTACACGTTGATTCTCCATACAGTATTTGAGTTGATATGGTTGACATATTGCTCCCATGACATGTACATTATGTAAGGTTGGTGGTATTAAGTTACGTGTTTCTCATACACATCATGTACAATACTATTTAAGTGTATAATACTCGTTCGTATTATGTAATTAAGCACGATATCTTTTAGAATTTTATAGTACTATGTCTCCAAATGCATCATATCAGATTCTGAAAGAAAATATACACCAACGCTTTCTATTGCTCTTCTTCAATGTGTGACTTTGACAATTAACTTCATGATTGTCAAGGAAGTTAGGCACCATCACTATTGTGACACCTTTTCTCTGTCGTTGTTTGTTGCACGTGATCTTGATATGCGGTAGTGAATTTCTCCACGTATTATGCACAATAGTGGGATAAGTATAAAAGCCATTATTACCATGCCCACTATATGCATGTCGTGGTGATACGATAATA
Source organism: Alisma plantago-aquatica (assembly GCA_963693085.1). Classification (NCBI taxonomy): domain Eukaryota; kingdom Viridiplantae; phylum Streptophyta; class Magnoliopsida; order Alismatales; family Alismataceae; genus Alisma; species Alisma plantago-aquatica. Next base: position 726,337,739 of record OY856411.1, on the reverse strand, counting down.
TAAAAGTGTAGTTACCATGTCAGCCATGTCCATGTTGTGGGATATATGTAGCAAGTGCCATATATAAACAAATATAAGACTAGAAAATTACAAAATCTATACTTTTTGCCAATATGTGTTTGTTGTGTTGCGAAGTAGTACATTTTCTTCCTTTGTATGATAAAAATACTAGTAAGAACATATGTATACTAATTAGCTTACTAATAAAAAACAATAGCATATTATACTTATATTTTGTGGATTATTTAGGTATATTACTATGATTGTAATGTAGATTATGAGAAAGTGTTGTAGATCTAAGAACACGTACAATTAGGAAGACATAAAAAACAGATGGTGGGATCTTTGCCAATTTAAGGAATTTTGGGATGAATTTACATTTTGATTGAGATAGATGAAGTGTAAATGAGAGAAATGGTAGAAAACATAAAGGTATACCTTAGATTAGACTTATCTTAGCCTTGTCGAGATTCCTTTGCTCCGCCATTTCCTCCTCTCAAACAACAGAAACAGACTCAAGAACGCAAAAAAAGGTATTTCTGTCGGTATACCAGTAAATTTCGTCGATATTTGGCGGTATTTGGCGATATTTGGCGTTATACCATCGGTTTACCGATATTTGCAATCCCAAAGACAGGTTTGTGTGAACCAATGACCGATGTCGTCGATATCGGTATACCGATGGTAACGTCGATATCTCTTTCATTGCTTGGGCGTCCTTTTGGCGGGCCAAGTATTATTGTAACAATAGAAAATATTCTGGGTGATATCCTCCCTCCTTAAAGTTGGGATCATTTGCATCGCCATATCGGAAGAATCTACGGAGATTTTTTCCTTCTTTTACTCCTCTTTGTGGCTGGATTGTGGGCAAAGGTGATTTGTCCTTCTGAGATGCACGATGATGCCATTAATCCCTGAGAAACTTTGTGATGAGCAGGGCTGAAGCGGCACGAGATTACAGGGTGCACGACTTCTGGAATCCTAACACTGGTTAGGATGCTAAGCTGTTGGAACACGTGATTGATGAAGAAGGCATTCATAAGATTACGTCTTCCTCAATGATGCTTCTAGGCGAATATGACAGACCTATTTGGACTCCTAGTAACACTGGCATTTTTTCTCTGAAGTCTGCGAAACACGTGCTCATGCCGAGAACGAGTGCCTCTTCGTCTTAGAATCCAAAGTGGATCTAGAAAAGTTCTTTACCTAGGGTTGTGGTTGTCATGTGGAAGATTATGAAGAAAGCGCTTCCTACGGACAATAATATCCGTAGATGCAAAATTTCTATTGCTTCTCGTTGTTTGTGTTGTTTGGAACCGGCAACGGAGTCTATGGAGCATTATTTCTTGCACAGTAATATGGCTAAATTTTTCTGGGATAAAATGTTAACGGATATGGAGTTGCCGATTTCGTTGTTATCCATGACTGACCGGTGCGCACAGCAGCACCTAAAGACCCTGTGTGGGTGGATTCACAGTGAGTTAATCATTTTATCGTGCTAGCTCATTTGGAGACAGCACTGCAAAAGAAGATTTGACGGCATTGATTTTCCATGAACTCCTTATGGGTGTTGTTAATTACTGTTGCCAACAATGTACTGAATCAGAATTGCTTTCATAAACTTGAAGATAATTCTTTTTACCATGGTCTAGAATTGATGGGCTTCATTGAGCCTGGAATGAAAATTAAAGTCCTCAAATTTTTCGGTGGCAGCCGCCAGACATGGCGAATCTCAAGCTTAATCTTGCTTTTGGTCGGGACCGGGATCCAAATGGTATTTACAGAAGATGGGTGGTAGGAGTTGTTCGCAACTGCCATGGGTATATTCACATGGCCTTTTGATATTGGTTTAATAATATCGATTATTCTATTGCTCTGTTTCAGGGATGCTTGGCTGCGCTTAAAATTGTTGATGGCAAGAATATGAATGTGTCGATCATTGAGCTGGATGAGCCACATGTTCTTTCTACTATTTGGGGAAATGTCCCGGATCCATGGAAGGCAGCAACCTTCATCAGAGAGATCAAGAGGGTTGTTAAGGAAGAAGCCATCATTGGTGTTGCAGTTCCCATAGTTCTTAACTCCACTCCTCACAAATCGTGACGTTGGGGACGCTCGTTGAATGACGGGGTGGTTTGGACCGAACCATCCTTAATGTCGATGAAATTCAGAGGCATGACTATTCTAGAGAAAAGAGGGACACCATATATTTACACTAACTGGCCAGACAGTTATTTTTCGGAGTATACGTGTATAGATGGTTTTGTTTCTCTTTGTCACCACGAGTCGCAGATGATGTATTTTGATGCTGATTTTGCCTACATTAGGAGGGTAGGACGAACAAGATGACCTCCTGGCTTAATTTTTAGAAAAAGGTAGCGGACAGCTATATGACGGTCATAATGCCACTTGTGCAGATCCTGAGACTAGTCGATTCAAATGTCAAGCCATGTATGAGATACATCATTGTGGTGCACATCAAAGCAGTTGACAAGAACAAGTATAATTTTGGTCTTAATGAGAGACATTATGGTCCAGTTGTGGCGTCCTAGAACGCTGCAAAGATCAAATGTATATTGTATTGTATAATGCGGCTTTTTTCCTCAACCGTGAAGTGTATTTAGTGCTTCATCTACAGGCCTCTATGGAGATGAATTAGATTCAACTAGAGCAGCTTTCATGGATGGTTTCCAGAAAACGGTGGATGATCTATCTTTGAAAGACAAAGTAGTGGATGTTGATGCTTACCAAAAAAATTGTCTTGTACATACTCTCAAAGTGAAGGAATCGCTTGTTAAGCGGTGGGATAAACTAGTTTTCATCCAATACAACTGCAGATTGGAGAGATTTAAATAAATCATGGATAAGATTTTTGAAAGTGACTTTGATTCCATTAATTGCACTTGATGAGTTGCAGTGGAGTAGTGAGTGGATGACAAGGATTCCTAATGATGCTACAGTTCCAAATCATGATGGTCTCACTTGGAGACTTGTATATTAGGCATGGGAGCATTTGAAGAGGTGGATAAACCTTAGAGGGAAGCAACTACAAGTACATCTAAGGCTTTTGACAAGGGAAAAGGAAAATGTACCACCTGTTCTTGTAAGAGAAAAATGACAAAGTCCACTAAAACCAAACCACCACAGAAAAAGACATCAAAGGCAACAGAAGGTGTTGTACTCAATGAGAAAAAAGTTCATACGGTTGATGATCAACTTGATGAGCTTAATGAGTTTGACGATGAGGACACTAGGGAGGAAAAGGAAGAGCAAGAGGCTGGGACAAAGGATGATGATGATGATGTGACAGATCTTAGTGATGATGAGTGATGGAGTGATGCTTCCGATGTGTCATATTGTCATGAGCATGTGTTTTTCTCATTTGATGATTGATGACCCTGCTCAATCTTTTTTTGCTACAAACATTGTTCATTTCTTTCGGTTACATGTTGTGGTCAATGTATTTTACAAAAGTTTGGTTTTTTTTTCTATATCAATTTCATCTACTTGTACTTATTATTTCCATTCATCTATAATATTTTTGTTGCTTTTGTCTATATCATGCTAGTTCCTTGCTTGCATACAATGTTTTGAAAAGAGGGAAGCGGGAGGCGTGCGGACAGCACTTTGTGGCCGCTTGAGAGCTAGCCAGGCTGCTTTTTGAAAAAGCAGATGCTCAACTTCCTATATAAATTTATGCAAAATTATGTGTTTGGATATAAGTAACAATTTTCTAGAAACTTTTATGCATTTCTAAACCCATGTGGCAGTGTAAAATTCATCCTACACTACAATGTAAATTGTTTATAACATAATTAGAAAACAATGAACCAAAAGAAAGCAATCACAAGGAATTGAAACATGATGAAATAATCTGAATTAGTTAGTAACATTACATGAGACGTTAACATACATGTATGACTTACAAAGTTACAATAGCATACTAGTATCGTATTATTAGCAATTTAGGAGTATATTATATAGTGGTACACACTACATACAGTAGTATATTACTATCATGCAATCATATAACATACTTGTTAGTAATTTATCGTCATACAATACTGCTTCAGATGATTATACAGTGTTACAGTTACATTATATCACAATTACATGTACCAATTTACTGTTATTTAGTAACTTAATGATCCATATTTACTAATCAATACTACAAAGCAATACAATATTACTCATTTATAATATTACGTAGTAATATATTACATATACATAATACTAGTTATTCTAGTAGACTAAGCCGTACATAATAATTAATTTTATATAGTAGCAGCAACATCAGTGTAGCATATATATGAACATACTCTAGTCGTATATACAAAAGTATATAGTAGTATATTCAATAATGTGATAATATTAACTGCTAAGACTCACATTTCATGCTCAATATGGGCCTGAGAAGTGGGTATGAAGCATGTTCTTCATTAAGCAGCCTTAGGCGGGCGCCTAAAACTAGTGTTCAGGCGGACGCCTAGGAAGCACGGATACTCCAAAATAGGTGTCGTACCCGTATCCGATACGTATCGGATACCAATACTCCATGGATACACCTAAATACGTATCGGATACCTCTCCAGCCGTATCCTCTTTTTTTCTACTTTTTTTTTGCCTGGATACGACCTGGATATGTTTTGGATACGGCCCAGCCCATTTAAGCCTTTTTTTTTCGTTTTTAAGACCTTCTTTTAACGGATTGACCTGCGTTTTTACCGATTCTCTTTGCAAATCAGTAAAACGGCTCCTTTGGCTTGTGCGATACATTTTGAAGCTTGGTTTTGCTTCAGTCCACGTCATATTTCTATTGTTGTGCGGCTTGTGCCTCATCTTCTCCAATGGGCTATTGGTGGTTAACGTACAGCCTTTGTGCCTCATCTTCTCCAAAGGGATTCAATTTTCTATTGGTGGTTACAGCCTCTAGCCTCTGAATTTCTACCTTAACTCTTTTCGGAATTCTATTTTAGCATTGTCTTTGTTCATCCTCTTTGAACGTAAGCCTCTCTAGCTTTCTCTAATTTTGCTGTTTAGTAGTTCTGATTTTCTCACCGTGTCTTGCTGTTAATATACCTACTTGTCTATAATTGCCTCTGTTGTTTCATATTTCAGTTCTTTTTTATTTAATTCTGGAATTTGGATATACTTCTTGTATACATAAATATTTAATTACTTCTTATAGACGAAAGAAGATGGTTTGGTGTCACAGATGACATGACACACTTTACAACACAAAATTAAATGATACATGAAATGTGAATAGTTTAGAATATGATTTTATGATGTCTATTTGTAACTTCTATCATCAAACATTAATATGAATGAAAGACCCCTTTTTATATCATTGTTCGATACTATGGAATTGGTTTCCATTTTCTTTAGATATATTGTGATTTATAAATGAAATTTGACTGCCTTCATCTATTTTAAAAATTAATATTCTATTTATTTTTTGAAAATATTTAAATAATATTAAAAATTTTGATATATCCATGCCGTACCCGTATCCTATATTTTCAAAAATTGTTGTATCTCGTACCCGTACTCGTATCTGAAACGTATCCGTATTCGTGCTTCCTAGGCGGCCACTCAAGCGGGTTTGAAGCGGGCACTTAAGTCCAATCCGCCTAACTGCCGCCTCAAGGCCCAACCAAGCGGATGGTGGTCCGATCCGCTCATGCGGCCGCCTGGGCCACTTTTTAAAACAGTGCTTGCATATTAATAATGTATATTTATATATGTCGACATTATATTGATTCATAAAGTGCACATATTAAACAAATATATATTTTTTGTAAAAAAAATTATAAAACACCTAAAAACGCATAGGCCTCCAAAAAATCATGAAGCCCTCTTGTAGGAGAGGCCTTCGCCCCGAGAGCCCTATCCAAGAAAGCTAGTTGGGTACAAAAGCCAACTCAAATCACCAACATTATTTGGGCCTATGCCAAGGGAAGGATAGCTCCTTAAAACCAAAAATATAGGCAAAAAATGTGCACCTTTGCAGTGATAGGTCAGACAAAAATGTTGTATCTTTGCAATGAACCGAAGGACACAACTTTCTACCTGAGGATTTGACATGTACATTTAAACGCCATTTTGCCACACACAAAAATCAAAAAAATCCTAGCTTATCAATGGAAATTCCAAAATAAATTTCCAACAAGATAGAAAGCATGGAGCTCGTTGCAGGATATGAAGATTTATATTTTTTATCTAAATAAATAATACATATCCAACTCATAGTATTTATAAAATAACCACCCAAATGGGTTCAACAACCAGAACATCGAGTTTATTGGTGTAAAAAGTTATCAAATTGTAATAAAATATAACACCATAATGAATCATAATGTTTTGATAGGGAAATAATTATAAACTTGGAAATTTTTGGCTAATTTGACAAAGTTTATATTGGTTTGGTCCGTCTGTTGGCCAACACTTCAAAATTCTATAGAAAATCCAACCATTGATAGGCCAGCCACTTTGTATATCCCCTTAATGAAATTTGAATATTTCTTGAAAAAAGCGACAATTTTATAGAATTTTTTACAAAGGTCGTGAAAATTCTAAATGTTGCTCCTCAAACAACCTCATTTACTCCACGTGACTCAACTTCCATGAGCTCGTCGCCCCCCCTTCCCCATATTTACATGATGCATGTTGGAGTGGACAAGACTATGCTTCACAAAGGAAACTCACTTCATTGTTGTTTATATGAAATCCCATTAATCTATAGATCCCTCATGCAACCCACCCTATTCCTTAATGACCACATGGTTGTGAAATTGGGTCTTACCAGAGGATTTAGCTCAATTACAATCCTAGTGCTTTTCTCTATACTACCACATTGAGAGAGTGCATTATCCTCTTCTCCCTTAATGATGTTGTTGTTACCTTGCCTCTTATCCGCAGGGATGGAAAAATTAACCGAGCATCCATCGCATGCACCATACCATCCCGGTCCAAACGAGTACTTTGAAAATTTAGTGTCTACTAGGATAAATGGTAAGGTGGAGGAAATTATCGTACCATGTGGTGGTAAGTATCCAAGCATCCAATGCTATGTGCAATATAAATACAAATGTGAGAGATGGTATATAGTGGTACGTACTATGTAGAACATGTGTTTTTGTGTGTTGATTCCTTTTTGTCTAGTCTAATGCACAAAAGCGATATGTAATGATTGTGAGCACAACATGTATGCTTTACCTACTTGGTTGTCGTGTAACCAGGAGGATCAAAGAGTATACAACGCACGCTCCGCCTAGAATTGTAATTGTCATTGTCTTGAGTGTGACGGATGAATTCGGATGGTATGACCACAAATAATCAGACTAAACATCCATTCCACGCAACAAGGAGTGGTATGGGCATGTAGAAGATGAGAAAAAAATAGAGCAATGTGGGTGGTGGGTGGTGGATGCAAACGTCCTCGCCAATGTTCAAAATTTCAACGAAATGGTCAAAATTTCGCCCAAAATTTCTGTTTCTATGGCAATCGGACATCGAAATTGACTGACGAAACTCTCGAAACAGGCAGATCATCGGGTTTTTTTCTACTTTATCATATACTATGTACTACCTAGGGCAAATTTTTTTGGACAGTTTTGTGTCTTTAAGTCTATATTGTGCTTGCTCACTATAATGACTTAATTCGTTGATTTCACAATTGAAAATTGACATCAAAAATCCCCATCGAACCAGTTTAGGGTCATTCATTCAAAAATGATGAGGCCCCACCCCCCATATATCCAATATGAAATATTATTACATATTTGAGTAGATCTACACTAGTAGATCATTCTGGTAAAATTTCATAAATTAATTCGTTTATTTTTCTGTCGAAACACCAGGAACGCATTTATCGAAATTTCTGCCGAAATTTGTCAAAATTTCTGTTTCTATGGCCATCGAAACGCATCGAAATCGGACATTTTCTTCCTTGGTCCTCGCTTTTGGCATCCCTACTTATTCAAAAATCATCCCCACCAATAAATACATAGGACGTTGCCTTGTCTACTAAAGGTAAGCAAAAGCGTCCCTTGCATTTTCTTCAAATGATGTTCATCTCGACTTGGTCGAGCACCGCATAATCGCACACCAAATACTTTCTTCGACATACAATGTGTAAATGGGGATGGAGAATTACAAGTTTTGATATCAGACTTTGGGCCTCAAGATAATCTCAATTATTGTTGTTTCTTTCTTGACAATCAAGTCCAACCATGATATTAAATATCATTGAAGTTGGGCGAGATTTCGCCGATTTTATCGATATCCACAGATGGTGATGTTGAATCCACGTAAAATCCTCATTCACAATATCCTCGACATTTCATCGAAGTTATCGACATTTACCCTTTCTAACGAAATTGGCCCATGTCCATCCAAAAATTCCCCAACTTCCTCGACATCGGTCGAAGTTGGCAACATTCTTCTGAAGTTTTGGGGACTTTGTTGTGTGAGGGAGAAAAAGTGGGAGAGCTTGAGGTAAGATAATTTTGATGTTGCTTTTTATTATTCTAAGCTAATATTAATAGATTGACCCCCTCTCTGCTAGATCTACCAAAGGTTTACACAATTTTTATGTAGTTCGTTTATTGTCAAACTTTATATATGGGAGTACTATGCAGTCCAGAAATGAATGTATGTATGTAATTGTGTATTTTTCTATATATGTAAATGTGACAAACTGGAATTTTTCTCTCTCCTCATACATGTACTATACACTTCATCCTTGCTCAAGTTTCTCATTCTTGACTTTAATTTCATGATTGAATATGCCTCGATGCTTAGTTGAATCATCTAATGTACATGTGTCTTATTGTGACACTCAATTTGTTGTTCGAACTAAGTTTCAACTCCTTAACACGTCACCATCTTGCAAATTTATTTGAACCAAATTAATGACCTCAAGTTACTCTCTAATTATGTCAAGTTATAGAGCTTCCAATTATCTTTTCAAGGACACAAAAATCACCTCAATCGGACCTATGTAGCTCGAGATATGATATTTGAAAGATAAGCTTTTTCATCTTGTTTTTATCTTGATTTGAGCCTTAATGGGCCAATCTTGGAGGCACGGCCCAGCAAGGTGGGCGCCCCACTTTGCCCTTGAGTCAAGTCAGCGGTCTGTGTCTCTTTTTTTAACCAATCCCATTGATCCTTGTTGGTTTAATCAAGGCCGTTGGATGGGCTTCCATGGACCAGCCTCTTAAATCCAACGGCCAGCACTTTATCTTCTCCCTCCGTACCACTGTCGGTGCAAGAGTCGATGGCCGCCACCTACCACGTACAAGCTCCTCCAATATCATCATTCTAGCCCCCTATTTGACATCGAACCCTAGTTTTTCCTGTAAAGCTCCTTCCGCAACTCGTTCCTTCTCTTTTTTTCCTCCCTCGCGCCTCCTAGCACCCTTTTCACCTTCATCTTCAACCTCTAAAACCCTAGAAACCTCCATGGCGCCGCCACCCATCCACCTCGATTTCGAGCTTTGTTTTGCTCCCTTCATCTTGATGGAGTCAAACCGCTTGCGGCCAGCTTCTTCGCGTGCCTTGTCATGGTATGGGGTGGGAAGAACTCCGCCGGAGTCTCGCCTGTCGTCGTTGCAGTAGATGTTTGAGCGAGCAGGACGACGGGGCATTGTGCGCCCAACAGGATCAGTAAAACTAGGCCGCGAGCGGCCGAGCCCAACCGGCTTAGGGCTTGGATGGTGGGCCAACCGACCTGATTTAGCGAATCACCCCCTGCCAAGTGGCATGGCGCCACTCTCCCTCTCCTCAACCTCCCCTTCCCTTGACCGCGGGTCAACGTGACCCTGGCGGTAAGTAGGAGCACGCCACATCGCCTTTGGTCCCCTTGGCCTAGGCCTTCTTTAGAATCTTGCTATAGAATCATAAGTTGTTCACTTCTCACAAGGTATGCTTATTCTCTTGACCCTACTATGTTATTGGCTTGCTTGTATGTATGCTCGTATGAATGCTTGACTACTTACTTGGTTGAACTATGGCTACTATAAATACTACTTTCATGTTTGATTATGCTACGGTTGATATAATGGATGAAGAAATTTAAAACATGATTTGTATAAAAGAATGTCTTTAAGTGTTCTCGCCTTGTTTCTACTTCTTGTTCATTATCATGTTTCTAGCCAAGCAACTTTTACATACTCTTAAACCATATGTACATGCCTCTTCATAGCGTACTCAATGCACTCGCATTGATATATTTTGTTTATCGAATTTGTAGTTGTCAAATGAAGATCCGCTGCACTCAAGACTCTAAGCTCTAAAATGAGATACCAAAGGGTATTCTTGATATAGAAGTGGGTACATATCTCCTCACTCCATGTTTAATATCACGTCATCTCTTTAGTTTTGTTAGTGTCTTTTTCATATATATTGCTTGTGTGAAATTATGTGCCATTCTAGGAACGGACGCCCAAGTCCACTCGCCATTGGCTATGTTACCATTAGGAGTGTGAACTTAGGGTAATAAATGATTTTGTGACAGTAAACGTATATGGATGGCTATATGTAAACATATATTGTGTTTCCTAACTAGATTTGATGAAATCTATGGATTTTCATCACCAAAGTTCAGTTATAAAAATCCTCGAAGTTTCCTCGATGTCTCCACAAACTTCCACTTCCACACCTCTCAAAGTCGACTCAAAATCGAAGTCATGTTCCATGAGTCCAACTAGGGTTAGTTGTGGGTTTAAGTTCAATTACGAAAGGGAGTCTTAATTACTTCTATTCTATCACATGTATAACTCAGATGGTTTTCAAATTCTTGTTTGGTTTCGGTATTGAAAGTTATATATTCTAATCAATGTTTTTTGTGTTGATAAATTTACTATTCTATGTGAGCAGGTATTTGGTATGCATTGCTCCCATCTTGGGATTCAGTCGTCTTCCTCTACCCTTGATCTTCTCCCTGCCAAGTGTAATACATAGAAGATCACATCACAAGGGTCATTCTCATGAGTTTTATTGGGATGAGCAAAAACATAGGTGTTTCCCTTCGGTAGTGGAAGAGGTGTTAATTTTACCATTACATAATTACTATTTTCTCTCAAGTGCAGTACCTCTATCAATCGATGTTTCCACAAACTTCCACTTCCACACCTGCCAAAGTCGACTCAAAATCGAAGTCATGTTCCAGGAGTCCAACTAGGGTTAGTTGTGGGTTTAAGTTCAATTACGATAGGGAGTCTTAATTACTTCTATTCTATCACATGTATAACTCAGATGGTTCTCAAATTCTTGTTTGGTTTCGGTACTAAAAGTTGTATATTCTAGTCAATGTTTTCTGTGTCGATAAATTCACTATTCATGTGAACAGGTATTGGGCTTGCATTACTCTCATCTTGGGATTCAGTCGTCTTCCTCTACCCTTGATCTTCTCCCTGCCAAGTGTAATACATAGAAGATCCCACTTAACATTGCAGATCACATCACAAGGGTCATTCTCATGAGTTTTATTGGGGTGAGCAAAAACATAGATGTTTCCCTTCGGTAGTGGAAGAGGTGTTAGTTTAGCATTACATAATTACTATTTTCTCCCAAGCGTGGTACCTCTAGCTGAGAAGTATATATGAGCCTCGACACGTTGTGCTTAGATTTACTGATATGGTATACATGCATAAAGTACGTAAAAAGTGATCATATATTTTGTCTATTAAAAAGTGATCCTCCTCAATCTGTTCTAAATCACACTGGTTCTGGAAAACAATATGCAGTGTATAGGCGATATACATATCTGTATGTGAATGCGCAATGAAATATTTACATGTAAATATAGAAGGTGTATGTGTGTGCCTGTGCATGTGTGTGTGAGCATAAAATAAATACATGAACATGCATGTTGAAACACATGTAAAATAAATACATGAACATACATGTTGAAATGTAAACCTGACTATATATATGTGGGTATGGGTGTGGGTGTATCTCTGTAAGTAGTTTAAGGATTTTTAAAAACATAAATTGTTAAAAAAATGCATAATACTTATAATTCAAAAGGCGGTGGTGTATACCTGATTCTGAGGTCAATGGCTGGTACCAGGCCACTTAAGCTATGCGGCCGCTTAGATAATATCTTGGAACACTAACAGGTAGCAAGTGTCATGAGTCAATTGAAGTCTTAAGCTCTAATAAAAGCAGCTAAATTAGTCATTTGCTCACAGGTAATTGAAAAAGGAACCCAGCCAACAGTTTGATGATAAGCTCCCTCTTGATGCCTATACTAGTGCAAGATAAGTAGAAGTGTTGATGACAAATTAACCATGTAAGTTTACTGCTTCAACTTTTACCTAGCTTTCTTCCCTATAAACACACATGCATACCCTAGTTCACTGGTAAAACATAACGTGCATGTTTTACCTCCGTTAGATAAGAGTTGTCCTTTTTTTGAGCCCAAGAGGAATATCCATAAGGAGGAAGTCGAGATTTTAGTGTCACATTAATAAGCATTTATTACATCAAAAAGTATTGTATCAAAATGATAACGATCAAAGATGTCATGAATCACAAGATTCATTGTGTTATGTTTAATGTTGCCAAGTCAATTAATTGATTGTGCATAGTACCAACTACTCGCTTCATGACATATCTCACTAAACGATAGGGTGCAGTGTGTCTTATGACAAGTACTTTTTAACTATATGCCATGTAATCTCTTTTTTAAAAGTAATTGGCATGGCCTTTCCATATGCATAACCAGCTATATTTATTATTAATATTCAAATTGTGGTACTTATGTTATATAGCAGAATAGGGTAGGCAACAAACTTTAGAACAACTTTACAATCTTTCTGGAAACCAGCAATTCTAGAACTTCCAGATGCAAACTCATATAACTACTAAGGTATGTAGTTGCAAGTTTGACCTGATAGCTAAGATAAAGGCAAACCTAATCCAACAAGCATTAGTATCAGCCGATCTTAGTTGGGAAATGAGCGGGTTTTGTCCCAGCTAGCAACTCCTTAAAATACATGATGTGTTTATGTGCCTATCAACTTTCAATTCAGAATGAACAAACAAAAACATACCTGAAAACTAAAAAGTCTAATAGGAGATACCAGCATGTTAAAAAATAATCTTCTAGTTAAAGACTTACAGCAAGAGCAGCTGACACTTGCTCAAGGTGTTTTGTCATGTTCGTCACAGCAGTTGCCATATTACGTTTAGTAACATACATGAGATCAGAGAAAGAGAGACCCTTCAGTCAAACATTCAAAATGTCAGAACTCAGATAACTAATGTAAACTCGGTATTATTTTACTAGAAAATGGAATTTGGATCTTCAGAGTATGCAGAGCACTGGCAAAAGGGTGAAATAAGACCAACCTTCCACCACATGTATCCGTACCCAACAGCTCCCAATGACGCGGCCGGTAGTATAAGGGAAGATAAGTTTCCTGTAAAATTGCAACTTTTAGTTAACCCTCGAGGGCAATGAACATTTATTGGTATATAATAACATCGCATTTTCCGCTAGAGACCAATTTCACTGCAATGCATGTCATATATATGTTTATCTTAATAAACTTACAACCATAACAGGTTTCGATTTAAAAATTATTCTGCACTTCAGGAAAACACAAGTATGATAGTACGTGAGAATATTTAGATTCTATTCACACCGGTCTTGTTTTTGGTAAATCTCTAAAACGATTTCTAGGTAACATATACTCTCCATGTGATTTGGGTACTCTGAACTTATGCCACCTTTCCACATTCAGGTGATTTTAGGCAACCAATTTATGCTAACATAAAAAATTTAGCTTACTAGATGATCTAAACTTAAAGTATTAGTCAGGGCCAAATCTCTTGGTTTACTTTTCGGTTCAAGTACATTATTCAATTTGAACCAGATAACCCATCAGACAAAAGTTCCAAAAGGTAAATGCCACAACCATGCAATTACCCTCCTTCCCATCTTCGTTCCGACAAAAATCCAATAAGGTGATTGCCAAAGCCATGCCATCACCCTCCCTCCCTCCATGTTTATCTCCCCCACAGAAGGGAAATGCCACAGCCAAGCAATTCCTACTTAGAACATATGACTGACTATCTCTATAATGCACAAAACCATATTCATCATAACGTTTCCCACTTAATGAGCAATATGAATCTGAGTTGTCATTCTTCCTACCCTCCCACTCCATAGCCTGGACCCTACACTCTTCTCCCTCTGAGGACTATGCATCCTATGCATATTAGCAGTTCTACCTACAGTCTAACCTGCTGCAGCTGCCCCTCACTATACTCCTACACCTCCAACTCCACCGCTAGCCTTGACCTATGCACCTCTCCTTGGAACTCTTGCTGAGTAAACTGGTTTTTGGTGCCTACTTTTGAGCATGCCGATGCTTTGGTCTTCCATGGTTTCATGACTCGGGAATATATCAATGCTAGTGGAGTGTGAGGAGATAAAGGAAGGAGGTGATGAAGATGACGAAGAAGAAGGATATGAAGAAGAATATGACGCAGAAGATACTGAGCCTGATCCGATCTATCCTCATGGGTCCAAGTACATTATTCATTTTGGGCCAGATGGACAAAATTTCAAAAAGGTAGATAGCCTGGACAAAATCTCCTTGTTTCCAATTGGCAAGCTGCAAAAACGGAATGCCATAGCATATGCTTCTTATCCTTTTTGTCAAAGAGCAAATAAACGGCAAAGAGATAATATAATTACAAAAAACTTACTCCTATACATAGGAAGGGGGAAACAATTACAGACTTAGACAAAACCATAACGGGCCAAAAGTCCCAAAACACTTACGCCCATGTATTGTTGAACCGCCATGTCCTGGACGTGTCCTACACAGATCTGATGCTTTAGTTTCCATGTACATCTCCTTGTGTTATTGCTTCTGAGCTCAAATCTGTTCCACCATAGATCAGATGATCGTTGTTGTAGTAGGTCAATTCCCCCCCCCAATACTTCTACATGCTAATAAAATTCTTATTCAGATCTTATTTTGAACTGTCAATATAGTTTTTTTTTTGTGTGTGTGTGTGTGTGTGTGTGTGTGGGGGGGGGGGGGGGGGGGGGGGGGGCTTCCCCACACACCCCCTAGATGGCTTTTTAGGTCTGCAAAGATCCATTAATTTTTCTACCCGGATCTATGAAGCCCAGTCATGTAGTACATTGACTCCCGTTATCATAAAGGTTACTCTCCACTTTTTGGCCTATTGATATATACGATTTATGCTTTATATTTATTTTATGCTTTAGACTTGTCTGTCTTTGGCCTTTCTTTTAACCCATGTACTAATTCTTTTTTCCACTTACTCTCTTGTTCTATATAAGGAAGTGCCTTGTATTTGTTTTAAATACATCAAATAAAGATTATTGGACTTTATATGGTATCACATGGGTATGATCCACCTTAACCCCTCCCCTCTTCAACCCTAATGTCTTCCCATCCTGATCTTTCCCTAGCCCCACCCCACCCCACGCCATCGGCGGCCCTGCCCCCCCCCCCACCCCTCCCTACCCATTCCTGTCACCGCCACCCACCCCACTCCTTGCCCTTCTAGCCGCCACCACACCCCCTCCTTCCTGCTCAATCTCATCACCACCATCCCCCTCATTCATCCACTTCCCGCCGCCTTCTCCTCCCATTCCAACCACCACCTCTACCACCTTGTGCTACCTTCACCCCCCCCTCTTCCAAACCATAGCCGCCGTAGAGACCCCCGCCTCCCTTCTTGATCCTGCTGCTCCCCTCCCACCTATTCCCGCCACCCCTCCATCCCATCCTAAACCTCCTTGTTGCTTTTGTAGCCTCCTCTGCTCGTCTTCCTCCCTCTCTCTCTCTTCCTCTTCCACTCTTTCGTTTACAAGCACCAATGTTTTAAAAAAGGTTAAGTGGTAAGCGTGCGGACAGCGCCTTGTAACTGGTTAAGCGGTAAGCGGATAATTTTTGAAAAAATGGGTTTAAGTTTTCAATATAATTTTATACAAAATTATACATATATGTATATAAATACATACTTTTTGGAACTCTTTAGATATCTAAACACTCTACTCAACAATATAAAACACCCAAATAGTTTATAACACAACTATAAAAAAATTATTATAGCTATAATATAGTAAACAATAGATTTGTAATGGATAAAACACCCTACATACATGAAACAACAAAAATTTGCATCACATGTTGATGTAGCTAAACAGTAAACAGTATACTTATCATGGATACCTTACTAGCTTATATTTATATTTGCATCATCAACTAGTCATACATTACAGCAGTACATTCAATAATCAAAAACATTCTAAATTAGATAATAGTTACATGTAATTTACTTGTATACATTACAGCAATACCTTATTAACACGACAAGTTATGCATTCTAGATTAGAACTACAGCTTATTGTAGAACATTTGATGTATATAAGTTTAATATATTATAGTCAATAATTCTAGGACAATATAATTTACTTCATGCTAGATGTTTACAGCGGTATTTAAAAGAAGGGTAAAAAGCGGGCAAAGGGGGGGGGGGGGGGGGGGGGGGGGGGGGACGGGCAAAAAGCGAGAAAAAAACAGGTTAAGCGGCCTTTTTTGTAGATCTGCTAAGTGGACGCTCAACAGCGAAATTAAACGGCTGGAGGTCTTGACCAATTAAGCGGAACCTTTTTAATATAGTGACAGGCACTTTCCAAAAAGGCCCATTGAAGACGTAAAGGTGCCACCTTTCCTCTGCCTACGCCACATGGTGGAATAAATCTCACACCATGGCGTAGGTTCATTTGATTCTCTCTGTTGCCCCTATGTGGGTTTCTCCCCTCCACTGATATAAATCATGTTGTTTTTGTCGTTGCTTAGTGTGTTTATCATGCTACGTCGTCTCCTTCATCTTGTGCATCACCACCCCGTATCTCATGGTGTCTACGGATCCTCCCCAGTCACTTTGTGTTACCACCGTGAAACTTGACAGATCCAAGTATCATCTTTAATCAGATTCGTTTGAGCTCTATGTTAAAGCCCAAGGGTGATACTCCCATATCTCTTTTGTTGGCCTGGCCCCTCCTGATGCCTCGACCGATGAAAAAGCCAAACAAGCCCACGCTCGGTGGACTAAAGATGATTCAATGTGATGACATGGATAGTTAACAAGATCGGTCAATCTCTCATCTGCCTCCAAAATACTAAAGATATATGGGATCAACTCTCAAATGTGTACTCTCATAAACAAACCCAAAGGTCCTTGAGATCTTCAAGAATCTGGCGAAAAAAGAATACTCGACTAATGGATTTGTTGAAGATTATACAACCAGTGCTCAGCCCTCCAAGATGAATACAAAGTGCATCATCCTCTATCTTCTGACATCAAAGAAGTTCAACATCAATGCAATGAACTTCAATTAGTTCAACTTTTTGATGGACTCCCTCACTCTTTTTCTGGAATTGTTGACCAGATCTTATCCGGTGATCCCTTGCCTAACCTACGTGATGTTCTCAAGCGCGTCCAACGTTTATCTTCCATGTCATCTCTACATTCTACTGATAACTCTTCCCTTGCGGTGCGCTCCAATGAATCTGGCCTAGGTCGTGGATGAGGACGTGGTCGAGGCCGAGGTCATTCTTCTGGAGGCCCTAAACGAGGTCCTCCACCTGGACCTAGACATGGACAACCACCTACTAAGAATCAATTTGGCAATTTTTGTGGGCAAACAAACCACACTGAAGAGCGTTGTTGGGCAAAACATGGTGAACCTACTTGGAAAACCAAGTTCCAACTGATGCTTCTGAAGATCCCTTTACACTTGCCTCCGGTTCTACCCTGTCCACTGTTGAGTGGATCTGCTTGGAGTTTGAGAAACTCCTTCAGGCACGCCTATCTCCGTAGCCTACTACTCAGGATGGAGGTTCTTCTGTTTTACTTACTTCCCCTGCAACTTATGGTAATAATAAATGGATCATTGACTCAGGTGCATTTGCTCATATATTTAGTTGTTATAAATTCTTTTTTACCCTATCTAAAACAACTAGGGTTCCATCGGTTACAGTGGTTGATGGAACTCTGTCCCTAGTGCACGGAATTGAAAATATCTCTCTATCTTCTAATTTGTCCTTAAAATTTGTGTTGTATGTTCCAAGATTTCCTCTTATTTTATTCTTTGTCACTAAAACTATTAAGAGCCTTTAGTGCTCTATCACTTTTGATCCTGAGGGTTGTGTCTTGCAGGATCTCCGCACGAAGATGAGGATTAGTTTGGGCCATGAGGGACCATATGGATTGTACTACCTGGATGTACCACGATCTATTGCTACTCTACTTTCAGCCTCAATGACTGGACTATAATGGCACTATCGTTTGGGACATCCTACCATTGCTAAGTTGTAAATGCTTGTTTCCTGAGATACCTGATATAACCCTTCATTTTGAAGCTTCTCACTTTAGCAAACTAGAGTTTTGTTTCATAAGAAAAAAGAAATGAGTTATGAACCTTTGTTGATTTAGTACATGCTGACATATGGGGACATGTTATGTTACTAGCCATTCTGGATTTCGTTATTTTATGACTTTCATTGATGATTACTCTCGGGCGACTTGGCTATTTTTGTTGAAAGAATGTCTTAGAGTTCATATAAAGATCCGTTGGCCTGTTTGTACTACTCCAGGTACTATCCATCAAACTTCCTGCTCTTACAAACCACAACCAAATTTTGTGGCAGAGAGGAAAAATCGTAATCTTCTTGAAGTGGCGCATATCATTCTTCTTCACTAGCATGTTCCATCAAGTTTTTGGCTTGAAGCAGTGTCTACTGAATGCCCTAACCAGTTTTGAAAAATCAAGTCCCCTACTCTCTATTCCATCCAGATGCGCCTCGTTTTTCTGTATCTCCTCGCATCTTTGGCAGCAGTTATTTTTTTAAGAATTTTCACCCCGGGCTAACTAAACTTGACCCCAGCTCCACTAAGTGCGTTTTTCTGGGATATTCTAAAACTCAAAAGGTTATCGGTGTTATGATCTTGCCAATCAATAGTGGTTTGTCAGTGTTGACCATACTTGTTAAGGCGGCAAGGCGACACGGTGTTGGGGCCGGAAGCCTTGTGCCTAGGCGCGACTAGGCGTCGCCTAGGCGACCTTTAAAAATAATAATTTATGTATATATTTTATGTATATATACATGTGTCATGGTTTTTCCCCACTCATATACACACATTGTGTAGTTATATATGTAGTTATCTACATATTTATAGTCGATCTCTCCATATATATATATTTTATTGTATGAAAAAATAACCAATTACATTTCTAATATATTATCATTTGACAATAATGTCAAGGACACGAAAAGAATTATTGTAAAGAATGTAAGAGTGATCAACATATAAATATATATTTATTGTCATACATAGCTACAAATATTAAGCAATGTAATCACTATCCTTCATAGCATAGCTACTTAGTACAATCTGAATTGAAGGTGCAAACTAAGAAAAATCAAATGTGTACTAAGAGTATTAGATCCAGTCAAACAAAAAAGAGTATTAGATCCGGTCAAACCCAAAAAAGAGTATTAGATCCAATTAAAAAGTGATATTTGGCACATAAAATAGGCAACACTATTAATTTTGAGCATTGGTGTAGACATATCAAACATTAAAGTAAATAAATATACAACTAGACCCACAAAACTAGGTCATTGTAGCATTATAATAAAGCGTCCTCGCCTTGGCGTAGCCCTGGGGCGCCTTGACGCCTAGGCGCGCACCTTGACAATTTGACGTGATCTTTTTTTAACACAAGCCATACTACTCTGAAAAAGTGTCTGCTTTATCTAGTGATCTACTGGATCCTACTCCACTCAATTGAGGTTCTTGCCCCACCCCTTGAAGTATACAAGGGGAGACCCAAGGTTAGAGTTCCCTCTATGGCCCCTCAACAACCACATCGGCAGATCACAACACCTCCCAGGTACTTTCTGGCCTATACCTTCCTATCAGTCAAAGGAAAGGTGTTTGTTCCTGTACTCAGCATCCTATTAGTAATATTTGTTGTACTGCTAATCTTTGTGCTAGCTTTGCCTGCTTTACATGTGTAATGCATGTTGTATCTATACCAAAGATTGCTACTCAAGCATTTACAACATCCAGCCTGGCGTCAAGCTATGGAAATTGATATGGCTACTCTTCGCGATTAACAGACTTGGGATGTTGTTAATCGTCCTCAAGATTGCTCTATAGTTGGATGATGTTGGATATTCATTATTAAATATCAGCCTGATGGTACGATTGAACGACTGAAAGCACGCCTAGTTGTGAAAGGTTACACTCAGACCTATGGGGTGGATTATTGTGGAACTTTTTCTCCTGTTATCAGGCTTAATTTTGTTCAGGTGCTTATCTTATTTGTTGTGAATGATGTTTGGCCTCTTTTTCAACTTATTGTTAAAAATGTTTTTCTATATGGAGAACTTGCATGAGGAAGTCTATATGGAGCAACCACCAAGGTTTGTTGCTCAAGGGGGTATTCCAAAATCTACAGACTCAGAAAAGCAAATTTTAACCTAAAATAAAGCCTATGAGCGTGGTTTGACAAATTAAGTCAGATTCTCCTTAAATTCAATTTTCAACGCTTACATTTGATCACTTTGTTTTCATAAGAAAAAACACTTCTGGGCTTGTTATTCTTATTTATGTGGATGACATATTTTTTTCTAGTAGCAATAAAGAAGGTATTCAAGCTAGTAAAAGATATCTGTAACAACATTTTGTTACAAAGGATCTAGGTAAACTCAGATACTTCTTGGGATTTATGTTTTCCAATCTTCTTCGAGCATGTCATTTTACAACAAAAATACGTTCTAGATCTCCTTGATGAAACAAGCATGCTTGGTACTAAACCTACTAGCACCCCTCTAGATCCCAATACAAATTGGAATGATGAATCTTCACATCCTTAACTTGATAACCACCAATACATAAAATTGGTTGGTAAATGATCTATCTCACTGCCACTAGAGCTGACATTACTTCTATTGTTGGACTTGTCAGTAGGTATTTGGATAAACCTCGACAATGTCATTGGGATGTTGTCTGTCACATTCTTGAATATCTGAAGAATTCTCTAGGGAAAAGATTGTTGTACCGACAACATGGACAGTGAATCTGATTATGTTGATAGTAGATGTAATAGAAAATCTACCTTAGATTGTTGTACCAACAACATGGACATTGCAAACTTACTGGTTATTCTGACTTTGATTATGTTGGTAGTAGATGTAATAGAAAATCTACCTCTAGCTACTATACTTCTGTTGGAGGCAATCTGGTTACACGGCGCAATAAGAAGCAAACTGTGGTCGTTTGATCTAGCATCGAAGCAGAGTATAGAGTCATGGATCATACTACTTGTGAACTGATGTGGGTCCAAGAATTCCTCAAGGAATTTGATATATATAATCTAGATCATATTCCTATGTATTATGACAACAAAGCCTCCATTTTTGTTGCCATCAAACCTACTTTTCATGAGCGGACAAAACATATAGAAGTGAATTGCCACTTTGTCCAGGAATCTATTCTATCAGGTCATATTTGCACTCTATATATCTAGACAGAAGAACAAGTTGTTGACATCTTCACAAGGTTGCTTCCGAAGACTCGCTTTACTACACTGGTAGACAAGTTGGGCATGTTTGACATCTATGCTCCAGCTTGAGGGGAAGTATTAATATACATGTTTTATGCTTTATATTTATTTTATGCTTAGAATTGTCTTTTTCTTTAGCCTTTCTTTTATCCCATATCTACCAAGTTTGTTTTCACTTAGGTCCTGTTTGGTAGGGCGTATTACTTTTGTTCAGCTTTCAAATCATCACTTTTTGGATATTTTTTATTTGGTAGGGTGTAGTAGGATGCAGTTTGATGATCGCGCCCAAAAATGGCATGGTCAGATGTAGTTCTCCGCACCTCACGCACTACAAATTATCAGCGGCACCTCATGCACTGCATGCCCAGCTACTACGAACCCCACACCCCCACTATTCCTTTGTCCCCCTCACAACTTCCCTCTCTCTCTCTTTCTCTTACACATCTCTCTCACGTGTGAAACATTAATAGTTGGAGTGCTTGGAGCCTTGGACCATGCTTTCTTTACTGTAAGGCATTGATGGGAAAGCTATTATCATACCAAACACAAGAAAATAAGTTCTAAGAGATCTAATTACATCATACCAAATAATCTATTAGTAGTTCCATTTCCATACTATTAACCTCTTCACTTTCCAAATCATTCTTTGGACCCTAACTACACCCTACCAAACAGGCGCTTACTCTCTAGTCCAATAGAAGAGAGTGCCTTGTATTTGTTTTAAATACATCAAATAAATATTATAGAACTTTATACATACATTACCACTAGGCTCTACCATTGTTTTTTACTTTCTGCCTCGAACACTCTCTTCATTCTTTTCGCAGTTGGCATGAGGCGGAGATCAGAGGAAGATGAGTAGAAGGAAGAGATGAAATGGGAGGAGACATGAAGAAAGAGAGGAAGAATTCGCTTCTATCGTAATCGATATGAATCTTTACTCTTTTTTTGGTTATGAGGTGCTACTTTTGCTGCTATGTGGGTCCTACTGTAGTTATATGCTCCTTGGAGAGATTGGTGTCTGGAGCTTTATTTATATTACTATACATCTTGAAGTTTGTTGTGGCCTATTGATTTGCGCATGTGGTTAATCAATCTGGCTACATCGTCTCTACTATTTTGCTATTTGTATGTGCTTTATCTGCACATTTACTTTGCTTGGGGCCTTGTGCATGTTGACTTTCTGCTATTGTGTTTCAACACTCTCTGGCTAGTTCATGCTCTGTTTGCACGTTGACTTTGTTTGTGCCTTGTGCACGTCGCCTATTGTTGCTGTGACCCAGCGCTCTTTGGGGAAAATGATCTAGAACCCTCTTGACAGTGATGTCAAGTTGTCAACAACTGAGATGAACACTAAGGCACATTTGCTGCTATCTACTATCCAGATGCTACTTTATTTACTTGGGAGGCAGTTCTGCTATCTACTACCTTGGCACGATATTCTTCATGCTACCAGCTTTGTTGCTATGTGCTTCAGGGGGGGTCGATTTATCAGCCATTACCTTGACACTATCTACGACGGGGACGAGAAGACTTATTTGCTACTTATCTTGTGCTATCTTCTCAAGGAAGAGTACTTGAGCATTTGTATTATAGAATTCAGGGAGAGATCAAACTTTTTGTATGAGGACCTTTTATCTTGTATGTCCTTTTGAGTCTGTCTTGGCAATGTTGGACATGTGTTTCACCTATGCTCCATCTTGAGGGAGGATGTTAAGAGTTATTTAGTTAATTATTTTATTAGTTACTTAGTATATGGGCCTAAATATTTTGACCTTATAGTTTGTGCACGTTTCCCCCTTCTCCTATATATAGGAGCAAGGATTCTCTAACGTAAGATACCGATTTAGCCGTCTATTTTGGTACATCTTTGTTAGAAAAGAGCATTTCATAGAACGTGTTAAGGCAAACAAGATTTTGAGCCCAATGAATTCTTCATAACATGTGACCTTGTATTCAAAAGAAAAATAATCTTGGCAAGCAAATTATGATATCAATCAAATAAATATTAAACACCTCCAAAGAAAAATATTAACATCACTATCTATGTGAATATTTTTAGCTTTGGAGAATTTCTGTCTATAAAGACAAAAAATGGTGAAATGGCTACCAAAACGACAACAATCACAAAGTCATTTACCTCCCTGGTTTGAACTTCCACTGATTACAGTTATGGGTCTCTGATTCGCCATTCGCTGGACCTCCCTAGACAACCGATCCAGCTACAGAAAAGTAAAGAAAGAATTTTAAGGATCCATACAATTGCAATCATGTAGTAATATGTAATACATTATACATAACTTTTTCTTCCTAACACAGGGATAGAAAATTTTAGCTACTTCCAACTCCATAGTATTATATCTCTGAACGCCGTAGAAGCACATATCTTATACCGTAAACCACAGTTGCTAGATGGACAACGAATCTTTGTGTCAGCGTGTTTTCTAGAATTTCATTTAAGGGTTTATTGTTGGAGAAGTTCCTTTTCACTTATAAACAGTGCTACTAAAACAAAGCAAACCCGTTGGCCTCAATGAAAATGACTAAATACCCAAAGATGGGCCTTTTGATTATGCTGCCGATGATTCGCCCAACCCACCCTAACAACATGTGCCCACTCGAAAGAAGAATACGTTATTAATCACTGAAGAATGAGTGACCAATTACAGAGAACATGATACAATTCACCTGAGCAACAAGAGCGGAGTCACTTTCGGCACTAGAATCCCCTGACTTTTCCACGTTCTTGAGCAATGACTGCACATCAAAAGGCATAGGTAAATCAGATAAGACGGCTAACCACAGAGACGCACCAATCTTTGAATCCTCTGGATATTGTCTACGGGAAACATCACAGAAGCACATGGATGTGGGACTCATAACAAACCTTCAAATCCCCGAGGATGTCAGACATCTTGCCGTTCCGGATCAGCACAGAACCAGTGTATCCTGCGAGAGAATAACATAACCAAGGAGGGCTCAGACCAGTTGGAGAGAAGGAGAGTTTATGCGGTTGGAGAAGCTGAGGCGCGAGTGATGGGGCAATCACCTGCTCCGATGAGGATGAGTGCCTTGGATAGCCCCATCTGCAGTGCCATGGTGGCTCGGGACGGAGCCTAAGTTGTTTATCTCCTTTCCCTCAGGCTGCCTGGCGGCGGATTTGGGACGGGAAGAATTGAGGAAGAGACCGGGGGAAGTAGGCGGGCCGTTGTTTGACGGATCACGGCGAAGTATTTATAACGCCGCCCTGGATGGAGGAGGGGAAATCGCCGGCGACGTGGTTTTGGGTCATGCACCGGTTCCTGAAGCGAGTGCAGTGGGGGGCCACCAGGCGGCTATGGTTGGTCAAGCGTGTGGGGACGTAGAGGGGTCGAGCGCCGCTGACGTGCCCCTGTGGGATAAGATTTGTCTTTTATTTTACTAGTGAAGGCATGTGCACGTGACATATAAAATTGGTTGAAAATGTGCGCGGAGATGACTCGTCCGTAAAAGGGTCCCTACGGAAAGATATTTGTCTTGGTTGTTTGAAAGGAGAGAATCAAGGAACCGTTTTCGTGGGATGGAGAGAGAAATATAAAATTAAAGATAATAAAAGCCAATAGGAGAGTGTGGAAATAAATATTTGTAAGAGCAAAATTCCTTGAAAAAAAAGAGAGAAAAGAGTGAATCAAGGAGAGCGCAGCATCAAACTCGCTCTTTTTATAGTAGTATAGATATTCTTTTGATCTTGAGCAAAGTCGCACCAAAAAATGAACCTCGTTTTTATATAAATAAATAAAGTGGGTAAAAGCCTAAAAGCATGTGCTAAGTACAAAATACGAGTTGAATCAGCATAGTAACATTCATATTTTATTGGTCTAAAACAATGCATTCATATTTTATTGGTCTAAAAAAATGCATGTTGAGGCTGCACAAGAATTATATAAATGTATTTAAAGATAAATATTTTACAATTGTTTTATTGCCCAATTCTATGAAGACAAGATATATCGTTCTCATTGAACATTCAATCACTTAGGTATCTAGCTAGCTTGTTGAGAAGCGAGAGACAGTGGCAATGTGACAGACTTCGATACTTTGATAATATTATTGATCCTTATCAACTTAAACTTGAAATCTTCATACTTGATCTTTGAATACTTCGATACTATTGTTGATCCTTGGAACAATTTGAACTTTGAAATCCTTTTATCCTCTTAATAGTCTGTCAAATAGTTCTTAACTATATTCACAACTCATTAAATGGATTATATACTGGTCTTTGTGATTGACCTTCTTCTTCTTATGGTTCATTACATGATAAATTTCCTTAGGGGGACATACATGAATAGGACAGATGATTCTTGATGACCTAGAAGGGACAACATGCATGATATGTCATCTATGGGTCCAAAAATGGACAAATTTAAAGATTTGATTCATAGTTTCTATCCTAGCTAGTTTGAGCTTCCATGCACTTTAATGAAATGCATGATATAGAGATGGTTTGTGTTGATCCTTTCAAAAAACTATCTTGTGATTCGGTCTTATAAAGATTAGGTTTACATAATCTTATGTTTACCTAAAAAGTTGTTCGTTATAGCTTAAATAAAAAAGTTATATGGTTTATTATATTGATTGGTATAGGGTACAATATGTCTTACAGAAGACACCAAGATGGTTAGACACTCGGTTTGTTAGTGAGAGGTCCTAGGATCAAGTCCAAGGCACAGGATGAATAGAATGGTATAGGGTACAATATATTCATGACAATTGAAGCTAATATTAATGGTAGAAAATTAGGGCACATGCAAGCATGACATATATAAGATACTCGAACCCAGGCTAATAGTTTAATCTTACATTTTCTAGGCCCCTCTATGGTTATGACATAATTAAATCATTTTTTTCTTGAATCGGATTAGCTTAGAGTAATTAGAGACAATAAATATCTACTATTTTAACAAATAACTATTTTTTAGTTAATTATAACTAAATAATTAATTCGTTCATCAATTGGGTGTTAATTATATGCATTTATCAATTAATTATATTTACCTTAATTTGGCACTCTAAACTAATTAATGGTCCACTTGATGGAAAGAGATAAATAAATATGAAAACATGTATTGAATCCATTACGAGATGTATTAAATGAATTAATTGAATACTTAACTTACAAATAAGAAATAAAGTACTAAATTCTTTCAAAAGACAAATTTAATAATAAAATTGGGTTCCTCACAGCTTTTTAGTCTATAGGTCAACACTCAACTCAATTGGGCATTATTTACCCCCTCATTTTAATATATTGAATTCACAAAACTTAAACACATTTAATATTTTTATAAAGCCTAAGTTTTGATTTTACTCCATTGTAATGCAAACACATATTAATTCTTCTTCTTTCTCTGCTTTACACAAATGCGGAGGTTTCCCATACAGATGTTCCCTCCTCGCTTTCCTCTTTTGTAACCTTTCCATCCCTTCCTCCTCTTCTCTCTCTCTTCTTCTCTGATTCCCCCTCAGTTACTCTTCCCTCTTCCCCTACTTATCCACATGTAGCCTTCCCTCATCTCCGTCCTATGCTTGCATCTTGTTATCCAAACCCTATCTGAATTGTCGCACCCCCACCTGCACCAGTCTGCTCAAATGAAAAGCTTCACCACCACCAAATGCCCATTGTTGGTTACGTAAACCATCCAAAACCTACTAGCCATCTACCGCCCCTCAAATATTGGTCAGTGCCTTGCTCTCCTCTCTACTTGTGCCCCGAAGCGGCAACTGATAACTATCAACTTTGTTGTGGTGGTCGTTGTTGGCTTTACCTGTAAGGAAATATGGTGGCAGAACAGGCAGTGAAAATAAAAAATGAACTGTCATATTCCCCTTAAAATAGTAGACCGCGTCAACAACTATGTAATGAGAATGATGGCTTTGAGGTAATACATGGTCCTAGAGTAAGGCCATCGACAATTCCCTCAATAAAGTATGAGCCTTTCTTTAAGTCACACTGGGATAGCGTATGCAGCAGCTCCTAGTTGATCACCATGGATAGTAGCTTGACTTTATAGTAGTCCACACGAACCACAGGGAACTCCTATCATTCTAGATGAACAGACAGGAAGGAGTTGTCCTCTTCTAATTGATGTACTAGCACCAACTTGATTTCCCACAATTGTTCTCCCTTGCTATCCCTCCCTTTATTGGGTAGGACTCATAGGGAAATATGATGGTAGAGTAGGCAACAGATACAAAAATTTAACTATCATATTCCTTTATAACAGTAGACCACGTCAACAACTATATATTGGGAAGGATGACATCGAGGATATACATGGTCCTGGAGCAAGTACAATGACAATCACCTCGTCATAGTATGTGTCTTTCTTCAAGTCACACTCAAATAGCATCTACAATATCTCTTGGTTGATCATCACGGACAGCAGCTTGATGTTGTCCTCCTAGCGAGAAAAACTCCTCGCCTCTGGAGTTGTTAGACCCCTAACCTTGCTTAAAATGTTGAACAAGCTTAATTATCATATTTGATTTCTTATAACCCTAATATAACCTTGTGATATGATTTGAAATCATAAGATAGGCTTAAGTTTCAAATTTGGTCCAATTTGGACATTGTTTGAGCAAGTTATGCAATTTTATGTACATTTTGGACTTTTATGTAATTTACCCAATCGAGGGGTTTTCTTTGCAATTTATTGGTTTGAAGGTGTTTTCTCCAAGGGTATTTTAGGGTTTACCCCTTCATGGATGAGATACCTTTAGTATCTATCAACTAATGAATTATTTGATTGGTTTGGAAATTCGACAAAGGAGATATAACCATGTATATATGAACGGTGGGGGAGCTTCTTGTGTGTGTGCTTGTATATTCTTAATAGTTTAAGGCCATGGACACTTGGAAAGATACTAGACCTTCAACTTTTTTCTTCTTCTTTATCTTAAAGTTTGTATACTTATTATCCCTAAGCACCCAAACGAACCATTTTCTCTCTACCACTTCCCTCCTACTACGAACCTCATTCTCCCTCTGTGTTGCTGTGAAGTTCTTATCTAAGGAAGAAGAAAGTGGGGATCTTCTTGGGGGGAAAGCTCTAGGGTTGCAAATTTACTTCCTTTTAGGGTTTAAAAAGCTTCCTTCTAATGATCTTGACCTAAAAGAGTAAGAATCCCCTTCTTTCCTCCGTTTATTTCTTTGTTATCCTTCCTCCTACCTTTATCTAGGTCAGAACGTTATTGTTCCATGGTAGAAATTGCTCTAAAGCTCTAAAACTCTACCTTTCTTGCTCCTTATGCTTAGGGTTTGCTCATTTGATGAAGAAAGGTGCTATATGGACGAGTTCACAACTTATGCTTGGATTTACTACCCTACATGTTCATGTTTTCTTCTGTTTGGGAGTTTATCTTCTAATTAGAGGAAAGTTTTATAACTTGATCCACGTTTATTGCTTACCATAAGCTTGCTAGCTCATGTTCTTCATTGAAAATGGTGATCCATGCACTAAAAAGCTATGCTTGGCTTGGATTTCAATTTTTATAATGTTCCCTGTTCTGATTTCAGTTCTAGATGAACATGTATTCATGTGTATGTTATTCCTAAGGTATAATATGACTTGGATCATGTTGGTTTGACAACCAATGGTGCTAAACACCTATCAACCAATGGTCAAATTTAGGGTTTAAAGATGATTTCTTCTATAAATACATGACTCAATGGTGGTACCATTGTAACAATCGATGGTGTTATCTTCATGACAACTGATGGTGGTGAACAAGGGTGTCAACTGACATTCACCCCTTAGGTCAGGTGTTGGCCTAATTAGAAGCTTAGTAATTAACAACTAAGTACCCTAATGATGCTATCAATCAATGGTGATATTAGCTTGATATTCGATGGTGATTAATGAATATAGTGTTGATATAGCAACCTATGGTGACTTAATGGTCACTACTGATGGTGTATCAGGTCTCCACAACCTATGGTGAGTTAAGAATGTAGTTTTAGCATCAATTAAGCCTTAAACCAATGGTTTCTTGGGTCATTTGATGAAATGGTCGGACCTATACTCCAATTGATGGTTTTAATATATGAACTTGAGCTAATGGTTAAGATCTGATGTTTCTTCATCCAATAAATTGGAATGATACCTAAATGTAATATGTTGGTGGTTTCCTTTATGAGATCAACTTAAGAAGCTCGTTTACAAAGGGCTTGTTTAAAATAAACAATCACTTGTGGGTTTTACCCTACTCTCAATGGAACTTTTTATGTTGTTAATTGAGGGGTCTAGGGTTAGATGGTGACTCTTTCTAGAGCACAATTCAATGAATTCATAGGTTGTTTGTTCAAGATGTTTACTTATATAAACGACCAATGGCTTTATCTTTTCAACATTTAATGGTTAGAAGTTGATGCCTCAATATTCCCGTTGTTTTGGGTGAAGCCTATAGTGTAATGTTATGATTCTAATGATGAGAATTTGATGGTTCAATGCATTAAACTTGTAGTCTTACCCTTACCCTTATATGATTATGATTGATAATCACCATTATGAATTAATGGGTAATCCTAATGAGGTATAGCTTGTTATACCTAGCTTTAATATAACTAAATGATGGTAATTGGGTATGAATAGTCTTTGAATGATTAATAGAATCATGGAGTACTCTCTTATTGTTGTTGAAACCTTAGTATGCTATAACCTGATGGTTACACCTTGATTTCTGTGTGGGTTCATACTTGAAAATAGTATGGAATGTGATGGTGATGCTTCACCTTATGCATCCATAATCCAATGGGGATGCCAAGAGTTAGGATTTGGGTATAAGTGCTGATTAGTAACACTAATATAATTTATATTATTGAACCTAACTCTAATGCAAATAGATAAAGATGAATATTCATGTTTAACATTCTTATATGATGGAATTATGGTGAAATAACCTCCTTAATATAATCATAACCTTAATACGTGATTGATGGTTATCATAGCCACATGATTAATACTTTCTTATGCTAAATGCGTGCATTATGAATATGATGAGGGTTAATCATATCTAGATTCCTTACTTGTTGATGTAATAAAGGAATGTTCTTAATGTTAATATAACCCTGCTATGATTGCTTATGAATATCTCCTAGCTCATTAATGCAATATTGTGTTGATCCAGTGTATTATATGTAAGTGATGTTGTTGAGCCTTGTTATAATACATGCAAAGATAATGATGATCTTGCAGGGAATAGTATGATGGTCTTAATGACCTTTGTGCATGGTTGAGCCCTAAATGAGGTGTAATCCTCGTGTTGATAAGGGTTGATACCATGTGATATTGTGAAAAGGATTAATATCTTGTGATAGAATGATGACTAGTGTAGTCTCATGAATGGCAAGTGAATAGTACCATGTGATGATGAGATAAGAAATTATGTTTCACATGTTTTATATCTTTTGAGGTTGTGATATTTATATGCTTTCTAGAAGTGAATTAGGGTTTGTATGTCCACTTGTTTGATGCAGCCTTAATTCACCCAATTGGCATAATTAATCAAGTGCAACTCTAATCATGTAGTTCCCTGTGCCATAGAGCCATCTTCAGTGTCAGAACTTGCTGGATGGTGAAATGAGTATTCCTTAGGGAAACTCAGAGCGCATACTGTTGACTATGTGTGGGTGGCAAGTTGAGGATATATACTTGTCATCCACAATATAGGTTATGGAAGATGTCTATGGTCATGCCTCAGACATTTGATGTGATTGAGGACAGTTGCAGTTGTACCTCAGATTAGAGGGTTGTGTATACCCTGGTTTCTAGTGTCGTGACCTGTATCAAGGGCGGACTATTGGTTAGCAGCTTGACTATATGTCATTGTAATGGCAGGTTTGACTGACATGTCATTGCATTTTTACTCGTACTGATAGAGGGGAAGATATCTTAGGATACTGGCACTCCTAGATCTTGTACGAAACCAAATAGCCCTTCGCAGGGGTCAGTTGGAGTTTGGGTGGTATGACTCAAACTCCCCAGGGAATAATAAAAGATGTAATACAGCCATCTAGTAAATCTGTTTAGGGTTATACACGATGCTTCATATTGGATGATAACCCTTGTTGTTCTATGTACATAGATATGATGCTTAATGCATGAAAAGATAGTAGATATTCTTATGTTGTGGATATGCTCATGTTATAAATGTGTACATACAATAGCCATGTTTAAGTTGATAAAGATATTATTACTTTTATCTATGATTATGCCATTTGTTATCACATGTTGTTAGCTATGCTTATATTACTAACTATGCCTTTGTAACTAGATATGACTATACTGCTAATCATGCTTATGCAGATAGTTGCTCTACTTATAATGTTGATATGTTCAACTTGATAGAAATGTTGATGTTGTTAGCTATGCTTATGATACTAGACTTATTCATGATGTTAGAGATGCTCATGCTGCTAGACTCCTTATACTGTTAATAGGGATATGAGAATAGTCTGGCTAATGCAGATAGTTATTATCTGCTCATTTATGTATTTTGTTAAGCATCAGTGTTGTTGAGCTTATTTGTAATATATGATTAAACTGCTTAAACTACCTCATTACCTAAAAATGTTGAAATCAATAAGCATTGTTGGAGGTTATATCTCTTGCTGGGACATGTGTCTCACCCTTGTGGTTTGCCACATTTTTTAGGTAATTAAAAGTGACGAAAACAAACCTGTGGCAGCAAAGAGGAGCTATAGTAATGAATCTGTGAGAAAGTTGATTAGATGTCTCATGTGTCCTAGAGTCGTCCCTGTACTCTTATGTCCAGGCGGGAAAAGTTTGTATATGGTGTTTCAAATGAATCGAAATTTTGTTAGCATGTTAATGTTTATTGTGTGGCATATACAAATATTGTTCTCCTGTGTATATATGTTGTGACTAAGGTGATAGAACAATTTGTATCGAATTCTTGGCATAGTATGGATATAAGAAAGATGTTGGGCTCTTATGTAAACATTTCTAAGCACGTGCTGACGTTGAAATCAATTTTAATTTACCCATATTTTTGGGCATGTGGTTAATTGGTGATTGATTGTGTTTTATTTTTTGAGTAATCTCATTTAGTGTAACAGGTTCTTACAAGTTGGTATCAGAGCTTTAGGTGCACTGAGTCTATAGGGACACTAGGACTTAGGACTAGGTTGATGTCAAAATTAGGAATATGACATAAAAATATGGCACATATTACCTAATCTCAGTATTTGGGTTCCCTGGCCAGGTATTCAATTATTGAAGAAAAGGTAAGTATGGAACTCTTAGATTGTTATCTTTTTTATTACTCTGATCAAGTAGTCATTTTGAAATAGTCTAAAGGAGCATAATGGATCAAAAATCATGGTGCAGATAACTCAATATTACCTCGAGAGAAGATGAGAATTTCATCATTATCTATCAAAACTCGAATATTTGGTGACTATAAGGGAAAGATACAATAACATGAAATCTAAATTTGAATACAAATAAGCAAAAGAGGATTTCTTGAAGATGTAATTCAAGACGATAATAAAGTAAAAGACAAATAAGTCTATTCTTATAAAGTGATTCAAGGTATGAAATTCACATAAGATGGAGAGAATTCCTATGATAAGTATAAAATGAGAAGACGAATGGGAACAATGACCAAGGAATAAAGTGGAACCTAAGTTAATCTCAAACCAAACTATTTATGTAAGAAATGTTTAATGTAAAATTAGCATGGCATGCGAAAGAAATTAAGGGTGATGATCCTTGTTTAATGAAGAAAATTTGGAATATGATGATTTACCTCTGGATAAGTGGTTGAAAAACATAATAAAATAAGATCCAAGTGTGATAAATAGTCATCACGGAAGGAGTAATGAGATATGTTAATCATGATGATTCCTATGCTAATGGCAAGGAACCTGAAATGAAAAAGGTAAAATGATACATAAGAAGTTGTAACTTGCATATTGAAAATAGAATTGGTTACCTTTTTGCTAGTGACCCTTGAACAATCCTTCTATGACATGGGAAGTGTGTTTCCCTTTGTGTCTTTCCTTTCTAGGGCACAACTTTCAAGTGGATCATTTCCACTTGGTATGTGTGGATTCCTTGTAAACGTGAAGGTGGATAGCTTATTCTAGCATAAGGTTGCTTGGACTATGGTTCCAAGATCATAAAGTTTGTGATGAGTTTACTTTTGAGCCTTCCAATAATTAGGAAGACTCCTCTTATATGTCTTAAGATTTGATTATGTGGGTAAAAGTAGATGAGATAAGGATGTGAGTTCCTTATAACACATGAGGTGGATACCAAGGTAATGAATCCTAGTATCCAAGATGTATCAACAATATAGGAAGTATGTGAAGGTTGGAGATGTTTATTAAATGAACATTCCAAATATTCCTCTCCCTTAGAGAGAGAGAGAGAGAGAGTTGATGATGACCCTCTAAATGTTGTTTGGAAGGAAAAACAAAAGTGATTCTATAATGTTGTGTATGGTCCAGTGATAGTTGGGAAAGACCACTATCAAGGATAGATGGTTTGTTGATTAGCAGACATGTGTTACCGTGTTCCTTAAAGATAAGCCTTGGATCAAATATCAATGCATAAGAGTTAGAGTGGATGACATAAGTTACATGACCATGATGAGTTTATGGTTATGCCCTTTAGACTAACCAATGTACCAATACAATTTATGAATAGGAGGAACAGAGTGTTCAGATCATGTCTTACAAGTTGTAGCAAGCTTTGAATGATGATATCTCAAGGTATTTCAGAGATGGTCAGTAACAAGGTCAATCATGAAGTTATATTTGTTAACTGTTACATACAAGTGTATGATTCTTCAACCATACAGATGGTTAGTCCACCATTGAGATGATTGGAGAATACTCTAAAAACATATTCCTCATAGTTCTTGAAAATTTGAGGACGTTTACATGGTTGATTGAGTTGTTAATTACGACAACCATTAAAGAAGAATAGAGATGAAACCTTGTAAAGTTACATATGATACGAGATACATAATGTTCTATGTTTGATAAGAGCCAGCGAGTATGACTTTTGATTAATTTGTTGATACAATATATATAATTTTAGGATGATAACTAGAATTTAAAGTTGAAAGTTACTATTATATTTGTACAGGTGGCACAACAAGTTTCTATGTTCCATATTTGCAAATGTCTTCTTATGTAGGGATCTTTATTCTGACCCAAGATAAGATATGTATGAATTGAAAGAAAAGAACATGACCTCTATAAGAGTGATGTGACATTACCATAATATGAAAATAACCATGTGTAATATTGAGGATGACGTGCATGAGAAGTGTCCATGTATGTGTACCTTGGATTTCGGGGGCTAAATCCCTGTTAAGGGTTTATGGTTGTGAGACCCCTAACCTTGCTCAAAGTGTTGAACAAGCTTAATTATCATAATCGAATTCTTATAACCCTAATCTAGCCTTGTGATATGCTTTGAAATCATAAGACAAGATTAAGTTTCAAATTTGTTCCAACTTGAACATTGTTTGAGCAAGTTATGCAATTTTGTGTACATTTTGGACCTTTATGTAATTTACCCAATCGAGGGAGTTACTTTGCATTTTGTCACATGAATTATGTTCTTATATGTTATCTTATCATTCTTGATCTTTTTGAGCCATGGGGCTCCTGGTTAAACCTTGGTTTAAAGGTGTTTTCTCCAAGGGTATTTTAGGGTTTACCCCTTCATGAATGAGCTACCTTTAGTAGTGATTCCGCCCTATTTTAGGGCTTCATCTTGTGTATTTTTGCTCTTCAATCACATCTATACCTGCTAGATCACATGTTATTCCTCCCAATATGCTTATTTGTATAAAATGCACTTATGGACATTATTTGCATGTTTTTCAGGCATTTGGACCACACTTGATGGAAGAGAAAGAGAGAAGGAATAATCCTAGGGTTCCTCTGCCCTTGGAGAGGCCCAAAGTGAAGTTTGATGCTCCCTCAACCTACCCCTAGCAGCCAAAGATCCATTTAAGCAAAGATGTCCTAGAAAATCCAAAGATTAAAGTCAAAGTGCTAATCCAGGACCCAACACGGCCGTGGTACCACAGAACGGTCGTGCTAGGCCACTTGCAAATCAACAGAGTCGCCTCCAAGTCAAGCAGACAGCATGACGACCATGCAACCAAGAACGGCCGTGCAAGGGACAGACATCACAATCTTGCCACCTAGCACGACCGTGCTATACAACTGAAGAACGAGCGTGACACAACACCACGTCCACTATCACTTGGCTTACCACGGCCGTGCTAGCCACCACGGCCGTGGCACCCTTACCCCACCATGGCCGTGGTGACCCACCACGGCCGTGCCAGTTTCAGCCCAAAACTGACCAAACCCCTATGATTTTTCCATTTTAACTAACACGGCCGTTGTATCCTACCACGACCGTACTCAACCCTACCCACCATGGTCGTGCTACTCACAAAACCTACCCATTTTTCACTACGTTACCTATTTTGCCCCTACTTAACCTAGTGCTTCCCCCCCACACCTATATATACCTAGGTGACAGCTGGGGCACAAGGTTAGCTACCTTTCACCACCTCCTAGCTCCCCATTTTTGCCCCTTAGCCATTCCACTCCATTTCCACCTCCATTTCACCATTTCCACCACCAAAACACTAGTTTATACTAGTTCCTACCCATAATCCCCTTCATTCCATACCCTTGCACATTGGAGGAGAGAGGAGGTCATCTTGCAGTAGTTGGAGAGGAGGATTCCTTCATCTACACGGAGCTCCATGGCTTCTTCTACCTCTTTCTCCTTTCTTTTTGTATTTTCCATTTCCATGAGTAGCTAGGCCCCCTTGGGTGGGCTGTTTGGGGGAAATTATGTTACTTTGATACCATGTTGGGGGAAATTGACATGTAAACTTTGTAATACCATTTGTTAATGATTATATTCTATTTCTATCTCATTCTCCATGGATTGTTTGTTGGTTTGTGTGTGAAATCACCTAGGAATTTAGGCAAATTGCTTATATGTGTGAATTTTGGGATTTGCCCCTAGGTTCAATTCTTGGATCCCTAGGTTGCCTCACATATTCCTACATCCAAATCAATCTCCCTAAACCTAAGTGAGAGATCTAAGTATCTAGATTAGATAATTCTAGTGCAATTAACATGGAGCCTTCTCAAGGCTAGAATGTGGGGGGAATTGAGGTCCAGAGCCCTAATTTCACCTCCCCATTACTACCCTCAACCCCTAATTTCCCTAGGAATGCCTAATATAGAAACCTAGACTTGATTAGACTCTAATTGAATTGAACCTAATCCCTAACCCAATTAAACCTCATAAGGGTAGTAGGGCGTGTTAGGGACTAGTTCCCCTATACACAACCTAGCATATCCATGGCCAATTAGTAGCTTAGGTTAATTCATTAGACTCTAACTTGTTGTTTGGTTTGGATAATCTAAATGGAATCATAATGTTCATGCATCACCCCAACTTGATTGATAAGTTCATACCCCTAAACAGTCCATACCTCTCTTTACTGCTTAAAACCCTAGTTTTGTGCTTGCTTAGCTTAGTAAGCTCTTTTATTGCCTAGTTAGCTTCTTACTTTGTTCTTGCCTTGTTTATGCTAGTTTAGCTCTTTAATTTCTCTTTTGCTTCTCTCTCACTTGCCTTAGTGTAATTTGCCTTTTCATACCTAGCTTAATCCTTTCTTGCCTGTTTAGCCTTACACTAGCCTAGGGTTAACTTAGATTTCATTCTTGCCTTTAATTGCTTGTTTGTCCATAATAGTTTAAAATTCAAAACAACCTTCAAACCCTTAACCCTAGTCTCTGCAGTAGGAACCTAGTGAAACTAAATCTATCTCTAGTGCCCCCTTTTTCCCCTATGGATCGAACCTATACTTTCCACCTTCCTATACTACGACACGACCTTGTGCGCTTGAGGGTGTAGCTGTTTTAGTAGAAGTAGGCGTGTTAGTTAGGTTTATAAATTTTGAAAGTGAACCCACCGTGTGCTTCCGTCCGCGGGGTTGCATTTATTCAACCCCCAATGCCCACATCACGAGATCCCTTTATGGCAGCTAGTTCAGTCATTCTACTCCGGTCTATCTCATGCAAGTCAAGCTACAATGGATTCTTCTTATGGGGGAGTTTTTATGGCTAAACCATCTGAGGAGACATGGCCCTTGTTTGAGAGTTTGGTAGAAAGTTCAAGGATGAAAGCTTCTAGTATGATTAGTGGCAGTGACCTATCTTTTGGTGTGACATCTTCAACTCACGATGATTCAAGCCCACAATTGATGAAAATGTTTGGTGAAATGGTGAGCTTCATGAGAAACCAAGTGACCAAACCTCATTGTCATTCGGTCAATGCTATTGAGTTCTATGGGGAAGAAAAGAAGACACCTCACTCCTATAGCTACCAGGAACCACAAAGTCCCACATATAGCTCAAGGTTTGAGGAAGAGGTTCTCTCTAGATTGAAAGTATTTGATGATGTTCAAAGAGATGTTGCAAGGTTAAAAGAGAGAATAGAGAAACTATTTTCCATAATCGCTCTCCAAGAAGAAAAATTGTCTTCAAAACCCATCATGAGCCACCATGAAGCAAGTGGACCTATGGCTTCTTACCACATTTTCTATATTCCACCCCCATGCAAGCACATCCCATTCACTCCTTCCAAGGCTATCCCAAGCCTTACACTCCTCCACCACCTCCCTCACCTCAAATTTCCCAAAACTTCACTTTCTAACCCCAATTCTCTCCTCCTCTTCAATTCTCTTCTCCACCTCAATTTCAACCCCAAGTGTCACCTCCACCTCCTCCACAACCACAACATGCTCCCCCTCTCCACCATGAGCAAGGTAGTTCTGTGACAGTTCTAAGGAGTGGGAAAACTCTTGAGCAGCCCACAAGTTAAAGAAAGGTTGATAAAGTGAAGCAAAGGTAGCCAAGTGGTGATACTGTGATTGATATTGCTGAAGATGATGTTGTGATACCGCATGTTGAGTTTGGGATTCCATGTGATCCACCACATATCCCCTTTGCAGGTCCTACCATCCCGAGTGTTCCGCCTCATGTTCATGCAAGTACGGCAAAAACTAGTGATCCTCCATTCGTAGAAGCACTAGATGAGCCATTGGAATTGAAAAGAAGGCAAAAGCACAATGTTGATATTCTTGAGGTGTTTCGCCAAGTGAAAGTGAACATTCCACTTTTGGATGCTATCAAGCAAATCCCATCATATGCCAAGTTCCTCAAGAACCTATGCACTGTGAAAAGAAGGTCAACAGGGAGGATTCCAAAGAAGGTGAGGTTGACTGAACAAGTGAGATCCATCATACAACACTCACTTCCCATGAAGAGAAAGGACCCAGATGCCCACTCATACCTAGTTACATAGGGGGACATCGCATAGATAGGTCCTTTCTTGATATGGGATCTAGTGTGCATTTAATGTCATATAATGTCTATGTTGAGTTGGGCTTAGACAAGTTGAAGCCAGCACATTGCACTCTCTAGTTGGTGGATAGATCCATAAAAGTGCCTAGGGGTAGAGTGGATGATGTTTTGGTGATGATAGATAAAGAAAAAGGCATGGTGTTCCCGACGGATTTTATTGTACTTGATATGGAGCCAGAGGATAGGAAGATCCCCATTATCTTGGGAAGGTCGTTCTTATCTACAAGTGATGCCGACATTCTTGTGCGTAGTGGCACTATGACAGTCTCATTCATGGACATGAAGATCAGCATCAACATGTACAAGACCCCAACCCGACAAGTCCGAGATAGGGATATTGGACATGATCACTTCACAAGCCCGAATGGGCATTTGAGAGAAGGACACCAAGGTGAATAAATTGGTGATGGTTATTGTGATGAAAGGGATGAGGAACCTAGGTTGAGTGCAAAGGAGGGATGCATGTTTTGCAAGAATGGACACATGAGAGTTCCAAACGGATGAATGAATGAAGAATCACCAAGAAGCCTAGCTGAGGGCAAGAAACTCAGCACTTGTGGGAGGCAACCCACCTAGGTTTGGGAATTTTTGACCCAACCTACATTTTTGATACTTTTGCTTTGTTTTTATATTTTTCCAAGAAAACACACACACACACTTGTATTTGATAGTTTTTGTGGAGTTTTGAGATGTGCAAGTAAGCATAGAGTGAAATGAATAAGAATGGATGAAATTTTAACAAAGAATCAATGGAATATCACCTTGAGATCAAAGTATTGATGTTTGAACAAGATTTGAGTGTCATACTATAGTTACCGTGCCCACCACGGCCGTGGTGACATGGAATAGTCATGGTGGTGCACTCACTTTCAACAGAGAAATTGTCAAAAATTGAGAAAATCAACTAAGAATAGGATCAGAGCAGAATGGCCGTGCAAGGCAGCACGACCGTGGTATCTGAAGCCACCACGGCCGTGCCGCAGCCTGAGTCCAACAACTTAAGTTAGAATTTTGCAAATTTTCTATTCACTTGCTCATTTCTCCGAAGAACAAAACGGTTGTGATCCACACCCTAACACCCGTGCAGCCCTCCGCCCACCCTTTCTAGCCATCGAATCTTCACCAAATCACTCCCAAATCATTCTGAATCATTTCCCCACCATTTCCACTACCTTAATCTCCAGATTCCACCAATTTTCATCCATAAAATCTCCACTTTCTCTCCATTCCATCCCAACAACCCCGTTCTTCAGAGAAATCCAGAATTTGTTAATTTCACCTCCATTTTCGAGAAAGAATGAAGAAGTTCGCAAGGAAAGCAGTGGAGAAGACTAGGGGTGTCATCCCCTATCAAAGGAAATTGAGAAACAGCAACCCCTAGTTGACAGATGCCGAATTGGATGCAATATGGATCCTATCACAGAAGAGGTCTCCGCACAGCCACAATGGGAGACACCATCATCGTCAAGAGAATCACAACCACCGCCGTCTGCTTCCCTGCCCTCTGTCTCATATGATAGACCTTCAGCTTCAGCTGTACGACCGTCAGTCTCAACCGCACAACCATCTGTTTCTTCGGAAGCACAGCCGCATCCATGACCACGTCGTCGGCTCGTGCTAGATGATGAAGAGGATGCAGATATGCCTAATACTGAGAAGCAAGCGATACCACAACAATGCCCCCAGCCATAGTCCAAGGTCACTACCAGTAGGGCAAAGGAACCTAAGCACCCAGAGTGTTTGACACACAAAGTGATAGCAACTCGCTATGTGTGCCAAGCAATGATGGAGGCTATGGGCTTCTTCGCCTATTTTCAGGGACTGATGGAGAAGATGAGATTGTTTGAGATCTTGACGCTACAACAAGAGTCATATATTGAGCTGACTCGACAATTCTTTGCTACAATGGAGAAAACAACTGATGAGGGTAAGAATGCCATTAAAGTGATGATTGGGGACAAGAGGTGGAAGATAACCTCAAAGCTTCTAAATTAGATTTTTGCCCCAAGTGAAGAGATGGCAACCCTCTGGGATGAAGGAAAGACAGAAAATGACTCCAGTTCCACATATCCGACAATGTGGAAATACTTCACCAGCCAGAGTACCTTTGTAGTGGGGAAATCCAAGATGAGTGCTATCCACAATCCATTCCCCTGCTATGTTCAAAAGGTGTTAGCAAACACCATCTTTGGAAGGTATGAGAACCAAAGCAGCTGCACAAAGAAAGATCATTTTGTACTTGGTTGGATGACTGAGGAGAAGCATGTATACCTGGGGACTTTACTTATTGAGAATCTAAGAACAATCCCTTCTAAGAGCACAAATCCATTTGTAATGGGAGGGATTGTGACGTTCATAGCCACTGCCTTAGGACATGGCATGACATGCTACACAAAGGCAGATGGAGAAAAGTTGGTTGACTTGCATTACTTGGCCCGCTCTTCCATGATCACAATTGTGGAGAAGAAGATCATCTACCAAGTCAACCCACCATACCCAGGAGTCCCCTTAGAGCTGCCCTACCATACTCCACCCCTCATGGCACAATATGGACCAACGCATGATTTTCTAGAAAATTTGAGGAAGTATGAGGAGGAGAACCCCAGGGGAGATAACATCCCTAAGGTGGTTTTTATTGGGGGTCTAGGAGAACCTTCACAGGTATCTGAGATGAGACAGGAAGTAGAGGAAAGAGCGGCATGATGAGTGAGGCAAAGAGAGGAGAGGATAGGGGCGTCAGAGCCACATCAACCCTTAGTGAATGCATATGACATAGCCACCATTCATGCACATCTGGAGGGCATTCAGGCAATGCAGGATAGAATACTATGAGCACATGAGGGATTTCAGAGGATACAAGATGTCATGTGGTTGGACCATCAACATATGCATTATCAAGTCAACCATCTTTACCAGTTTCAGAATGCCCAGGCCCAGAGGAACCCATAGTGGGGTGAAGACTGGTGAGTTCTTTAGCAGCTTTTTAGGACAGCTATCCGCCTCCATAGTCAAACTATTGGGGTGCCTACTACAGACAGGGAGGAACACCCCCACCACCACCACAGTGATCGTCTACCCTATCATCCTAGACTTTAGTGTCATGCTGAGGACAACATGATTCAAAAGTTTGGGGTGGTAGGGCGATATGCCCTTGTTTCCATTTTCACTCTTTTTGCATCTCACATGTTGTTTACTTTTTGTTTGTTGTTTTTCTCCTATTTTCTTGTCTTGATTTCTAGTTTAGAGTTTACTGCTTTGCATACCTGCATGCCATGTAGTTTGCCCTCTTGCATTTTTGCGCAATTTTAAAAAAAAATTGCTCTTTTTTCCATGCATTGCATATCATGTAGATTTCTGGTAATTTTTGCATGGATTTGCTTGTTTGCTGCTTTAAGTTTAATAACATAGGATTAGATGTGATTGGAGGCAACTTGGCACCGTTTTGGCCAATTTTGCCCAAATTTGAGATTTCTTGTCTAAAAAGTGTGTTTTGACCCAATCTCTAACGTTTTGAGTAAAAATGATGACCTTTGACAAATGCAAGTGAATTATCATTGTTTGTTGCTAAGTGGTATCAATGTTTTACTTTTTACATGTGCATCACCTCTCTTAGGATTTTAATTGATTTGGTTGAATTGTGAGTTGAGCAAGCTTTGAATGCTTAGTGTTTGTAGAATCACTTGATTGATATATCAATTTCATCTTGTTCATTCATGTGGTGTGATATCTAGGATGAAGTATTGGATTAATTTTCATGCATGATGTCTTATGTGGAGAATCATACTAATGACCCCTCTTTGACCTGACTATTCACTCACCATCTCCTTACCCCTCCAACTCATGAAAGGATGCCAAAGTGCACATATCAGTCGTGGCCACCTCTAAAAGTTTGGGGTGGCCACATCTACATCTCACCGATTCACTCTCATCACCATATGCCCTATCTACTCTAAGGGCAAAGAAAAAATGCAAAAAGAAAATAAAAGGATGCTCATGTTTAAGAGCATTCAAATAAAGAAAAGATGAGTGTGTAAAAACACTCTAAAAATCTTACCGCAACACTTTCTTCCACTTTCATACCCATTAAGCTAGGAAACATCAAACCTAACTCATTTAGCCCTTTTCCACAGCCATGTGGGTCATTTGGTGTGATTTGAAATATAAGATTGAATGCATGAATGTAAAACAACACTCCTAGTCATCCTTGATTAACGCCACCATGAAACGGTTTACCTAGAACTTTATGGAAGAAATATGGATAACTTATGTATTCTATGCGCTATATTTGAAGTTCATATGCTTTGTGCTCTTTTCATGATTGGATTGTGAAAGTAGGAGAGGAGAGAGGTGAAATGCATGCACTCAATCATCTTTGATCCCATTTAGCAATAATCATCTTTTACAATGCATATGTCATTTCTTATTTGTGGAAGATTTGTAGAGAGATTGAGTTGGAGCATACTTGAGGACAAGTATGTTTCAAGTTTGGGGTGGTGATTCAGCCCTATTTTAGGGCTTCATCTTGTGTCTTTTTGCTCTTCAATCACATCTATACCTGCTAGATTACATGTTATTCCTCCCAATATGCTTATTTGTATAAAATGCACTTATGGACATTATTTGCATGTTTTTCAGACATTTGGACCACACTTGATGGAAGAGAGAGAGAAGGAGTGATCCTAGGGTTCCTCTACCCTTGGAGAGGCCCAAAGTGAAGTTTGATGCTCCCTCAACCTACCCCTAGTGGCCAAAGATCCATTGAAGCAAAGATGTCCAAGAAAATCCAAAGAACAAAGTCAAAGTGTTGATCCAGGACCCATCACGGCCGTAGTACCACAAAACGGTCGTGCTAGGCCACTTGCAAATCAACATAGTTGCCTCCAAGTCAAGAAGACAGCACCACGGCCATGCAACCAAGAACAGCCATGCAAGGGACAAACATCATGGTCGTGCCACCTAGCACGACCATGCTACACAACTAAAGAACGGGCGTGGCACAACACCACAGCCACTATCACCTAGATCACCATGGCCGTGCTAGCCACCACGGTCGTGGCACCCTTACCCCACCACGGCTGTGCCAGTTTCAG
This sequence comes from Alisma plantago-aquatica, assembly GCA_963693085.1. Taxonomy (NCBI): domain Eukaryota; kingdom Viridiplantae; phylum Streptophyta; class Magnoliopsida; order Alismatales; family Alismataceae; genus Alisma; species Alisma plantago-aquatica. The sequence continues at coordinate 726,293,524 of OY856411.1, read as the reverse complement.
CCCAAAACTGACCAAAACCCTGTGATTTTGCCATTTTAACTGACGCGGCCATTGTATCCTACCACGGCCGTACTCAACCCTACCCACTACGGCCGCAGTGACCCACCACAGTCGTGCTACTCACAAAACCTACCCATTTTTCACTACTTTACCTATTTTGCCCCTACTTAACCTAGTGCTTCCCCCACACCTATATATACCTAGGTGGCGGCTGGGGCATGAGGTTAGCTACCTTCCACCACCTCCTAGCTCCCCATTTTGCCCCTTAGCCATTCCACTCCATTTCCACCTCTGTTCCACTCCATTTCACCATTTCCACCACCAAAACACTAGTTTATACTAGTTCCTACCCATAATCCCCTTCATTCCATACCCTTGCACGTTGGAGGAGAGAGGATGTCATCTTACAGCAGCTGGAGAGGACCTCCATTTTCTCCCCTTAGCCATTCCACTCCATTTCCACCTTCATTCCACTCCATTTCACCATTTCCACCACCAAAACACTAGTTTATACTAGTTCCTACCCATAATCCCCTTCATTCCATACCCTTGCACGTTGGAGGAGAGAGGATGTCGTGTATAACCCTAAAAAGATTTACTAGACGGATATATTACATCTTTTATTATGCCCTGGGGAGTTTGAGTCATACCACCCAAACTCTAACTGACCCCTGCGAAGGGCTATTCAGTTCCGTACAAGATCTAGGAGTGCCAGTATCCTAAGATCTCTTCCCCTCTATCAGTATGAGTAAAAATGCAATGACATATCAGTCAAACCTGCCACTACAATGACATATAGTCAAGCTGATAACCAATAGTTCGCCCTTGGTATAGGTCACGACACTAGAAACCAGGGTATACACAACCCTCTAATCTGAGGTACAACCGCAGCTGTCCTCAATTACATCAAATGTCTGAGGCATGACCATAGACATCTTCCATAACCTATATTGTGGATGACAAGTATATATCCTCAACTTGCCACCCCCACATAGTCAACAGTATGCGCTCTGAGTTTCCCTAAGGCACGAGGTTAGCTACCTTCCACCACCACCTAGCTCCCCATTTTTGCCCCTTAGCCATTCCACTCCATTTCCACCTCCATTCCACTCCATTTCACCATTTCCACCACCAAAACACTAGTTTATACTAGTTCCTACCCATAATCCCCTTCATTCCATACCCTTGCATATCGAAGGAGAGAGGATGTTGTCTTGTAGTAGCTGGAGAGGAGGATTCCTTTGTCTACACCGAGCTCCATGGCTTCTTCTACCTCGTTCTCCTTTCTTTTTGTATTTTCCATTTTTATGAGTAGCTAGGCCCCCTTGGGTTGGCTGTTTGGGGGAAATTATGTTACTTTGATACCATGTTGGGGGAAATTGACATGTAAAATTTTTAATCCCATTTGTTAATGATTATATTCTATTTCTATCTCATTCTCCATGGATTGCTTGTTGGTTTATGTGTGAAATCACCTAGGAATTTAGGCAAATTGCTTATATGTGTGAATTTTGGGATTTGTCCCTAGGTCCAATTCTTGGATCCCTAGGTTGCCTCCCATCTTCCTACATCTTAATCAATCTCCCTAAACCTAAGTGAGAGATCTAATTATCTAGATTAGATAATTCTAGTGCAATTAGCATGGAGCCTTCTCAAGGCTAGAATGTGGGGGAATTGGGGTCCAAAGCCCTAATTTCACCTCCCCATTACTACCCTTGGCCCCTAATTGCCCTAGGAATGCCTAATCTAGAAACCTAGACTTGAGTAGACTCTAATTGAATTGAACCTAATCCCTAACCCAATTGAGCCTCGTAAGGGTAGTAGGGGGTGTTAGGGACTAGTTCCCCTATACACAACCTAGCATATCCATGGCCAGTTAGTAGCTTAGGTTAATTCATTAGACTCTAACTTGTTGTTTGGTTTGGATAATCTAAATGGAATCATAATGTTCATAAGTCACCCCAACTTAAGTGATAAGTTCATACCCCTAAACAACCCATACCTCTCTTTACTGCTTAAAACCCTAGTTTTGTGCTTGCTTAGCTTAGTTATCTCTTTTATTGCCTAGTTAGCTTCTTACTTTGTTCTTGCCTTGTTTATGTTAGTTTAGCTCTTTAATTACTCTTTTACTTCTCTCTTGCTTGTCTTAGTGTAATTTTCCTTTTCATACCTAGCTTAATCCTTTCTTGCCTATTTGGCCTTACTCTAGCCTAGGGTTAACATATATTTCATTCTTGCCTTTAATTGCTTGTTTGTCCATAATAGTTTAACAATCAAAACAACCTTCAAACCCTTAACCCTAGTCTCTGTAGTAGGAACCTAGAGAAACTAAATCTAGCTCTAGTGCCCCCTCTTTTCCCTATGAATCGACCCTATACTTGCCACCTTCCTATACTACGACACGGCCCCATGTGCTTGCGGGTGTAGCTATTTTAGTAGAAGTAGGTGTGTTAGTTAGGTTTATAAATTTTGAAAGTGAACCCACCGTGTGCTTTCGTCCACGGGGTTGCATCTATTCAAACTCTAATTAAGTAGCGTGTAACACCATTGGCGGGAGCGCACCAAGTAGCTATCAACTAATGAATTATTTGATTGGCTTGGAAATTCGACAAAGGAGAGATAATAAGGCCTATATGGATGGTAGTGGAGCTGCTTGTTTGTGTGCTTGTATATTCTTAATTGTTTAAGGCCATGGCCACTTGGAAAGATACTAGAACTTCAACTTTTTTTCTTCTTTATCTTAAAGTTTTATATACTTATCCCTAAGCGCCCAAACAAACCATTTTCTCTCCACCACTTACCTCCTCCTACAAACCTCATTCTCCCTCTGTGCTTCTGTGAAGTTTTTGTCCAAGGAAGAAGAAAGTGGGGATCTTCTTGGGGAAAAATCTCTAGGGTTGCAATTGACTTCCTTTTAGGGTTTACAAAGCTTTCTTCTAGTGATCTTGACCTAAAAGAGTAAGAATACCCTTCTTTACTCCGTTTATATCTTTTTTATCCTTCTTCCTACCCTTCTCCAGTTCGGAACCTTACTGTTCCATGGTATAAATTGCTATAAAGCTCTGAAACCCTACCTTTCTTGGTCCTTATGCTTAGGGTTTGCTCATTTGATGAAGAAAGTTGTTAGATGGACGAGTTCACAACTTATGCTTGGATTTCCTACCCTACCTGTTCATGTTTTCTTCTATTTGGGAGTTTATCTTCTAATTAGAGGCAATTTTTTTAACTTGCTCCACGTTTATTGCTTACCATAAGCTTTCTATCTCATGTTCTTGCTTGAAAATGGTGATCCGTGCACTAAAAAGCTATGCTTGACTTGGATTTTGATTTTTATAATGTTCCCTGATCTTGTTTCAGTTCTAGATGCACCTATATTCATGTGTACGTTATTCCTAAGGTATAATATGACTTGGATCAGGTTGGTTTGACAACTAATGATGTTAAACACCTATCAACCAATGGTCAATTTTACGGTTTAAAGTTGATTTCTTCTATAAACGCATGACTCAATGGTGGCACCATTGCAACAACCGATGGTGTTGTCTTCATGACAACTGATGGTGGTGACCAAGGGTGTCAACTGATGTTCACCCCTTAGGTCAGGTTTTGGCCTAATTATAATCTTAGTGATTAACAACTAAGTACCCTAATGATGCTATCAATCAATGGTGATATTAATTTGATATTCAATGGTGATTAATGAATATGATGATGATCTAACAACTATGGTGACTTAATGGTCACTACTGATGGTGTATCTGGTATCCACAACATATGGTGAGTTAATCATGTAGTTGTAGCATCAATTAAGCCTTAAACCAATGGTTTCTTGGGTCATTTGATGCAATGGTCAAACATATACTCAAATTGATGGTTTTAATATATGAACTTGAGCTAATGGTTAAGATCTAATGTTTATTCATCCAATAAATTAGAATGATGCATAAATCTAATATTTTGGTCCTAATAAAGTGATTTAAATGGTTCCCTTTATGAGATCAATTTAAGAAGCTCATTTACCGACAGCTTGTTTTAAATAAACAATCGCTTGTGGGTTTTACCCTACTCTCAATGGAACTTTTTATGTTGTTAATCAAGGGATGTATAGGGTTAAATGGTGAGTCTTTTTAGAGCACAATTCAATGAATTCATAGGTGGTTTGTTCAAGATGTTTACTTATGTAAACAACCAATGGCTTTATCTTTTCAACATTTAATGGTTAGAAGTTTATGCCTCAATATTTCCATTGTTTTGGGTGAAGCCTACATTGTAATGTTATTATTTTAATGATGAGAATTTTATGGTTCAATGCCTTAAACTTGTAGTCTTACCCTTACTCTTATATGATTATGATTGATAATCACCATAATGAATTAATGGGTAACCCTAATGAGGTATAGCTTGTTATACCTAGCTTTAATATAACTAAATGATGGCAATTGGGTATGAATAGTCTTTGAATGATTAATGCAGTCATGGAGTACTCTCTTATTATTGTTGAAACCTTAGTATGATATAACATGATGGTTACACCTTGATTTTATGTGTGGGTCCATACTTGAGAATAGTATGGAATGTGATGGTGATGCTTTACCTTATGCATCCATGATCCAATGGGGATGTCGTGAGTTAGGGTTTGGGTATAACTGCTGATTAGTAACATTAATATAATATATCTTGATGAACCTAACTCTAATGTAAATAGATAAAAATGAGTATTCATGTTTAACATTCTTATATGATGTAACGATGGTGAAATAACCTCCTTAATATGATCATAACCTTAATATGTTGATTAACGGTTATCATAGCCACATGGTTGATACTTTCTTATGCTAAACATGTGCATTATGCATACGATGAGGGTTAATCATATCTAGATTCCTTGCATGTTGATGTAATAAAGGAATGTTATTAATGTTAATATAACCCTGCTATGATTGTTTATGAATATCTCCAAGCTTATTAATGCAATATTGTGTTGATCTGGTGTATTATATGTAAGTGATGTTGTTGAGCCTTGTTATTAGGCATGCAAAGATAATGATGATCTTGTAGGGAATAGTATGATGGTCTTAATGACCTTTGGGCATGGTTGAGCCCTGAATTAGGTGTAATCCTCTTGTGTTGACAAGGGATGATACCCTGTGATATTGTGAAAAGGATTTATATCTTGTGATAGTATGATGACTAGTATAGTCTCATGAATGGAAAGTGAATAGTACCATGTGATGATGAGATGATAAATTATGTTTCACACGTTTTATATATTTTGAAGTTATGATATTTATATGCTTGCTAGAAGTGAATTAGGGTTTGAATGTCCACTTGTTTGATGCAACCTTAATTCACCCAATTGGCATAACTAATCAAATGCAACTCTAATCATGTAGTGCCCTGTGCGGTAGATCCATCTTCAATGTTAGAACTTGTTGGATGGTGAAATGAGTATTCCTAAGGGAAACTCAGAGTGCATATTGTTGAGTATGTGGGGGTGGAAAGTTGAGGATATATCCTTGTTATCCATAATGTAGGTTATGGAGGATGGCTACAGTCATGCCTTAGACATTTGATGTGATTGAGGACAACTACGGTTGTACCTTGGATTAGAGGGTTGTGTATACCTTGGTTTCTAGTGTCGTGACCTATACTAAGGGCATACTAGTGGTTAGAAGCTTGACTATATGTCATTGTAGTGGCAACTTTGACTAATATGTCGCTACCTTTTTACTCATACTGACCGAGGGGAAGAGATATTAGGACATCAGCACTCCTAGATCTTGTACGGAACTGAATAGCCCTTTGCAGGGGTCAGTTAGAGTTTGGGTGGTACGACTCAAACTCCCCAGGGCATAATAAAAGATGTAATAGAGTCGTCTAGCAAATCTATTTAGGGTTATATATGGTGCTTCATATTTGATGATAACCCTTGTTGTTCTCTGTACATAGATATCATGTTTAATGCACTAAAAGATAGTAGATATTCTTATGTTGTGGATATGCTCATGTTATAAATGTGCACATAAAATAGTCATGTTTAAGTTGATAGAGATATTAGTACTGTTGGCTATGATTATGACATTCGTTATCACATGTTGTTAGCTATGCCTTTGTAACTAGAGATGTCTATACTAGTAATCATTCTTATGCAGATAGTTGTGCTTATATTGTTAGCTCTACTTATGATGTTGATATGTTCAGCTTGATAGACATGCTGATGTTGTTAGCTATGCTTATGATACTAGACTTATTCATGATGTTAGAGATGCTCACGCTGCTAGACTCCTTATATTGTTAATAGGGATATGAGAATAGTCTGTCTAATGAAGATAATTATTATCTGCTCCTTTATGTATTTTGTTAATCATCAGTTTTGTTGAGCTTATCTATTATATATGATTAAACTGATTAAACTGTCTCATTACCTAAAAATGTTGGAATCAATCAGCATTGTTGGAGGTTATATCTCTTGCTGGGACATGGATCTCACCCTTGTAGTTTGCCACATTTTTTTAGGTAATCAGAAGTGACGAAAACAAACCTGTGGCAGCAAAGATGAGATATAGTAATGAATATGTGAGAAAGTTGATTAGATGTCTCGTGTGTCCTAGAGTCGTCCCTGCTCTCTCAGGTTTGGGTAGGAAAAGTTTGTATATGGTGTTTCAAATGAATCTGAATTTTGTTAGCATGTTAATGTTTGTTGTGTGGCATATACAAATATTGTTCTCCTGTGTATATATGTTGTGACTAAGGCAATAGAACAATTTGTATCAAATTCTTGACATAGTATGGATATAAGAAAGATGTTGGGCTCTTATGCAAATGTTTTTGAGTGGGTGTTGACGTTGAAATCGGTTTTAATTTACCCATATTTTTAAGTATGTGGTTAATTGGTGATTGATTGTGTTTTATATTTTAAGTAATCTCGTTTAGTGTAATGGGTTCTTACAAGTTGATAGCAGAGCTTTAGGTTCACTGAGTCTATAGGGACACTAGGACTTAGGACTAGGATGATGTCAAAATTAGGAATATGACATAAAAATTTGGTGCATACTGCCTAATCTCAGTATTTGGGTGCCCTGGATAGGTATTCAATTATTGAAGAAAAGGTAAGTATGGAAATTAAAAACTCAATCAACCATGTAAACATACCCAAAATTTCAAGAACTATGAGGAATATGTTTTTAGAGGATTCTCCAATCATCTCAATGGTGGACTGACCATCTTTTTTGTTGAAGAATTATACACTTGTATGTAACTGTTAACAAATATAACTTCCTGATTGACCTTGTTACTGACCATATCTAAAATACCTTGAGATATCATCATTCAAAGCTTGCTACAACTTGTAAGACATGACCTGAACACTCTGTTCCTCATGTTCATAAATTATATTGATACATTGGTTAGTCTAAAGGACATAACCATAAACTCATCACGATCATGTAACTTATGTCATCCACTCTAACTCTTATGCATTAATATTTGATCCTAGATTTATCTTAAAGGAACAGGTAACACATGTCTGCTGATCAACAAACCATCTATCCTTGATAGTGTTCTTACCCAGCTATCACTAGACCATACACAACATTATAGAATCACTTTTATTTTTCCTTCCAAACAACATTTAGAGGGTCATCATCAACTCTCTCTCTCTATAAGGGAGAGGAATACTTGGAATGTTCATTTAATAAACATCTCCAACCTTCACATACTTCCTATACTGTTGATACATCTTGGATACTAGGATTCATTACCTTGGTATCCACCTCATGTGCTATAAGGAACTCACATCCTTATCTCATCTACTTTTACCAACATGATCAAATCTTAAGACATATAAGAGGAGTCTTTCTAATTATTGGAAGGCTCAAAAGTAAACTCATCACAAACTTTATGATCTTGGAACCACAGTCCAAGCAACCTTATGCTATAATAAGGTATCCACCTTCATTTTACAACATATCCACACATACCAAGTGGAAATGATCCACTTGAAAGCTGTGCCCTAGAAAGGAAAGACACAAAGGGAAACACTCTTCCCATGTCATAGTAGGATTGTTCAAGGGTCACTAGCAAAAATGTAACCAATTCTATTTTCATTATGCAGGTTACAACTTCTTATGTATCATTTTACCTTTTTCATTTTGGGTTCCTTGCCATTAGCATAGGAATCATCATGATTAACATATCTCATTACTCCTTCCTTGATGACTATTTATCACACTTGGATATTTTCTCATGTTTTATTATGTTTTTCAACCACTTATCCAGAGGTAAATCATCATAATCCAAAATTTCTTCATTAAACAAGGATCATTTCCCTTAATTTCTTTCACATGCCATGCTGATTTTACATTAAAATTTTCTTACATACATAGGTTGGTTTGAGATTAACTCAGGTTCCACTTTATTCCTTTGTCATTGTTCCCATTCATCTTCTCATTTTATACTTATCATAGGAATTCTCTCCATCTTATGTGAATTTCTTACCTTGAATCACTTTATAAGAACAGACTTATATGTCTTTTACTTTATTATCTTCTTGAATTACAACTTCAATAACTCCTCTTTTGCTTATTTGTATTCAGATTTTAATTTCATGTTATTGTATCTTTCCCTTATAGTCACCAAATATTCAAGTTTTGATAGATAATGATGAAATTCTCATCTTCTCTCGAGGTAATATTGAGTTATCTGCACCATGATTTTTTTATTCATTATGCTCTTTAGACTGTTTCAAAATGACTACTTGATCAGAGTAATAAAAAAGATAAGGAGCATAGAGATGAAACCTTGTAAAGTTACATATGATAAGAGATACATAATGTTCTATGATAAGAGTGAGCGAGTACGACTTTTGAGTAATGTGTTGATACAATATATATAATTTCAGGATGATAGCTAGAATTTAAAGTTGAAAGTTACTATTAGATTTGTACAGGTTGCACAACAAGTTTCTATGTGCCATATTTGCAAATGTCTTCTTATGTGGAGGTCTTTGTGCTGACCCAAGATAAGATATGTATGAATTGAAAGAGAAGAACATGACCTCTATAAGAGTGATGTGACATTACCATAATATGGAAGTAACCATGTGTAATATTGAGGATGGCGTCCATAATAAGTGTCCATGTATGTTTACCTTGGATTTTAGGGGCGAAATCCATGTTTGGGGTTTATGGTTGTGAGACCCCTAACCTTGCTTAAAGTGTTGAACAAGCTTAATTTTCATAATTGAATTCTTATAACCCTAATCTATCCTTGTGATATGCTTTTAAATCATAAGACACACTTAAGTTTCAAATTTGGTCCAATTTGGAAACTATTTGAGCAAGTTATGCAATTTTATGTACATTTTGGACTTCTATGCAATTTACCCAATAGAGGGGTTTTCTTTGCAATTTGTCACATGAGTTATGTTTCATAGTTATACTATCATTCTTGATCTTTTTTATCCATGGGGATCCTGGTTAAACCTTGATTTGAAGGTGTTTTCTCCAAGGGTATTTTAGGGTTTACCCCTACATGGATGAGCTACCTTTAGTAGCTATCAACTAATGAATTATTTGATTGGCTTGGAAATTCAACAAAGGAGATCTAAGCAGGTCTATATGTATGGTGGGGGAGCTTCTTGTGTGTGTGATGGTATATTCTTAATAGTTTAAGGCCATGGACACTTGGAAAGATACTAGAACTTCAACTTTTTTCTTCTTCTTTATCTTAAAGTTTTATATACTTATCCCTAAGCACCCAAACGAACCATTTTCTCTCCATAACTTCCCTCCTCCTATGAACCTCATTCTCCTTCTGTGCTTCTATGAAATGTTTTTCCAAGGAAGAAGAAAGTGGGGATCTTCTTGGGGGAAAAAGCTATAGGGTTGCAATTTACTTCCTTTTAGGTTTTAAAAAGTTTCCTTCTAGTGATCTTGATCTAAAAGAGTAAGAATCCCCTTCTTTCCTCCATTTATTTCTTTTTTATCCTTCCTCATACCTTTCTTCAGGTTGGAACCTTGTTGTTCCATGGTAAAAATTGTTCTAAAGCTCTAAAACCCTACCTTTCTTGCTCCTTATGCTTAGAGTTTGCTCATTTGATGAAGAAAGGTGCTAGATGGACGAGTTCACAACTTATGCTTGGATTTCCTACTATACCTACTCATATTTTCTTCTATTTGAGAGTTTATCTTCCAATTCAAGGCAAGTTTTATAACTTGAAATACATTTATTGCTTACCATAAGCTTGCTAGCTCATGTTCTTGTTTGAAAATGGTGATCCATGCACTAAAAAGCTATGCTTGACTTGGATTTTGATTTTTATAATATTCCCTATTCTGATTTTAGTTCTAGATGCACCTGTATTCATGCGTCCATTATTCCTAAGGTATTATATGACTTGTATCAGGTTGGTTTGACAACCAATGATGCTAAACACCTATCAACCAATGGTCAATTTTAATTTTAGGGTTTAAAGCTGTTTTCTTCTATAAACACATGACTCAATGGTGGTAGCATTGCAACAACCGATAGTATTATCTTCATGATAACTCATGGTGGTGACCAAGTGTGTCAACTGACATTCACCCCTTAGGTCAGGTGTTGTCCTAATTAGAAGCTTAGTGATTAACAACTAAGTACCCTAATGCTATCAATCAATGGTGATATTAGTTTGATATTCAATGGTGATTAATGAATATAGTGCTGATCTAACAACCTATGGTGACTTAACGGTCACTAGTGATGGTGTATCAGCTCCCCACAACCTATGTTGAGTTAAGCATGTAGTTGTAGCATCAATTAAGCCTTAAACCAATAGTTTCTTGGGTCATTTGATGCAATGATCGAACCTATACTCCAATTGATGGTTTTAATGTATGAACTTGACATAATGGTTAAGATCTAAAGTTTCTTCATCCAGTAAATTGGAATGATGCGTAAATGTAAAATGTTGGTCCTGATAAAGTGATTTAAATGCTTTCCTTTATGAGACCAACTTAAGAAGCTCATTTACTGACAACTTGTTTTAAATAAACAATCGCTTGTGGGTTTTACCCTACTCTCAATGGAAATTTTTATGTTGTTAATCAAGGGATGTCTATGGTTAGATGGTGACTCTTTCTAGAGCACAATTCAATGAATTCATAGGCGGTTTGTTCAAGATGTTTACTTATGTAAATAACCAATGACTTTATCTTTTCAACATTTAATGGTTAAAAGTTGATGCCTCAATATTCCCATTATTTTGGGTGAAGCCTATAGTGTAATGTTATGATTCTAATGATGAGAATTTGATGGTTCAATGCCTTAAACTTGTAGTATTACCCTTACCCTTATATGACTATGATTGATAATCACCATAATGAATTAATGGGTAACCCTAATGAGGTATAGCTTGTTATACCTAGCTTTAATATAACTAAATGATGGTAATTGGGTATGAATAGTCTTTGAATGATTTATACAATCATAGAGTACTCTCTTATTGTTGTTGAAACCTTAGTATGCTATAACCTGATTGTTACACCTTGATTTATGTGTGGGTTCCTACTTGAGAATAGTATGGAATCTGATGGTGATGCTTCACCTTATGCATCCATGATCCAATGGGGATGCCGTGAGTTAGGGTTTGGGTATAAGTGTTGATTAGTAACATTAATATAATTTATCTTGTTGAACCTAACTCTAATGTAAATATATAAAGATGAGTACTCATGTTTACCATTCTTATATGATGGAATGATGGTGAAATAACCTCTTTAATATTATCATAACCTTAATACGTTGATTGATGGTTATCATAGCCACATGGTTGATACTTTCTTATGCTAAACATGTGCATTATGAATACAATGAGCGTTAATCATATCTAGATTCCTTACTTGTTGATGTAATAAAGGAATGTTCTTAATGTTAATATAACCCTGCTATGATTGTTTATGAATATCTTCTAGCTCATTAATGCAATATTGTGTTGATCCGGTGTATTATATGTAAGCAATGCTGTTGAGCCTTGTTAATGATGATCTTGCAATAAGGCATGGAAAGATAATGATGTTCTTGTAGGGAATAGTATGATGGTCTTAATGACCTTTGGGCATGGTTGAGCCGGGAGCCTTGAATGAGGTGTAATCCTCTTATGTTGATAAGGGTTGATACCCTATGATATTGTGAAAAGGATTTATATCTTGTGATAGAATGATGACTAGTGTAGTCTCATGAATGGCAAGTGAATAGTACCATGTGATGATGAGATGAGAAATTATTTTTCACACATTTTATATCTTTTGAAGTTGTGATATTTATATACTTTCTCGAACTGAATTAGGGTTTGTATGTCCACTTGTTTGATACAACCTTAATTCACCCAATTGGCATAACTAATCAAGTGAAACTCTAATCATGTAGTGCCCTATGCTGTAGAGCCATCTTCAGTGTCAAAACTTGTTGGATGGTGAAATGAGTATTCCTATGGGAAACTCATAGTGCATACTATTGAGTATGTGGAGGTAGCAAGTTGAGGATATATCCTTGTCATCCACAATGCAGGTTATGGAGGATGGCTATGGTCATGCCTTAGACATTTGATGTGATTGAGGACAACTGTGGTTGTACCTCAGATTAGAGGGTTGTGTATACCCTGGTTTCTATTGTCATGACCTGTACCAAAGGCAGACTAGTAGTTAGAAGCTTGACTATATGTCGTTGTAGTGGCAGCTTTGAGTGATATGTCACTGCATTTTTACTCGTACTAACTGAGGTGAAGAGATCTTAGGATACTGTCACTCCTAAATCTTATACAGAATCGAATAGCCCTTCACAGGGGTCGGTTGGACTTTGGGTGGTACGACTCAAACTCCCCAAGGCATAATAAAAGATGAAATACAACCGTGTAGCAAATCTATTTAGGGTTATATACGATGCTTCATATTGGATGATGACCCTTGTTATTCTCTGTACATAGATATGATGTTTAATGCATTAAAAGATAGTAGATATTCTTATGTTGTGGATATGCTCATGTTATAAATGTGTACATACAATAGTCATGTTTAAGTTGATAGAGATATTATTACTTTTGGCTATGATTATGACATTCGTTATCACATGTTGTTAGCTATGCTTATATTGCTAATTATGCCTTTGTAACTAGAGATGCCTATATTGCTAATCATGCTTATGCAGATAGTTGTGCTTATATTGTTAGCTCTAATTATGATGTTGATATGTTCAACTTGATATACATGCTGATGTTGTTAGCTATGCTTATGATACTAGACTTATTCATGATGTTAGAGATACTCATGCTGCTAGACTCCTTATACTATTAATAGGGATATGAGAATAGTTTGGCTAATGAAGATAGTTATTATCTGCTCCTTTATGTATTTTGTTAATCATCAGTGTTGTTGAGCTTATTTGTTATATATGATTAAAATTCTTAAAATGTCTCATGATGGGGACATGGGTCTCACCCTTGTGGTTTGCCACATTTTTTTAGGTAATTAGAAGCGACGGAAACAAACTTGTGGCAGATAAGAGGAGATAAAGTAATGAATCTATGAGAAAGTTGATTAGATGTCGTGTGTGTCCTAGAGTCGTACCTGTACTCAGGTCTGGGCAGGAAAAGTTTGTATATGGTGTTTCAAACGAATCAGAATTTGGTTAGCATGTTAATGTTTATTGTGTGGCATATACAAATATTGTTCTCCTGTGTATATATGTTATGACTAAGGTGATAGAATAGTTTGTATCAAATTCTTGGCATAGTATGGATATAAGAAAGATGTTGGGCTCTTATGCAAATATTTCTGAGCGGGTGCTAGTGTTGAAATCAGTTTTAATTTACCCATATTTTTGGGTATGTGGTTAATTGGTGATTGATTGTGTTTTATTTTTTGAGTAATCTCATTTAGTGTAACAGGTTCTTACAAGTTGGTATCAGAGCTTTAGGTGCACTGAGTCTATAGGGACACTAGGACTTAGGACTAGGTTGATGTCAAAATTAGGAATATGACATAAAAATATGGCACATATTACCTAATCTCAGTATTTGGGTTCCCTGGCCAGGTATTCAATTATTGAAGAAAAGGTAAGTATGGAACTCTTAGATTGTTATCTTTTTTATTACTCTGATCAAGTAGTCATTTTGAAATAGTCTAAAGGAGCATAATGGATCAAAAATCATGGTGCAGATAACTCAATATTACCTCGAGAGAAGATGAGAATTTCATCATTATCTATCAAAACTTGAATATTTGGTGACTATAAGGGAAAGTTACAATAACATGAAATCTAAATCTGAATACAAATAAGCAAAAGAGGAGTTCTTGAAGATGTAATTCAAGAAGATAATAAAGTAAAAGACAGATAAGTCTGTTCTTATAAAGTGATTCAAGGTATGAAATTCACATAAGATGGAAAGAATTCCTATGATAAGTATAAAGTGAGAAGATAAATGACAATGATGATAAAGGAATAAAGTGGAACCTAAGTTAATCTCAGACTAAACTATGTATGTAAGAAAATTTTAATGTAAAATCAACATGGCATGTGAAAGTTATTAAAGGAGATGATCCTTGTTTAATGAAGAAAATTTGGAATATGATGATTTACCTCTAGATAAGTGGTTGAAAAACATAATAAAACAAGAGAACATATCCAAGTGTGATAAATAGTCATCAAGGAAGGAGTAATGAGATACGTTAATCATGATGATTCATGTGCTAATGGTAAGGAACCTAAAATAAAAAAGGTAAAATGATACATAAGAAGTTATAACCTGCATAATGAATATAGAATTGGTTACCTTTTTGCTAGTGACCCTTAAACAATCATGCTATGATATGGGAAGTATGTTTCCATTTGTGTATTTCCTTTCTAGGGCATATCTTTTAAGTGGATCATTTCCACTTGGTATGTGTAAATTCATTGTGAACATGAAGGTGGATAGCTTATTATAGCATAAGGTTGCTTGGACTATGGTTCCAATATCATAAAGTTTGTGATGAGTTTACTTTTGAGCCTTCCAATAATTAGGAAGGCTCCTTTTATATGTCTTAATATTTGATTATGTTGGTAAAAATAGATGAGATAAGGGCGTGAGTAACTTATAGCACATGAGGTGGATACTAAGGTAATGAATCCTAGTATCCAAGATGTATCAACATTATGGGAAGTATGTGAAGGTTGGAGATGTTTATTAAATGAACATTCCAAGTATTCCTCTCCCTTGGAGAGAGTGAGATAGTTGATGACGACCCTCTAAATGTGAAGGAAGGAAAAACAAAAGTGATTCTATAATGTTGTGTATGGTCTAGTGATAGCTGGGTAAGAACACTATCAAGGATGGATGGTTTGTTGATCAGTAGACGTGTTACTGTGTTCCTTTAAGATAAACCTAGGATCAAATATCAATGCATAAGAGTTAGAGTGGATGACATAAGTTACATGACCGTGATGATTTTATGGTTATGTCCTTTAGACTAACCAATGTAATAATATAATTTATGAATAGGGGGAACAAAGTGTTCATTTCATGTCTTACAAGTTGCAGCAAGCTTTGAATGATGACATCTCAAGGTATTTCAGAGATGGTCAGTAACAAGGTCAATCAAGAAGTTATATTTGTTAACGATTACATACACGTGTATGATTCTTCAACCAAACAGATGGTCAGTCCACCATTGAGATGATTGGAGAATCCTCTAAAAACATATTCCTCATAGTTCTTGAAAATTTGGGGATGTTTACATGGTTGATTGAGTTGTTAATTACAACAACCATTAAAGGAGCATAGAGATGAAACATTATAAAGTTACATATGATAAGAGATACATAATGTTCACTATTTGATAAGAGATAGAGTATGACTTTTGAGTAATGTGTTGATACAATATATATAATTTTAGGATGATAGCTAGAATTTAAAGTTGAAAGGTACTATTAGATTTTTATAGGTGGCACAACAAGTTTCTATGTTTCCTATTTGCAAATGTCTTCTTATGTGGGGGTCTTTGTGCTGACCCAAGATAAGATATGTATGAATTGAAAGAGAAAAACATGACCTCTATAAAAGTGATGTGACATTACCATAATATGGAAGTAACCATGTGTAATATTGAGAATGACGTGCATGGGTCCATGTATATGTACTTTGGATTTCAGGGGCAAAATTCATGTTAGGGGTTTATGGTTGTGAGACCCCTAACCTTGCTCAAAGTGTTGAACAAGCTTAATTATCACAATTGAATTATTATAACCCTAATATATCCTTGTGATACAATTTTAAATCATAAGACAAGATTAATTTTCAAATTTGGCCCAATTTGGACACTATTTGAGCAAGTTATATTAGGATTTACCCCTTCATGGATGAGCTACCTTTAGTAGCTATCAACTAATGAATTATTTGATTAGCTTGGAAATTAGAAAAAGGAGATCTAATCAGGTCTATATGGATGGTTGGGGATCTGCTTATGTGTGTGCTTGTATATTCTTAATAGTTTAAGGCCATGGACACTTGGAAAGATACTAGAACTTCAACTTTTTTCTTCTTATTTATCTTAAAGTTTTATATACTTAACCCTAAGCATACAAACAAACCATTTTCTCCCCACCACTTCCCTCCTCCTATGAACCTCGTTCTCCCTCTATGCTTCTAAGAAGTTCCTATCCAAGGAAGAAGAAATTGGGGATCTTCTTGGGGAAAAAGCTCTATGGTTGCAATTTACTTCCTTTTAGGGTTTAAAAAGCTTCCTTCTAGTGATATTTACCTAAAAGAGTAAGAATTCCCTTCTTTCCTCCATTTATTTCTTTGTTATCCTTCCTCCTACCTTTCTCCAGGTCAAAACCTTGCTGTTTCATGGTAGAAATTTCTCTAAAGCTGTAAAACCCTACCTTTCTTGCTCCTTATGCTTAGGGTTTGATCATTTGATGAAGAAAGGTGCTAGATGGATGAGTTCACAGCTTATGCTTGGATTTCCTACCCTACCTTCTAATGTTTTCTTCTGTTTGGGAGTTTATCTTCTAATTAGAGGCAAGTTTTATAACTTGCTTCAAATTTATTGTTTACCATAAGCTTGCTTCACATTTATTGCTTACCATAAGCTTGCTAGCTCATGTTCTTGCTTGAAAATGGTGAGCCATGCACTAAAAAGCTATGCTTGACTTGGATTTTGATTTTTATAATGTTCCCTATTCTGATTTCAGTTTTAGATGAACCTGTATTCATGTGTACATTATTTCTAAGGTATAATATGACTTGGATCAGGTTGGTTTGACAACCAATGGTGCTAAACACCTATCAACCAATGGTCAATTTTAGGATTTAAAGTTGATTTCTTCTATAAACACATGATTCAATGGTGGTACCATTGCAACAACCGATGGTGCTGTCTTCATGACAACTGATGGTGGTGACCAAGGGTGTCAACTGACGTTCACCCCTTAGGTCAGGTGTTGGCCTAATTAGAAGCTTAGTGATTAATAACTAAGTACCCTAATGATGCTATCAATCAATGGTGATATTAGTTTGATATTCGATGGTGATTAATGAATATAGTGCTGATCTAACAACCTATGGTGACTTGATGATCACTACTGATGGTGTATCAGGTCTCCACAACCTATGGTGAGTTAATCATGTAGTTGTAGCATCAATTAAGCCTTAAACCAATGGTTTCTTGGGTCATTTGATGCAATGGTCGAACATATACTCAAATTGATGGTTTTAATATATGAACTTGACCTAATGGTTAAGATCTAATGTTTATTCATCCAATAAATTAGAATGATGCATAAATCTAATATTTTGGTCCTAATAAAGTGATTTAAATGGTTCCCTTAATGAGATCAATTTAAGAAGCTCATTTACCGACGACTTGTTTTAAATAAACAATCGCTTGTGGGTTTTACCATACTCTCAATGGAACTTTTTATGTTGTTAATCAAGGGATGTCTAGGGTTAGATGGTGACTCTTTCTAGAGCACAATTCAATGAATTCATAGGTGGTTTGTTTAAGATGTTTACATATGTAAACGATCGATGGCTTTATCTTTTCAATATTTAATGGTTAGAAGTTGATGGGTCAATATTCCCATTGTTTTGGGTGAAGCCTATAGTGTAATGTTATGATTCTAATGATGAGAATTTTATGGTTCAATGCCTTAAACTTGTAGTCTTACCCTTACCCTTATATGATTATGATTGATAATCACCATAATGAATTAATGGGTAACCCTAATAAGGTATAGCTTATTACCTTGCTTTAATATAACTAAATGATGGTAATTGGGTATGAATAGTCTTTGAATGATTAATACAATCATGGAGTACTCTCTTATTGTTGTTGAAACGTTAGTATGCTTTAACCTGATGGTTGCACCTTGATTTCTATTTCGGGTTCATACTTGAGAATAATACGGAATATGATGGTGATGCTTCACCTTATGCATCCATGATCCAATGGGGATGTCGTGAGTTAGGGTTTGGGTATAAGTGCTGATTAGTAACATTAATATAATTTATCTTGTTGAACCTAACTCTAATGCAATTAGATAAAGATGAATATTCATGTTTAACATTCTTACATGATGTAATGATGGTGAAATAACCTCCTTAATATGATCATAACCTTAATATGTTGATTGATGGTTATCATAGCCACATGGTTGATACTTTCTTATGCTAAACATGTGCATTATGAATATGATGTGCATTATGAATATTATGACTAAGGTGATAGAACAATTTGTATCAAATTCTTGGCATATTATGGATATAAGAATGATGTTGGGCTCTTATGCAAATGTTTCTGATTGGGTGCTGACGTTAAAATCAGTTTTAATTTATCCATATTTTTGGGTATGTGGTTAATTGGTGATTGATTGTGTTTTATGTTTTGAGTAATCTCATTTAGTGTAATGGGTTCTTACAAGAGTAGTCCACACAAACCATTAAAACTCATGTTGTTCTAGAAGAGTAGAAAGGAAGGAGTTGTTCCCTTCTAGTTGGTATACTAGCACCAACTTACTCTCCCACAATTGTTCTCCCTTGCTATCCCTCCCTTTATCAGGTAGGACTTTCTCGGGTTCTCTTGGTTATCACAACCAGAGAAGACAACAATTGTCAGAGCAACTAATGTTGTCTCTAGGAAGCCCCCAGTACCCCTCTATTTATAGGAGGGTTAAGGTCAGGGTTCCCAGTCTGTGCGGAAGTCAAAGGGTATAAGATTTCAAGAAATTTGCATCCTACAAATGGCAAAACAATCAGTTCACGGGTGAACTGATCAGTTGACATGCAAGCCAATCGATTCAACCCTTGAACCAATCATTCGTCATGTCTCCCAATTGAAATTGTATTGGAAATTATAATTCAATTAATGCATAACATGACGTCAACACTAATCCTTGATGCAATTGAATGATCCATGGACCGGTCATTTGACGACCTTGAGCCGAACCGTTCACTCAATGAATTGGTTAGTTCATACCCTGGTTCATGCAGAATTCGGCCAATGCAATCTCCAATCAATCTGACACTTCAACCATTGATTCAACACTTGAACTGGTCAGTTCAGAGTTCAGTCAGTCAATTAAATTATATATTTGAACACTTTTAGTAATCATATTAAACATCATTCATGAAAAAAATCCTATTCCAAGTGTATATATGTGTGTGACCCTATGGATTCCAAGTTACATTGGCAGTGAATGTCCATAACTAATTTATGACACCACAAGTAATGAGGGATATCTAGCAACACATCATTGCTATCCAAGTAAATGGAAAGTTGAAGAACAAGTTCAGCCTACAATCTGTGGTTGGTGTTATAGTGGTTTGTATAGTTCCTTTGTCACTAACATCTAGATTAAACTCAAGGCATGAAATCGTCATCCTTTTCAATGTTCAATCTCTATTCCGTGAACTATTATAGATTGTTTGAGACATATGTAAGCTCAAAATCACATATTGACTCACATGAGCATGGCCATGCATTCCTCAGTCTCACTAATCAAATGGCCTGTATATCATACTCTTGTAGGAGGGATAAATCCCATCTATGTCACCCACAGTCATTCCCATGTGTCATAGTGCATCCTATCATCACCTTTATGGCAACCCTTATTCAAGATCATGTTTGATGATGTCAAAGTACACTAAACAACATGTGATGAGTGTAGTGATTTTAGGTCTAAGAACCACAATCACCACCAACACTATAGGAGATGATTATGACTACCAATCATGGTTTCCATGTGTCATCACTCTTATGGTGGGTCTGTCCGATATACTATTCTCTAAAAAGTATCTATGTGTTTGGTTTGATATCACATATCATAACTAATGAGATTTTTTCATCAACAAACACACACTCTAGTCTTATGTGTTATTGTTGTCTATCATCCTTCCATAGTAACATCCGACTAGGGACATAACAAGAATGTATATACTCTTAGCATCTACATGATCTCATTGTTGAGGTCATTAAACTAAAGACACGTCATTGAATAATATCATTCTTTGTATTTCTTCCAAAGAATCTCCTAATTGTTCCAGAGCAACTATAAAGAGATTCTTTAGACATTTGTTATGTTACATCATTATCTCATAACTGAATAAAACATAATAAATTGGAAGATTGTCTTTGTTAGTAATCAAATCATTTACAAGATATGTCATTACAATCATCACATGATTGAATCTATGGGCATACATACCAATAAACTCTCACTTGCACTTAGAGACAATTACCCATGAACTTAATTCCAAGTGATCTAACATGACCTTCATGCTTTTGTTGCGAAAGTGCTTTTGTCAAGGTGTCAACCACAGTGCTCTTGGTAGGTACTCTACAAATCTTCACATCTCCTCATTGTACGATCTCTTGTATGAGATGGAATCACCTTTGTATATGTTTGGAACACTAATGCCATCTGGGTTCCTTAGCTTTTGCAATAGCTCCATTGTTGTTAGACTATATCTCAATTACATTGATGATGCTTGGAACCACCCCAAGTTCTGAGATGAATTTCTTGATCCAAACATCCTCCTTTGTTGCATTCAATGTTGTAATATACTCAGACTCTATTGTATAATCCACAACAATTTCTTGCTTGGAACTCTTACATCTCACAACTCCATTGTTTAGGTAAAACACAAATCCAGATTGCGCTCTGTAATCATCATTTTCGTTTGGAAGCTTACATCAGTGTAACCTTTTACCACCAACTATTTGTAAGGACCTTGATCCACGTTTTGGGATAACCCTATTTGTTTTGCCTAAGTATGTTGCTTAGAACCTTGCTCTAATCATCTGAGATGTAATTAGGGCATGTAGAAATCTTAAATTTCATGTTTGAGCTTGTTTGGATGATGCTTGTGTTTTGTGGCATGGTTTTGGTGTAGATTGCAATTCACCCAGAGTAGGGGTTTATGTGCAATTTTACCACCTCTAGAGTGTTCCTTCTCTCTCTTGGCATCATCTAGAGTAGAGAGAGAGATGGGTGCCTTGTTTGGGTGTTGGTTATGAGGTAACATCCTTGGTGATGTTTAGAACACATGAGTGAGATGTGTTTTGCTATTAGATGTGTTATCTCAGGTTAGAGAGCCTTAGAGAGGCTATGTATCGGTTTGTGAGTGTGTAGGGTTATGGAATATTGGTTTGTGAGTGTCTAGGGTTATGCCATATCAGTTTGTGAGTGTAGGGTTATGGCATATCAGTTTGGGAGTGTGTAGGTTTTGGCATATTATGTTAGTGAGGTCGTGACCTTGGTAGGAAACCAAGAGGGTGAGATCTAGCCTAGATCATATCACCATGTCTTGCCTGTTGTTGCATGTGGCCCCTTTTTGTGTACAAGTGTCACCTTGGATCCTAAGGTGATGACACCTCTCCCATGATCTCTCCCTCACCCCCTAGTATATAGTCTTCTTTCCATCCATGCAAGATGATCCTTTTGACCATTCTTGCTTTCTCTCCTTCTTGGTGGATGAACTTGAGAGGCTTTAGGATTAGAGAGGTTCTCTTGGAGCTTAGAGGACGAGTCCCAAGCTTGTGGTGTCCCTTTATCATCTTTCTTCTTCTACCTTGGTAAGATATGTTTCCTAACTCTCTTCTTCTTCTTGGCCATGGATCATGAGTAACTCCTTTTCATCTCGAGCTATCTTAACCTTGGTCTCATATTCTTCCTTGGAGGTGTTGTGGCGATCAAGTGGAGGGTCATCTTCAACATTGAGATCGTGAGCTTGAAGCTTGACCTAGGAGCTTGGATCTTGGTGGTGATCCTTGAGGCGGGTTATATAACACTTACCCTTCTTTATTATTTTCACTCTTTCATATGCCTATATTGTTTCTCATCTCTAAATCATTCATCTCCTATATGTTAGTAGTTTATGATGGTCTTGAGAACTATTTTGGTGAAGGAATCTCATTTAGTTTGTTGTCCACATCTTATATCTTCTTGCCATGATAATATATGAGCTAGTGTCCTATATCTCAAGGTTGAAGATGACAAGTCGACACATACACTAAGTTGTGAGTGGTCGTCATGACTTGTGGTTCTTAACCCGTCATGATCTAGAGGAGCTAAACTGACATGCTTGTTAGCCGAAATCTTAGCCCGATAGGATGAGGATGCTAACCCATCATGACCAAGATGATATCTTGTGAGATGGTATGCTTTGAGTGCTAAATCGTGATGCCCTTGGGTGAGTAAGTGGCCGACATGACAATGCCCTAAACCTAACAACCCGTCACACCTCTAACTCGTCACAAGCATGATGGGCAACACACTCCTTGGAACCTTGGCTGACACACTAGAGGATGGCATGGCTGATACATATGCCTAACCCGACACCCTTTCAAGTAGGGTTAAACCGACATGCCTTGGTGAGGTTAACCCCTTGTGCCTTGCATAGAGGTGGTCAACATGTTATTGTGGTGAGAAGTTGACACTCAATGTCAAGCATCAACCTGGCACCTTGAGTGCTAAATCGATACACCTCAAGTGTATCCAACCCAACATGCTTAGACTGATGCTAAACTGACATCCCTAGGTGAGCTTGCCAGACACACCTTGGTGTGGTCAGGCCGATACATGTAGATGATAAACTGGGATCCCTCTAGCCATATGAAACCGTTATCTTGTGATGGTAGTCATGATACATCATGGGGTTATATGGTATGATACGATACCCTGTGAGATGTTTGCATGAGAAACCAATGAGTGTTGTTTTCTATGACATTTAATCTCACAACATATGCTATAGTGATAATGGTAATGATGAATGGAGGTTGGTTATTGATCCAACCCTATAAACCCTAATTGGTTAAAAAGAACCCTAACCCTTATGATGTAGTGTGAATGGCATAAATGTTTATGGGATGGTAGCAATGATGAAGTATTATCCTTCTTGTTATAAATCTCTAACCATGCAAGCAACATAAGTTGATAAGCATAGATAGAAAAGAGCTATGGTGTTTATGATATTATTAAATGGGCCTTATGAGGCATGTTAGATGTTGGTACCACAAAAAGAGGAGTAAATGGGTCTTATGACCTAATGATGGTTTATTGTCTAATATGAGGTGATAATTTTCTCAACAACGAGAAGAGGGGTTGCTACCCCAAAGTATGTACTCCTTGTAATGAAAGATATAGTGAATGACAAGCATCAAGTGATAATATTATGAGATCACACCTTAAATGCTCAGATATTTTCTGGTAATGTGTTATGCCCTTATCTTGGTAAGAACTTGTTTAAAGTTTGTATGTTATAACTTTATTGATGCTAAACAACACTCAAATGACCTAACTAATCAATTGTAACTTAATCTTGTAGCTTGCCATGTGCCATAGATCCATTCAGTGTCAACTTTTGTTGGATGGTGAAATGAGTTTAACTCGGAGTGCATATTTTTGAATATGAGGGGTTCTAGTCGAGTATCCCCTTGAATCCTTAATTACAAATTGAGTGAGACGACCGTGCATGAGTCGATCTTGTTGTGATATGGATGGCCATGCGTGAGCCACTCCTTGTTAGAGTGGCCATGCGTGAGCCTGTGCTTATAGAGTCGTTACTTGTACCAAGGTGGACTGGGTGTTGATATATGTGGACGACCATGCATTAGCTGTTCCTTCAGTTGACCAGGAGTCACTTGTGTAGTTGACTGACATGTCTCTACGGTATTGCTCATGTACTGACCATGAGGTTTGATGAGGTCATGGATTTTGGCTCTTCCATTAGACCTTGTATGGCACCTACTTTGACTTAGAAGTGGTCGCTTGGATTTGGGTTGTATGACTCGAATCCTCGGGGAAAATAAAATACGTAAACAATCATGTAGTATACTTGTATAGGATTAAATGCAGAAAGATTGGATGAGGCCATGCTTGATTTTATACAATTTTGTTAGTAGAAATTATACATGTTCTTCATATTCCTTTTAAATTGTTAAGATGTTTCATGATCCAGTAGTAATTTCTTATCCTGTTAATAATGATTACCTACTTATCATGGTTGTAACTTTACTACTTACTTTAATCATCTTATCTGTGATAATAATAGAGTTGGTGGATAGTTATATCTCCGGATGAGATTTGGAATCTCACCCCGTGGGTTTCCCACATCCTTTTTAGGTGGACGTCACGAGGAGACAGAGATCATGCAGCAGAGGTCGAGAAGCAGCAAGAAAGACAATGGCTGGCAAGGTTGGAAGTATTGTTGGATGTCTTTTGATGTTAGAGTCCTAGAGTTGTGCATGTACACTCAGGTCTTTGGGAATGTTTTGTAGATGTGATTTCGATATATGGTTGGCTTGTGTGTCCCTTTTTGTGCACAATTGTGGTGGATATATGTATATATGTTCCAAAATAGATTTTCTTGTAACAGGTTGATGGCACATCCGATAAGTCCTTGTGACATGAAAGGACTCGTATGTAAAGGTTTTTGCTATTTGACAATTTTATGAAAATGGGTTTTAATTTTCTGTATTTTCCTATGATCCACTATAGTTAATCATGATTTGTTTTGAGTAATATCGCTTATGTGGCGCGGGGCATCACACTGTTCCTCTCCATCATAGATTAGGCACTAATCCTTAGTTCTTCTCAAGTACTTAAGGATGTTGTTCATGGTTGTCTAGTGAGCATCACCTAGATTTTACTGATATCTCCTCATCATGCTCAAAGCGTATGAGACATCAGGACAAGAACAAAACATTGCATACATGATATATCCAATTGCAGATGCATATGGAGTCATGTTCATGGGTTCCCTTTTTTCACAAGAGCTGGGACATTGAGCTCTAAAGATGGCAACTCCATGAGACATGGATATGTTTCCTCTTGAGTCCTCCATGTTGATTCTCTTCAATACTTGGTCAATGTATGTGGTCTGACTTAGTCCAAGAAGTCTTCTAGATATATGTTTATAGATCTTGATTCCTAAGATGTAGGATGCTTCGCCTAAGTCCTTCATAGAGAATGTATTTCCAAGCTAGGTCTTTACTTTCTGTGAAGTAGGGATGTCATTCCCCATCAATAGTATGTCATCTACATACAATATGAGGAATACTATCATGATCCACTAACCTTCTTGTACACACAAGGTTCATCTTTATTTTGACTGAAGCCAAACTCTTTGACTGCTTTGTCAAATCAAAGATTCAAGCTCTGAGATGCTTGCTACAATCCATAGATTGACCTTTGTGGTTTACAGACTTTATTTGCATCCTTTAGATTTATAAAACCTTTAAATCATGCCATGTACACATCCTTAAGAAGATTCCCATTAAGGAATGTGGTTTTAGCACCCACCTGCCAAATCTCATAGTCATGATAAGATGCAATGGAAAGCATGATCCTGATGGACTTAACCATGGAAACGGGAGAAAAGGTTTCGTCATAGTCAACACCCTTAACTTGTATGAAACCCTTTTTCACCCAATATTTCCTTATAGGTTCGTACTTTACCATCCATGTCAATCTTCTTCTTGAAGACCCATTTGCACCCTATGGGTTTTACCCCTTCAGGTGGATCCACCAAGGTCCATACCTTGTTGGTGTACATGGACCATCTCAGATCTCATGGCCTCAAGCCATTTCTTGGACTCTAGTCCCTTAGTAGCTTCTAGATAGGTTGTTGACTTATCATCTTTGACAACCTCACCACCTTCTTGAGTCACAAGATAACCAAATCTTTTAGGCTCAAGGCGTGTCTTGCTAGATCTATGAGGTTCCTCTGTTACTTGAGGAATTTGAGATTCCACAATGACTTGTGATTCTCCTTGTTCCTCTTATACATCTACTGGTTCAATGTTTTCTTGTTGGTCTCGAACCTTTTCGAGTTCTACTTTCCTCCCACTGATTCCTTTGGAATTAAATTCTTTTTCTAGGAATGCAACATCTATGGCAACAAACACTTAGTTGTCAGATAGGGAATAAAAGTAATATCCTTTTATTTCCTTAGGAAATCCAAAAAAATAACATTTCTCTGATTTGGGTCCCAACTTTTTGGGAAACTGCTTTCTCACATAAGCTTCATAACCCCAAATTTTCATAAAAGACACGTTCGGACGCTTACCATACCATATCTCATATGGCGTCTTTTGAACCAAATTAGATGGCACACTGTTTAGTGTAAATGTGTCCGTCTAAAGAGCAAAACCCCAGAAGGTAGTCGGAAGTTCAGCTAAACTCATCATTGATCACACTATATCTAGCAATGTGTGATTCCTTCTTTCTGATACACCATTATGTTGTAGTGTTCCAGGTGGAGTCCATTGTGATACAATACCACAGGCTCATAGAAGGTCCTCAAATTCTTATCTTAAGTATTCTCCACCTCAATCAGAATGAACTGCCTTAATACTCTTCCCAAGTTGGTTTTGTAATTCATTCATGAAATCCTTGAACTTTTCAAGGGTTTCTAACTTATGTTTCATTAGGTAAACATAACCATACCTACTGAAGTCATCAATGAAGGTAATGAAGTACTGATACCCACCTCTATTAGTTTTTCTAAAAGGGCTACATAAATTAGTATGTATGAGTCCTAATAGATCACTATCCCTCTCATTGTTACTAGTGAAATGAGTCCTAGTCATCTTGCAAACAAACAAGATTCACATGTCTCTATTAATTCAAAATCAAAAGATTCCAGATAACCATCTTTATGGAGTCTAGATATGCAATTCTCATTGATGTGCCCTAGACAACAATGCCAAAGATGTGTTTTGCTTGAGTTATTGAGTTTTAATCTTTTAGTATTTACATTATAAATATTTGTCTTTATATCCAACAAATAAAGACCATAAGACATTGGGGCACTGCCATAAAAGATCTCACCTTTTAAAATTGAACATCGACCATTCTTAATTTGAAAATCATATCCATCCTTGTCCATACCAGATACATAAATGATGTTTTTATTTATGGTAGATACATAATAGAAGTTCATTAACTCTATTACAAGACATGTGGGTAGAGATAAATTATAGGTTCCAAATGCACTGGCAGCAACTCTTGCTCCATTTGTGACTCACATTTTGACCTCAGCCTTTCTTAAAGGACTACTTCTTTTTAGATTATGCATATTTGAGCATATGTGAGATCTACATTCGATATCTAGTACTCAAGATGAAGAAGTAGATAAGTTTATCTCAATAATATATATATCGGAAGTGGATATCTCTATCCCCATATTCTTCTTCTTGAATGCCTTCAAGTACACATGATATATTATTCCTCTTGTACTTTTCTTTCTCCTTATCTTGAGTGCTGAAGATTTGGATTGATGCTTAGCCTCAAAACTCTTCATGGCTTTGCTTTCATCCTTGGACTCCATTTTGTTGATCATCATCATGGATTTGTCCTTCTTCATTCTTTCTTTGGCATTAATCAGCACGCCAAGCAAATTTGACAATAATATGACTGTATTATTCAAGTGGTAACACTCGGTACAAAAGACTATATGATTCAGGAAATGATTGTAGAATCATATTTGTGGCCAACTCTTGGCTCAAAAAGACTCCCAGTTCTTCTAGATGTTCCACATGTCCAATCATATTGAGCACATGGGTCTCTACTGGGTCTCCCTCTGTCATCTTACACTCAAAGAACACTTTTGAGACATTGTACCTTTCTTGCTTTGTATGATTATGGTTCATGTTCTTAAGATGTGTTATCATCTCAAGGATCCCCATGTCTTCACACTGCTCATGCAACTCATAGTTCATGTAGCTTAGGATATGATGCTTTATATCCAAGGCATTGTTGGCATGCTTCAAGTAAACATCCACCGCATCCCTAGGCCCATCAGGAGTAGGTATATCTAGCACTGGTTTATCTAGGACCTAGAGCTTATGCTTGCCATTCAGAACCCTTCTCAAAGACCAAAACTAGTCATAGAAATTTGTCCCATTCAGTTAATCCTTCCTAAGGACTGATCACAATGATGATTTGATCGTCATGTGATTCTACAATAGAAAATTCACATTTTATCAAAAAAATTGATTTGATTTGATTTGAATAATATTTGACAATATATAATTAGACATTTATTAATTATCACTCCCAATATTTTATTCAAAATGATATTCCTCACATATCAATTTAGAAGATTGCAATGTACAACCTTCTAGTGATCCAAGATCCAAAACAATTGAATTATTACCCAACCAACGCCAACGTCTGTAATCAATCATTAAGGTAGGCAACATTTGTCAATTGCATCTTATGCAATTCTTGGATAGATGATATGTGCGACTCTTTGTCATAGTCATCTACATGCTTCTAGGTTCTTAGTCACATTAAGGACGCAAGCCTGACCCAATAGCCAAAATGATTGTAATGCACCTCGCTTGGCAGACTCACATTCCTACCATCACACTTCCACGAGATGGATATCGCACCACGCTTGGCGTGCCCACACATGGTTGATCAAGCTTTTCATGTGTATTGCTAATGGAAAGAATCTTAGACTTAATATGTTTATTGTGAGAGTTTGTATTTATAAATACATATACATATCCAATCACCACATACTTATAGTACATATCATATATATGCTATATCCCAAAAATGAAAGAATGCAATAAAACATAAGGCATGATTATGGACATTCTATTGTAATTCCTTGGAGCCACAAGGAATTACCGCCACCTAGGGTCTACATCTTATGCAGAAACATGTTGTTGATGAAGATCTGTTCTTGAACCCATTCTGGGTTGATCAGTTCAACCCTTCAACCGATCGATTCACCTCCTGGGTATCTGATTGGTTGTCTCCCTGGTCATCTGGCCTCTGGGTCTACCATATTCTGGATCCTCCAGTCGATTGGTTGGGCCTTCTGAAATGGGTGGCTCTCCATCTACAATGTAATAAGAATTAAACTATCCTAATGCTATTACATATTGCATAATAAAAGAGAAACCCTGAGTTACATTCGAGGGGAGCAAAGGTAGGAGAGAATAATACTTTTACAATTGGAAGATAAGGTAGAGGCTCGATAAGCAAACCAAGATAAAATAGGAATAAACAAACACAACTACCATCCACGGATATTTAGGGTTATTGGCCATAATCATGCTACACATTCACCATCAAAACAAGCTTTTAGGGCGACGAGTGCACACACACACACACACACACACACACACACACATATATATATATATATATATATATATATGTGTGTGTGTGTGTGTGTGTGTGTGTGTGTGTGTGTATGTGTGTGTGTGTGTGTATAAGTCTGGGATTGTACACGATATTTAACTGGATATGCACATTAATCAGTTTAAGTATTCACATTGTATGCAATAAATAAATGAAAAACCAAAAATCCAATTATATGAATTGTCCCAAAAATAGTAAATTGATGTGGCACTAATACCACTGTAGGGAAATATGGCGGCAGAGCAGGAAGTGGAAACAAAAATTTAACTACTATATATCCCTTATAACAGTAGATTGTGTTGACAACTATATAATGGGAAGGATGGTTTTGAGGATATACATGGTCCTGGAGCAAGTCCAATGAAAATCTCCTCATCGTAGTATGCGCCTTTCTTCAAGTCACACTCGAACAAAATTTGTAATAGCTCATGTGGTTGATCACCATGGACAACATCTTGATGTTGTCCTCCTAGCGAGAAAAACTCCTCACCTCTAGACTAGTCCACACAGACCACCAGGAACTCCTGTCATTTTAGAAGAACAGATAGGAAGGAGTTCTCCCCTTCTAGATGGTGTACTAGCACCAAATCTCTCTCTTACAATTCTTATCCCTTGCTATCCCTCCCTTTATCGGGTAGGACTTGCTCGGGTTCTCTCAGATACCACAACCAGAAAAGACAACAATTTGAGCAACTGATGTTGTCTCTAAGAAGCCCCCAGTACCCCTCTATTTATAGGACAGTTGGGGTCAAGGTTCCCAATCTATGTGGAAATCAAAGGGTAAAAGATTTCACAAAATTTTGCATCTTGAGAATGGCAAAACAATTGGTTCACAAGTGAATCGATTGGTTGACATGCGATCCAGTCGATTCAACCCTTGAATCGGTTATTTTGTTATGTTTCCCAATCACATCTGTTCTAGCAATTATAATTCAATCAATACACAACATGAAGTCAACACTACTCCTTGATGCAATTGAATTGATCCATGAACCAGTCATTTGACAACCTTGAGCTGATCATTTCACTCAGTGATCCGGTCAGTTCATGCCCTAGTTCATCCATAATTTAGTCAGTGCAATCTCCATTCAACCTGACACTCCAACTGATCAGTTTTACACTTGAACATGTTGGTTCAAAGTTGACTTAGTCAATTATTTTTTAAAACGAATACCCAAACACTTTTAGTATTCAAATTAAATATTATTCATGAACAAACTCCTATTCTAAGTGTATCCTATCTGTGTGGCCCTATAGGTTCCAAGTTACATTGGCAATGAATGTCCATAACTAATTTATGACACCACAAGTAATGAGCGGTATCTAACATCACATCATTGCTACCCACCAAGTAAATGGAAATTTGGAGAACAACTTCAACCTACAATGTGTGATTGGTGTTATAGTGTTTGTATAGTTCCTTTGTCATTGATATCCAGATTGAATTTGAGGCATGGAATCATCATCCTTTTTCAACATTCAATCTTTGTTCCTTGAACTAGAGTAGACTGTTTGAGATATATGTAAGCTCAATATCACATATTGACTCACATGAGCTTGGCCATGCATTTCTCAGTCCTGCTAATCAAGTGGCCAGGATATCATACTCCTATAGGAGGGACAAATCCCATCTATGTCATTCATAATCATTCCCATGTATCAAAGTGCATCTGATCATCACCTTTATGGCAACCCTTATTCAAGGTCACGGTGGATGATGTCAAAGTACACTAAACTACATGTGATGAGTGTAGTGATTTTAGGTCTAAGAACCAAAATCACCACCGACACTATAAGAGAGGATTCTGACTATCAATTATGATTTCCATATATCACTCTTATAGTGGGTCTTTTCGGTACAATGTTCTCTAACAAGTATCCATGTGTTTGGCTTGATATTACATATCATGGCTGATGAGATTCTCTCATTAACCAACACACACTCTAGTATTATGTGTTATTGTTGTCTATCAACCTTCCACAATAATAGCTAACTAGGGACATAATAAGAATGTATATACTCTTGACATCCATATGATCTCATTGTTTAGGTCATCAACCAGAAGACATACATCATTGAGTAATATCATTCTTTAAACATTTATTATGTTACATCATTATCTCATATTGAATAAAACTAAATAAATTGGAAGATTGCCTTTACAGACTTTATCTACATCCTTTGGATTTATAAAAACCTTAGTTTGTGTCATGTACACATAAAAAAGAAGATTACTGTAAAGGAATGCAGCTTTAACATCCTTAAGAGATAAATTATAGGCTCACGAGGTCTCATATAATTTGTATAACTTTATCCTTGTTTGGCTAAGCCAAAAGAACTAAGATCCCTAACCTTTTAACCTTAGAATAGGATAAGCTCTAGGTTTTTCTATGTTACACATCCCATAGCTAATGTGACAATGGTGATGGTTATGAATGGTAGTAGCATTACATGATGTGGCGACAAGTTTATATTCCAAATGTTTTATATCTTTTGAAGTTGTAATATGCCTTACTTTTGTAGGATTTGGTTATGGTTTATACATTGTAACTTGGTTGATGCTAAAAGATTCTTAATTGACATAATTAATCAAGTGTAACTGAATCATGTAGTCTTCCCTGTGACATAGATCCACCTTCAACGTCAGTACTTGCTAGATAGTGCAATAGGCTCTCCTTAGTGGAAGTTTGGAGTCATATAATGTTGAGTATATGCATTCACAGGAGGCCATAGCTCAGTAGGAGTGCGGCTGTGGATCGTAGCTCAGTGATATGATGCTTATGTGGTTTTACAAGATTGGCTTCGGGACACTTCCCATACCATATCTCATACGGTGTCTTTTGAACCAGTTTAGATGGTACACAGTTTAGTGTAAACACGGGGGTTTCAAGAGCATAACCCCAAAAGATATTCGAAAGTTCAGCTAAACTCATCATCAATGACACCATATCTGGAAATATGTGATTCCTTCATTCTGATACACCATTATGTTGTGATGTTCTAGGTGGAGTCCATTGTGATATGACACCACAAGCTTACAAAAGGTCCTCTAGCTCTTGTCTTAAGTATTCTCCACCCCAATCAGAACAAAGTGCCTTAATACTTTTGCTAAGTTGGTTTTGTTCTTCATTCATGAAATCGTTGAACTTTTCAAGGGTTTCTGACTTATGTTTCATCAGGTAAACATAACCATACCTACTAAAGTCATCACTGAAGGTAATAAAGTATTGATACCCACCTCTAGCATTTGTTCTAAAAGGGCCACATACATTAATATGTATGAGTCCTAATAGATCACTAGCCCTTTCATTGTTACCAGTGAAGGGAATCTTGGTCATCTTGCTCAACAAACAAGATTTGCATGTATCTATTGATTCAAAATCAAAAGATTCTAGATAGCCATCTTTATGGAGTCTAGATATGTGATTCTCGTTTATGTTCCCTAGAAGATAATGCCAAAGATATGTTTTGTTTATGTTATAAACATTTGTCTTTAGATACAACAAATAAAGACCATAATTCATTGGGGTACTTCCATAAAAGATCTCATCTTTTTAAATAGAAGATCGACCATTCTTAATATGAAATTCATATCCATCCTTGTCCATACAAGATATAGAAATGATGTTTTTATTTATTGTAGGTACATAATAGCAGTTCATTAACTCTATTACAAGCCCTATGGGTAGAGATAAATTATAGGTTCCAAATGCACTGACAACAACTCCTGCTCCATTTTCAGCTCACAGTTTGACCTTACCCTTTCTTAAAGGCCTACTTATTTTCAGATCATGCACATTCAGGCATATTTGAGATTCACATCCAGTATATAGTAATCAAGATGAAGAAGTAGATAAATTTATCTCAATGACATATATGCCTGAATTGGATATCTCTATCCCCATCTTCTTCTTCATGAAGATCTTCAAGTACAAAGGACAAATTCCTCTTATACTCTTCTTTCTCCTTATCTTGAATTGAAGATCTAGATTTATGCTTAGCCTCATGACTCTTCATGGCCTTGCTTTCATCCTTTGGACTCCACTCCGCCGACCATCATCATGGATTTGTCATTCTTCATTCTTCTTTCAACATTAACCAACATGCCAAGCAAATCTGACAACGGTATGACCATGTTATTCAAGTGATAAGACTCGATAAAATGGCTATATGATTTAGGAAATAATTATAGAATTATATATGTGGACAAATCTAGGCTCAAAGAGAATCCCCGTTCTTCTATATGTTCCACATGTCCAATCATATTGAGCACATGGGTATCTATTGGATCTCCATTTGTCATCTTACACTCAAAGAGTGCCTTTGAGACATTGTACCTTTCTTGCTTTGTGTGGTTATGGTTCACATTCTTCAGGTGTGTTACCATCTCAAGTATTCCCATGTCTTCACATTGCTCATGCAACTCATAGTTTATGCAGCTTAGCATAAGGTGCTTATGTCCAAGGCATCATTGGCATGCTTCCAGTAAGCATCCACCTCAACCCTAGGTGCATCATGAGAAGGTAAATATGGCACTGGTTTATCTAGGACATAGAGCTTATGCTCATCATTGAGAACCCTTCTCAAAGTCTAAAACCAATTGCGGAAATTTGTCCCTTTAAGTTTGTTCTTCCTAAGGACTGTTCGCAATGACAATTTGATTGCCATTTGATTCTACACGAGAAAATTGGAATTTTGTCAAAACATCTTTTGATTTGATTTGATTTAAATAAAATTTGATGATATTCAATAAGGTCTTCAGTTAATTTTTTCTCCCACTATTTTGTTCTACAAAGGTCAATCTATGGATTGAAGCAAGCATATCAAAGATGGAATCTTTGATTTGACAAAATAGCCAAAGAGTTTGTCTTTACTCAAAATAAAGATGAACCTTATATGTACAAGAAGGTTTGTGGGAGCATGATTGTACTCCTCATATTGTATGTGGATGACATACTATTGATGGGGAATGACATCCCTACTTCACATATGGTAAAGACTTGGCTGGGAAATACATTTTCTATGAAGGACTTAGGAGAAGCATCCTACATCTTGGGAATGAATATCTATAGAGATAGATCGAGAAGACTTCTTGAACTAAGTCAGAGCACATACATTGACAAAGTGTTGAAGAGGTTCAACGTGGAGAACTCAAAGAGAGGAAACTTGCCCATGACTCATGGAGTTACCATTTCTAGAGCATAATGTCCCAGTTCTTGTGAAGAAAGGGAACACATGAGTAGGATTCCATCTGCAATTGGATCTATCATGTACACAATGTTGTGTACCCATCCTAATGTCTCATATGCCTTGAGCATGATGAGTAGTTATCAGTTAGATCTAGGTGATGCTCACTTGACAACTGTGAAGAACATCGTTAAGTACTTGAGAAGAACTAAGGATCAATTCCTGATCTACGATGGAGAGGAAGAGTTGGGGGTAAAAGGTTACATCGATGCAAGCTTTCAAACTAACAAACATGATACAGATCGCGGTTTGGATTTGTGTTTTGCCTCAACAATGGAGGTGTGAGCTAGAAAAGTTCCAAGCAAGAGACAATTGCATATTCTACAATAGAATATGAGAATATTGATGCATCGAATGCAGTAAAGGAGGTTGTTTGGATCAAGAAGTTCATCTCAGAACTTGGGGTGGTTCCAAGCATCAACAATGCAATTGAGCTATATTGTGACAACAACAGAGCTATTGTACAAGCTAAGCAACCTAAATCACATCAACATTCTAAGAATATACAAAGGCGGTTCCATCTCATATAAGAGATCCTACAGTGAGTAGATGTGAAGATTTGTAGAGTACCAATCGAGAGTAATGTAGTTGACTCCTAGATAAAAGCACTTTTGTAATAGAAGCATGAAGGTCATGTTTGGTCACTCGGGATTAAGTTCATGGAGTATTGGCTCTAAGTGCAAGTGGGAGTCTATTGGTATGTATGCCCAGAGATCCAATCATATGATGAGTGTAATGCCATATTTTATAAATGATTTGATTGCATATATATATATATATATATCAGTTTAGGATCGTATATGGTATTTAATAGGATATGCACATTAATCAATTTAAGTATTCACATCGTATGCAATAAATAAATGAAAAACCAACCGATCATATTGATTATCCCAAAACATAGTAAATTCATATGGCTCTAATACCACTATAGGGAATATGGTGGCAGAGCTGGAAGCAAAAAAAAATTTAACTATCATATTCCCCTTAAAACTGTAGATCACATCAACAACTATGTAATAGGAAGGATGGTTTTGAGGTAATGTTTGGTCCTAGAGCAAACCAATAATAATTACCTCGATGTAGTATGCAACTTTTTTCAAGTCATACTTAATGTTTACAACAACTCTTGGTTGATCATTGCAGACAACATCTTAACCTTGTCCTCCTAGCTACAGGAAACATCCTCATCGCCTTTATAGTAGTCCACATAGACCATCAGGAACTCCTATCATTCTAGATGAATAGACATGATGGATTTGTCCCCTTCTAGTTGGTGTACTAGCACAAACTTGCTCTCCCATAATTGTTGTGACACCCTGTGTCACAAACCAATGAGATTACCCAAAACATACAGAAGACAAACACTAATCATTTGGATTACCAAAAATTAGAGGAAGTTAAAACCGATTTTTCATCTATTCTAGCTCAAGAAAACTTTTACATAAGAATCCATGACATTATCACTTGTTTTACATTTCCTCATAAGAGAGCTTACATATTATATGTGCCTATCTTTTACACTGATACAAACTTGCCACAACAACAAGGCACACATGCCCAACATTGAAACTAACAATACACATGAGAACACCTCCTAAGGATCTGAGTGTGCAAGGATGACACATAGGACTCTAATACAAGGAACTCAAGACATCTATAACCTTCATAGCTACCGCTCTCCTTGCAACTCCTCACTGACTGTACATTCTCCACCTCTTCATGCATGACTACCTAAAAGATGTGGAAAACTCACGAGGTGAGACCAACATCCCAGCGGGAGACATAACTCTCTGCGAGCCACTATATAACACAAATATATAATAAGGAAGAATAAGAAGTAAATCTATTAATCATGCTAAGCAGATGCAACTAAATGATATGATCAATGCAGTTATTATCATATAAGCAACCAAGGTAGCTATAATTGAGCAGCAGAACATCTTATCATTTTAGAAGGAATATGAAGAACATGTATATTTTCTACCAACTAAAATGTACAAAAGCATGCCAAGGCTTCAAACAATATTTTTGTATTTGGCCCTACACTATGCTATACGTCTGATTACATCTTTTATTATGCCCTGAGGATTTGAGTCGTACCACTCAAATCAAACTGACCATTGCTAAGTCAAAATCAATGCCATACGAGGTCCATGGAAGAGTCAGAATCCATGACCTCCTAAAATCTCATGGTCAGTACATGAGTACACCATAGAGACATATCGGTCAACTACAACCAGTGACATATAGTCAAACTGGGAACTCCTCGCCCACATTGGTACAGGTCACAACACTAGTGAAATTGAGCTACGGCCCATAGGCGCACTCTTGCCAGGGTATGTCCCGTAGCCAATCTTGTGAAACCACATAAGCATCATATCATTGAGCTACGACCCACAGCCGCACTCCTGCCGAGGTATGGCCTCCTGTGAATGCATATACTCAACATTATACGACTCCAAGCTTCCACTAAGGAGAGCCCATTTCACCATCTAGAAAGTACCGACATTGAAGGTGGATCTATGTCACAGGGCAGACTAAATGATTCAGTTACACTTGAATAATTATGCCAATTAAGCATCTTTTATGATCAACCAAGTTACAATGTATAAACCATAACCAAATCCTACAAAGGTAAGGCACATTACAACTTCAAAAGATATAAACCATTTGGAACATAAAATTTTCACCACATTATGTAATGCTACTACCATTCATAACCATAACCATTGTCACATTAGCTATGGGATGTGTAACATATCGAAACCTAGAGCTTATCCTATTCTAAGGTTAAAAGGTTAGGGATCTTAGTTCTTTTGGCTTAGCCAAACAAGGATAAAGTTATACACATCAATAGCTTAATTGAAATCCTAACATGTATACATAAAACAATATATGATCTAATGTTCTCATAATTAATCCTTAGACCAATAAAATGTGTCACATGTGATAATGTTGATCAAAGTATGATGTTAAAAATAATAGCATATAAGAACTAAAATGTCCATAATTGTAACACCCCTGACATGGGTTTTGGGATAACCCTAGAAGTTTTTCCTAAGTAAGTTTCTTAGAACCTTGTCTTAATATTTTGAAAAGTAATTAAGACTCGAGGAGAGTTTAATTCTCAATTTTGAACTTATTTGGAAACTGTTTGTGCCTTATATGATAGCTTTGGTAAAGATTGCAATTTACCCAAATGTGGGGTTTATGTGCAAATTATCACCTCTCGAACGTTCCTTCTCTCTCTTAGAATCATATTGAGGAGAGAGAAATAAGGGGGTGCCTTGTTTGAGTCTTAGTTGAATGATAGCACTCATTGTGGTGAAAGAACCAAAGAAGTGTTGAGTGTTTCGAGCCTAGATGGGGTTGTGTCAAGTTATGAAGTATATATGGGAATGCCTATCAGCTTGGAAGACATAGAGGAGGTCCCATATCGGTTTACCATCCCTTTGAAAGTACTCATCTTTGTCTAAGCACCTCAAGTAGGTGAAACATATTGGTTTAGATGTTCCTTGCAAAAGTTGTATCGGTTTGCACATAAAGTGATATTGGGTTATGAAATCTTGTCAAGCAAGATACCCAATGGCCAATATCTTATCTATGGATTACCCTCATGAGTTTAGTATAATAAGATAATTATGGATGCATGAAGCCACCATGCATGGACATGTTTCGCCTAAGTGCATATGGTGATGACACTTCACAAACACTCTCTCTTGAACCTCAACTATATAAGCCTCTCTTTTTACCTACAAGTGAAACTTTTAACTCTCATCATTTTCTTGGTGGACAACCATAGAATCTTGAGGAATATGAAGGATCTCAAGCATATTGCCTAAGGTGAAGCCATGGTCATCTTCAACCTTGGGTGGACTATGCTTCTCAGGTCATGGTTCCTTTCTTTCTTTTCTTCTTCACCAAGTTCCTAACTATGGTATATTCTTACATATAGAAGTGTTGTGATTGAGTCTTGGACTTTTGATAAGTCATCTTCAACCTTGGGAACGTTTAGCTTTGGATCTTGAAGTTCTTGTGTTGATCTTTAGGTGGGTTATATAACTTGAACTCAACTCTATTATTATTCACCTTCTACCATGCAATACTTGGTGATCACTTTTCAATTTTGACTTTCCTTGATTGAATGATGATTTTATGAGTTATAATGGATATATGGGGCTATTTTCCATGAACTAAAGTGTTAATGGACCAAGGGTTGAAGCTTGAAGATGATGGAATCATCTATGCACAAATTGATATTGACTTAGGGAACCCTAATCCGATATGGTGATATGTGATGGGAAACCGATACACTAGGAGTCCTAACTCCTTACCTATTTGTTACATGCAAAGGACCATTGATCTAATAGTTGTCTAGACTGTCACTTGAGGCAAAAGATAAGGGAAGGCTGATATCTTGAAGATATGTATTCAACCTGATATGCCTTAAACTCTTACAACCTGTCACACTTCAAGTGGTGTTGCCCGTCACACCCTCCAAGTGGGGCTAAATCGACACACCTAGGCTGACACACCATGTGGAAGTGTGGGCAACACACTCCTTTAGGTCATGGATTACACACCAAGTAATGGTGAGGCCAATATCACTTGGTGATAGAAATGGCCGATACACAAGGGGATAGCTAGGTCGACACACTAGATAGTACATTATGGCTGATACCCAAAGTGTTAGGGTGGCCGATACTCTAAAGTGAGGTCAAGTTGTGATGCCTAAGTGAGGTGAAAATATTTTTCTAAATTATGAAGAAGGTAATGCACCATGGTATGGTGAATGCAATTCACTAAGATGTGATTCATGGCCGATACCGCCCTAAGCACCTCATAACTGATATCACCCTAAGCACATGTAAACTAATATCTCTTTGATGTGCCATGGCCGACACAAATGAAGAGTGTCATGGCCAATACATGTGCCTTGGACAACACAAGTAGATGTTTCTAGGCCAATACAAGTGAATGTGTCTAGGCCGACACAAGGATTAGAGTGTAGTCCGATACATCTTGGTGAGTATAGGATGATGCACCTTGATGAGTATAGGCCGATACACCTTGATGAGTATAGGCTAACAC
The DNA here is from genome assembly GCA_963693085.1 of Alisma plantago-aquatica. Taxonomy (NCBI): domain Eukaryota; kingdom Viridiplantae; phylum Streptophyta; class Magnoliopsida; order Alismatales; family Alismataceae; genus Alisma; species Alisma plantago-aquatica. The sequence continues at coordinate 726,253,509 of OY856411.1, read as the reverse complement.
ACCTTGATGAGTGTAGGCCGATACACCTTGAATATAATCAATGGATACACTATGAAGTAATGAGATGGATACACTTTAACAAGTGTAGGCTGATAAAACCTAAAGAGGATTAAATCAATGAATAAGTATGTTGAAGTCATTATCCTAGTAAGGATAAGAGAGAAACGTGTACTACTCATATGAGAAAGGTAATACTTCATGTTGATAATCAATTGATGATATTTGATAAAGTATGCTTGAACAGTTATGGCAATAATATAGCTCTTATGATCTGAATTAGGGTTTAATTGTTAAATATGAACTTGAAAATCCTAATCGGCTATAAGGGGAAACCCTAACCCTAATTATGAGAGGGTTGAAATTTAAATGGTTCTCTTTATGGCATGGTCATGATATTTATTTGATATTGCATTTGCTATGAAATCCTAACCATGTAGGTATTATGAGATGATGAGCATATCCAGGTATGAGCTATGATGAGTTAGCATAATACAAATTATGTAAGGCCTTGTGAGCCATGAGATATACTTGTACAACAAGTATACGAGTATGATATATATATGGGTCTGATAACCTAGAAATGATTGTTGCCTGGTAAAAGGTGACACTATTCAATAATGAAATGAGGGTTTGATTCCCAAAACATGTGATCATGATAATGATAATGTTGAAGAGATATTTTTCTCAGTAAAGTGTTCAGGGGATTGAGATCCTGGGATGAGTGTAACAAGATGTGTTCCAATTGATAAATGATTTCTTGAAATACATATTACACCTTTCTATGTAGCAATCATCTATAATTCATGCTTGTAACTAGATTGATGCTAGAAGATGCAGTAACACATTTAACCTATCAAGTGAACTAATTTTTTTGCCCTGGACATAGATCCATTCAGTGTCAAGATTTGCTGAATGGTGAAACGAGTTTTACTCAGAATGCATATTATTGAATATGTGGGGTGCAAGTTGAGGTACCTCCTTGTATCCTTAACTAACAGGAATGGCTACGAGACATACCTTGAACATTAGGATTGGATTCAGGCCATACCCTAACAAGAGTGCAGTTGTACTGTGACTCAATAAACAATCAAGATTGGTTACATATCATACCCTGATATAATCAGGATTGACTACAGGTAATACCCTGATAAGGGAACAACTATAGGTTGTATCTCTCTAGCAATGAGCCTATATACCCAGGCTAGCTAATTGCAGTTTGACTCATAATGTCACTGCCAATATTCTCATACTAACCGAGGGGTGAGGTCATGGATTCCGGCTCTTCCATGGATCTTGTATGGCACCAATACTACCTAATTTAGGTTGGTTGGAGTATGGGTGGTATACCTCATCTCCTCAGGGCATAAAATTGATTTTAAAAAAATGTAATCAGTCGTGTAGCATATTTGCTTAAGGATCATATAGTGAAACATTGAATGAGGCTACAATTACTTTTATATGTCTTAGTTGATAAATGTTATACATGTTTTTCATATTCCTTTTATAAATGATTAGATGATCATTTCTTAGTCATAGTTTTTTGAACTACTTAAATGATAAACATTGCTCTACTCTGCATATAACAAGTAGTTATACCTATTTAATTCAATAAAGGTTTCTTCTGCTCTCTTTCATAAGATTTATCTATGATAATAATATTGTTGGAGGAGGGTTACATCTTCTGCTGAGATATGGATCTCACCCCATGGGTTTCCACACTTTTTAGGTCGACGTGCACGATGAGGTATAGATCGTGTAGTAGAGAGCGGGCAGTAGCAGCAAGGATGGTAGTAACAACTCATGTTGAGGGTGCTGTTATGTGTCTTGTAGATATAGAGTCCTATGCATCGTCCCTATACTCTCAGGTCCTTGGGAGACAATGCATAAATAGTTTTATGATCAATCTAAGATTTTGGTTAGTAAGCTTCAATGCATAATGTTGCATTTGTATATGTTTTGGTAAAACAACTGATATCTCATATCCTTACGAAATGATGGAATGATGTATGTATAAAGTAAATATTGATGTATATATGTCTTGGTTCTTTCTGTAAGGAGTTTCTTGGTAGTGGATCTCTTGGTAAAAAGGTTTTAATTTTTAGTGATTTTTGATAATCCAATGTTAATGGTTATTTTCACATAGTTTTATGTGATAACGTTGTCAGTTGATAGCAGTCGTCACAATTTTTGGTATCAGAGCCTTAAGTTCACTGAGTCTACATGGACATAGGATTAAGGTCATTGAGTCTGTTCTAGTATCCTCCAATTTATCTTATAGTGACTTTTGCTTAAATAGAAGAAGAAGTAAAGCTCAAAGATTTCTGGAGAACACGAAGAACATGTTGTCGAGAGCAACATTGCTGCGCCAAGAGGAGGTGTAAGGGAACAAGCGATAGAAGAACAAGTGCCTGAGAATCCCCAGCTGGATCAGGCTATGCTGGAGAACCCTACTTTTCGTGCTCTCTTTAGGAAATTCATGATGACAGTAACACATATGGCAGACATGATACCACCACCAACTAGGGCACTAGCCCCAATGTAGAATCTTTGGGTTCTGGTAAGACTTTTGAACGACTACGATGTGTGGGAGCTATAGAATATGCTAGAATAGTTGACCTAGTAGATGCCGATATGTGGCTCACTGAGTTAGAAAAAGATTTTAAGATCCTTAGCATCCTAGAAACTAACAAAGTTAGTCATGTTGCGTACCTATTAAAGGGAAGTGATGGCCATTAGTGGGCCATTGAAGAGGAGAAAAGGCCTGATGTTGAGGTTGGATGGGAGGAATTTCAACGTGAGTTCACCAATAGGCACTTTCCTTAGACGTACCTAAATGACAAAATCTCATAGTTTGAACAGATTAGGCAAGGGCCTATGAAGATTAATGAGTATGAAGCTAAGTTCATGGAGCTTCTGTGGTTTTGTCCGCACATGGCTACTACAGACTAGGACATGATTCAACATTTTGAAAAGGCTTTGAATGCTGAGTTATCCACATCTACAACTGCTCTGGAGAATAGGCAGAGATTTTCTATGTTTGTGGAATTGGTTAGGAGGATAGAAAGGCCAGTAACTGAGAAATGTGAGGCCAACTTTAGGAAAGGATCTGCCCAGTTCCAAGGACAGAGGTCCAGAAGCTATAAGAATCCAAGGTTTCCTGTGCCGTCAGCACCATAAAAATTCAATGCTCAGATGTAGCAGATGACAAGTAAGGGTAGAGACTATAATTTTCCACCTATTGGAGCCCATAGTGCAGCATCAATGTCAGTGATAGGACCGTCTAGGCCACAACAAGAGACCAGAACCTGCCACAAGTGTGGGCAGATAGGACATCTAATGAGGGATTGTCCAGTAAGAGATACTGAGGTAACCCAACCACTGAGGCAGAGTCAGCATGACTCTCAGAGGCAACAATTCAGTAGTGGTGTACGAGGATGATGACGTGGACAAGCATCTCAAATAGGGTCATCTGCACAAGGTAACATAGGACGAGGTCGACAACAACCAACAACGCAATTCTATGCTATGCGTCAGCCAGAGGCAGTAGTCAACCCACGAGTCATGATAGGTCAGATGGAGTCATTTCATTCTAATATGTCTTCATCTTGCTTCATAATTATTTTGATTGACCCAAGCGTAACACACTCCTTTATCACTTGTGAAGTGATTCATAACTATATTTTGCATGTTAGTCGTAGAACGAATAACTTGCTGTTAGAAACCCTATTAGTTGGTTATGTAGTGTTACAAGAGGTATGTTCCCCCTGTGTTCTTTCTTTCTTGAAACACAACATTCAAGTGGATCTTATACCACTGAGATACATGGATTTGATGTAATCCTTGGGATGGACACCTTGGAAAAGTATAAGGTAGTCTTAGATTGTGGTTCCAAGCAAGCTATGTTCACATATGGTGGTGTGACATGGATCTTTTAGGGAGATAGGAAGATTCTTCTAACATGTCTAGTATAAAAAATGATAGCTGAGAGACTGTTGTGACATGGGTGTGAGGAATTCTTAGTACATGTGGTGGATACCAAGGTAGAAAGTCCTAGTGTTCTAGAAGTGCCAGTTTTTAGGGAATTTAAGGATGTGTTCCCTAAGGAATTTCCTAATGTTCCTCCACCTCAAGAGATTTATTTTGAGATCAATCTAGTTTGTGGTACACAACCAATAACCCAAGCACCTTACAGGATGGCGCCAGCTAAGATGGAAGAATTAAAGAAACAATTACAAGAGTTACTTGATAAAGGTTTTATCCAGCCAAGTACATCGCCGTGGGGTGATCCAATACTTTTTGTAAGGAAAAAGAATGGATCTATGAGGTTATGTATAGACTATAGACAGTTAAACAAGGTGACAATAAAGAACAAGTATCCTATGCCAATGATAGATGATTTGTTTGACCAATTGCATGGTGCAATAGTATTCTCTAAGATAGACCTGAGGTTAGGATATCATCAGTTACGGATTCAGGAGGATGACATACCCAAGTTATCTTTTAGGACAAGGTATGGTCATTATGAGTTTATAGTTATGTCGTTTGGACTAACTAATGCACTAGCAACATTCATGGATTTGATGAATAGAGTGTTCCATCCATTCCTTGATCAGTTTATAGTGGTCTTTATAGATGACATTCTAATATACAACCACGATAGCCAACAACATGAACAACATCTTCATCAAGAATTGACTTTGTTAACACAACACAAGCTATATGCTAAGTTTAGCAAGTTTGAGTTTTGGTTGTCAGAAGTATCTTTTCTAGGACATATCATATCTTATAAAGGTATTTGTATTGATCCTAAAAAGGTGGAGTTTGTTATAGAATGGGAACAACCTAAGACATCAATAAAGATTCACAGTTTCCTAGTTTTGGTAGGTTACTACATGAGGTTCATCAAAGAATTCAGTTATGTAGCACTACCCCTAACTAGGTTAACTAGGAAGGATGTTCCAATTTGTCTGGAATGACAAGTGTCAATGCTCTTTCTAGTTGTTGAAGGAAAAGTTGACCAGTGCACCGGTGTTAGTGTTACCTGAGCAAGGGAAAGGATCCATTGTCTTTTGTGATGCCTTAAAGAATGGTTTGGGATGTGTGCCGATGCAATATAAACAAGTTTTGTTTTGCCTCTCGAAAGCTTAAGAAACATGAGGAGAATTATCCTACACATGATCTGGAATTGGCTGTAGTGATTCATGCCTTGAAAATTTGGAGACATTACCTGTACGGGGAGAAGTGTCATATTTTCATAGACCATAAGAATATAAAGTACATCTTTTCACATCAAGAATTAAACATGAGACATCGTCACTGGATGGAATTAATCAAAGAATATGATTGTACAGTTGATTATCATCTAGGAAAGGCTAATGTGGTGGCAAATGCACTAAGCAGAAAGTCCTCATGTTCATTAACAGATAAAGTACAATTGGATTCTTTGGTGTGTTATAAGCAGGACATGCTAGTTTCCTTATGACAAATGAATGTACAACTGGAAGTATCTTTGCTAGCCAGATTATTGGCACAAATGTAAGTAAAACCTATGCTGAGACAATAGACTAAAGAAGCACAACAGGCCGATACTGTGATATAGCAAATCAGATCAGAATATGGTAGTGAGAAGTGGGATGGCTTTCATGAGTCAGAAGATGGAACAATTTTTTACCATGGTAGAATCGTGGTACCTGATGTTAATGACCTAATGAAGATAGTAAAGGAAGAAGCTCATTCATCTATGTATGCTATGCATCCAAGACGTAACAAGATGTATCACAATCTAAAATATATGTATTGGTGGCCTGGTTTGAAGAAGGATGTAGTTGAGTTTGTTATTTGATGTATGGTATGTCAGAAAGTTAAGGCTGAGCACCAGAAGCCCGCAAGAACATTACAACCATTACCTATACCATAGTGGAAGTGGGATCGTGTGATAATGGATTATGTAGTTGGTTTGCCTAGAACAACCAAAGGTTATGATTCCATTTGGGTGATTATTGATAGGTTGACAAAGTCATCACATTTTCTTCCTGTTAAGACAACATACACTACCGAGAAACTTGTACATGTTTATGTAGATGAGATAGTGTGGTTGTATGGAGTCCCAACAACAATTGTGTCTGACAAAGGTCCCCAATTTACAAGTCACTTTTGGGAGTAGTTACACACAACTTTGGGTACGCAATTAAAGTTTAGTACTTCTTTCCACCCTCAGACAGATGGACAATCTGAAAGGACTATACAAACCTTGGAAGATTTTCTTAGGGTATGTGTTCTTAAATTTGTAGGTAGCTGGGATATACATTTGAGTTTGATCTTTAGAAATTGCATTGGCGATAGAGACTGTCTAAACACAACCAAAATAGATAAGCCACATCCTAGTAGTACTGGAAGATTTCAGAAGATCCTTTCATTCCCAGTAAAATCTAGATTAAGGACACCTACAACTAGGTAGTTCTCAAAATCAACATCCCATAGGGTGAACGCAAATACCATAAACAATTATTCATCTAGAGGGACACATTGATGGGGACTGGGTCATTGTCTTAGATATGTGACTGGATGAGATCATGAGATGGTCATCAACCCCTTTTTATCTCCAATCTCTAAACTAAACCCTTTCAACATTACATCCATCTAATCAAACTTGGCTTTGCATCCTTATTTGACATCAAGTATTGGATAACATCATGGCTAGTGTAGACTATCACTTGTGATCCCACTATTTAGGAGCAAATTTTTTTGAAGTCATAAACAACATGGAGAAGCTCCTTGTAAGTTATTGCATAATTACTCTGTGCGTCCTCCATCGTCTTGTTGGCATAGTAAAGGACGTGTTGCTTCTCGTCGGTGTGTTGCACTAAAATTATGTCTTTGGTGTTAATTATTGGATCACACATGATCTCAAAAGGGAGAGACCATTATGGGGAATGGAACATGGATGTAGAGACGATAGATTCTTTAAAACTATTCAAGATATTCATGAAGTCAAAGTTGAAGATGAGCTTAATATCCTTTTGGGGGCAGATTGGCGAGTCTTGGAAATTTTGCTGAACTCATGAATGAACCTCCTGTAGAGACCAATGTGGCATATGAATGCTTGAATTTCTTTGACAATGGTTGGAGGAGCATAATTTTCAATCACTTATATATTTTCTTTTTCAACTTTGATTACCCCAAAAATCACCCAATGTCCCAACACAATGCCCTCCTTCACTAACAAGTGATGTAGAATGGAATAACCATATATTTAGTAGTATGTAAAAATGTTTTGGTTCTCCTATACATAGAGTCTAGGGATACATGGGTATACTTAAGTGGGTAGATGGATCCTCACTTAAATGCACTTACATAACAATAAGAGTTGCAAACATAATGGGACTAAGCCCAATTAACAAGAAATAATAAATAACCACTTATGCTAAAAAACACCTCAAGCTACAAAGTAGATATTGCATAGTCCCTTCTTGGCACACATATACTATATAGTGATGGAGGAAGTGGTTTAGTTAAGATATCAATAGTTTTAGCATTAGTCCATACATGATGGGTGACATTCCTTCTGACTTCAACCAGATATGTACAAAATGATAATCAACTTTGATGTGTTTTGTAAGTTCATGGAAAACTATATTATTGTCGATACAGATAGCATATTGATTGTCACAATAAAGAGGAGCTCGACTTTGACAAGGAATCCCAAATCCACTCAAAATAGATCAAACCCACTAAAGATCACAATAGGCATGGGCCATCACACAATGTTCAACTTCAGTGCTAGAGTGAGCAACTACTGATTACTTTTTGCTTCCCCAGGTCACAGGGTGATTCCCAATCATGACAGGGATAGAGGTGGTCTAACAATCTTTAGCATCTCCATCCTGATATGCATTGACATTAGAAGTAGTGATAGTCTTCTCTTGAGGTTGCTTGTAGAATATCCTTCTTCTCGAGGCACTCTTTAAAATAGAGAAGGATACATTGAATGTTGCACCAATGTTTTTGGAGGGGTGCACTCATGTGTTGATTGATAACTCCCACACCATATGTTATGTTAGGCTGAGTAATTGGTAGGTAGATCAGTTTTCCAACTATAAGATGATATTTTTGTGGATTAGGAAATAGCACCCCACCTCAATAGAAGCCTTGATATGGTAATCCATAGGGATGGAACTGGGTTTAGCATATGTCATCCCAATATCTTGGAGTAGATATAACACATATCATCATTGGGATAAACTGACACATGCATACAAGCAAATGACTTCTATCCCAAGAAAATATTGCAAATTTCCTAAATTCTTTGTATGAAAATGGGCTTGTAGAGACTATTTTAGTTGCTATCACCAATAATCACTGCCAATGATTACAATGTTTTCAACATAAATAACAATTAGAATATGCCCACATGGAAACTACGCCAAGAATAGAGAATGATCTATGGTTGATCATTGGAAACCCAACTTTTGCAGACTATGCTGAGTTTATTATACCAGACTCTAGTAGATTGCTTGGGATCATATAACAATTTTTTGAGGCAACAAACTTTATGATGTGACTCTCACTCAATAGAAAATCAGGAGGTTTCCACATATAGACCTCTTCTAGAAGATCCCCATGCATGAAAGAATTCTTGACGTGTAGCTGAAAGAGAGACCACTCAAAATGTACTGTTAGAGAAATAAGAATGTGGACCAAAACAATATTAGTAGCAAGAGAGAACATCTTGAATTAATCCATGCCAAAGTGTGAGTAAATCCTTTGGCAACTATGCGAGCCTTTAGTCTCTCAATGAATCCATCTGAATGATGTTTGACTAAGAAAACCCAACGACAACCAACAATATTTTTTTTCTAGTGGTGGATCAACTAGATCATCATGAAAAGGCCACATCTCATCTAGTATGTCAAATTTCCACCTAGGATGTATTAAGGCATTCACATGATGACAAGGACTAAAGGTGGTGTCCAAAAGATTGGCAACATAGAATCCATTGAAGAGAGGTAAGATATGGAACATGTGTTTGAAATCAGATGTTTAATGGTAGATAAGCATTTACCTTTGCTAAGCATGATTGGTAAATCAAACTGATCCAGAAGAGATGACAATGGCAGGGTTGTGGGTGGAGGACCATTTTACATGAACTGATCATATTCTTAAGGTGAGGAGATTGGACTTGAAGGAAAAGGTTTAGGGAGAGAGACCAAATCCTATGTTAGTGTAGAAGGAGAAGGATCTGAGGAGAAAAACAATTCATCCTCATGAAAAATTACATTAAAAATTATATTGACAGACCAGTTATGGGGTCAAGGCATTTGTAACCATTTTGATAGAAGGGATATCCTAAAAGAAACATTCAAATGACGTGGGAAGGGGGAGCATCTTATCATCCTTAGGATAAAAGTTGTGAATAAAGATGACACATCCAACACCCATGGTGGTAGAGGAAACATTTTGTCATGGATATGCAAAAGAGTAAAAAGGGTTGGTTGTTAAGAACTAAGAGTGGTTCACGGACAATCGAATAGAAAGATATTAGAATAACATAGTTCCACATATTATTGGGTATGTTTGCATGAATGGAAAGTGAGCGTGTGATGGAAGGAACATTACAATTTGTCTACTCCATAATACCATTTTGTTTTAGAGAGTAGGCACAAGAGCATTGGCGGATGATCCCCAAATCCCAACAAAAACAAGAGACATTGTGTTGAGTGTATTCAACCACGTTATCAATACACACAATTTTAATAGATGTAGAAAATTGAATGATAATCAATTTATAGAAGGCACAACAGATAAGGGGAAGAATCTCATCTCATTTTTATAAGATAAAGGCATGCCATTTGGGGGAAACCGTCTACAAACATGATAAATATTTAAATCCAATGTAACTAGTTGTTCAAAAGGGGCCACAAACATAACTATGTATCAAGTCAAAGGGTCTCAAAGATTGTCCACAACACGAGCAAGGTAATATATACATTTATGTTTTCCCATTTGATATGCATCACATAAATGGACAAACAACTAGAAAGATATTTCTCTAAGATCTCCCGCTTGTCTAGAGAAGGGTGGGTAAAGTGAAGATGTAGCTAGAGAGGCAAGGCTATGGAAAGAGCACTAGTATAAGTAGAGGAGGGACAACGAAGTAGTATAGGTCACCAGAGTGCACCCTATAACATACCCAAACCTAAATTCATATAGGATAACCCTCCCTTTTTGTAGGTCCTTTTTTGTAATGATATATCAAGTCCCTTTCCATGAATCAAAATGCATAAGGATTTAATAGAGTCAAAAGATATCATGAATTCAAAGATATCCCTCTATATATCAATACTCTTAGAATAAAATAGTCATAATACACTACCAAAAATGTGGCACCTAGTTAGTAAAAGTATTGATGTACGATCGAGAGGTCACAGGTTCAAAACCCCCAACCACGAGATGAATGAATGGCCATTTTTTTGAATGTCATAATACATTAAATAGTAGGAATTAGTGATTAAATACACTAATGAACGGGTTTGATCCTAGTTTGATGTCTTAGAATATTCCTAGGACCACATTGTGAGAGTAATCGAGATATTGTAGAAGATTTCAACATAATTTAGATAATTAATTGGAACAAATACCTAAATGAGTAATTTATAAAAATTGAAGAAATGTGAAGCAACAGACTTTTAAAAAGAAAAAATAATGCATCAATTGAATTCTTTACACTTGAATTATACAACCTAGCATTGTTTAGGAAAGCGATATGCGATGTACGGGCAGAGAGGGCACTACATAGAGTATATGTGGTATGCAGGAGTATATACAGGAGTATATGCAATTTTGGATTTTTTCAAAATAAACTAATTATATATAAAATGACATATTGAGATCAGAAATAAATAATATAAGATATATATTAGGAACTTATGTATATTTACATAAGAACATATAAATAAGCATGTATGATATGAAGATTTATGTATATGTGTATATATATGGAATATGTTTGTAATATATGTACAAATATTAGAATGTATTATCCATGTAAGAATACCAATGTTCGAATATGTGTAGAGTCGTATGAACACATGTCAATGAATCAAAATGTACATATACATGTGCAAATGTTGTTTGCATGTGTGGGTATATTATATATGTATGTATACATTTAAATATGTCAAAAGGTATTCATATAAATGTACAAATGGATATTGTTATATGTATTATAATGTATACATATAGATCAATGACTATATTTTTAAAATTATATATATAATGAAATGTATGTATATATGCATGTATGTATGGAATTATGGACATAAGTTGTGGCCATTTCAAAAAGCAGAGTTTAATCGGCTGCTTAATTGATCAAGCGGGAGTATAAGCGACCCAGGTGCGCTTCGTCGACCGATTGGCAATATGTGGTGTGGTAGGGTGACCGAATAGGTATAAGCGGGAGTATATGTGGCCGTACAGACCGATTTCCCAAACAATGCAACCTAGTAATTTATAGGTCAATTGGATAATAATCATTCTCTTAATTAAATTAGAAAATAAAATAGTAAATAACATTGATACTAATTTATTATTTGACTAGTCAAATTGTTTCTTTTTCCTTAAAGTTTATTTCATTTGAGTGTCACATGCCCTACATCTTAGTCCTGCACATCGTCACTGATCGAACACTTCCATTTTGCATTACATGAGAGAGTGTTCTTCCCCAGATGACTCCTCCCTTCCACCCTTACTCTTCTTCCCTATTTCTCTCTACCGCCTTCAGGACTTCCCTCAACCCTGCATGGGTGCTTAGATTAGTCAAAAATGATAGGTCTCCTGTGAGTAACTAATGAGGTAACCCTTAGTCTCCTCTTCCTATTCTCTTCTCTTCTACACCCCTTCTCTTTCATGTATCCCCAAACAAAACCATCTCCATCGAATTCACCATGCACATCACCCAAAGGTGGTGTTGCAAGTCTTCAAGTTAGTAGGGATGTAGCAGTGCTGCCACCAGTCGAACTCAGTTCTTATGTCTAAAGTGGCAAACACCCTTCTTCCTCAACATATTGGTACAAAATAAATCCCCATGTACCCATCTCTGGTCTTTCGCTTGACCTCTCAAACCTTTTCGGGTGTTTGGGGTGTTGGTGGTAGTCATCCCATGTCCAAAACCCATGAAAGGATGGAGCAGAGTGGTCGGGTCTTCTTGGAACCCCTTAGACCATCCAACCATTATAGATGAGCAAATATAGGTCCTTCAAGCTCTGCATTTCTCTTACTGCCTTTGTATGCAAGTAATTTTTTAGATATCAATCACCTTCAAACCTAATAAACTAGTTGGGTCCATTTGCTGTGAATTATAAATGCTCTCTTGCTTTGTATTATTTTGGTGTCTTAGAAGATCTTTGAGAGGTTTTGTATATATTGGAGTTCAATATGCTTGTTGGATATTCAATGTTTCCTCCCTCCCCTTCCATTGTGGGCTGCTCCATGGGTGGTTCTAGCCATATTTTGTTTCCATATTTTGAATATTTGGCTTTGGTTCTACCTTAGGGACTTGTCGGAGGTGTTCTTGACAAGAACCATTAACACAAAAATTAGATTGGGAACACTTTAAATCATCATTCTGACAAGCATAGGTTTTGTGAACTATCATTTACATTATTAACTGTTCCCGTAGTGATTTCATTTTTTCATGTTCTTATTAGATAAGTTAGTCCTTTTCAACTATTTATAGTTTGATTAACACACAAGTCTTGGAGGCAGTCAATTTATTATTCTACTCATGTCGCCTTGGTCATAAATCCAAACTCAAGGGAAATGTTGTCGCTTCATCATATGTTTTTTAATTTAAAGTTTAACAAATGTGTTGTATTAGAAAAATCATAGCTACTTTAGGAGTCAACCAAAAATACAATAATGCAAAATCAGGGAAATATATCCAATATAATTGTGAAGTATTGTAACCTAATTGGATACTAATAAAAAATCAATTTTAATAGTTTTAATGTTAGTAGATTTTAATCGCACTATTATATAAATGTTCCTAGGTGAGGTATGACCATGGTTTGACCTAAGGTTTTGAACATGGACTCTTAATGACTAATCTTAGGTATTTGTAGCTTCCTAGTTTTATTATATACCATCTGAATCCTAATTGTTATTATTGAGGCATATTTTGAGTTATACTTCCTTTTTTTTAAATATTGGCCATTCATTCATCCCGTGGTCGGGGGGTTTCGAACTTGAGACCTCTCGATCTTACATCAATACTTTTACCATCTGGGTGCCATCTCTTTGGCGTTATACTTCCTTTTTGAATCTCTTGAATCCTAATATAATCTCAATTATTATTCAAATATTTCTTTGATGATTATATGAAATGATACTCCTCATGTATATGGCTCCACTGGCCCTAATTGATATATGTTGGATGCTTCCATCCCTTCTCTACTTGTTTTTTTTAAGTTAGACTGCACTATGATCTTGCTTACTCTATTTGCATGTGAGATTTGGACTTGTAACATTTAATAGTAGTCTAACCATGTTTTAGGCACAATGGTTGCATTCCACATACCAGGCACTAGGGTTTTATTCCCCCTATCATACTAACGTTTTATACCTTCCACCATGCAGTGGTCTTTTATTCCTCCAACCATGCTTTATTAATGGACATTGAGGTTTTATTCCTCCTTCCATTGCTAGTGATTTCTAGTTCCCTATACCTAATTTAGTTTATTCTATTCTTTGTTTTATCTATATGCATTTTTGTATGTTGTTATTTGTGGTAAAAATGTAATAAGTTCTTTGTTTCATGAGATAATTTCTCTAAGTTAGAATGCCTCAATTTTTTTTGTTCATTCCCTTGTTATTCTTTCTATTGATATATTCTCTTGAACTTACATACCTTTATTATCCCTTCTCTTGCACGGAAACATTCACTTTTATACTCTGTGTAACTTTGTAATAACTATTTCTGCACTTCTTCATCTTTACATTAACCTTTTATCATATCAACTGACTGGATCACCTATCATGTCTCACTTTTTACAAAACAGTCAAATCTTGAGCAGTCAGTTAATCTCACTATTTCAAGTTATCCTATAGTAGGTAGTTAGATGACCTTATATAGGCTATTGATTTACCTATTCTTGAGTGGTGGAATATGATATAGGGTTTTAATCCCTAATATGCTCACTACTACCCCCCCCCCCCCCCAATTTTTTTTTTGTTGATGAGACTCAATTTGGATACCCTTGTTACTCCTACCCTCTACGAAGGTGAAGATTCCCCAACATAAGAATTGACTATGCTAGCATTCAATTCATGCCTTATGGGAAGTTACTTCAACCACTATAGAGTGTTGGATTTCCTAAACACTCATAGCTATGCTCAACCCTAGTTCTCACCTTAAACCCTTTTCTTTGTTATTTTTGTAGTATGACTCAACTACATCCACTTTGAGAACAAAGCATGCATGGATAATGAAATTTGAACCTTGCCATAAGATTTGGAGTTGGATGTTTCCTTTTTGATAAAAAATTATATTGATTCATTATGATAGGACATGCCTTGCTTTCAACATAGAGTTGCCTCAGCATATATTTTCCCAAAGAACTATATCTAAAGGTTGGATATTATTCTAAATGACACGAGATGCCATATATACAAGGGTTAGCTAAGACAAGTTATGAAAATCCAATAAACATTCATTATAATCACCCATTTCATCTCCATATGTAGTTGGTTTTACTAGTGAACAAGATGATGGGCAATTTGACTATATAAGTAATTTCATCTTGTGAAGGCACAATGGTTGGAAACCAACAAGTGATGAGAAAATCCTTATCTATAATGTCAGTAGATCATATGACTCCCTTATGCCTCAATACGAGGTAGTGTAAATTATGAGTAGAGTGAAATGATGAATGGTAGATGTAGTTCCTTATTAGGATCTAATAGAAGTTGACTATGTGTGACAGGACACCTTTCCCCTCCATATGCCATAAGCTATATATGCTTTTGTATGCTCCGTATGGTTCTTAAAGGATCAGATGCCTTTGGTGAATGAAGTGATGATAAAGTAATAGTATACATATGGAGTAGTGGAAATTGGTTGTCTTGGTTCTAAAATTAATTTTGGCTCTATTTTTGAATTTATATTGCATGATTTTCATCATCAAACTTCTTTTCATCACCAAAAATATATCTAAAAAATAAAAGTTTTCTAATTTTTTGGATAGTTTTTACAACCAAGTCACCACCATAAAGAAGTTCTTAGTAGTAGAGGAACCCTTTAGTGAAGAACCCCTTCATTTGGCTATCTATCTTGAGATCCTAGGTCTAGAGTTAAGTAAAGAGTAAGAAGAAAAAGCTTGAATTTTTAATGACTTAGTTGACCTACCCCTGCTACCTATTTAGAAAGTTACTTAGGTTATGGATTAATCCTATTAGGCCTAGTTTGGCCACCAGCTTTATTACTCCCGGTAGTCGGTATTATTTTCTATGGTGTCAGGCGGAAGGAGTTGAAGACAATTGTGTCCGGGAATGCTGGTACGGGCAGAAAAAGATGAAATTGGGGAGGGATTCCGACAGTTACAACTGCCTAAAATTTCAGAGTGACCACGGAAGTTCGTAATTTTTGTTAGGTGGTTCACAACTGCTGTAGTCATTAGTTCCACATATAACAGGATAAGTTGGCTATTAATACATGAATTACTGGGATATGAGAAGGGTTCACCCAAACCATGCCTTAAGGGTTTAATTCTTGTATGATCTACTATTTAGGAGTACATCTTAACTTAAGGACCATCTAAACTTAATAGTGGTTGATTAATACTTGGGTAAAATTTAATACTAAATGTTGAATTAATGCAATTACCACCTAGCCAGGGTAAATGGGCAATTTCTAATTTGAACACCATGAATGCTACTTAGATAATTAAGAAAATATTTACTTATATAAAATGATGAATATAAATAATGTAAGTTACTAAGTTTATCAAAAAAGATGATCCATTAAAAAAAATGGGATCATGAACTTATGAAGTGTTGCCGATCATGATAAGTGGGTGGGAAATCATCTTAATAAATATACATAATTGATAAGATAATGCTGCATTTTTGGAATAACTTCCCTAGTCTAACATCTTAAATGAGAAGATCAATGAAGACTTGATGCAAGGAATGATATAGTTTCACCTTGGGTTTGCATGAGAAGTGAGATATGGAATGGTATGCTATGATACACTAGTTTAAGTAAACTAGAAACCTATAAGTTGGTAAGGAAGTATATCGTAGTATCCAAACCGTAGATGGGTACATTTTGATGATGAAAACCTTTTTTAAGGGGTGGAGTTTTGTAACATACCCAAACCCGAGTTCATATAGGTTAACCCTCCCATTTTCTGGGTCCTTTTTTGTAATGATAATATTAAATACCTTTTCCCATGAATCAAAGTGTATAGGGATTTTCCGACAAGGATGGTCCAAGTGCTCAAGCACAATGTCCCCTAACAAAGGGATCTAGGTTCGATTCTCAAAAGTCGTCTTGAATTTACCAGCCTCCCGGGTGACTGACCTCCACCATGGGTTTGAGGGAGGGGGTAGACTAATGTATCTTCTAACTAAAAAAGTGTATATAGATTTATTAGAGCCAACTAATATCATTATTTAAATAATATCTTCTATATATGAATACCCTTAGAATAAAATAGTCGTAAAACATTGAATAGTAGGAACTAATGAATAAACACACTAATAAATTTACTTGACCCTAGTTTGATGGCTAGACTATCCTAGGATTATAGTGTGAGAGTAATCATGATAATGCAAAATATTTCATCATAATTGGAATAAATACCCAAATGTATAATAAAAAAAAGTGAATAAATGTGAAACAAAAGATTTTTAAAAATGCAAAATTAATGCAAGATTTGAATTCCTTACAGTTACATTATGCAACCATGTAATTTTTAGGTCATTTGGACATTAATTATTCTCTCAATCAAACTAGAAAATTAGAAAGTAAATAACTTAGACATAAGTAGATTATTTGACTAATCAAATAGTTTCTTTTTCCTAAAGTATGCTTCATTTGGGTGTTTGTGCCCTGCATCTTATTTCCACATGTTTTCATTGATCTAACCCTTCCATTTTGCACTACACAAGTAAGCATTCTTCCCCCCAAAACTCCTCCCTTCCACCCTTTGTATTCTTCCTTCCCCCTACTACCACTGGGACTTCCCCTCAACCCTACATGGGTTCTTAGACCAGTCAATAATGACATGTCACCTGTGAATAGCTAATGAGGCTTCCCCTAGTCTCCTCTTATCTTCTACCCCCTCCTCTTTTGTTTATCCCTAAACACAACCATATACTACAAAATCATCATGCACATTTCCCAAAGGCGGTGTTGCAAGTCTTCAAGTTTGTAGGGATGCAGTGGTGCCATAGGTCAAATTAAGTCCTTACGTCTGAAATGATGAACACCCTTCTTCCTTGGCATATTGATATAGAATGAATCCTCATGTACCCATATATGATCTTCTTATTGGCCTCTTAAACCTTCTTAGGTGTTTGGGGAGTTCTTCATAGTCATCCTTGATCCAGACCCCATGTAAGTCTGGAGTAGAGTAGCCAGGCCTTCATGGAACCCCTCAGACCATCTAGGTACTATGACTGGGCAATGTAGAGTTCCTTGAAACTCTACATTCCTCTTATTACCTCTGTCTGCAGGTAATTTTCTGGATATGATCCTCCTTCAAAGCTATTGAATTAGATGGGTTCATATGCCACAAATTACAAATGCTCTCTTTCTCCTTATCATTTTGGTATTTGAGAAGATTTCTGGGAGGTTTTGGATGTGATGGACTTTAATATGCTTGATGGATTTGTTTCAATCTTTCCTCCCTTCCCACCCATGGTGGGATGCTCCATGGGTAGTTTTGACCACATTATGTTGCCATGTTTTGAATCTTTGGCTTTGGTTCTACCTCTGGCATTCACCATAGGTGTTCTCTAGTGATAAGAATCATTAAATCAAACACGATGTAGGTCATCATTCCAAAAATCATAGGTCCTAAATATCAAGATACATTATTTACTAAGTTTTCCCCATAGTGACTTCATTTGCTCATGTTTTTCTTGGTAATTTAGTCCTCTTAAACCGTTTATAGTTTGGTTAACACACATGTCTCGGAGGCACTCATTTTAATATTCTACTCATGCCACTTTGGTCATAAATCAAAACTCAAGGGAGATTTTACTATTTCATCTGATGCTTTTGGTTTAAAGTTTAATAAATGCACTTATATTAGATAATAATAACTACTTTTGGATTTTAAAATAAATAAATGAGGTTTTGAAATTAGGGAATAATATCCAATCAAATGGTGAAGTATATTGACCTAATCCCATACTAATAAAAATTCAATTTCAAGAATTTTAATGTTTAGTAGAATTTTAACCCCGATGTCGTATAAATGTTCCTTGGTGATGTGTGACCTTGGTTTAACATAGGATTTTGAATATGGACTCATTATGAGTGAATATCAGGTATGCACATCTTCCCAATTTGATTTGGGCATATAATGACTGAATCCTAAATGTTATCATTGAGATAGATTTTGAATTGTATTCCTCTTTTTGAATCTCTTGAATCTTTTTGGAATCCTGTTATTGTTCAAATGTTTCTTTGATATTTATTGAAACTTACTTCTCATGTATATTGGTCCTCTAACCCCTTGTTATATGTTGGATGCTTCCATCCTTTTTGTACTTGATTATTAAACGGGAATGCACTATGATCTTGCCTACTCTATTTGCAAGTGATATTTGGACTAGTAATATCTAATAATAGTCTAACCATGTTGTAGGTACATAGGTTTTATTCTTATACAAGGCACTAAGGTTTTATTCCCCCTACCACATGATATAGTTATAGACATTGAGGTTTTATTTCTCTTTCCATGCACTGGAGTTTTTATTCCCCTAGTCATGTTTTATTTATGGGCACTGAGGTTTTAGTCCTATTTCCATTGATAGTGGTTTGTGGTTCCCTGACCTTACTTTACTTTATTCTAGTATTCTTTTGATCTACATGCATATTTTTTATGTTTTTATTTGTGGTTGAAAGGTAAGAAATTCTTTATTTCATGAGATTGTTTCTCTAATAATGCCTCATTTTTATATTAACGATTTTCTTGATTTTCTTTCTCTAGAGATAATCTTTTGAACTTACCTACAATTATTATCCCCTCTTGCATGCGAACATCCACTTTTATACTCGTAATCTAGTATAATGCCCAAATATTGATTATGCAAATATGGTATTACACACACCTTTTTTATCCCTTGCTGGGTATTATTCCAAACCACCCAACGTAGGTGCATTAGAAGATAATGACTCATGAACATACTTGTATGATGTGGACAAGAGGATAGCTTGTATGGATGGATTTTCCTCTGCAACTCACCTTATGTTAGTCAAAGTTTCACTTTGTAACAACACCTTTTATAGTGGGGAACAATTGTATTACGATACCCTTTGTAACTTCATAATAGTTATTTTTCTATAGTTTTATATTTACAAGAATCTTTTTATCATACCAACTGAGTGGATGCCATATAGAGTACCAATCCTTACACCCCTTCTTCAATTGTCATCAAGTTCATTCAGTCTCATAGAACAAAACAAGCCGGTCTATAAGTTTAGAAACAACAAAGTGAATCAACAAGATTAGACAGAGACATCAGACTATTCAAAAAGTTGGGAACAAAATGAACAACAAAAAGTTTAAGTTTAGAGGAAAGTGTAGTGCCACACTGGGTTACCTATTTGACTGAACCATATGCCAAGGTGATAGTAGTGTATGGGAAGAATTAGAGGATGCAAGAAGAAATGGCATACATGCATGTGCTGAGTAGCATTGGAATCCATTATGTAGTTAGAGTGAGCGCCAATCATAGAGGACCAGGGGTTACCTTGGTGAGCAGTGAGATGGGCCAATGGTGTCCTAGTCTCACACACGTCCCATTCAGGGCATGATGCGCCATGCTACTATTAATAGGTTAATAACCTTACTGGTGGGTGGTTTTTTAGAGTCTTTCATACTCCTCCTTTGTGAGTAAAACATGTGTGGGTCATCTAGTAGGTGTAGGGACCATAGTAGTTGCTAGAGGACCTTGGCCAATGAGGGGCGTAGAGGTTTAAGAAACATGCCTAGAACCCCTTCCCCGCCCTCCTTCAAAATGGGAAGGATAGCCATGTTTGTAATGACAAACATCCTTAACATGGCCTAATTTTCCATAGTAAGTACATTTTAATTGTTGTCCCATGTGAGTGCCACAATCTCATCTACAATTGCTAGTTGCGACTACCATGTCAATTTGATCTTCAAACACTTCATGGGGAGGGGTTGGAGTTGTAGACATCTCAGTTTGGGATAGGGGGGCATAAGACTCAACCATGGATAGGTTTGTGGTCCCAACAAGAAGAAGCTAATGAACGAAGACATATTGGGGATGAAGTCTGCTAAGAAATCATGGAGTAATAATACTATTAGGTTCCTTAGTCACTCTGACAGAGATGGTGGGAGGAAGAAATTTAGTTGCTTAATGAGAGCCTTTATGGAATCATAGTTATTAGATAAGGAACGCTAACCCTAACGTTTGTAAAAAATCTTATTCATTGCATTGTACAAGTGGGGATAGTTCTCCTACTATATACAACTACTTCATCTCTTACCACTTAACACCACATGTATCAAACAACCACTTCAGGCTCCATACATCCCCAGAGCCAAGAAAGAACCAAACTATTTCCCGTGATCCATGCCTCTTTAGGTTCTTTAGGTGCATTTTGTTTGATAAATTTTAGTTTTCTATGGGATTCCACAAAATTAGAAACAACATTCATCCACAAAAACAATTATTATCATTGATTTGAATATACATAACATGTGGTATATCATTACAGATAATATGTTTGTTTTCAACCATTGTTAAAATAAAGGTAAAGTAACAGATTGAAGGTGCGCTATGGAAATAAGACACTATTGAAGTAATAGCATGATAGGAAATGTGCTATCAGAATAAGCAGGACATGAAAAGCACTAGCGGAATAAGCACGGTAAAAAGAAACAAAGATAGAACTATCAAAATAAGCACAATAGGAAAAGAACAAACTAAAAGAATAAAGACATTGCCATGTGCATAATAACAAATCTCTAATTCAAGCAAAGGTGCTCAATCATGTGGAATAGGGAAATCTCATGGACAGGAAAAGAGGAAAAAGGTGCCTCATTTACTTTTTTAGTGCTTTATAAATTAGCACATGGTCTTTTGTTCATGCTCTTTTTTTATTGTTGCGACACACAGACATGGGAGCCAGATCAAAGAACAAAAATTTCATGGTGTTACTACAAGCAGTAGAAATTCAAGTACTCCCCCATATAACGTCCTTTGTGGCTGAAATTAGATTCTTGCTTGAAGAACAATATTGATTCATGAATAAATGACAAATTCTTAAGAGACAAAATCATAACTGGAGACTAGTGTGCATTGTCTACTGAATGAAAGATTCATTATTAGTGGGTGTTATGAAGATGGATTTTACCCATGATGCAGGCACATGAAGAAATCTGATATTCGTAATCCACCATCATGTGCTACAACTAAACATGAACTTGCCCAAACGTGGAGACAAGACCATGGAAAGTGGACTTGTGGCTGTTTCACATCACATAGATGTTAATAAGCAGCTCAATCCTATAACTCTTGTGTTCCTCTCCATCTGATTTGTGCCACAATTTGGATCTAAAGTCTGATGATTGGCCTCAAGTTTTTGATATCAGCTTTGATGACCTCATGATGGTAACAATAACCTTCAGGAAGGGAGAAAAGAAAGAGGGAGGGAGGGGAAGGTAGGTAGAGGTGGACTAAGTTTAGGGTACTTTGTCTAATACCTTTTAGGATGTAATAACTATATATTTTTAGTAGTTTGTAATGATGTTCTGGGTCTTCTACATGTAGGAGTCCATGGATATAAGGGTATAGTAAAGTGGGTAGATGGATACTCACTTAAGGGACTTACATAACAATAAGAGTTATAGATACAATGGGCTGAAGTCCAATTTAGAAGAAATAAGAAGTAAACCACTTATGCTAACAAGTGACAGTTCTCCCAATTGAGAGATTAGATGTGCTACTTCACACTGCTTAAGAACAAGGGTCATATGGTGCATGCATGCTTTGAAAGAGTCACCATATATAGATAAACCTTCCATGATGAACTCCATGATTGTTTTGATGTATCCGGTGAAGATGGCAGAGATACAATGTTGAGTAGAATGAGTGTTTCATGGTTTGAAGGGCATATGACTAAAAACATATGTGCCAAACATGCATGTGAAAGTAGTCTTCACCTAGTCATCAGAGTGGATCCAAATCTTATAGAAGTCTTAATACCCATATTGGTATAGAAGAACTCTTGGTGTGCCATTTTTTGCTAGGGCTTAATCAAAAAAAGGAAGAGGGTAGTGATCCTATTGAGTTTCATTATTGAGGTTCCGATAGTCAACACACATACACCACCTGGTCACATGTAGGTGGGGACTGACTTGTTCTTGTCATTTAGGACACATGTAGTGTTTTTCTTCTTTGGCATGACATGTACATGTCTTACACTTGGTGAGTCAAAGATAACATAGATTATACCTACAACAATAATGATCACTTCATTGCACACCACTTCCTTCATGATAGGATTTAGACAATATTGGTTCTCAATGGAAGGCTTGTGTTTTCAAACATATTAATTTGTGCACGCATAAGGCTCTATTTTCTCCTGTGAAATTAGTAATATCGTTTCTTAGTTCCATTTATCTCTTTTTTAACTCAGTCGACAATA
The DNA here is from genome assembly GCA_963693085.1 of Alisma plantago-aquatica. NCBI lineage: Eukaryota > Viridiplantae > Streptophyta > Magnoliopsida > Alismatales > Alismataceae > Alisma > Alisma plantago-aquatica. The sequence continues at coordinate 726,230,603 of OY856411.1, read as the reverse complement.
AATAATCTTGCTCATGAGTGAGATAAATATTGATGATGACTAACATGACCTTCTACTCATCTTGGAAGACATACTTTAGCCCTCCGGTAGATGCCTCGTATCTGGTGTGATGGGTATCTTGTCTTCCCCTTCAATGAAAGAGATAGATTTAAGCTCTTCAAACTTAGCTTTAGGATCTTCCTCTATGTTGTCTAAGTGAGAGATAAATGTCCTAACATGTTGGTCATTCAACTCATTAGAACTAGAATCAATGAGTGTCATATCAAGAGGGTTTTTAGAAGTAGGTGTCTCCTACCATAATGATCCCTTCTTGTTAAAGCTTTCCATAATGAAGCATTATTTCTGGAGAGAGGGGTGCTTGAGGATCTCAAAGACTTTAAAATCAAGTGTGTCTATCCTTAGCCTAAATGTAAAGATTCCAGCTTCAACATTGGTTAGGGCTTTGGCTGTTGCAAGGAATGGACAACCAAAGATGGTCCTCTTTGATGTGCATGATGCAAAAATTATAGGGGACATGAGAATTGGGGCCCACTTTCATAGAGACGACCTCTATGATTCCCATGGGGTGTGATAAGTACATACTTATACATTTGATTTGCATCTTTTAGATCATTACACACACTTTTAATTATCCCCTACTTAATTTAGCTTTTCTCTCATTAAACTGGAGTTTTTACTAGAATTTCTTGAATTTTACAAGAAAATGGCAAAATCACTCCAAAGCCAGAAGATTTAAGAATTAGAGGCTTCACTTGCACATTCAGCCTCCTAGATTTTTGAGTCAATCGACTGACATCCTAATCGATCGACTCGCATGCAAGAATTGGTCAAGTTTAGAAACCTCAGTCAATTGACCAACATTCCAGTCGATCTACCCGCTGCCAGCAAAGACACTGTCGAAGTTAGAATCAAGAAGGCTCACTATTATAGATGAAATGACCAATTGATCACCAATTGGTTGAATATCATGTCTTCGGGTCAAAGCAAGCATTAAAGCCAACTAACTAATTGGCATTCCAAATGATCGACTCACTAATAAAACCTAATAAAAGTAAAAAATCAAGAAAGCTCATTATTACAGACCAACCGATCAACTGACATCCCAGTTGATCGACTTGTCGACAAGACTCATTCAAACTCCAAAATAGGAAGGCTCATAATTGCTGTCAAATCTACTTTCGGGTTAAAGCAAGCATTTAAGCCATCTACTGACTGGGTTTCTAGTCAACCAATTGGTACCACAGACGAAGTCAATACAACCGCTACTAGCAACAATTTTTAGGGTTTCAACCCCCATATTCCTCCTATAAAAGGAGGGGGAGCCCAAGCACAAAGACCATCTTTACTCCATCCTATTTTACACTTGATTCTGGGCCGTTATAGAGACCCCCTGAGGTGTATGGTGCAAGCAAGGAAGAAAAAGAGCCGTTGTCATCCTCAGAGAGATTGCTTCATTGTTTCATCTTGGCATTGTGACTCTTTCTATCACTATCCTTACTTTGACATCTTTTTCTATTATTTCTGAGTAGTTTCTCTACTGGGGCATGGTGGTAGCCCCATAGCATGTTCCTTGCCATAATTGTATTTAACTCCAATGTTTTAGTGATTAATTGTTTTCCATCTATTTTTGCACTCATTCTCTGGTTGGATATATTATGTTCTTTGTGGGGTGATGAGACCATATGATCCCAATAAGAATGAACCCATGATCTATTGATGAGACCCACTGATGGAGTTTATGATACTTATACCCAATTTATCTTATTTGTTATAACTTATGGTGATGAGACCACCTGATCCATGAGTTTGAACACCAGATTAGAAATCACAATTTCTTGACGAGACCACCTGAAAGAACTTTTTTGGATGGTTGGATGAGGATCCCAAAACATTGAGACCCTGAGTTTGAGAGAAGTGTGACCGTTGTGAGTTTATGCTCTGTCAAGACACAAATACACATGGCTTGATTTAATCATGAAAGTTAAGCAGTTGAATTAGTTAATGAGGAACATGTTCTATGGTGGTAATCCTCCAGAACCTTAGTATCTCTTAACATTTGAACTAAAATCCAACTTAACTAGTTTTATTTTTGCACTTCTAATTTCCACTTTATCTTAACCACTCTCTTCAAAATTGGATCTTAAGTATAGTCCATCAGAAAAAGGTTCAATTTAATCTCATATAAACATTGTTCCTTAGGATAGATACCTTTCTATACTAAGAATTTACTTGCTTGTTTACAAGTGGGTTGTATGGCGTTAAAAGGTTAAATTCTAGGGATAATCTCTCTAGTGAATTTGTTGTGCTGATGATGCACATCAGGGTAGTCATAAAAGAGTGAGTGAGTTGAATCACAATGTCAGTGAGAAGGATTTAAGTGAAGCCAACATCAGTTTAGGGCATGATGGAAATACTTGTCCCAAGGTTTGAAAGACCTTTTTGGCATTTGGAATCCCCATCAAAGAAGGAGATGCCAAAGGATCCAAGTCCTTGAGTTTCTCTGTCAACTTTCTCTAGATAATGGAAGACATTGTCTTTTCTAGCTTCACAATTTCATACCTAGATGTTAAGTACTTGTGTATAAGGAGAGTTTTGAAAATTTTAATTTAAGAGGGGATTTCTGCAAGTGCGTTGTAAAGAAGTGAAAACACCTCCTTACTAAAAATTTGAGCAATAGAACCTCCAATCCAATCACACTCAAAAGGTGTGATGGAGTGGGTGTAAAATTTTCAAATCTTTATATAATGGTAATCAAAAGACCAATGTATAGCAGTGGAAAAAAATATTTGACTATTCAATTATAAAACAAAGGGTTACAACTTAAAATTACATCACAAGGATCCATGTAGAGGGAATCTAAACCACCTCAAGATTGTCTCCCAGCTTCATCATCACAAACTAAGTCCAGGTCAACATGCCATGCATCCAAGTCTTCCACCTAGGGTTGGAAGCATACCCCAGCAAAAGAAAAACAAAAGGAAACATCAGCAAAGGCTGGTATGTGCATACTAAAAAGCAAATTGAGCAATATAAGGAAATAAAGGACATCAAATGTAAAAGGCTTCCCATACAAGAAATAAGGACCACCCAACCGGGTATCAAGAGATAAGATCATAACAAAAATGATACTTGCCATAACCAACAAATAATAAGAATGTGCTATCAATACTTCCACTACATAGTGGAAAACAAGCACAAGTAGGGCACACACCCCACAAACAATATCCTACATGCATTGTGAGATAAACATAACACTAGAACAATATAAACACAAAGGCGGCCAAGGCTTCACATCCTTGAAAACCTGATAGAGAATGACTCACCGTCAAACTCCCAATATATGTAAAAGTTGAGCCAAGGCTTCACATCCTTGAAGTTCGGGTATGGGGCACCACCACCACCATCCCATAAACATAAAGGGCACACACCCAAAACCATTGTAATTTACACTACTCTAGTGCTACTGAATCACATTGCATGTAAATATATAGGCAAGTAAATAGTTTAGTCAGAATTATCAAGGTTGCCATCACACAATGGACAACTCAAACATATAAGCAAATCCACTTCAAAGTGGTCATATAACAATATAAGATATCAACATGCACAAAGGCACTAGATATGATATCAAGAAAATATCTGATTACATAAAAAGTAAGATAGTTCATACGAACCATGATAACAAGAGAAAAGATCAATGTGTACAGGCTATTGTCCATAGGACCAAGAGAAAGAATAAAAATAGGATAATTGCTCAACAAGAATAATATGGGATGCAAACATACCTCTCACAGAGTCTAACACACTTTCCAAAATCCTAAGCAAGATTAGAGTCCACTTGTCCTATTATAATAACCATATACATGTATTAGCATTATATGCATATAATTAAGTTATTTATCATCTTATTATCACCAAACAAATTATGTGACATATTAGATTACATTATTCATGCATTAGATTATTAGGATCATCCTAACCTCAACCTTGTTTGGAAAAACCCAAAAGATCAAAGTTCTAGGGTAGGGTTTAAGATTCGGTATGTTACAACACTCCACCCCTTAAAAGGATTTCGTCCTCGAAATCTAAAGATCAAAACATCAATAACTAACTATTCTCCACCCCTTAAAGGGTTCAACCTAAAAAGTCAAACTAAAAAACTTTTTAGAGCTACCCACATCCCTTAGTTGTGATCGTTTTAGAGATTAATATTTCTCATGTATCCAACTAATAGTCACCATCTAGGGTTGAGTTATAGGTCCTTGTGTCTCTAACCTATCAACCCTACATGAACATCCAAAAAGTCATAGGGTAGGTCATCTATACCATTACATCAATCCTAGTCACAAAACTAGGGTTAGATTCTAATCAACCAGAGTTCTCTTGATTGTGACTTAGTTCAAGAAACAACGATAAATCCAGAGAAAACTTTTGTACATATAATAGTATAATGAAAATAATTTTTGTAGATGAAAAATCTGCAAGGTAAAACCAACATATGCCGGCACAAAATCAATACGAAAACCAAGTCACAATGTTTCCATATCTAGATCTCCTAACATATTCTCATCCTCAAACCAAACCTCATTGCACAAAAGATCAACATTGATCAAATCTAGGGTCAACATCTCACTTAGAGGTAACTAACTAAGTCAAGGGTTCTATAGGGAGACAAAATTGAAATAGTCGATTCCGACTACCATGGGTTTTGATACCATGTTGTAAAGAAGTGAAAACACCTCCTTACTAAAAATTTGAGCAATAGAACCTCCAATCCAATCACACTCAAAAGGTGTGATGGAGTGGGTGTAAAATTTTCAAATCTTTATATAATGGTAATCAAAAGACCAATGTATAGCAGCGGAAGAAAATATTTGACTATTCAATTATAAAACAAAGGGTTACAACTTAAACTTACATCACAAGGATCCATGTAGAGGGAATCTAAACCACCTCAAGATTGTCTCCCAGCTTCATCATCACAAACTAAGTCCAGGTCAACATGCCATGCATCCAAGTCTTCCACCTAGGGTTGGAAGCATACTCCAGCAAAAGAAAAACAAAAGGAAACATCAGCAAAGGCTGGTATGTGCATACTAAAAAGCAAATTGAGCAATATAAGGAAATAAAGGACATCAAATGTAAAAGGCTTCCCATACAAGAAATAAGGACCACCCAATCGGGTATCAAGAGATAAGATCATAACAAAAATGATACTTGCCATAACCAACAAATAATAAGAATGTGCTATCAATACTTCCACTACATAGTGGAAAACAAGCACAAGTAGGGCACACACCCCACAAACAATATCCTGCATGCATTGTGAGATAAACATAACACTAGAACAATATAAACACAAAGACGACCAAGGCTTCACATCCTTGAAAACCTGATAGAGAATGACTCACCGTCAAACTCCCAATATATGTAAAAGTTGAGCCAAGGCTTCACATCCTTGAAACTCGGGTATGGGGCACCACCACCACCATCCCATAAACATAAAGGGCACACACCCAAAACCATTGTAATTTACACTACTCTAGTGCTACTGAATCACATTGCATGTAAATATAGAGGCAAGTAAATAGTTTAGTCAGAATTATCAAGGTTGCCATCACACAATGGACAACTCAAACATATAAGCAAATCCACTTCAAAGTGGTCATATAACAATATAAGAGATCAACATGCACAAAGGCACAAGATATGATATCAAGAAAATATCTGATTACATAAAAAGTAAGATAGTTCATACGAACCATGATAACAAGAGAAAAGATCAATGTGTACAGGATATTGTCCATAGGACCAAGAGAAAGAATAAAAATAGGATAATTGCTCAACAAGAATAATATGGGATGCAAACATACCTCTCACAGAGTCTAACACACTTTCCAAAATCCTAAGCAAGATTAGAGTCCACTTGTCCTATTATAATAACCATATACATGTATTAGCATTATATGCATATAATTAAGTTATTTATCATCTTATTATCACCAAACAAATTATGTGACATATTAGATTACATTATTCATGCATTAGATTATTAGGATCATCCTAACCTCAACCTTGTTTGGAAAAACCCAAAAGATCAAAGTTCTAGGGTAGGGTTTAAGATTCGGTATGTTACAACACTCCACCCCTTAAAAGGATTTCGTCCTCGAAATCTAAAGATCAAAACATCAATAACTAACTATTCTCCACCCCTTAAAGGGTTCAACCTAACAAGTTAAACTAAACAACTTTTTAGAGCTACCCACATCCCTTAGTTGTGATCGTTTTAGAGATTAATATTTCTCATGTATCCAACTAATAGTCACCATCTAGGGTTGAGTTATAGGTCCTTGTGTCTCTAACCTATCAACCCTACATGAACATCCAAAAAGTCATAGGGTAGGTCATCTATACCATTACATCAATCCTAGTCACAAAACTAGGGTTAGATTCTAATCAACCAGAGTTCTCTTGATTGTGACTTAGTTCAAGAAACATCGATAAATCCAGAGAAAACTTTTGTACATATAATAGTATAATGAAAATAATTTTTGTAGATGAAAAATCTGCAAGGTAAAACCAACATATGCCGGCACAAAATCAATACGAAAACCAAGTCACAATGTTTCCATATCTAGATCTCCTAACATATTCTCATCCTCAAACCAAACCTCATTGCACAAAAGATCATCATTGATCAAATCTAGGGTCAACATCTCACTTAGAGGTAACTAACTAAGTCAAGGGTTCTATAGGGAGACAAAATTGAAATAGTCGATTCCGACTACCATGGGTTCTGATACCATGTTGTAAAGAAGTGAAAACACCTCCTTACTAAAAATTTGAGCAATAGAACCTCCAATCCAATCACACTCAAAAGGTGTGATGGAGTGGGTGTAAAATTTTCAAATCTTTATATAATGGTAATCAAAAGACCAATGTATAGCAGCGGAAGAAAATATTTGACTATTCAATTATAAAACAAAGGGTTACAACTTAAACTTACATCACAAGGATCCATGTAGAGGGAATCTAAACCACCTCAAGATTGTCTCCCAGCTTCATCATCACAAACTAAGTCCAGGTCAACATGCCATGCATCCAAGTCTTCCACCTAGGGTTGGAAGCATACCCCAGCAAAAGAAAAACAAAAGGAAACATCAGCAAAGGCTGGTATGTGCATACTAAAAAGCAAATTGAGCAATATAAGGAAATAAAGGACATCAAATGTAAAAGGCTTCCCATACAAGAAATAAGGACCACCCAATCGGGTATCAAGAGATAAGATCATAACAAAAATGATACTTGCCATAACCAACAAATAATAAGAATGTGCTATCAATACTTCCACTACATAGTGGAAAACAAGCACAAGTAGGGCACACACCCCACAAACAATATCTTGCATGCATTGTGAGATAAACATAACACTAGAACAATATAAACACAAAGGCGGCCAAGGCTTCACATCCTTGAAAACCTGATAGAGAATGACTCACCGTCAAACTCCCAATATATGTAAAAGTTGAGCCAAGGCTTCACATCCTTGAAACTCGGGTATGGGGCACCACCACCACCATCCAATAAACATAAAGGGCACACACCCAAAACCATTGTAATTTACACTACTCTAGTGCTACTGAATCACATTGCATGTAAATATAGAGGCAAGTAAATAGTTTAGTCAGAATTATCAAGGTTGCCATCACACAATGGACAACTCAAACATATAAGCAAATCCACTTCAAAGTGGTCATATAACAATATAAGAGATCAACTTGCACAAAGGCACAAGATATGATATCAAGAAAATATCTGATTACATAAAAAGTAAGATAGTTCAAACGAACCATGATAACAAGAGAAAAGATCAATGTGTACAGGCTATTGTCCATAGGACCAAGAGAAAGAATAAAAATAGGATAATTGCTCAACAAGAATAATATGGGATGCAAACATACCTCTCACAGAGTCTAACACACTTTCCAAAATCCTAAGCAAGATTAGAGTCCACTTGTCCTATTATAATAACCATATACATGTATTAGCATTATATGCATATAATTAAGTTATTTATCATCTTATTATCACCAAACAAATTATGTGACATATTAGATTACATTATTCATGCATTAGATTATTAGGATCATCCTAACCTCAACCTTGTTTGGAAAAACCCAAAAGATCAAAGTTCTAGGGTAGGGTTTAAGATTCGGTATGTTACATGCGTCAAAGATGGGAGTGTCAAAATGGAACTTCTTCATTGTTTCCTTTAACATCATGGAATTCTAGTCTAGTCACATCTAAGCTAGTTGACTCTAATAGGATGGTTGTAGCTTGTAGACGGAATCACATAGGTAGCGACACTTGGGTTAGATTTTGAGGTCTGATCTGGATTGTAAGTGCTACTCTTCCATGGAGTGAATGTGCTTCTCTTCTATGAAGTGGATCTATTGCTGTACTTTGGAGTTTCCATCACTAGTTCGATAGGTATAACCAATAAATTAACTTCTCATTATCATCCTCTTCAATAATCATTTTGTTGGTGATTGGGTCTTTTGGTTGTAGTAGTATAATCCCAAAATGTTTGGCCACTACTGTCAAGTATTTCTAATGTTTGGGTTAGTTCTTAGGTTGATCATCAAATTAACCTACTAGAGGATAGATGGAAGCAACAATATTGTCTAGTTGAGCCTCCATGGCGTTGTTGTATGCAAGCTGGCATACTAAAATTTTCTTAAATGGTTTCAAGGAAACCTTGGACATCAGAATCGGGCATGTTCTGCTAGCTTCAGTGTCCTATGAGAAGTTTTCCTTGATTATTGTAGGTTTGTTGTCCTGGATAGTAGTTGTTGACTTGATTAATGTTGTTGTTGTTTGTTGTCCTGGATAGTAGTTGTTGACTTGATTGAAGTTGTTGTTGTACTAGCAAAGATTGATAGAAGTTTCAATTATGCAGGAAACCAAGAGGACCCTACAATTTGCTTTGATTGTGGTCTTGCTTGAGATGATATGCATTCTCTGCTCCATTTGGATTTCCATATTGAAAGACCAGATCTTTCCTTTCCCTATTGGGGTTGTATTACCGATGACATAGGGTGGAGTTGATGCCATTGACTTCTTTAATGACCAAGTCATTGTTGAATTGGGGCTGGCACATGTTCTGTATGGTCTGATAGAGTTGATTTTACTATATATTTGTGTGTGCCTTTGGACTACAAACCTGGTAGACTTCCCATGTTTCTCTAATTTGTTGAGACGATGAACCACTATGCATGTACCTTGGACATATGACTCAAGGTTGTCTTGCTTCAAAGAAATATTTTTCAAGATTCAACAATTGCCTTTAGTTCATACTTATCTTCTCCATAGCGACCTTGAGAACTCCTCTCTTGCGTTATCCACCCTTGTTATCATGCACTACTACATATATGACATATTGTGTCAGTTGTTTTTTCAAGAAACACTGACGATGTTATCTTTAGCGTCTGTTATTAGTACACAACCGTCACAGTTTGACCAGCTAAGAAAACACATGGTGCACTTTATTTTTGTTGCCGATCGCTTCTCAAAGCAACTGATACTATATATCACCCATGAAAATAGAATTTTGTGCAAAATTTTTACGAACATTTCATTTGCCTCCAAAACCCTACATTTTTGGTTCTTTTCTATATAATTGAGGGGATGAAGAGGTACACTCACCATCAATTGGTATTTCTCGTCATTTATTTCTATAGCGTCTGATGAGAAAGATGTTCGTGTCATGTGTCCTGTGAAAATTTTCCCACCCCCACTTGATGTTTCTCGTTGGTTGTTCTAACCATAACCGACAATGTAGGTATTACTTGGTTGTGAGGTTAGACTTTAGTTTATCATAGCCAACTGATGACAAAGCTATGTTGTGGACAATGATTGTTTATGTACAACCAATGACCTAAATCCTAGATTGTCAATTTTATTAATAATCGATGATATTGGTCTTACTTAACCCCATGAGAAACCCTACCCCCCTCTTTTCCCTACCTCATTTCTTTGTAATAGGCCACCGATGATTCTTTAGCGATTGTTTCCTCTACTCATCACCACCAGTCTCCTCCATCCATTGACTCGTCACCGACTGTTAATGTTTCCTCCTCTGCCGCAGTTGCTGCTCATTGCCATTGTTGCCTCTTCCACTACTGCTGCCAAGGATTCCAACACCACTGCTAATGCTGAGGAGTCCACCCCCGCCGTTGTTGCTGCTGCCAAGGACTCTGCCGCCACCGCTGCTGTTGAGGACTCCATCGTGGCTACTGCTACTAACTGCTTTCTGCCACCACTGTTAGCTAATTTTCCTGCGGTTCTTTCTTCTCTACCGCCGCCGCTCCAGTTTGACAAGGTAGAAAGAGGTAGGCCTTTCTCTACTTTTTTTTGCATTTTCAAGTATGAACACATTCAAACTATCAAAATGCAAATGGATCATTAAATCAATTATAGTTTGTTTGATGGTAGCTGCTACTCAGATGACCATCATAATTCTAGAGCTTTATGTGATGAATTGTATGATTGTGATGAATCAATTGCATGATTGTGATGTAATTAATTAGATTAATTGTAATGAATTTTGGATCTATATGTGATGAATTGTAAACCCTAAAATTATTTCTATTGAGAATTGTGTATTAATTGTAATTCTAGAGCTATATGCGATGAATTGGGTATGAATTGGAAACCCTAAAAATATTTCTAAATATGTATTTAATTAGATTGTGATGAATTGTAATGAAATTGTGATGAATTGTAAACCCTATAATGCATATATGGGATATCCAATTAGAGGATACTAAGCCCTAATTTCTAAATTGTGTCGTTGGCCTAGAAACCTGTCTGAGATTTACTCATTAGGATTAAACCTTAGATAGTACCTGATTTGGGACTATTCTTGAGAACTTCATCTCACTTAGGATGTAAGTATATAATGTGTGTTTGATTTCAAACAAAATTTCCCCTTTTATTCTCTGGGTACATATGTAGGTGGGTATTTTCCCATCTACATCAGAATACTTGGAGAACTGTAGGGAAATGTTGCTGAAATTCATTGAAATTGAGCATGCATTATACACTTACTAGTGAGATGAAGTGCTCAGGAATGGGATAGGTGGTACACCTTCATGAACCTGATGAGATACTAAGCCCTAATTTCTAAACTATCTCTTTGGCTAGAAACCTGTCCGAGATTTTCTCATTTGGAATAAACCTTGGATTGTCCCTAATTTGGGACCATTCTTGAGCACTTCATCTCACTTAGGATGTAAGTGTATAGTGTGTGTTTGATTTCAATAAATTTTGACAACATTTCCCCTTTTGTTCTCTGGGTACATATGTAGGTGGGTATTTTCCCATCTACATCAGTGTACTTGGGAGAACTGTTGGGAAATTCTATCGAAATTTATTGAAATCAAACACACATTATACACTTACTAGTGAGATGAAGTGCTCAAGAACGGGATAGTTGGTACACATCCATGAACCTAATGAGATACTAAGCCCTAATTTCTAAACTGTGTTGTTGTCCTAGGAACCCGTCTGAGATTTACTCATAAGGAATAAACCTTGGATAGTCCCCAATTTGGGACTGTTTTTGAGCACTACATCCCACTTAGGATGTAAGTGTATAATGTGTGTTCGATTTCAATAAATTTTGATAGCATTTCCGTTTTTGTTCTCTGGGTACATATGTAGGTGGGTATTTAACACTATTGACACGATCAAAGATCATGTCATGTGCAATGGGATTGTACAAGGCTATACAAAATAATACTAGCATGGAGATATTCCTAGTATGAGATCAACAAATGTTGGTACTGGTAGTTGTACCCAGAAGAAATGGCTGACGATGTTGATGAGAACGAACCAATTCCAATAGACATGGTTTATGTAATGCTAGATTGTGGGGTAAATGTTATAGATCCACCTCCCTTATATGGAAATGATGTGCACGGTGCTGAGAAACTATTATACTTACTTTGGACTAAGTTAATGAAGTTGAGAGCCATGTTGATATTGTATACTTTGAAGGATAACAATAGATGGAGCGACAAAAGCTTGACTTCTCATTGTCTTTATTGAAAGAAATTCTCCCTAAAGGTAACGAGATTCCAATCTCAACATACAAAACAAAAATGATGTTGTGCCCAATGGGAATGGAGGCTAAGAAGATACATGAATGCCCAAATGACTATGTGCTATTTTTAAAGGACTATATCGATCTAAAAGAATGTCCGAAATGTGGGGCATCTAGGTACAAAAGGATGACATTGGGTAAGACCAAAACCGAGTCTCCTGCCAAGGTGATGTGGTATCCGCCTATAATACCCCAGTTTTAATGCTTGTTTGCTAGTGCCTTCGATGCATAAAATTTATCTTGGCATGCAGAGGTAAAGAAAAACAATGATGGTATGCTGCAACATGCGTCTAATTCCCTATAATGGAAGAAGATTGATTTATTGTATCTTGAATTTGGCGAAGAAGCCATGAATTTAAGACTTGGACTTTGTACAGACGGACTGAATCCATATGGAACATTAAGAAACCAACATAGTACTTTCTTGTCATGATTGTTGTATACAATCTTCCTCTGTGGTTGTGTATGAAGAATAAGTATGTCATGTTGTCATTGCTGATATTGGGCCCCAAACAACCTATCAATGATATTGATGTTTACCATTAATCTCTGATTGATGATCTAAAGAAACTATGGGGAGAAGGTGTGATAACTTATGATGCTTTGTGTGAAGAGATGTTTAATTTACGTTCTATGCTATTTTGCACTATTAATGACTTTCCTACTTATGGGAACTTGTCTGCCTACAATTTCAAAGGAACCAAGGCATGTCCTGTATGTGAGGAAAATACAGATTCTATCAGACTAAAACATGGTAGTAAGAGTGTATATCTTGGTCATAGAAGGTTTCTGCCAAAGTTGCATCCTTACCAAAAGTTGTGCAAAACATTCAATGGCTCAACTGAGGAACAGAGTGCCTCTAAACATATGTTAGGGGAGGGTGTTTGTGCAAGAGTAAGCAACATTGTAAATCATTTTGGTAAGATACTATGTACTACTCCCACAGGTGAAAAATCTTTATTCAAAAGAGGTCGATATTCTAGGATCTTCCTTATTGAAGTTCTTTAACAGTTTGACATTATATCAATGTCATGCATGTTGAGAAAAATGTTTATGATAGAATTATTGGCACTCTTTTAAATACACCCAGTAATACTAAAGATGACATCAAATCTAGAATGGACCTATGTGAAATGGGTATAAGGAAAGAATTAACAAAAGATGTCACTAAAGGTCACCGCACATATCTACCTCCTGCTTGTTACACATTGTCGACAAAGAAGAAGAGAACTTTTTGTGAGTACTTGTGTAATGTTAAGGTACCACAGGGATACTCAACCAATGTGTGTAGATTGGTATGAATGAAGGATCTGAAGGTGATAGGTCTTAAATATCATGATTGTCACACTCTAATGCAACATATATTGCATGTGGATACTCAATCCATCCTTCCTAAGCATGTAAGATTTGCAATCACTAGGATTTCCTTCTTCTTCAACACTCTACACAGAAAAGTAATTGATTTTGAGATTCTAGATAAGTTGCAAAGAGAAATGGTTGTTACCCTAAACTTGAGTAATATTCCCCCTCCTTCGTTCTTTTATATCATGGTACATCTAGTTGTCCAATTGACTAGGGAAGTGAAAATGTTGGGTCCAATTGTCTTGCATTGGTTGTATCCTTTTGAGCGATATATGAGTATTTTTAAAGGGGATGTTCAAAACCGTTGGCCCCCCGAAGGGAGTATCATTTAGGGCTATATTGCTAGGGATTTTATGGAATTTTGCAATGACTTTGTGAGTTACAACAAAACTCATGCTAATTCTGTGAATCCTGATGCTTATTGTGGCAAAGGTATTTTGGAGAACGATAGGTAAATATTAGTCATGAGCAGTGGGAATAAGCACACTTGTATATATTACACAACATTGATGATGTAGGTATTTATATCACTAAACTCACAAACAAGCTCAAGACAAGTCATCCCTGAGCCAGTTCAATATGGCTTGCTAGAGAGCATAATTGGACCTTTATTAGGTAGTTTGAAAAGAAAGTATTCAATCAACTATCTCAAACACCAAATAATATTACAGTAACTATCAAATGGCTTGTGTATAAGCCAAAGACCCACTTACATCTTAGAAGGGTTTGACACAAATGGATTTTCATACTACACAAAACGTCAAGATGATAAAAATGTCATCCAAAACACTGGGGTCACCCTTCAAGCATCTTCATTGTATTTTTCTAATGCCAAGGATAAAACTTCACGTGAAGGAAATATATCTCATTATGGTGTCATTAAAGACAGAGGAAATTGACTCCATAGAGTTTAGTATTTCATTATTTAGGTGTAAATGGGTTTATAACAAGAAAGGAGTTGTAGTTGACAAACTCGGTTTCACAATAGTCAATTTTAAGTAGCAGGCGAGAAGGATAAACCCTTCATCATGGCATCACAAGCAAAATAGGTATTCTATATCAATGATCCTGCAAAAGAAAACCAGTCTATCATTCTTCATGGGAATAGACAACACATTTTAGATCCTATTGATGAAGAAGAGTACTATGACAAGTATGATGACTCTAGTCCATTTTTTGTTGGCTTACCAAGTGTAAATTTTGAATCTAACACTGACGAATATACACGTGAAGATCACGCAAAAGAGATATTAGTTTAAGGTATACTTCTCATACCTAATTTGGCTTTCTTTGCATTATATAACATGTTTATTTGTTCATATGTGATCTTTTTTTTATATGTGATGATCTGACTTTTTACAATGTTGACTTTTTATATGTTATCTGACTTTTTTCATGTGTTTACTTTTGATTTTATAGATGGAATATGACCAGGAGCACAATGATCATGAATGTGAGGATGCGGGGCATCCTGACTAGGGTGCTGACGATGCTGATAAATCAAAACATACGGGAGTTAGAGGGATAACTGTGATGAAAGATGTCACAAATAGGCAAGGGAGGAAGGGCATCATTGAATTCAATGAAGCAAACACACCACTTACTAAAGAGTTTGTCAACTAGTGTGGGGTCCTTGGTCAAAGAAAAGTACCTCTCCTTGTTGAGGATTGGAGACAGTGAGTACGGTCCACATGGACCTCATCTAGAGGGAGTTAGTGGTGAGATAAATGCATTTACATTTTTATAGTCTTTTTCCTATCCCTTGTTTTAATATTTCTAAGTAATATTGAATGTTGAACCTTTTTAGGGCCAGTATGAACTTCATGGAAAGATGCATCGCAAGTTTCTTATGTAGATCATTGGGAGAAGACATAGAGACTGATGGGCAATCCTCACAAGAGACTATGTCTTTAGAGACAAGAAGGCTCAAGACCCCTGGCTTAAATGGAACTATATTGAGAAAGATGATTGGAAGGAGTTTATTTGGAAGAGAAAAATAAATGCGTTCAAGGTATTAAATTAATTAAAATTTTATGATTTCTCATGGTTACTTAACAATATCATTTGTATGAATTAATTATGCCCTTCATGAATCTCAAAAATATAGGCATGACAAGAATGTGCACAACTAGCGGTTGGGTTGAGGTGGTTATTGGAAACGCTGCTCGATGAGAGAGCTATAACAAGACCAAGCGCTAGGGGAAGAGAAAGGGCAAGACCAAGAGTAAGGGCCAGAGCAAGGGAAATACCAAGAGAAAGGGAAAGAGCAAGGGCATTCTACATCTATTCCTTCTAATGTTGAGTCTTTTAGTGCTACTAGATGGTTGCCTTGCTATATTGGGTGGATAGATGCAAGGAAAAACAAAGCCAGATAAATCCCCATCTAAGCAACACAGAAGGTGGCTTCAAAAATGGTAAATTTCATCATCTCACAATAATGACCATGTTCTTTTTCACTTGATTGTTAAGTTTTAATGTTTTGTCAGTTTTTGATGATAATTAGTTGGAGCTGGGTGCCTAAGAAAAGGAGGACAAGTTTAACCCTCAGTGCATACATGATGAATTTATGGTTGCTCTGGCGCATCCCAACAAAAGCACAAATAAGCCAAGATAGGGGAAATGGACCACAAATACATGCATAGATTGATAGATGCAGCCTTAGAGAAATATAGGTCTTCTCAAGAGGCGCAAGCTTTGTTCATCACTCACCCACAGAGTGCAGTGGGACTAGTCCTTCAGACCCCACACAGCCAGGGTAAGATTCACTTCAAGTCAATTTATATATACATTGTGATAAAATAATCCCTCAAGACAATATTTATGTTTGTCAAATTAAATTTTGCGTTTCATAAAATTGTAGGTGCTCAGAAAATGCAGTCTTGCCATCCATGTTCCAGCATGAAATGTCATGGAAGATGCTAAGGCTTCTATCGCCATTGTGGTTCATGGTATTGCCCTTCCCGATGATCACCATTTTGTGAGAGTCATACATGTATTTCCAGGAATGAACGATTTACCTCTCCCATAAGAGCACCCAAATGCCACCACAATAAGATAGGTAGAAGGCGGCTTTACTGGGTGGCCTAAACGATTTGTTATATTTATTCAGGTATGACAATTGTATATTAAAACTTATATAAAATAATCAAAATCTAATATTATAATACATGCATGCAGCCTACAACAACTAAGAAGCCCCCCTAGGGTTCTGAAGCCTCTGCCCCCTCATTTTTTTCCACATGAGTTGTTCGAATCCTTAGGCCCTAACTGTAAGATGTTGACAAGATCGTTAGACACTATAGACCAAACATATACCATTTTGATCAGCCTTGGGGAGGATATTTTAGGTATATTGGGACAATGTTATAGTATTGACAGATGTTTCTGAGCTATTTAAGTATGATTGGCTGAACACATCCGTGATAGAACTTTGGATATAGTGAGTGTGAATACCTCTTCATATGTGAAGAATTGTTTAATTGTTTCCTACATATAAACTGAGTTGTGGTTATATATATTTTAGTCATTTGTATTACGTGACTCGTGACTTCAGAATAGAAAATGTGGGATTTCTAATGCCATCATTGATTAGCGATGTACTTGGAGATCCGAGGGGCGTCAAAGAATATGTGACTATTGAGATGGAGTTTTTTGGTGCTTCCAATACCGTGATCTTAACTCCCTTCAACTTTAGGTAAGTTTTTGGGGTTTTTTATATGTCTAACCTATGAATACAATTTTTTGGGGATTTAATTTTTATTTTATTTTCCTTATATTGACTCAAAAACAAACATTGGCAGTTGTTAGTGATTGTTCCTGAGACTTGGACTGTGTACTTATTTGATCCTTTGGGTGAAAAACTGCCACCAAATGAGGGACACCTAATGACATTTCCAATTCATGTGTAAGTATAGTTTCTCAGTGCCCAACATACTTGATAATGTTTGCATCTTAGCTTAATAATGCAACATATATGTTAATTTAACTTATAGGGGTGTGGAAGCATTTTGTACCGACAGAGGGAAGGTAGAAGGTAGATAATAAAAAGAAATAAGTAATGTGGATGAGTGCTAATGTAGAGTCTTCTCATTCCAATTGCATGATATATGACCACCTCTTCTTAATTATATTTATTAACATAATTGTAAATATACATACACCTACACAAGACAGTGGCTGGGCATGTGCATATTATGTGATGTTATATACACAGACAATTATCATTCACACACAATAGATCAATTGTATAGAGAATGTAACTTATTAGTCTTGGATCATATTAATGAAGTAGTCTCATTTGATAATACAAACAATCAAAATCTATTTAGAAGTCTCATTCTCTTTGTATCTTTTTGAGAATACTAAACCCTATACATTGGAGTAGCTAAATGACCTATGCGAATAGTGGGAAGACCGTTTCATAAAAACGTAGTCTTAAATGAAAAATTGACGGTTAATTGATATTTTTTGGTACTTTGAACTTTGATGTCAGATTTTTGATATGTATTTGTGAGCGTGAGTTGATATGTATTTGTTATATAATTATTATTACATTGTGACTAAAAACATGAGATGGCAGTTGACGTTGATATGTATTTGTGAGTGTGAACTGAATGTTACGTGTATTGGTGTGTGTGAATTTGAATGTGAAGGCATGAGGAAGAGAATAATGTTTATTTGTGCATATATTTATGAAATTGAAGTGTGACTAAGAAATAATTGAGCTGTGAGTTCATGGATTTGTGTGCATTTGAAGTGAAAATGATAGAATGTGGCATGTTTGTGCCTACTTTGTATATTCATCTTTTTCTTGCAGGTGTGTCGGCTTGTTGTTAAGTTGTGATGCTTGCAGAGAGCCTGTTGTTCTTCAGACCTTTAAATTCTGAAGAACAACAAGCTCCATACATGCTAGCAGATTGGATAGTAGGTTTGCAAACTTGCTATATAAAAAACATAGCATTTATAATCAGTTATTTGTAAATAAATGACTACATATACATTCTAAGTCGACTATTTACAATAAACCAACGGGATATACCTAAAATTTTCAATATGAAATCACTGATGAAACTGAAATCAAGTTATTTAGCATCAACTATTTGTCATTAAACAACTGACAAGGAAAGGTCAAAGCAACACTAACTACAAGTTAGATCATCGGTTCTACTATAACAATGAACTGGAGATGATTTTTTTTGTCGTCGGTTGTTAGAACTGACAAAGAATGGTTCATTTTTAGCGTCGCCCACTTGGTCATTGGTTTATAACCGAAGCTGAATGGCTAAAATAACCGATGTTGTATCCCTATCTCTAGCAGTGATGCTTTTTCTCACCTACTCACACCTTATAATGAATTGCCAAAGCTCTACCTCATGAAGCTCACATTGGAATCAACATCAAGGAACTACCTGATATCATCATCCACTCCCCTGTAGAAATTTTGAAGAAGTTTTGTAGAGGTAATGACATGATGAGGGCATTTTCACAGTTGGTTTGTATCATTCCCAAGATTCAAATTGAGTTTTAGGTCAGAGTTGTTCGAACTCTATGATTTGCCCTCAGATTTGGTCAGTGAATAAGGATGGAAAGAGCGTCTCTCGGATCTTGTTTGGTTGTTCCTCCCATTTGGTGATACCACCATCCTATAGGGAGTTCTACCACACCCTCGCCTTGTTAGTAAGGAAATAGTAGAATAGGCATACCTAGATGGATTTCTTGGGCATGTCACGTTGCTTGTCTAGTCTATAGGATTTGTGAACCTCTATAAATGTCATGTAAATCCTCGACAACTCTTCTTACAAAACTATTCTTTGCATCATCATCACACATCTTGTCTTGATTTCTTAGTTATGTGCCACAATGGTGGTAGGACAAGTGGGTGGCAAAAATCTACATCTTTAGAAGTGGAAAACTCTGATAGGTTACTTTGTATTTATAACACCCCAATTTTTCATATATACAATAACTAAGCGGAAACATTTTTCTTTTGAAGGGAGATGTTACATGAAGATACTCATATATGCATAAATCACCATACACTATATTAAAAAGATTCATACATTGTTATTCAAGTAAGAAAACTACAACTGACTTATGTATCGAGTATAAGATCTAACATCTAATCATAGAATAACTAAAACATGAAAGGAAACATTCTAAATATTAGATCATCTAAGGTAGATGTCACCCCGCTAGGTTTCACTTGAAGGTCTTTTAATCCTTGGCTTGCTCTTCTTTAGTCCGTATTTGGTCCAACACCCGAGAACATTGCTCCCCAATGATGCAATGGGGAAAACAACACATCAGTAAATGGTATTGACACTTTATTAAAAGAGAATATACATATATGACTGACATGAATTAACTTTATACATTTTTGAGTCATTTAATAACATGAAGAATTTAGTAGTAAATATATGCATCTCTCTATGATGCCTACTTAAGAACACATAATTGTTAGGAAAGCCCTTGATTCTAGGAAAGCCATTGAAGACCTCTTGAGATCCATCATTAGTGAAGCATATAAAAACTGATCAATATAAAATATCTTAAAATTAACATTACTACAAACATGGATATGATCTTGAACTTGAATCTTTAACATGATGGGATTCTCCCTCTTTAAACTTAAACTCTAAATTCATTAATCATTATTCATAATATGTAATCTCGGTGATCTTGGTAACTATAAGACATAAGATATAGAAACCATCAAGCAATTGATATAATGCATTTGCTTTTGAACATTGAACTTGAAATCATTATTTCTACATTGTACATAACATCCAAATCAACCATGAATAATTGTATACAATAACATGATCTATTTACCTAGAGCAAAGAATATACTAATTTAGTTTCTTTGATCTTGATTCAGTCCCAAATTTCCTTATATAAGAAATTGAAATACCCATGGGTTTTCTGGAGGATTAAAAATGCTTTTCACACCCTTGGCTTGAAGTGCGAGGTCCAGGGCCACCTCTTGCACATAGCCGATAGGTAAGGGAGGTAGGTTCCCACTGTAGGATATGGTGGAGGGGGATTTGTGTGAATTTGGTTTTCCCAAAGTGTTTATCTATCATCAAGAATGTTTTGGAGTCTGCTTATATATAGTTGGTGGTCTGGGGGTGTGAGGGGATTTTGTGAAGGTCAAAATAGGGGAAGTCATAGAGGAGTCCCGAGGTCTGTGGTATCTGATGCATGAAACCCCAAAAAGTTTGAGTTGGATCAACTCAAGAAAATAAGGCAAAGTGAAGGTGGGTTCCATTGAGACTAGGATTCAAATGAGAGGGAGATGCTAGTGGAAGGATCCACAATTTAGAGGACTCCCACAGAGACCTAGAACTGGGTGATGGAGAAAGTCTCCCAAGTGCGGCTGACTCTGTAAGTTGGAGTTTGACCCAAATAGGACATTCAAAGATATATGTGACAAATTAGATGTATATAATTAGATAAGAAAGTGTGTGACACATGAAACCACAATCAACATTATGAAATCGATCAAATTAATTCAAATGATAAGTTATTCATGGTTTAAACTATATAGTAACTTTCTACATTCATTAGAGGGGTCATAAAACGTCATATTTGTCTCAAATTTTGATCATATGTACATTGTAGGGTCTAGAACATCCCTAAGTAGGTACTTTCTAAATTTGATCACTAAAAGTTAAATTATTACCATAATGTAATTTACATCGTTCCTGTACATTAAATGCATCATGATTGACCCCTAACATAAGTGACTTTCCTTTTTAGGGTCAATTAGGGTTTATTAGGTGATTTGAGCCTATTGGAAAAAAATATCCCAATTAGGGCTCATATGATAATGAGGTTATAAAAAGTGAGAGAGAAACTGAATTATACTTCCATGTTAAAGGATATTAAATTAATTATCCTAAAAGAGTAAACATTACTTAATTTATTGGATTCTACTTTAAATATTACATTTTGGTCTAAGTGTCATATTATGTTCTATTTGATATATGAAATTCGAAATTTGAAAATTAGATTTTCTGACTATGGATTCATTCACAAATTTAAATGCGTATGATGTGACAGTTACACCCACCTTAAATAAATTTCATCCTCAAATTTTGATGTACTACCCACCTTAGGGTTTTACTCATTCTATGCATGCTAGCTCTCTAATATAATATGAAAGTCTCATTAGCATACTTAAGATATGACCCACTCTGTGGTTAAAATAATTACATGAGAACTTGATTAACTAGACATGATTTCATATTAGACTAGATTTTTACTTGAGTTGATATAATCACTCTCCTAAATGCACCCACAATGCTCATAAGGCTAGTTAATGCCCATGTAAGGCCGATTGAGGATCAGATAATGCTCCCACAAATATCATAAGGTCAGTTAAGGCTCACATAAGGCAATTAAGGTTCATATATGCTCCTACAGGGATGATAATGCTTATTAAGGTTCACATAAAACCAATTAAGGCTCACATAATGCTCCCACAAAGCTTGTAAGGCCGGTTAAGGCTCACATGACATGATTAAGAGGACTATATCAACATGTATCATGATTTCTTAATTTAAAACATGGTTTTCATAAATTTTTTTTGGGTGTGAATAGGGTGGGGTTCCTCTTTACTAAATCATGAAAGTAATGGTAATTACAAGGCATAACCACCAAAGAAAAAACTAAAGCTAGACAAACTATAAAGTCTATCTATACATAGTTAACTATAAATAAGAGAAACATCACTATTGCATGTTCCCAAAAACTTTTCAACCTCCATGCCAAGCCCAACAAAAGTCCTGCTATTCCTCTCCCTCTGTATAAGATATATAATCCACATAACAAGCAACTTCTTCTCATTTCTCAAGTAGAGAAAATACGATCTTCAACGCAGCTACTAACTCTATAGTTGGTACCCTTACCCAATCTGAGCACAAATTGTGGATCAATCAGATCTAAGAATCTTTCCCCTTCATTTGTCCAAGGGTACAAGCAGAATATAAAACTCTTCCCATTACCCAAGCAGAAATCAACATTCTTTAGTAAGAGATTTCTGTGCTCAAGTAATCTCTTCCAAAGCCGAGAAGAATTGGCTTTGGCTTCAACAAACCATATAAAATCCTATTTTACATACCTCTCACATGAACCCATTTGATCCATAGGCCATTCTTCTTAGTAGAAATACACCACAAATGTTTCAACAAACCTCATGTAGACCAGTCAGTCAGTAATAGACCTAATCCTGAGACCACCTTCTTCTTTTGGTCTACAAATAAGCTCCCAAGAGACCACATAGAGATGCTTCTTCTTAACCAATTCATTCCACAAAAATTCCCTCATTTGTTTCTTAATAGTCTTCATCACAGACTTAAGCAGAGGAAAAGTAGATGTCCAAAAGATATTATAAGCTGGCAACATTGAGATAACTAGCTCAAGTCTCCTTGATTGGGATAAAGACGTCCCTTCTAAGAATATAGTATATCCTTTACTTTATCCACAATAGGTTCACACAATTCTTTAGTCAACCGACCAGTAAAGAGTGGCATCCCTAAATACCTTACCGAAAAGTATACACCTTGATGTTTAGGATGTCAACAATGTTGCCCTCCACAACCATTTTACTCAAGAAGACCTGACTCTTATCATTGTTGAGTCTCAAACCGACTCCCTACCAAAGGTATCCAGGATGTAACTCAGGATCTGTGCGTCATTGTCATTAGCTTTGGAGAATACTAGTAAGTCATCAGCAAAAATAATGTGAGAAAGTGCCACTTTATCCGAAACTCCAACATGTTTAAAGTTCCCTTTGTGAACCTCTGCATTAACAATTGATGTCAAATCCTTCATGGCAATGACGAACAAAAATGAAGACAATATATCTCCTTGTCTAACACTATTGGTATCATAGAACTTCTTAGTGAGCGATCCATTAACCAACACCTTGTAGGAGGTAGAAGAAAATGTTTCACTAACCCAACTGATCCACCATGTAGGAAAACCCATCTTCCACATAAGGAACATAATATAATCTCTTCTAACCATGTCATATGTTTTAGCTAGGTCAACCTTAACACACATCACCTTCTGAGAACTCACAAAGGTACTCAAATTTCATTTTCCAACAAGATTGCATCACCAATTCTCCTCCCGTGAACAAACGCAACTGGATTATTATCTATTAGCATAGGCAAGACAAACTTAACACTATTAGACACAATCTTTGTAATGACCTTATATACGACATTGCACAAAGATATATATATATATATATATATATATATAAAGTCTTTTAAATTTGTAGAATCGTAGCATCAGGCACTTTAGGGATAAGGGTAATTAAAGTACTATTGCACTCCCTTAATAGTTTCCTTGAACTGAAGAAGCTCTGTACAAACCAAACAATGTCATCACCAACAGTGTCCCAAACTGATTTAAAGAAAAAAGATTTGAACCCATCACGCCCAGGAGCCTTTTCGTCCTTCATATTTTTCACAACTCCTTCAATTCCATCTCTAGTAACTACCATCCTTAGTTTTTCAAAATGGTCAATAGAAATTCTTAGAAGTTCCCACTCTTCATTCCAAACAACATCATCATCATTAGAGGAACTATTGAAAAGATTGCAATAAAAATTCATAATGTTACCTATAATGACATCCAAGTGATATGTTACGACCCCACCTCCCGATAACCCCCAATTAAGGGAGACCGAGAGGTTGAATCCGCACCCATAACCTCCGGATCAAAGGTTCAACACTTAACCAAGAACAATTATTAAATTTTCAACAATCTATACTGAAAAGCTGTAATAAATTTTTTCATACCTTTTTAAAATTTTGGATTTCTATCCATGTAAGCATTCTACTCTAACTAATCCTCCTTGCATTTTACTTCATGTATTTCGCAATATGACAATTTACTGTTTGTCCTTTTGGCTTGTACCTAAAACACTGACAAACAAAACGTCGATCAGCCGAAGCTGGTATGTGGGGGGAAACAATTAATGTGCAACTATGATAACAACGTAATCATTCAATTAATCATCTAGCAACCAAGATTACATTTTAAATATAACTCCGCGATCCATGAGTACCCTATCCTCTGTGCTATCCCTGCAGTGGACCTGGATACTACCTTCCTTATGGTAGATCCCCATTAAACCCCTCATGGTCCCACCTATAGGTGAACCAGTTTCTAGGGTTGAGTCACATGGCACTACTCGCAAGTAGCCCACTCTTTAACTCATGGCAGGCTAATGGGTCTCATGGCACTACACTTGGTAGCCCAATTTCTAACCCACGATAACCTAGACCTTAATCTAGGTTACCCCTTTTTAGCCTTTACAAGCCACAGAGGTGGACCCGGATCTAGCCAGTTATACATGTATATTCATAGTGATAGTCATAGTCACTCTATAGTTGCATGAAATAAAAGCATCCAACAGTTATTTCAAACCATGAGGGAAACATCGATAAAATCCTCAGAAAACTAGTCAGGATAATCATAAGCGTAACCACATACCTGAATTGATGATTTCACAAGCATTAAACAAACCCAACCAAGAATGCAATCCAATCAAGCAATTCAATCATCACATAATTCCTGAAAAGAATATGTACCCTATTTATTACACACTTTATCAAGAATCTACGTTATTGACTTGGATTCACTTGCTAGGGTTTTTGTATCCATTTTAGGGTTTCATTAATCTTCATTAGGGTTTCTTAGATCAATTCCTCAAACTTCACCCTTTTTGGGTCAACAAACCCTAAAATACTCTTTTCTACTCATATAAACCCTAATTGCTCAAATTATCCATTTTAATAGTCTTTTATACCCAAATTGACTTAGGATCATCATATCCCTATTTATTCATGGATTTGAACAATTGAACCAATTAAAAGACATTATCATCTAAATTAGGGCTTTCAAGCTCATTAATGCATATTCATGCACGAAACCCTAAATTAAGCCAACTATATAAAAAGATCATCTTTTTAGATCCTATTTTTCACTTTTATTAACAACAGGATAATATCGGCTTGAATTATCCAAATAACATCATTAAGTCCATCTATCATCAAATCTAAGGGTTTTTCCTTAATTAAATCATTAAAGATGATAACTTTATGTACTTTTCAAATTTCAAGCATATTTATGCACATAAACTCTAAATTAGACTAATCACGTGCAAAGTTCTTCCTTTTTTAACATAATGTACCTTTTTACATTTAACAAGTTAACATCAACTCTAATAATCCATTAAACCCTATTAAACACTTTATTCATTTCAAAATAGGGTTTCTTAATCTTTAATTCATTGAAGATGATAATTTACACTACTTTTCGAATAGCAAGAGGAATTAGCTTCTAACCATATTTTTATTGGATTTCTTGCATTTTCCTGATCAATATTCATATATTACTTGTCCTAATCAGAGTTACCAATCATTAGATATGATTTTTGCAAAACAAGAATACCTTTGGCCAATCGGATTGCGCCACATGTGCGCTCCATGCAACGTTGCCCATCGTTTTGGAAAACATAATGAATTGACATTCGTGCCCTTGGTTAAGTTGCGCGCGCCTTCATCCCGTGGAGGGCATTTCTATCCAACGGCCACCCGCCATCTCCTTCCTTACGATGACCTACTGCTGCCGCCTACAACAGCTCAGGGGAGAGTTTTCTTCCTCCGTCCCTGGGTCCGACGATGCCGGCGAGGACCCCATCCTTTCTGTAGACCTCTGCCGCACCTTCATGGCCCCGAGATGTCACTGAGGTGGCGGGACAAAAGGTCTGGGTAGACTGTAGATCAGCTGCCGCATGCAGCCGTGCTGCTGCTGCTGTGGTCGGCTAGGGTGAGGGGATGCTCGCCCAACCGCCCCCTTGAAGTCGTGGAAGCATCCAGACTCTCTCGAAACTCCTCCCTAGCCCCCTTGCTGCTCTAGGAAAGGTACTCTTCGCAACTAGGGTTTAAATGAGATAGAAGAAGATGAGGAAGAGATATGCATGGGATCTCTATCTAGACTCGGCCCTGTGTCTTACCCCCTTATATAGGGGAGGATATCCACACCCCAGAATGTTCATCCAAGAGGGAACAAGTCCCTATCCTAACAGGAAAAGATTTTTCCTTCATTAAGAAGCAACTTCTCTCTCTTCCTAAACCCTTTAAACATACTTTGTTATTTGAATATTTATACATTCAAAAACCTTTTCCCTTATTCTCTTTATTCTTTCTTTTTAATTCTTTGGCACGAATTTCTATTTTCTTTTAATAGAAACCACTTCCTTTTTCACAATGCCACCAAAAACATTAACAATGTATCATATTATCTTCCTATTTGTCATTATTGTTATTTTCTCTATCTTTCTTCTTTATTGGGACTCCTTGGATCCCAAGACACTCTATTACTTCGAAATTCTTTTTATTAGATACTTATTATCCTTCTAGATGCATCTTTATGCATTATTTCACATTATCTTGTTTATTTCTCATTAAAATATCTCTTTTTGAGGATTTCTCTTTATTTCTCTTTTATTTTCCTCATTGGTATTCCTTTTATCATTGGTAATACTTGGGATACGAAATTCCACCAAGGATAACCTAATTATACCTCTTTTCACTTGTTTTCCACATTTTACCATTATTTTCAATTTCTTTCTTCACAAAGAAATATTTAATTAAACTTTTCTTTTCTTATTGCCTTTTCTTTGCAACTTTGGACTCCTTGGAACCCAAGGAACCCAAGAGGCATGAAATCCATCCTTAGATTACATCATTTTGCATTCTAGAGGTTTCTATTTCATTCTTTTCTCAAATATTCAATTATTCATTTACTAATTGAATTTTCTTGTTATTTGGGCCCAATAGCCAATAAAACCCACAACATAAACATCAAGGCTATTGTAAACTAAATCCATTTATCCCAAACAAATCATATCTTTATTTGTTCACAAAACGTTACTATGAGAAATTACATTTCTCGGCAAATGAACCCAAAAATTGGGGTTGTAACATCCTTCCCCTCTTATAGAAATTTTGTCCTCAAAATTCTATCAAGCAAACAAACAATTCAGGATAAGATTTTTCCATGTCCGTCATTGGCCCCTATGTGGCTTTACCATACTCATAGCGTCTCCAAAGAACCTTTATCATCACATATTCTTTTCTCTGAGTTCTTTCATCCTGGCGTCTATAAACTGCACAGGTGACTCAGGCCATTTCAGCCTCCCTTGGGGCTCACTAGGTTCATTGATCAACACATGGTCGGGGTACCTCACATAGTGCTCTAAATTGGGCACATGGAACTCATCACACATTACTTTATCCTGAGGGGTAAGGTCAAACTTAACCTTCTCCACCAAACCATGTCAAAAGAACCCATACATCGGGGACTCAACTCTCTTAGCTATAACTTAGAGGGGTCAGATTTTCATGTCACATATTCTCCCACAGTGAACTGTATGTCAGTCTACTTTGCATCTGCTCACGACTCACGTCATCTCTAGGCTCCTTTCAGCATTGCATGATCAAAGCGACTTCATCTACACACACTGTGGTCCTTTTCTAACCATCATGTGGTCCTTTCACCAACATCACCTTACTGGAGTGGTGACCGACACAACCTCTCTTACAGAGCTTCTTTAAATCCTGATACTAGCTATGGTGGTTATCCTCACATCTTTCATAGGACAAGAACTGTCTCTAGCTATCACCCTGAACGAGCACATTTGCTCTCATCAGACCCTTTAGTCTGGATCATACTAACCATTAGTTATGGGTGATGAACTATACTAACATCGAGTCCTCCATGTACCTATTTCCACCTTTTGGAAGGGAACCTTTAGGTCAAACTCAGGAACTTTTATACTCAACCTCATGGTGTAGTTGAGCCATCTCTCTCATATGTAGTTCAACCCGATCTTGTCCCTTGATAGTACTCTTTCTTTCTCATGTTATCTAGGTAAGGCGAACTACCATAACCCATATTGCATCTTGACCTTCCCTGATCCAGGGGAGACTTACAACATCCATTGTGATGAACTTCCTTTCTCTTTCGGGGACTCTTCATCCTTTATATCAATGCACGGGGTTACGGGTGTTCGTCCTTCACCCTCGGCTTGCATGGCCATATACCACATGCAACTTTATCTTAGGTATCTAAAGTACCACTGTCACTCATTATCTTCGTAGTACGGTGTATGGTGATCTTAAAATCATGATCTCCTGTATGTCATTATTCTTCAAGATCAATTCCTCAGAAACCCTAAACCACTCTAGTCGGGGTTTCATCACCTTCCTTTCCAAAGAAGTGCATCTGAGGTTCTACCACCATCCTTTCATTGCATCAAGGACTAGACTAGCTAACAAAACAACCATTAACTTGTTCAACAAATCTCATTACATCGGAGTATTAGCCAAACATATCTCCTTTCCAAACTTAGGGTTAGCCTAACAACCTCTTCTAGCTTCTAGCCAAACTAGTCAGATACATCTCAACCAGAACATCCATTATCACCTCACATCCTTAGGTATTAGGTAACATTGAAGACATACACTTCCACGTATTTCACTTATCATCTCAAACTCGAATTCTAAGTCTATCTTTATTGAGAACACTTTGAGCTCATCTTCTTGGTGATCAAACTCAATCTTGTATGACTCATATATCATGATAAAGATTACCTTAGTACTCTTACTATTTGTAAACCATTTATGTATTATTCACTCTACAAGGATATGTTATGATCTCTGTCCTCTTACCTCATAGCAACGTTCCAACTCATATCCATCTTTTATCCTTGGTGTATGGCATGCATACTGTCCTATATCTCACTCCCATAACAAGAGGAAATAAGCATTTGGTAGCCGTCCAAATACAAAGTTCTACCTATTCCACGAGTAGAGATGGTACATCCCACATTGCCAGTACACCTTCAAATCTAAGTTGAAATGCGCAACTTATGTCTCTACATCACCATCATCTCGATATCAAAGTTACCTCCATGGAAAACTAGTCTTGAACCTACTGAGGTTTACACACAATCCTTGGTCATCTCCTCTAGGTCTATAGGGTGATGACTCTTTTGGGGTCATCCCTCTTCCCTCATACATCAAGAGAGTGCCCTACTCATCTGCCCTTTGGGGTCCCATGAGTTCGTGAAGGTGATCAATCTCCTAACCCATGGCCCTCAGACAATGATAGTTGTTACCTTCCGACCCTATGGTCATGTGCAATTGGGGAATTAGGCAACTCCTACTTCCATCGGTCTTATCCCTACCTGACCCTAGGATAGACTTAGGATTCTCCATTTATAGTACATGTCCAACTTAGAACCTTTCCCAAGCCTTCATCATCTCTCTTTGTATACATGGGCTGACGTCCATCCTTTCATAGGGGTCATGGTAACCTGCCTACCTTGGTCAGGCCCCTTACCGGTTACCTCCATGGTAACCCATACACATGCACTTAGAGATGGATATCTATGGGTCTGCAGGTTCATTCTCATACCATGTACTTTTCACTTAGCTTCTCAAGATCCTATGAGACCTCTTTAGGTTACCCAATAAAACTGGTAAACATCCTACCAAAGGGTCCCTCTCCCAGGATGGGAGGAAAACTATCTCATGACAACATGGTCACAAAAGCTCTTAGGTCTAGGGTTTACATCCACATGAGCCTACTTAACCCTAGAAAGTTATGAAGGCACAAGCAGATCACCTACCGAACCATGCTAGGTCATACTTGTCCTCTTTCCTCCATGCTGGATCAAGATCATACCTTCCTATGTCATCAACTTAGCTGTGAAGGGTTCATCAAACATACCTTTAATTTAAGGGGTTTCCCTTTTCCTCTATACATGAGGAGTACTATGCTCGAAACTATAGCAACTTAATCCTCATCATGAGCATTAGGTATACCACTTCCCCTCTTAGGCCTAGGAACCCTAGGTTCACTTGTAGGTGTCCAACTGCATGCTCTATCTCTTAACCACGAACCAAGCATGCAAAAGGCATGACATGCACTTCTTGTCATCCTTCAACTCGAGCAACACTTAGAGTTGGGTCCTCCTTAAGGACAACCAACAAGGTATAAGGCCTCATAACCTGTTACTAAACCTCTCTAGGTCTAAGGAACTCTTCTTCCTACCTCAGAAGGTAAACACCTATACTGTAGGCACATAGGTACCAAAAGCTTCATCTTCTCTCTCTAGGGTTTGGTCCCTCTAAAGGCAACCAAGATATCATCAACTTCCAGGGATTGATCATGAGGCAACCACTATCATCCATTGTTCCTCATATCTCGGGGTTTTAGGCTTCCAACCTTTTTTCTGGGTTTCCTGCTCTCTCTAGAGCTAACCCTACATCCAACCTCACCCTTAGAGGTCCTCTCTTCATGAAGGATCAACCTCAAAAGCATGCCCCTACCTGGATGAAACTTATGTTCGCTCAAGGTTATCCATAGCTCTTTATGCTTATTTCATAGGCCATCCTCCCTACTCTCCTGGTCAGGGTTTCAACCCTTTTCTCACACTACTACGTACCCTGGGTGCATGCTATGCCTTACTCGCATAAGCCCATAGGGTTTCTAAGGTCCTTCACTAACATCATCATCTAAGGAGCTATCCTTTACCTTAACATGCACGACCCTTCCCAGGGTTGGGTTGCCAAAGGTGCTAGGTCACCCATGGATCATATGGCATCCCAAAGGCATGTCCTTACAAACACCTGGTCTAACTCATCTCTCTCTAACCTTCACTTAGGGTTAGGGTTAGCATAATCCTCAAAGGATGTGCCAGGTCTCTACTTGCAATGGAGATCTCTATCTCCAAGACTAACTTATCCTCCTGACAAGAAGGTCTAGCCTCAGGTCTCTTCTGAGGACATGACAACTTATGTCATACGACCTAAGCATGTATCTATTCTTTAGTTTGCGCTTAATCTATTAAGCTTATGTCCATGACATTTTATTTACATGCTTTTCATTAATTTGATGGAGGATTCCTTAGACCTTATTAATCTTACCCATACCTTAAGAGGGTGAGGAGAAGAGAGAAAACCCTAATCCTTAAGGTCCTTAATAGAATTTGTGATGAGAAGGGATGAATAAGATGCGAAAGTCCTAAAGGTATCTTATTTCGATTCATACCCTAAGACTTTGGCCAGGAAGTCACATGAATCCGGGAGTCCTCGTATTCCGACTAGCGGTGCGGAGGAAAATATTGCCAGTCCCCAGTCGTGATCCTTTTCTAGACACCTCCGTCTTTCAGATAATCCTCTAATAACTCCCTTGGGTTCTATGGAGTTTGTAAAATTTAATAATTATTAATGGTTAAGTGGGGGAACCTACGCTCTGATACCAAATGTTATGACCCCACCTCCCGATAACCCATAATTAAGGGAGACCGAGAGGTCGAAGCCGCACCCATAACTTCCGGATCAAAGGTTCGACACTTAACCAAGAACAATTATTAAATTTTCAACAATCTATACTGAAAAGCTGTAATAAAATTTTTCAAACCTTTTTAAAATTTTGGATTTCTATCCATGTAAGCATTCTACTCTAACTAATCCTCCTTGCATTTTACTTCATGTATTTTGCAATATGATGATTTACTGTTTGTCCTTTTGGCTTGTACCTAAAACGCCGACAAACAAAACGTCGATCAGCCGAAGCTGGTATGTGGGGGAAACAATAAATGTGCAACTATGATAACAACATAATCATTCAATTAATCATCTAGCAACCAAGATTACATTTTAAATATAACTCCGCGATCCATGAGTACCCTATCCTCTATGATATCCCTGTAGTGGACCTGGATACTACCTTCCTTATGGTAGATCCCCATTAAACCCCTCATGGTCCCACCTATAGGTGAACCAGTTTCTAGGGTTGAGTCACAAGGCACTACTCGCAAGTAGCCCACTTCTTAACTCATGGCAGGCGAATGGGTCTCATGGCACTACACTTGGTAGCCCAATTTCTAACCCACGATAACCTAGACCTTACTCTAGGTTACCCCTTTTTAGCCTTTACAAGTCACAGAGGTGGACCCAGATCTAGCCAGTTATACATGTATATTCATAGTGATAGTCATAGTCACTCTATAGTTGCATGAAATAAAAGCATCCAACATTTATTTCATGCCATGAGGGAAACATCGATAAAATCCTTAGAAAACTAGTCGGGATAATCATAAGCGTAACCACATACCTGAATTGATGATTTCACAAGCATTAAGCAAACCCAACCAAGAATGCAATCCAAGCAAGCAATTCAATCATCACATAATTCCTGAAAAGAATATGACTCTATTCATTACACACTTTATCAAGAATCTACGTTATTGACTTGGATTCACTTGCTAGGGTTTTTGTATCCATTTTAGGGTTTCATTAATCTTCATTAGGGTTTCTTAGATCAATTCCTCAAACTTCACCCTTTTTGGGTCAACAAACCCTAAAATACTCTTTTCTACTCATATAAACCCTAATTGCTCAAATTATCCATTTTAATAGTCTTTTATACCCAAATTGACTTAGGATCATCATATCCCTATTTATTTATGGATTTGAACAATTGAACCAATTAAAAGACATATTCTTCTAAATTAGGGTTTTCAAGCTCATTAATGCATATTCATGCACGAAACCCTAAATTAAGCCAACTATATAAAAAGATCATCTTTTTAGATCCTATTTTTCACTTTTATTAACAATAGGTTAATATCGGCTTGAATTATCCAAATAACGTCATTCAGTCCATCTATCATCAAATCTAAGGGTTTTTCCTTAATTAAATCATTAAAGATGATAACTTTATGTACTTTTCAAATTTCAAGCATATTTATGCACATAAACTCTAAATTAGACTAATCACATGCAAAATTCTTCCTTTTTTAACATAATGTACCTTTTTACATTTAATAGGTTAACATCAATTCTAATGATCCATTAAACCCTATTAAATACTTTATTCATTTCAAAATAGGGTTTCTTAATCTTTAATTCATTGAAGATGACAATTTACACTACTTTTTGAATAGCAAGAAGAATTAGCTCTTGATGTTTTCCCACCAGATACCTTGGTGTTCCCCTTTCGGGAGGAAGAGGGTTCTTTAGAGACTACAACATGTGCCTTGACAAGATCAGGGGCAAAATGGATAGTTGGGCTGGCCTACAGATTTCTTTAGCGGGCCGACTCGTACTAATCAAGTCAGTCATTCAGAGTATGGTGTAGTTCTGGTGCGATCTGTGCCACCTTCCTACTCCGACGTTGTTGAGCATCAGACGACTGACGTCTTCTTTCTTATGGGGTGGCAAGGGTCATGGTGTTGCTTGGGATACCGTGGCCAAACCACTTCAAATCGGAGGTCTAGGGATACAAGACATGGGTGAGATCCACAGACAGGCCAATCTCAAAAGGATTGATCGATTCCGTAGGCAGCCCCTGGGTATTTGGGCTTCTTGGATGAGAGAGAGATACAATGGGACGCTACAGGGGTCCAATGCCAACAATTTTTATGATTCCCACGTGTGGAAACATATGAACACGGGGTGGGACAAGGTTAGACTTTTGTATAATCAAGATAGTGATGGGATCTGGAACCTGGCGGATCCCCATATGCACCCTTGGAAGATGATGGTAGGCAACCCTGTCCCTTGGCATTCGCTTCTTTGGGGTAGGTGCTTCACTCCCAAGTGGAGTACCCTAACCTACAGAGCAATGTTGGGGAAACTACCTACTAGAGACAGAATGGCTCGTTGGGGGCTGGAGACGGAGACCATGTGCCCGCTTTGCAGAGAGGATGAGGAGTCCCATAACCACCTTTTCTTTGAGTGTAAAGTTTCCCGCTATATGTGGGAACGGTTATGCCTCAAGAATGGGTGGGGCCACTCCCTACCTTTCCATCTTCAGGAGGCAATGACTTGGACCATGGAGAATACAACTTCCCATTTTGGTGGTATTTGCCTGACAGGGCTTTGCCACAATGTTTGGCAGGAGAGGAACAACATAATTCATGGGAAACCCGCCATGGATTACTTACATCTTTTTGATAGTTTACAGAAGGAGATTGCTGGGCTTGTTACAACCAAACCTCATTTACGTGCTAACCTAACCCCACAGATTAGGCATTACTGGGATTTTGTAGTGTAACCCTTGTGTACAGGGTTGGGTTTCTGCTTGTAGCTCCTTTCTATTGGAGCTAACACTTTTCCTTTTTCTGTTCTGAAGTAATATATTACCATTTCCAAAAAAAAGAATTAGCTTCTAATCATATTTTTATTGGATTCCTTGCATTTTCCTGATCAATATTCATATATTACTTGTCCTAATCGGAGTTACCAATCATTAGATATGATTTTTGCAAAATAAGAATACCTTTGGCCAATCGGATTGCGCCACGTGTGTGCTCCATGCAACGTTGCCCATCATTTTGGAAAACATAACGAATTGATGTTCGTGCCCTTGGTTAAGTTGTGCGCGCCTTCATCCCGCGGAGGGCATTTCTGTCCAACGGCCACCCACCATCTCCTTCCTTGCGATGACCTACTGCTGCCGCCTGCAGCAGCTCGGGGGAGAGTTTTCTTCCTCCGTCCCTGGGCCCGACGATGCCGGCGAGGACCCCATCCTTTCTGTAGACCTCTTCCGCACCTTCATGGCCCTGAGATGTCGCTGAGGTGGCGGGAGAAAGGTCTGGGCAGACATGTAGATCAGCTGCCGCATGCAGCCGTGCTGCTGCTGTTGCGGTCAGTTAGGGTGAGGGGATGCTCGCCCAACCGCTCCCTTGAAATTGTGGAAGTATCCAGACTCTCTCGAAATCCTCCCTAGCCCCCTTGCTACTCTAGGAAAGGTACTCTTTGCAACTAGGGTTTAAATGAGATAGAAGAAGATGAGGAAGAGATATGCGTGGGATCTCTCTCTAGACTTGGCCATGGGTCTTACCCCCTTATATAGGGGAGGATATCCATGCCCCAGAACGTTCATCCAAGAGGGAACAAGTCCCTATCCTAATAGGAACAGAATTTTCCTTCATTAAGAAGCAACTTCTCTCTCTTCCTAAACCCTTTAAACATACTTTGTTATTTGAATATTTATACATTCAAAAACCTTTTCCCTTATTCTCTTTATTCTTGCTTTTTAATTCTTTGGCACAAATTTCAATTTTCTTTTAATAGAAACCACTTCCTTTTTCACAATGCCACCAAAAACATTAACAATGTATAATATTATCTTCCTATTTGTCATTATTGTTATTTTCTCTATCTTTCTTCTTTATTGGGACTCCTTGGATCCCAAGACACTCTATTACTTCGAAATTCTTTTTATTGGATACTTATTATCCTTCTAGATGCATCTTTATGCATTATTTCACATTATCTTGTTTATTTCTCATTAAAATATCTCTTTTTACGGATTTCTCTTTATTTATCTTTTATTTTCCTCATTGGTATTCCTTTTATCATTGGTAATCCTTGGGATACGAAATTCCACCAAGGATAACCCAATTATACCTCTTTTCACTTGTTTTCCACATTTTACCATTATTTTCAATTTCTTTCTTCACAAAGAAATATTTAATTAAACTTTTCTTTTCTTATTGCCTTTTCTTTGCAACTTTGGACTCATTGGAACCCAAGGAACCCAAGAGGCATGAAATCCATCCTTAGATTACATCATTTTGCCTTCTAGATGTTTCTATTTCATTCTTTTCTCAAATATTCAATTATTCATTTACTAATTGAATTTTCTTGTTATATGGGCCCAATAGCCAATAAAGCCCACAACACAAACATCAAGGCTATTGTAAACTAAATCCATTTATCCCAAACAAATCATATCTTTATTTGTTCACAAATCGTTACTATGAGAAATTATATTTCTCGGCAAATGAACCCAAAAATTGGGGTTGTAACATCATATATATTGTTACCTTTCTGATCAATCAGAACGTTGATGATATTTCTTAATCTTCTAGACTTAATAGAAGCATGAAAGAAAGCATA
The DNA here is from genome assembly GCA_963693085.1 of Alisma plantago-aquatica. Classification (NCBI taxonomy): domain Eukaryota; kingdom Viridiplantae; phylum Streptophyta; class Magnoliopsida; order Alismatales; family Alismataceae; genus Alisma; species Alisma plantago-aquatica. Next base: position 726,194,075 of record OY856411.1, on the reverse strand, counting down.
AATTTTATTGCCTAGATTAAGCCATTGTGTTCTACTCTTTTGTTTTAGAAGATTCTCTTCATCCATCATAGCTTGTTCCAACCTTAACATAGATGAAAGGTCTTGATTTCCACCATTCTCTGGGTTAGCATCCACAATGTCCATCATTCTCTTGGCCTCAGCTTATAGTTCTTTGGCCTTAGAAAAGTGGTTACCAACATTTTCTCTATTCCACTTGCAGCTAGTTCCATTATGAGCTTCATGAACAAGCACCTTATAAGAAGCACGATTGGTCCATGAGTTAATTAGATGAAAAGGTGTCACCCCTCTTCCCTCTGTCAAGTCTAAGGGAAATGATCCTATGATCACTCACAACTGTAGATATAACTTCTCCCCAACAATATGGAAAGCTAGTAAGAAAATCCACATTGCAAAACATTCGATCAATTATAGAGAAAGTACTCACACCTTTCTTAATATGGCTATCCCATGTGAAAAAAATGCCCTTTAGTAGAGATCTCCATCAACTCTATACTACTAAAAACATTATTAAAATCAATCGTACTCTTGTTAGAAGAAGGTTGCTTTCCCATATTTTCTCTAACCAATCTTACAACATTAAAATTTCCCAGAGCACACCAATTTATAGGCTTGGGATTCACAATAGACACAATAGAATCCCATAAAAGAGTTCTATCAACATATCCATTCTCACCATATATAATAGACTTATCAAAAGAAATAGTGCCTCTTCTAATAACATAGTGCAAAATCTATTCATTAAACACTATTTTATCAACTTGAAGACTACGATCCATGCATAAAATAAAAAATCTTGTATAGAGATAGACCTCTGAGTTATCCACATAGGATTTTCCATGCCACAAAGAATCCAAAAATGCAAGAACCTCACTTTTCTTGATTCTTGAATGTAGAATAATATAAATATATGCCTTATTCCTACTCATATCCTCTTGAATGTGTGGGATTTTATTATCTCCTCCCCTCACATTCTAAGATATAATCGTAAAAGTACTAACCATTTGGAAGAAGATTCATAGCCTCCCCCTTCTCTTCAAAATTAGATAGAAGAGAATACTTATTCAGTGAAGAAGGGATACTTATACTCATCACCTTTGGAATAACTCTAGTGGGGACCTTGACTTCCTCCCCCTAGTTTCCCAACCAGAATTAGGTGAAGGATTAGGGGTAACCTTTTCTGCCACCACTTCTTTACCTTTATCATACCTCGAAGTAGTTTCAGTACCAACTAGCCCAGTAGTGTTTGAATCAATTGAAGAACCAGAATCAACCATAACAACATTAGTACCCAGAAGTTCAATAGTTCTAGGAATAACCTCAACCGCATCAATAAAGAGTTTGGTATCATCATTCTTGAATCTTGGTATCTTCAGCCCTCACCTTAGGCACCCACTTCTTCTTTTGAGGTTTGTCATGAATAGCCTACATATTTGAGGCCTCCTCCTCTCCTGACTGATATCCACAAAGATTAGACTCATGGACACAGAGGTCACTATTAAAGCACCTAGTAGGATCCCATTCATTATCGAATTTGACTGTATCACACTTCCCATCATCACTAAGAATTGGTAGTTCTTTTGGGAAGGAGAAATTTGTGGGGATCAGAACCAACAACCGTGCATACTTGAGTCTGAGAAACTCTAAGGTTAATGTATTCAGACGCAGAGGCTTACCCAAGAATGATCCTATATGATTAAACATTACAACATCACATAGCTCTAGTGGTAGATTAAAGACCTTCAACCATATCTGGACTTCTGAGAGTTTCATCTTCTCTAAAGGCTCACCTTCTCCCACCTTTTGATGATGAGTGGCTTCCCCACAACAAACCAAGACCCTCCTTCAATGCCAATGGCAATGGCAAGGTCCTCATCGTTAGCGAACATAACAATGAAGTAACGACATACTCTTAATCTAACTTTGATAGACCCCTTCACTTACCATATATGTGCAACGTGACGAGCCAAAGTAGGCCAATGCATCTTCAACCCCACAACATAACCAGCTACAATTCTACTCCATCTGACCAAATTCTGATCTGTAATGACTTTAGAGTATACTCATTTCCCATCCACCAATTTGATGTCCATCTTCTTCAGATTGATAGGACCACCAACCTTCCTTTCCTTGAAGAGATTGATCCAATCTTTCACTTCCTTTGCCACATATACACTCCCAAGTATTCCTCTCACCATACCAAAAACATTCACCAGATGTTTAGCGCCGAGATCTGAGGGATCAGACAACACCGTCGTCGCTTCTACTGTTGCTTCCTTGTTCTCCCCTCCATCCATCACACTCTATATTTGAAACATCAAATACTAAACATGGAAATGATACACAATATTTGAATTCATTTAACATGATTATCTTGATTTCTTGATTCATTAACATGGCAATGATACACAATATTTCAATTGAAATCTTAAACATCAAAACAATAGAAAATGTGAATTCGTAGCATGAACATGATATTCCATGAGCATATGATGAGTACTACTAATGTACAATGCTTACACTAAGCATTAAGAATACACAAGTGAATAAAGTAAACCCTAAAACCTAATTTAATACTTAGTATGCATGACCACTCACTAATCTATGTCAAATTATCTACCCTCCGTATGCATGCTTTGTCTTGTTTATGGATGACCCGGGGAAACCCAACCCCCCAAGAGAAGGCCCATATAATAGGGATGGTAGACCAGGAAGACCCATGCACCCACACACTGATATCTCAATAAGTCGCATAAGAGGCTGGTTGACGTTGTGGGAAAATCATTTCCAAGCGGCGCTTCCAATAAGATTCGAACCTGAGACATTTGGTGAGGGGCCCCATGCTGCAACCAATTGGGATACCTCTTGCCGGCATGCATGCTTGGTCTTACTATGCATCTGATTAGGTTTAGCTGACTATATGTCTAAATTTTTTAATGCCAACTCTTATTTCTTTTTCACCTTTAGATACATGCATGATGATTATATATATAGAGTGACATGTCTTATCACATTTATCTTAGCACCTCCCTAGTGCACATGTACCATACAACATGCACTTGCAAGGGTGCGACAAGCATGATAATGCACATAACATCCTCTCTACAAAGTTGCATAAGCTTGTGTCCCATACCACAAACATGTGGGAAGAGAGAGAGAGCATGCTATATACAATCTAGAGTTAACATAAGAGTCCTAACCATTTAGACACATTACCCCAATCCTTATCTTAAATTCTAAATAGATCTCTACTTTGATTTTAAATATCCTTCACTTACTTATTCTATACCTATGGATATAACATGGATCACATTCGTTCCTGATGGCCATCTACTTATTTACTCTGATACCAATAATGTCACACCCCATTTTTTCATACATACAATAACTGAGCAGAACTATTTTTATTTTAGAGGGTGATGTCACATCAAAATAATCATTGCAAATAAATAAATACATCACTATACATTGTCTTTAAAATATTCATATATTGTTATTTGAATAAGAAAACTATGGATGACTTCTTTATCAAGTCTAAGATCTAATCATGGAATAACTAAAACATGAAAGGAAATATTCTAAATATTAGGATCACCTAAGGTAGGTGGCACCTCCTCAGGTTGCACTTGCATGTTTTCCAATCCTTGTATTGCTCTTCTTTAGTCCTTATCTGCTCCAATACCCTGGGACATCATGTCTGTAGTCATGCAAAGGGGAAAACAACACACACAAAATGATATTAGTGCTTTATTAAAAGAAAAGATACATATATGATTGAAACATGACATGAACTGACATTACACATTCTAGAGTCATTTAACAACATGAAGAATTAAACAATAAATATATGCATATCTCTATGTTGCCCAGTTAGGAGCACATGATTGCTAGGAAAGCCTTGTTCTAGGAAAGCCCTTGATGACCGATTGAGGACCATGAATCAAGAAGCATATAAAAATGATTCAATTCCAAATATCTTAACATTAATATGAACATGAATATGATCTTGAACTTGAATCTTTCACATGATGGGATTTCTCTCTCTTAAAACTTAAACTTTAAATGCAGTAATCACTACTCATAATATGCAATTTTAGTGATTATGGTAACCATAAGATATAACATATATCAATCGCCAAGCAATTGATATAATGGACATGATTTAGAATATTGAATTTGAAACCATCATTTATAATTGATACATAACATCCAAATCAAACATGAACAACTATGCACACAACTTGACCCATTTACCTAGAGCAAAGAATATCCTAACTAGTTTCTCTGTGGTTGATTCAATCCTAAGTTCTCTTACAGAAGAAATTGAAGGACCCAAAGGATTTTTGGAGGACCAATGATGCTTTCTGTGGTCTTGGCCTAAAGGTCTAGAGCCACCTCTTGCACATAGCCGACAAGTAAGGGAGGTAGGTGCTCACCGTGGGATGTGGTGGAGGGGGGTTCATGCAAATCTAGTGTTTTTTGAAGTCTTTATCAACACTCGAGGAATGTTTTAGATTCAACTTATATATAGTTGGTGGTCTGGGGTTGTGAAGGGATTTTGTGAAGGTTGGAATAGGGGAAGGCATAGAGGAGTCCCAAGGTCTGTGGTATCTAATGCATGAAAACCTAAAGAGTTTGAGTTAGATCAACTTGAGAGGATAAAATAAAAGTGAAGGTGGGTTCATTGGGACTGGGATGCATATGAGGGGGAGATGCTGGTGGAAGGATTCTGCTAACTAGAAGAGTCCCATAGGGACCAAGAACTGGGCAAGGGAGAAAGTCTCCTAGGTCACGGATGACTTTGTGAGTTGGAGTCCAACCTAGATAGGACATCCAAAGATCTGTGTGACAAATTCAATGTGCAGACTTAGATAAGAAAGTGTGTGACACATGAAATCATGGTTGCAATTATGAAATCGATCAAATTAATTCAAATGGTCAGTTATTTTGGGTTCAAACTATATAGGAACTTTCTAAATTCATTAGACATGTCATAAATAGTCGTATTTGTTTCAAATTTTGATCTTTTACATTGTAGGGTCTAGAACATCCCTGCGTAGGTTATTCTAAATTTGATAACTAAAGTTAAATTATTACCATAATGTAATTTACATCATTCATGTACATTAAATGCATCATGATTGGTCCCTAACAAAAGTGACTTTACTTTTTAGGGTCAATTAGTGTTTAGCTTAGGTGATTTTAGTCTACTGGATGAAATTATCCCAAATAGGGCTCATATGCTAATGAGGTTACATAATGCATTACACTTATATGTTAAATGTGATTGAATTAACTCTTATCTTAAAGGAGATTACTTAATTTATCAGATTCCATTTTGAACATTATATTTGGGTCTAAAAGTTATTTATGTTCTATTTGATATATGAAGTTCAGATTTTGAAATTTAGGATTTCTAACTAAGGATTTATTTAGAAGTTTAAATTTTGAGAATGTTACGATATTCTTCTTCTTCTTCGTCTTCCAAAAAATCTTCCTTCACAATAGCTCTGGCTTATTCTAAAAGTATGTCCCTCTGTGATATGATTGCTGCTTACTCTATAAGAGTGATCCATCTTATCTTGACATTCACAAAGTAGAATATGGTAGGTTCATTTGATCTCAAGGTCAAAGTAAATCTAGAATTGATGCTAGAGGAGTGTCACTTGAACTAGCCTAAGAAGGATGGACAACCATGTGTAAGATAGAGAAAGTGGAGTCAAATTTAGGAAGATTTGCAAAGTTGTAAATGGATGGATTAAAGGGATGTTTTCGTCTTGTGTTTATATGTCTAACCTATGAATAAATTTTGTTGTGGGATTTAAATTTTATTTTATCTGCCTTCTATTCACTCAGAAACAAGCATTGACAGTTGTTAGTGATTGTTCCCGAGACCTGGACTGTGTATTTCTTTGATCCTTCAGGTGAAAAAGTGCCACCAAATGAGGGTCACCTAATGAAATTTCCAATTCATGCGTAAGTATAGTTTTTCTATGCCCAACATATCTGTTAATGTTTGCATCATAGTTTAATAATGCAACATATATGTTAATTTAATTTAGAGGGTTGTGAAAGAATTTCGTACCGATAGAGGGAAGGTAGATAAGAAAACGAAATTAGTAACTTGGACGAATGTGGATGTATAATCTTCTCATTGCAATTGCATTATATATGACCAACTCTACTTAATTACATTTATAAACATAATTGTCAATGTGGAGTCAAACTATTATTGCAGTAATAAAAAGTGATGGACTAAAGTTCATCAATAGTTGGAAGCACTAGGGTGGATGGATTTGACTAGTTCTATATATAGTTCTCTCTATCACTACATATTAATAAGTATACACACATATGTTAAGGACAGATAAGTCCCCCTCTTGGAATTAGGATTAAAATATGAAATATTTTACTATTTATAAACTCTCCATCATATTACCTAGATATAATTTAACTATCGCCTCATGAAACACGTATGCAAACTTCTCATCAGGGTTTTAAAGGTTCAAAGTTCTCTAAATCCAAGATCTAATAAACATGCAAAATAGTTGGCCAAGTAATATTTGCAAGCATTAAACATTTGATTCAAGAAATAGCATAACTTATACAAGCAAATGTGCATCAATAGAGAACAAAATGTGTAGTAGGGATACTCCTTGCTCCCTATCAAGAGTACTTTCTCATGGATGTAGTAACAAGTTCAATGTGGAAAGAGAAAGCGAAAGAGAAAGAGAAAAGAGAAAGAGAAAGAGAAAGAGAAAGAGAAAAAGAAAGAGAAAGAGAAAGCCATCATCATAGTTGAAAATTGAGGCACAACCATAGTGTGTGGTAGACTTTCTTTGAACTTGGGAGGAGAGCGTTAGACAAGTATTAAAGAACACCGTTTGATATTCCTCATATATGGATTTTGAGGTTGTTGATCTACCTTCCTCATGGGCTGGATTCATCCTTATAACCAAGCAACTAGTGTTTTAGTGGTGATGGTCGCCGTCATTGATTGTTGGAAGGTATCATAGCTCTATCTCTTTTGAGATCAAAACGTTGGATCCTTGGTAGGGTTAGATTGTCAACAATCAATGGAAATGGTTGACAAAGGGTGGAAATGAATGATGAGTATCAAAACCGCTATCCAATAGTGTTCAGATGGCCTTCACTTTCCATGAAACAAGGTTTTTTATTTATAGGCCCTCTAATCTAGGGTTTTCATCTCCCCTCCCCTTAAGTAATGACATCAAATACCTTGAGTGAAAAGAGAGTGGCGGGAGAAAGAGGACTCTGCAAGACTCCTTGAATTCCCATCAAGCATGAGTTTCATCAGTTGATGAATGCATATAAGTTTTTTTGGTGCATGACATGTAGAAGCTTCATTAGTTGATGAAGCTATAGGCTTCATTCATCAATGATTGAGTAGGACTTCCATTTGTAGGTGACTTTGTAGGAATTCCATTGGCATGCGACTTCACAAGACTTCCATTAGTAGACATCTCAGTCATACTTCCATTGGTTGGTGTCTTCATTGAATTTCCATTGGTAGGCATCTTCTTTAGTTAAAAATGACACAAAGTGATGAAAACCAAACCAATGGGAATTTTGTATGAAGTGAATTCTCAGGGGGGGTATTGTCTGGGTTGTTGAACCTCCATTGATGAAGTCATCAATCTATGAAGTAGACAAATGATGGAAGGGGAGATTGGTGAAATTCTATCCAATATCAAAATTTGTTTTAGGCCACCTGGTATAGTAGTGTGTGGGTAATGAAGCTCGAAGGTACCATGAAAATTAAGGAATTGGATTGAAACCCTAGTAAATTAACATAACACTAAGGAAGACTAAATGCAAGAAAAATATAAAGAAAAAATATGATTTCTAAATGCAAAACTAGACTACTAATATGCTAAAAAATAGGACCAACATGCATTCCTAAGAATGTGCATTGAACCAATGGTCCCCAATGTGGAGCAAAGTGATCTATAGTGTTTCCTTATGGAAAATCTGTATGTTTTAGTTTACTATTCACATTTCACAAGAATTCATTTATTGAACTTCTTTCCTAACACCAAATTCTCAACCCTCACCTGCAACTATAATACCCCACATATAAACCATCAATTTTCTTCCCTTTCAACTCTCATGAAGCCATAGGTTAAACTACTGCTTTTTTTATTTTTGTTTCCCATTGACTAGAAGATCCTTCTTCTAGAACAATTGCATCTCATACACCAAACAATTTCTGGGATAGTAAGGAGGAAACATGGATGCATGCTTAGATAATTACATATAACTTCTTTCTTAAGATACTTATCTTCTCATCTACCAACCACATGTTCAACTTAGTAAAATCCTAACGTTAAACATTTGGTTCTCTCTTATTTTTTATCAAATCATATGGTTATTGAGTTGTTTTGACCACTAAATTTTCATGTTTGGTTGTCTTCTTAAAAATATATATACTTTCTCATAATCGACTACTTCTCCAATACATCTTACATGATAATGTGCAATTTTTTTCACATTAAGATCATAACACACACATCTAAATATCTTCTGATCTTAAAATTTCCTCTTTAACACCCTTCTCTATATTTTCCACATCTCACACCAATTACCCAAGAAGGATATCTAATGTGCGACATTTTGAGGCAATTGAGATCATAAAATATTAGAGTCTTTGAGGATGAAGATGGAAAGTCACAAAAATCTTGATCCTAGAAGACTCACAAACTCTAATTGTGTTTTCCTTTATTTTCTTATTTTGTTTTTCTTAATCAAATCCCTATCAAACACTTTTCACAAAATTGAAATAACGAATATCAATATCAATTTTCTGAGCAATATGAGGGTGCCTAACACCTTCCTTGGTCATAATAATATTTTTGATCTCTATCTCTTTGCCACATTTTCCATGTCTTATCCATATTTGGGTGGATTCATGTTCCGATCTTTTGTGCTTTCCACTAGTTCAAACTCCTAGCTATAGTTTTCCTTATTTTTGTCATATAATAAGGAGGCAACTCTGATTCATTATCATTTTCAAGTTTTTCTTTAGTTTTGAAAGCAAATGATGATATTATCTCTTCGTAAGAAATTTTTTTATCACAAGTAAAATACTTTGTAACTTGCATGTTAGCAGTACACATGGATTTTATGTGATCCTAGGGATGGATAGCTTAGAGAAGTATAAGGTTATTTGGTCATGGTTCCAATGTTGTTGAGCTTGAGGATGATGACATTGATATCTCTTGGTTTTTTTAAGTAGATCAGAAGATTCTCCCTAAGTGTTTAGTGTTAGAATCTATATATTATAAGATGATGAGGCATAGTTGTGAAACTTATTGGCACATTTTTTAGATACCAAGGTGATGATCTCAATGTAAAGGATGTTATGGTAGTATTGGATCTTGAGGACGTGTTTAGTAAAGAGTTCACATGTGTTCTACCCCTATAAAGATTGATTTTGACATCAATCCAGTGCATGGTATGCTGGTCGTGTGCCACGAGAGCCATGATGTGATAACTATAAAAGGGATACTTTGTATATGGTTTGATTATTAATAAAAGACACTCCACTTATTATTTTTATTTTGTTAATGAGATAATGGATAAACTTAATAATGTCCTAAGAATGTTTTTAGTCAATGAAGGTTTGCGTTGAAGGCCTAAACATGAGAGCATATGTATACTTAGAGTATTCATTCTTATTGTGTTCAAAGTTGGTTATTATTGTGGATAACAATGATATACAATACTAGCATGTATGGTGAGTGATAACTATGTATCTTTAGTCATGATATTATATATCAACTAAGAAACATGGGTACAAGTTATAGAACAAGTTGCACTAGATATACCCACCTTGAGAATGACATGTGGAAGTCATGTAATGACATGTCAGAGCCATATCTCAACATTACAGTGGTGACTTGTGATCCTTAGACCCGAAATGACTACAATAATCACATGTTGTACTATGTACTTTGACCACTAGCCCAACATGCTTTGAATAAAAGTTGCCTAAAGGTAGTCAATGTGTGCACTATGACACTTGTGGATTATTGTGAGTGATGTAGATGGAATTTATCCATCCTTTAAGTGATATCTGACCATTTGATAAGTGTGACTATGAAATGCATGGCCATGCTCATGTCAGTCAATATTTGATATTGAGCTCACAAGATCTCAAATAGTTTGCTCTTGTTCAAGGAACATAGATTGAATGGTAAGAGGATGATAATTCCATGCATTAGTCTCAATCTAGATATATGTGGCCAACGATATACGACCATGGTGACATTGGTCACTTTATAGGCTGTACTTGTTCTTCAACTCATTCCTATTACTTTGGTGACAACTATGTGTTGCTAGATACCAATCTTTGCTTGTGAAGTTTTAAACATCACTACCAACATAATTAGAACCTAGAGAGTGACACACTTAAGGATACATAAGCAATTGAATTTCACAATCAAACATATGATAAAATGATTTTGAATCATAAAAAGGTTGATTTCCTACCCACTCAAGCAATTGGAATGTACAGTTAGCTGACCAGATCGGTCTAACAATGGATCACTAGATTGTCAATCAATCGAATAACTTTCACTTTGGATACCTACCAATCGAATGATTCACTTAGTAAGTCAGGAGATTGGAATTAAACTAGGAAAGTGTCCATATTTGATTTGGAATCAAACAAGGAAATTGATTCAGATATATTTTGAACAGTCAGCCAATTGGAAGCCCAATAAGGACTTACTTAGCGGATTCAAGCTACAATATGAGTTTTCAATATTGAGACTTCTTTTGACATTGTGACTAGGAAAGGGATTAAAATTAGAGTTTTTCAAGCCCCTGACTCTCCTATATAAAGGGTACATCCCAAATAGTGAGATACACTTGACACAACTTGTAAAATAAATGTTGGGCCATAAAATTTCTCTCTTAGAGATAGATAAATTTTCCCTAAGTATGACTACTCAAGATAAGAGAAGAAATGGAGTTCTAGGATGACTAGCATGTTGACAACTCCTATTCCACTTTAACTTGGCATAAAAGGTGGTACAACATGTTCTCTCTCATCTGCACAGACAATGTAGAGGCTAAGGAACTTGTGTGGAGGCTTGAAGAAGACGTTCCATAAGACAAGAACAAGGTGCTGCTAAGGAGACAATTGTGCATCATCTTGGTGGCCAATCCAGATTTCTTGTTTGGATTTCTTGGTGGCTGATTCAAATTTTGATCCAAAAGTTTGAGCATCTTGTTCACGGACAAAAGAAGTATCTAGTTGTTGGACAACTAATGTTTGTAAAAGTATAATCTTTATCCCTTCTATGTTTTTTGATCACCAACATTTTATAGCTATGAAGGATCTCACAGCTAGAGTAAAATGGGAAGGAAACTTTTGTGATTCCACTATGTCCCCTTCCCAAAAACCTTACAGTGGTATAGGAACCGACATTGTATGCTTTTAGCACCAAAATAGGTTTGAAATATAGAAATTTTACTAAATGAATCATGTGCAAATTGTGTCCATGAAAATCACATAATTTCATTATATATATATATATATATATATATATATATATATAGGTGTTCATTCAATACCCATGCGGGTAGCCTGATTTTTCGCTACCCGCACATCCAAAAGTGTAACTATATGTTACACAAAAGTAACTCTAAGATGAAAAGAGTAACTATATTGATAAAAAAGTAACAATATGACTAAAAAGTAATTATGCAAAAAATATACAGTCAGTAAATATATGGACGTATTTTTTGATTTTGGTGGGGCAAATGATATTATTTTTGGATGAAATTTTTTGGGGATCTAGATAAAATGCTCCTCTACAATTGCAAAAAAAAAAAATTAAAAAAAGTGACAGGAAGGGTGTGTGGGTATTAAAGATGAACCCTACCATATATATATATATATATATATATATATATATATATATAGAGAGAGAGAGAGAGAGTCAGGCTAGAATACACTCGAGTGTATAGATCACGCTGTACACCCCAATGATGTTTTCCTATCTAGACCATGTTTTTACAAAATCTAATCCATTAATTTTCATGGTTACAATAATAATAGCCTACATGCAAAATTTGAGTTCATTTGGATGAGTGTAAGTCACTCATCTAAGGACAAAACAATCGACGCACAAAACTAATTTGAAATGCATGATTTCTGCCTCCTTTAGATGCACGACCTATAAGTGTCCAAATGAGTTGAAATTTATTTTATAATATGTTCTTAAGATATTTAAAAAGATCAATGGTTTAGATTTTTCAAAAAGTTATTGCTTCTTTAAAAATGACTGAGGTGTACAGTGCCTCCGGTACACTCTAGTGTATACTAGCCTGACTCATATAGAGTCAGGCTATATATATATATATATATATATATATATATATATATATATATATTACATAGAACAATGTAATATGCCTTAAAAATCAATTTTTTGGTGAATGTGGATATGAGAATAGGTTGTCCTGGTGTGATCTGAAACATGTAACATCACTATTTTTTATCAAAGGTATGTAACATGTATATGGCTTGCCTGTCTCACCTCTCTCTATACATTCTCCATTTAATTTTTAATTATGCAATTAGAATAGGATGATGTAATGAAATTATAACACACCAGAACCTAGGTTCATAGCTTATCCCTTCCCCCATTTAGATCCCTGACCAATTATGTTAAAGTTTAGTTCCTTATCCACTGATTTGGATTTGGTTAGGAGTATGTAGAGTCTAGAATCATACTAATGTGACATACATCCTCTAACATGAGGTTTTTCTGGACCAATTAACTAAATAGGTCTTTATTTGGGGGTATTTTTACAAATTTACCAATACATAACTTATGTTCTTTTTGACACTTTACATTATTTTTAGTATTAGAATGCACATAAAATTTCATAAACACACAATATTATGACAAATTGATTAAAACGTGGATAAATGCAATAAACATATAGTCATCACTTGATTGCAAGAATAAATTACCAAATAGCATCAAAAAGGGGAAATTGAAGGTAAAATTGAATTTCCCATATCCTAGTTAGCCTAGCCTTCAATTTTCATTTTAATCCAACTCCATTTTCATATTCAATTAATTGATTGAGTACACCTAATAATGACATTGAGCATATATTAAAACTATAGCATGTTAATATATTATTTTACATTCATATCATGGGCGTTACCCTCTCCTCACTTGATATAATCCTTCACTACATCATGAACCACAAATGGTATGTTAGCCTATACGAACAATGCTTGTGTCATCCTTTTTTCCTTCTCTTCCCATCCACCTCTCTTCTCAATGCCTTCCCCCTTCCTTCTTCATTCCCTAAAACCCTAATCACTGCTACTTCTTATCACCATGTGGTTATCATCTTAGTAGTGCGATGATATTGCTTGCACTCGTGGATCTTAATAGAGACTACATTGTTGACTAAGATCATCAAAACCACCCCTCATACCTCAACCACCCACTCTACCACCATCACTCATTTCCTTGACAACTAATACTACTGAATACATTCATCACTCCTTACCTCCTTCCTCCTTCATATCCACTCAAAGAGGAGGTATACATCAAGGCACTTGCCATAGAGATCAGAAAAAACTTAGAGGGCACCTTATACCATGATCTAAACCTCCTTCTCCCTCCTTGAACCATAACACAGGGCTACAAGGTCTCTCCACCACAACCACAGACATGCAACGAGACCCAAATATGAGATATACCTAAAGTTCATGGAACCTAATTGTACTGGCTTGACTCCTCCATGTAACCTAGTTTTGGATTGAAACCACCACCATACCCACCTCTCACCTTGGACCACAAAAATGATAGCAAGTTGCTATTTTTACCTATTGTAGTGGCCATTTGTAGTTTTAATAGTAGTCACATGTCTTCTCAAACTCCACAACATAGATTCTTTAGCCAATAGTTAACTAATCTCCCACTTCTTATCTTTGTCTGATCTCCCTTAGATTCTTTAGCCAATAGTTAACTAATCTCCCACTTCTTATCTTTGTCTGATCTCCCTCACCTCCTTCTCACCTTGATTTATTCTCTATATTCCCTCCTATTCCTCCTACTAAAGTGGCATAAGAGATGGTTTTAAAATTCTGATTGGTGTCATACATAAATGGGCCACCATCATGCTCATCACTAGTAGCTCAAAAAAAAGCAACGAGCAACCATTACCATCACAAGACCTATATAGTTCAGTTGGTTTCCTACTCATCCACAATCAGGTAGCTCGAGGGACACCCTCCTCCAATTACACTTGCTCGTGACTACAACTAGAGCCTCAACTCCAATAGATTTTGGAAGCATTGCTGTAGGAGCAATAGCACCACCTAGTGCCCATTTCCAGATATATCTACCTTTAGTATAGATCCATAAAGTAGTACAATGTACAAGAACCTACAAATTAATCCATTACATGAAGACCAGAGATTGGCCCATCAACACTCACTAGGTAATCTTATAAGTATTTCAATTATTATGAACTCATTAATACAACAAATGGGAGATATAGGAGATCTAACCTGATTATAACATGTAGTAGTAAATTCTTCTATGATTCTACTTGGATAGTAAAAGTGTATTCGTATGCCAAGGTATAAATACTAGTAAATGGGAAACACATCACTTTTATAAGATTATATTAGTATATTAATTAGAACCTGGATGAAAATCTAGGTGCTTAGGATAATAACACCTAGTGATAGTGATAACCATACCCATGGATTGATTACCCCAATATTTATCATATTAATACATGAAGTAGGGCATTTGAATTGGTAAATATTAGGTATTTAAATGTAATTTTAAGAAGTTAGTTAGAACAAAGCTATTAAAAAAAGATGAAATATTAATAAAAACATGTTAGATACATATAACACTTTTATGTTGGTGATCTAACTAATATGACCCATTATTCTTAGTGTTTGTTAAATTATCATATATATGTGTATATCTATCTATCTATCTATCTATCTATCTAGATATATATAGTTGTGTGAGATAATAAGTGTTAAGTGGTGCATCATAAATTGGAATAGTTTTATAAGAAAACCTAGTATACTGATCTCATTTCTTTCATATATTACAAACCCTATAATCACATATATGTACATACATTTTTATGGTAATTTTATATGTCAAGCAATGTTATAAACATATTCATACCTATGTAATGGAAATATATCAAACCTTATTGGAAGAAATGAAGTGTAATGATATGATATTAGGATAACCTTACAAGACCTAAATTGGAATAGTTAATTACTCATAGATATATGTAACATAGACATGTTTAGTCTTATGTATCCAAAAATGGATCTTATAATTAAGATAGATACCTAATGGATTATATTTCACTGTATGAGATTAAGAAAACGTAATATGACATATAATGCTTGGGAGAAGGATAATAGTAATATATATGGCAATAGTAGGGATGTATGAACATGTTTGTGTTAGTTTGTCTAACACACCTAATGTATTTCTAGGATGAAAACATGACATTGTGGAGCCAATGGAGCTAACTGTTAGTCATGAAGATCAAGTATGCACACCATTTTAATTTGGACATTTATGTGACTTCAACACATTTTTCTTAAAATGAGGCAATTGTCTTTATTTGATCATCATTACTTCTCCATTTGTAAAATCCTACATTCCTATTTTATTTATAAAATTTCATTTAACATAGGGTCTAGAACCCACTTGCCTTTCTGCTTGGAAATTGAAATATGATTTAACTATATGTCTTGCTTCTCAATTATTCATTCGAAATGTTAGACTATTTATCTAGAGTAGTGGTGCATGGGCACAAACATTTACATAATAGGGTGTGTATTCCACCTGGGGTGTGAGTTTTCACCCTTATTTTTCTGTTAGTCATGATCTAGTAGTTTTATGGCCCTAGTTTAGATAATTGGTCTATCTTGTATATGTATGCAATTATTTTTATTTATGATGTCATGAAATGACTATTGGAAAGACACTTTATGATGTTTTGTTATTCTTTAAATACATCATTATCTTGTTAATCCTTTCTCTAACTTACCTACTTATTTATATCCCTCTCTTGAATGGGATCCCCCACTTTCATACCTATCTAATCTAAAATGTCTAAATAATATTTACATGCACATACTTAGAAGTGTCCTGACCCATACCTTTTATTTCCTTTTGCTGGGTGTCATTCCAAAAACCACCCAGGTATAGTATGCTATATGACAATGACTCTAGAAGATCACTTTTGGACATGATTCTAGATTGGAATGGATGGGTTTTCCTCTACAGTTGGGCTCATGTGCTAGTAGTTGTACCCATTTTCTTTGTAGTACTACCTATTATGATGAGGAGCAGTTGTATATGAAATACTTTGTAACTTTTTAATAGTTATGTTTTTGCTACTTATTTCTCATTGTGTTATGTGATACATAGTGTTTCAAAAATAAAAATAAGCACTTCCTTTTCCTTCATGCATTGTAGTATGCTTGGATCCCCTCTCAGGTTCCACTCTTTACCAACACCACATATGGAGCATGGTGGAGAGGAAGAGAAGATTAGATGCCCACCATAAAGAGGATGGTCCTTTGAGGGTTCATGATCAAGACAAGACGATGGATAATCAACACCATAAGAACTTCCCAAATAGGGCCCACATGTTGGCCTACTTGCTTGCCTAGTTAGCCAACTAGCTTGAGTAGTCAGGCGACTGGAAATTCTATAAAGGGTATATATAGAGTTAAATTAGATGTCAATATCTTGGTTTTTTATGATGCTTGATGGTGTAAGATATTCTACTAGTTGCCATATCTTGTTTTATCAGATGTGGTGTTTTTTATAGTATACGATACATATAACAATGCATATGTAGTGGTGATTGGATACATATAGATAAATATAAATCCCTCAATATGATATCAATGTTGAAGATACCTTCCATGTGCAATACACATCAAAACCTGATTTGACTAAGTGTGGGAACGCTCAACATGGTGCTCCATCTACCTTGGAGAAGTGTGATAATAATAAGTATGTGGGTCTAATCCGCAAAGTGTATATCTTATTGTATTGGCAATAATTGGCTGGACTTGACTAGGTGATCTTAATAGGATAAAGCACCTAGGACATAATAATGGCATATACTTCATATGATGATTTATTGACACGATGTTGTGTAGGAAACTATCCAAGAATCACATAGGATGCAATTGGTAACTATTACCTACCTAAATAGTTAAGTTGTGGGTAGTTTGCCATAGCTGACTCATGACTTAAGGTATAATGGATCTTGGTTAACTATAAGATTTCTCATTATATTTTGAATAAATAGTGAGTGTTGTTATTTGAATAAAATAGCGGGAGTATAATATTTTAAAGGCTGAATGAATTATATCAAATCAGATTTTGAAATCAAAATTAACTCAAACCAATTTGTTGACTCGTACAAATATATTCAATGTAGATCAATGGCAAACACAAACAAAAATCCTTTTTCACCTTGACTAGTCCTTGAAAAAGAAAACTAAATGTGAATAACTTCCCTACTAGTTCAAGATACTAAGACTTGTTCTCACACATGAGTGTAATCTCTATGTCCGGGACACACTAATACCTAATGAATCAACTCAGAATGTGCCTAGGACAAAAAGGGAAGATCATAAGAAGCATTCTGATGATGCCCCAAACATAAAGTACCTCATGATATGCTCCACAAATAATAAGGTTTAAAAGTAACATGATAATATGGATGCTACTGAGATGATAGAACATCTCAAGAACATGTATTGATAACAAGTAAGGCAACAAATGTGCAATTTATCCAAGGTGTTGTTTAAGTGCAAGATGGCATAAAGTGATCCTGTTGGAACCCAAGTACTCAAGTTAATTAGGTATGTGGAAAATCCAGCTAGACTGATATTTCCTTTCAGCTTAGAGTTTGCCATAAAAGTAATCCTACAATCATTGTTAGATTCATAAAAAGAATTTGTCAAAAATTACAACATGAACAATCTTGTTAAGCCATTGGCATAGCTACTTGGCATGTTGAGAACAACTAAGAGGCAAATGAAAACCAAACCCAATTTTGTACAGATGGTCAACAAAGTAAAAAAGAGAGTCCAAGGGAAAAGGCAAAGCCACGAAAGGTTCTTAGGCTGGATAAAAGTCTTATGCACTTAAGGCAAAAACATGATTGGCTAAGGGAGGAAACTGTCACCGTTGTCAACAAACTAGACATTAGAAGAGAAATTGTCCTCTCTACCTAGAGGAACTAAAGAATGAGAACTAGGGACATATACATCCCCTTAAGTTATATATATGTCATAGAGATAAACTTATCTACTTCTTCATTTGGGTATTGGATACCACATGTGGATTTCACATATGCTCAAATATGTAGGATCTAAAAAGAAGTAGACCCATCAAGAAAGGGAAGATGAAACTACACACTGGAAAGGGATCAAGAGTTTCTATTATGCTATTGGAACCTATTATTTATCTCTGCTTAGTGGGCTTGTATACAATTTAGAGAACTTCTATTATGTATCTACCATATATAGAAGCATTATTCCTGTATCTTGTTTGGACAAGAAATTTTTTGAATTTCGTACAAAGAATGGTCGAATTTCTATTTCCAAAGATGATATATCCTATGGAAGTGTCTCTATGTCTTATGGTATTTATTTATTAGATCATGATACCCATGTATATAACATAAACACTAGGAAGTTAAAATTCAATGTCTCAGACGAAACTTATCTTTGATACTTTTGTCAAGGGAAAATATATGAGAAGTGTATTTTTAGACTTCACAAAGATGGTTATCTGAACTCTTTTGGTTTTTATTCAATAGAGACATGTGAGTCTTCTTTATTGGGCAAGAAAATAAAAACACATTTCACTGGAAATAATAAGAGAGCTAGTTACTTATTAGGACTCATACATACTAATGTATGTTGACCTTTTAGCACAAGTGCAAGAGGTGGATATCAATAACTCGTCACATTTACTGATGACTTTAGTAGTTTTGGACTTGTGTATCTTATGCAACACAAATCAAAATCATTTGAAAAGCTCAATGAATATTTGAATGAAAGATAAACTAACTTAGTAAGAATATTAAAGCACTATGATTTGATCATGGTGGAGAATATCTTAGCCAAGAGTTTGAGGCCCTTTTGAGATATTATGGTATTATCTCATAGTTGACTCTACCTGGAACACCACAACATAATTGTGTGTTAGAAAAAAGTAATCACACCTTATTATATGACCAATGATGAGTTTACTTAATCTTGTGATTTCCTTATATGGATATGCTCTTGAAACCACTATGTTTACATCTAATCGAATACCTTCCAAATCTACTGAACAGACACTATATGAGATGTGGAATGGGAAACGTCCAAACATGTCTTTCATGAAAGTTTGGGGATGCGAAGCTTATGCCAAGAAATAGTTTAGTTGTTGGAACCAAATCAGATAAATATGTTTTTGTTGGATACCTAAGGGAACTAAGGGTTACTACATCTATATTCGACAAGAAAAAAGTTTTTACTTCCTGAACTATTTTGTGAAAAAGGAATTTATTTCTAGAGGAACCAATGGGAGGAAAATAGAACTCGAGGAAGTCTAAGAGTAACAAGATAACATTGAACCTATGAATGTTGATGAACCACAAACGGTTGTAGAATTTCTAGTTCCTATTGTAACACAGACACCTCGAAGGTCTAGTAGGTCATGTCTTGAGCCAGGGGGTATGTATTCCTCATGATTCAACAAGATGATGTGCTGGTCATTGAATATGATGAACCAAAAACGTATAATGATGGTCTTGAGGGACCAAATTATGAGAAATGGCTTGAAGCCATGAGATATGAGATGGACACCATGTATACCAACAATGTATGGACCTCGGTGGATCCATTTGAAGGGGTAAAATCTATAGGGTTCAAATGGATCTTCAAGAATAAGAACAACATGCATATGGTAATGTACAAACCTACAAAGGTTGATTGGTAGCAAAAGGTTTCAAACAAGTTTAAGGAGTTGACTATGATGAAACTTTTTCAGTATTCACCATAGTTAAATCCATCAGGACCGTGCTTGTCATTGAAGCTTATCATGACTATGGAATTTGGCAAATGTTCATTACAACTACTTTATTAATGGGAATCTTCTAGAGGATGTGTCCATGGTACAAAAAAAAGGTTTTATCACTCCAAATGAAGTGAATAAAGTTTATAATCTACAAATGTCAATCTGTGGATTGAAGCAAGCATCTTAGGCATGGAATTTTTATTTTTTGATGGGGGCAGTCGAACAATTGCTCTTTATTCAAAATGAAGATGCTCTATGTTTACAAGAAGGTTAGTGGACACATAGTTGTATTTCTCATGATGTATGTAGATGACATGATTTTGATGTGAATAACATACCTACTATGCAATTGGTTAAAACACGATTGGGGAAATACCTGGTCCATGGATGACTTAGGAGAAACATCCTATATATTAGGAATCAAAACCTATAGGTATAGATCTAGAAGGATTTTTGTCTTAAGACCAAGAATATAAATTGAAAAGTTTCTAAGAGGTCTATCATGCATGTTTCTAAGAGAGGAAACTTACCCATGTCTCATGGAATAAGTTTCTCTAAATCCCATTCTCCCAACTTGAAGTGTGGGCACACATGCATATGATTCTATATGCCTTAGAAATTGGATCTATCATGTATGCAATGTCATGTACATGCCTAAATGTCTCATATGCTTTGAGCATGATGAGCAAGTACCAGTCAGATCTTGGTGATGGTCACAATATAGTTGTAATGGACTTCTTTAAGTACTTGAGATGAACTAGGGACCAATTCCTAATTTATGATGGTGAGGAAGAGTTGGTTGTAAGAGGTTACAATGATTTAAGATGCCAAACTGACGAGGATGATTACCAATCACAATCAAAATTTGTCTTTTGCTTAAATTGTAAAAGTTGTAAGTTATCAGAGTTCTAAGCAAGAAAAAATGGCTAATTCTACAATAGAGACCGAGTGCATTGCCACCTCTAGTGCAATAAAGGAAGCAATATGGATCACGAAGTTCAATAGTGAACTTGAGGTGGTTCAAACCATTGAAGACATAATAGAGCTCTACTACAACTATAATGGAGAAATTGCATAAGCTAAGGAATGCATATCACCATTATCGTTTCAAGCACATACTCAATTATTACTTATTTCATATGAGAGCTCAAACATATATGAGATATTAAGATTTTGCAAAGTATCAACTGAAAGCAGTGTACTTAACTCTTCCTCATTCATCTTAGCTTGGCATTCACGAAGTAGCCTAGGCTCATTTGATCTTAGGTATAGTCTAGAATTGATGCTAGAGGAGTGTCTCATGAACTTGCCTAAAAAGGATAGACAACCACAAGCATGAAAAACAAAGTAGAGTTTAATTCAAGTATATTTGCAATGTTGTCAATTGTAAATTAAAAGTCTGAACTAATGGGATTAGTTAATTTGATTAGAAAGTTGATGCATAATTAATCACACATAAAAGGTCCCCTGAAGATAAAATCCCTTTATTTTACCTAAACCAAGTGTACAAAAATCTCACTAGCAAGCAGACATGTCTTATCATTGTATAGTTGGGATTAAACCCAAATGATTTTTTTAAGAAGTGATCTGATCTATCCAACCATACAAGAAGTAATATTTAGCATGAAAGGGTGTTTGTTTTATCAAACTAATAATGCAAAAATAAAAGGGTTCGATTAAAGTTCTAACAATCAATGGATTGAAACACCATGGTGGATGGGTTTCATTACTTCTGTATGTAGTTCACTCTCGCAAAACACCGTGATAAGTATACACATACATATGTTGAGGTTGTTAAGTCCCCCTCTTAGCATTAGAAGTAAAATCAGATACATTTAACTCTAAGCTTTATGTCATGTTAACCAAATATCCTTTACCTATCACCTCATAAAACACCTACCAAAATTCTCACCAAGGGTTTAACACGAAACAAAACATTTCCTAGATTTTTAGATTCAAAGTCCTAGAAAGCCACTATCTGCTAAACATGCAGAAAAAGGGCCGAACAAGATTTGAAAGCATTAAACATTTGATTGAAGATGTAGCATATTTATACACAAACATAGGTGCAATAGTAGAGAATAGAAATAGGTCACATGGCTACTCCCCACACCCTAGTGAGAGGAGCACTCGCTCTTGGAAGTCACAACAAGTTCATCAAGGAAAGAGAAATAGTAACTCTTCCTCATAATAGAATATGGAGGCACAATAGTGGTGTGTTAGCCTTTCTTTGATCTTAGAATGTGGGAGTTGAATAATATCAAAGAACACCCTTTGAAATTTGTTGGAGGTGGATTCAAGGCCATGGATCTCCCTTCCTTGTGGGTTAGATTCGTCATTATAACCGATCAACTTGTATGTTTATAGTGATGGTAGTTGTCATCAATTGTTGGAAAGCGTCATTAG
This sequence comes from Alisma plantago-aquatica, assembly GCA_963693085.1. Classification (NCBI taxonomy): domain Eukaryota; kingdom Viridiplantae; phylum Streptophyta; class Magnoliopsida; order Alismatales; family Alismataceae; genus Alisma; species Alisma plantago-aquatica. Next base: position 726,171,510 of record OY856411.1, on the reverse strand, counting down.
TCTATGTCACTTTAAAGATCAAGACCTTTGATCCTTGAAGAGGCAGGAGTGCCATCAGTTGATAGTGTCGACAACCAATTAAAGTGGTCAATGAAAAGTGGATATGGATGATGAGTATCAAAACAACAATCTAGCAATGTTAAGACGGGCTCCACTTTCCATGGGGATAAGGTCCAATACTTATGGGACCTTGGATCTTGGGTTTGAAACTCCCCTAGTCACTAGAGTAATGGCATCTAACACCTAAAATGAATGAAGTGGCAAGAGGAAGACAAGGAGTCCGTTGAAATACTTGAATTCCCATAGATGCATGAGTTTCATCTATTGATGAATGTACATAATTTTTGTCAGTGCATGGCATGTAGAAGCTTCATCAGTTGATAAAGATGGATGCTTCATTGGTTGATGATTGAGCATGACTTCCATTAGTAGGTGACTTCACATGACTTCCATTGGTAGGTGACTCGTAGGACTTCCATTGATAGGCATCTTTGATGGACTTCCATTAGTAGGTGTCTTGCTCATACTTCCATTTAGGAATCTTCCTCAGTTATAAAAGACACAAAATACACGAAACACAAACCAATGGGAATGTTGTATGGAGTTAATCCTTAGGGGGGCTATTGTCTTGAGTCGTTGGACATTCATTGATGAAGTCATCAATGGATGAAACAACAATTGATGGAAGGGAAAATAAATGAAAATACCATCCCATATCAAAATTTGATTAACACTGGATGGTATACAAGTATGTAGGGAATGAAGCTCAAAGGAACCATGAAAATCAAGAAATTGGAATGAAACCCTAGTTGATTAACATAAAACTAAGGAAGACTAGATGCAAGCTAATTTTAAAGAAAAATATGAAATCTAAATGTAAGATTAGACTAAAAATATGGTTAAAACTAGGATGAATATGCATTTACAAGGTATGTTGCATTGCACCAATGGTTACCACTATAGAGAAAAACAATTCTTAGGGTACTTTTAGGTTAAGTGCTGATGTTTTAGTTTACTATTCATGCTTTCATGGGAATTTATTCATAAAACTTCTTTCCTGAATCGAGTCCCTTGACCCTCACCCACAACTATAAATACCCCACATACAAACCATAAACCTTCTCTCCTCTCAACTCTCATGAAGACATAAGTCAAACTACCTTTTTCTTTTATTCTATTTCCCATTGACTAGAAGACCATTCTTCTAGAAAAACTGAATTCATACACCATAATGTTGCTAGGACAGTGTGGAGGCAACATGGTCGCATGCTTTAGCTACTTGCCTATAATTGCTCTCTCAAACTACTTAACTTCTCATCAAACAATAATTACTTGTTCAACTTAATAAATTCTCATGTTAAACATCTAGTTATCACTTGGTTGTTATGAAATCATATGACTGTTGAATTGTTTTAAGCACACAAATTCCCATGTTTGGTTAATCTTTCTAAAAAGATAGAATCCTGGTCATAATTGTTGGTGAGGTATTCCCAAAGAGACAATCATGTGATGATTGACATGACACATATCATAAAAGGTTTTGATTAATATTCATAAAGGAAAGATTCCAATTCTTCTATTTCATTTAGTTATGAGATAATGAGGAAACATTATGAATGTCTAAAGAATGACAATTCTCAATGATGTATGTCTTCAAGTACGTGACTTGAAGAATGAGATCATACATATGCTAAGAGTGTGCACATTCTTATTATGTCCCTAGTCGGTTGTTATTGTGGAAGGTAGATAGACTCCAATAACACATGAGACTGGAGTGTGGGTTGGTTGATGACAGAATCTCATTTGTCATAATATGGCAATATCAAACAAGGCACATAGATACATGTTAGAGAATAGTGTATCATACATACCCACCTTGAAAGTGCTACATGGAAACCTTCGTTGGTAGTCATAGTCATCTCTCATAGTGAAGGTGGAGATTGTGGTTCTTAGACCTGAAATTACTACACCCATCACATGTCGTTGGCTATACTTTGACATCATCAAACGTAATACTAAAACATAGGTTGCCATAAAGGTGATGATTGGGAATGTTTGACACATGGGGACTGACTATGAGTGATAGAGATGGGATTTGTCCCTCCTACTGAAGTTTGATATCCTAGACACTTGATAAGCAAAACTGAGAAACACATGTGCATGCACATGTGAATCAATACATGATATTGATGTCACATTATCTCAGACAATCTTCTCTTGGTTCAAGAAACATGAGTTGAACGTTGAGAGGATGATGATTCCATACCTTAAGTTCACTCCAGATATCAGAGATAAAGGAATTATACAATCACTATAACACCTAACACAAATTGTAGGTTGAAGTTGTTCTCCAACTTTTCATTCACTTAGGTAGCACTGATGTGAGACTAGGCACCACACTCTACTTGTGATGTCATAAGTTAGTTATGGACATTCACTGCCAATGTGATATAGGACCTATAGGGTCGCACACAAAAGAACTCATCTAAAAGAGGAGTTTAATCTTGAATGAAGATTGAATTAATTACTAAAGTGTTTAGGTACTCAATTCATGCAATAGATAAGCTGACTGCACTACCAACTGACCGACTCATAGTGTGATATGGTCATTTGGAGTGCTAAAAAATCATCTCAAATGTTGAGACGGCCTTTTGGATTGTCAGGATGATCAGAATTTGAATTGGCTAAGTTTTGCCCAAGGTGAGGTGTGAACTGACCAGTTCATTCTATAGAATTGACCGACTCGACTCACCAGACGACCATCTGGGTGAGCGAGATGACCATCTCACATATGTGAGATCGCTTAGTTCGTGGGGAAATTTGTTTGTATTAAGGACTGCTGCTGACGTCATGTTATGCATTAATGATTCCAATTGCCAAATTCATATGTGATTGGGAAAATAGAAAAATGACCGTATGCCTGTATGAGCCGTCTGTCTCACATGTGAGACGACCTTTTAAGTTGCAAAATGACTATTTTGAACTTCACAGGTTGTGAAAATTCAAGATCTTCTAGTCCCTTCCACTCCCACACAAATCCTGAATAGTCTGGGAATCTAGACCCTAACCCCATTTATAAATAGAGGGGTACTGGGGGATTCTCAAGACACATAATTGAGAATCAATTTCTCTAACAATTGTTGTCCTCTCTGGTTGTTCTAACCAAGAGAGCCCAAGAAAGTCCTGCACGACTAGGGAGGGATAGCGACGGGAGAGAAAAACTAAGGATCATTGTTGTGGGAGAGCAAGTTGGTGACTAGTACACCAATGTGAGGGACAACTCCTTCATGTCAGTTTTAGTCGAACGATAAGAGTTCTAGTTGGTTTGTGTGGACTACTCTAGAGGCGGGAGTCCTTTGGCTGTTGTTAGGAGGGCAATGATAGTCTGCAGTTTGTGGCGAGACAACAAGAGACATTGTAGAAGCTGATCCAGTCCGCCATCCGTGGTGAGACCACAGAAGTCACCGTCGAAGCTGTCAAGTCTCCCATCTGTGATGAAGACCAGGAGCTGCACAGACACCGTCCAAGAGCAAGTAGAAGATAGTTGCAACTGCACTGAGTTGTAGTCACTGGACTTGCTCTAGGACCAGTTATAAACTTGTTAAACTGTCTTTCCTATTTCATAGTAGTTGTGTAAAGAGTGGGACCCGATAGAGGGCCCACTCAATGGTAAAAATATGAGTCGTGAAATAATTAAGCAGCGGAAAACATTACTATTTACAAAGTTACAAAATGTTGCTCATGTACATAACTTTCTCACCCTAAAGGTGGTACAAAGAATGAAAAGATTACATCTATTTACACATATGCCCATATACAGAGGGTAACAAGGCTATCTCAAATTGTCCTTATGTCCACCATTTAGCTCACAATCATCCATAATCTCTGTCCCGTAGAACACCTACACCTGGGTGGAGGGAACACCCAGAATAATAGAAAAACAAGATATAAATCAGCAAAAGCTGAGTATGTGCGTTAAAAGACTAACTAGGGCATTTAAAAAGTAAAGTAAGGTGTTCCCATAAAAAGGGGCTATTAAAAATTAGGTAAGCTTCAAGGAGAAGTAACAAGAGAATGAATTTTCAAAAGAATGAGACATTATAAATAAACAATTATTATCACCATTCTTGCCATAACTAACAATCCAATAATATAAACATTTGCATGCCGATACATTTGACTAAAGTAACTAAAGTAGGGCCACGACACCACTGAGTCAATGGCCTAAGTAAATGGGTGGAAATAGACGCACCCTGGGCAGAAATAGACGTGCCCCTGTATAAAAAGAGGTGGAAAGACGCACCCCGGGCGGAAATAGATGCACCCTAATGGTTACGCATAAACATCTACGATAGTTAAACTAGTCGAATTATCTAACATGCATAAATAGAGTGGCAAGATTCACTTTTCACAAAATACATGGCATAACTCAAGCACAATTGCAGGTGGGGTCATTGACCCAATTTAACATGATAATAGAAATTTCAAAAGAGCAATAATAATTCCAATTGAGAGTATATGAAATGTCCAACAAATGGGAAAATAGCAAGTATTGCAAAGATTGCCTCATTATGGGAAAATTTAGTCATAATAATGCCTAGTTATAAATAGGGAGAAGTACATACCTTTGGTCTTGTTTAAGTTAATTAAATGGTCACCTAGTTCTGAACCAAGATTAATATCACCTAAGCATAAAATTATACTTATAGTTAATATCATATCTTATGCAATAATTTACCCCACTAAAACACTCCACGTGATATCATAGAATTGGTATCGAAGCCTGTAACAATTACTCCGTAAAATCATTCTGATTCAAAAGCACCCACGCACACACATATAATTCTCTAATCCGCTGTTGACAAAGTGTCGATCTACTAATCCAAACTGATCTAAGAATTTTAATGAAACGGAACAAGGCAAAAGGCATTACGTTCTCTCATTTCCCAACCATCAGTGGCAACATGCCTGCGATTCGAAAGAAATGGGCTATGTCCCTCACTCGCTCTCCACTACCGGAACAACTCGGCAGTGCCCGTTTGGTTCTAGCGAAAATCAACTGGATGAGTTCCAACGCCACAATGATTTGTAATTCTTTTGTTTGGTTTCGAGGAGCTGCATCCCGCAGCCGGAAAATGAACTGCACAAGGAGCTCGGAGGACGTAGAAAATATGGAAAAGCAACCGCTCCAGAAAAGAGCGCGGTTGGTTTTCCTCAGCGGCTCCAGCGATACTACAACCGTCCGGTAACACGGGTATACCTTATAATGTTGGACTTGTCTACGTGAGTGTCTGAGGGCTATATTAAATAAACATGTCCGGTGACTTCATTTTGGTAACCCGATACTAGTTGATAGCATCGCTTCGTGTATGTGGTCGTTAGTTCAGGCTGTAACCACGTTGTACCAAACAGAAGCAAACGAAAAATATCAATTGCATTTCCATCCAACCAAACTAAAAACATTGAACTGCAATTCATGCCTTTCTATTTCCTGAGTTCTAATTCCCAGCATGGGTTGGTTTTACGCAGAACCAGACATGCCCTAAGGCGGAACTCCCTTCCCCCAACAGTATCCTCACAGGTAGTAAGTCCTGCGATCTATTCTCCAGACCCACAATTGCAGTCACAAGCCCCTCGCTCGATCCACCGATGAAGGGAGACAAATTATACGAGAATCAGGACGAGTTTCGATGTTAAGGAAAGAATTACGGATTGCGAAGGCATGGTCCCAAAGACTCGTACGCCATGAGTTCATCCCAGCTTGGCCAGGCCGTCGTCACACACTGTGTAACACCAGGATTTGGAAACCTCTAGTGTCAAGATGTGGCGGACTCATGCTTAAAGCAAAACAATTAACCTCGAACCACCGAGTGGAGCAGTCTTAAATCCCTGGTCGTTCCCACTATCCTACAAGGGTTGGGCATTCTACCAGTTTATTGGATCCCTGAGCAGTACTTAGCTCTGTCGAATGCTGGCCATGGATCAAACAAACAGAAGACGGAATCGCACAGACGAAATCGCAATGGAAACGAGACCAAAACAAGGGTCGGTCAAAGCCTTTGCACAAATCGACATTGGGTCTAACAGACAGAGATGAAGATCGGACTGCACCATACTTCTCGCTGCAAGAGCATAGACCTGGGAAACAGGGGACCTTCGTCGTCCCAGAAGGCGGGGCAATCCCAGTGCGAACTGAAGATGAAGAACGAAAGCTTAGGGGCCAGAGATGGTGTCCTTACCTCCAATTGATCTGAGGGCAAGCAAAGTGGAACTGCTTCTGGATCCTTGACGGGACGACGATGGTTCCAGTGCGAGAAGATAGTGGCGTTCGGAAGAAATTGGGTAGAGAAAAATATGAACGAGGAGTCGTTTCTCCTTCGTGGACGATCCCGTGGCAATGGGATCTAAAAAGGTAGGGCGGTGAGGCGTTTTGGGCAAGAACGGAGGCAGCTGGTTAGGCGTTCGACGCTTAGGCCCTGTTTGCTAGGGTGTACTCAGATGCAGTTGTGCGATTAATTAAATCAGAAGGTTTAAAAGAATTGATTTTGATCAATCGATATTGTATTTGGTTGGTTGCAGGATCCATATGATGATTTCGTTTGTTATTATTTGGTTAGGTGAAGATGCTATAAGCTTTTTCACACAATCGGTCCGTTCAACAGATGTACCAGCTGTTCAGGGTCCGTTCAGGGTCCGTTCAGGGTTGCCACACAATCGGTCCGTTCAGGGTCCGTTCAGCAGATGTACCAGCTGTTCAGGAGGCGTGCTGCCGTTTCCGGTATAGCACCAGCCGTGGGTTACAAAACGATGAGTTTTTCTTCCACTTCCGTAACCAAACAAAAACGTTGCCCATTTTCCTGACATTTGGACTCATTCTTTTAATCCTACATCCTACCAAACAGGGCCTTAGGGCACCCCATGACACAAGCAAGGGTTCCATTAGATCGACTTGATCTCCCAAAATGGCTACCAGTGAAAACGTGAGCAATTAAGGCACAAAATGCGTGCGATCAGCGGAGAGTCTCTCGTCGGCATCGGCGCAGTGTAACGCCTGCGCCCGACTGTTGCTGGGGATGACACTAAAGCTCTTCTCACTTTCTGGTCCGTCAGATCAAGTTATCTCCTCAGCAATACGTTACCGAAGGTATGCGGTATTCTCTTATGTCAAGACCAGCGTGATAAATTAAAGTCAAAATATTAATGCTAACATTGTATGTTTCTCTCTTAGACAATTAAAGTGTGCATTTAACCTCCTTTGAACTCTCAAGCTTTTAGACTGGCAATTAAGCCAATCAAAGAGTATGATCCTGACCTCAAAAGCCCATTATTAACTGGCTAGGCACTATGGCTAACAAATGAATCTTAAATCGCCTATTAAAAGGATAATTCATTTTCTATTATAAAAGGATGGTTTTTGTATAGTTCTCCTCACTAAAACTCTCTCTAGGGTAAAAAAGAGATATTTCATCAGATCTAGCTTCAAACTTAACATTATGTACAATTTTTCCACAATATGCGAATTAAATTTCCAAAATTTCTCAATGTCACACCCACGAATGATTATGTGAATGGGTGGTGATACAAAGTCAAAACTACCCCAAGATTATTATCAGGGTCGAAAATTACTACTCAACAAAGTTTAAGAGAAATAAAATTTAAGCTCTTTAGGAGAAAGGAAAAATAGAGGTGATACCTAGATTTGAGTTCGTTACAAGTTGACACGATCTTGTTGTTATGGGTATACATATAGATAATTTTTTTGTTTCCGTTGCCTTGCTCTGTGCCATATTTCCCAATAGTGGTATCAGAGCCACATCAATTTACTATATTTTAGGATAATCAATATGATCATATTTTTGGTTATATCAATTATTTATTCCATATGATTTGAATATTTAAAATGTCTCATATACATATCCGATCAAAGACCACATAATCCCAAACTAATATATATATATATATATATATATGGATTGTATATATGGCCATTCATTCACTTCTCACTTGGGTAACTAACTTTAGTTACCTGTCGATCTATTTTGTAATATAAAGTTACCTATTTGTAATGAGGCAGACAACATTTGTAATGAGATGACTAGATTTGTAATTCAAACACTCATTTTGTATTAAAGCGTAAACTACTATCATAAATATCATTTTTACTATAATTAGACGTGTAATACAAAACGAGTATTTGTATTACAAATTTGGTCATCTCGTTACAAACGATGTCTGTCTCATTACAGATAGGTACCTTTCCTATTACAAAATAGATCCACGGGTAACTAAAGCTAGTTACCGGTGTGGGTAGTGAATACACACACACACACACACACACACACACACACACATATATATATATATATATATATATATATATATATATATATATATATATATATATATATATATATATTATATCCCTCAATCAAACATATTAAGTCTAAGATGCTTTCCATTAGCACCACACATGAAAGGTTTGTTCCTCTAAAATGTAGGTTACACCCTCGCATGGTGCACCATCTACCTCGTGCAAGTGTGATGGTAGATATGTAGGTTTTTCCTTCGTAGGGTGTGTTGGTATGTATGCCCTAAGAGCCAATCATATGATGAATGGATTGGCACATGTCATGATTGATTTGATAAATATCAAAGGCAAGATTCCAGTTTATTCTAGTTCAATCAATTATGAGATAAATGATAGAGCATAATGAATGTCTAAAGAACAACGATACTCAATAATGTTTGTCTTTAGGTTAAAGACCTGAACAATGAGATCATATGGATGCTAAGAGTATGTACATTCTTGTTATGTCCCTAGTCGGATGTCATTGTGGAAGGTTGATAGAGAATAATGGCACATCAAGACTAGAGTGTGTGTTGGTTGATGACAATGTCTCATTAGTCATGATATATGATATCAAACCAAGCACATAGATACATGTTAGAGAATAGTGTATTGGATAGACCCACCATGAGAGTGACACATGGAACCATGACATGGTAGTCAGAATCATCTCTCATAGTGATGGTGGTGATTGTGATTCTTAGACGTGAAATCACTGCACTCATCGAATGTGATTGGGTACACTTTGACATCATCAAAAACAATCTTGAAACATGAGTTGTTATAAAGGTGATGATTGGATGGCTTTGACGCATGAGATAGACTGTGAGTGATAGAAATGGGATTTGTCCCTCCTAAGGGAGTATCATGTTCAGGCCACTTGATAAGCGAGACTGAGAATATCATGCGCATGAACATGTGAATCAATATATGATATCGAGTTCACATATATTTCAGACAGTCTACTCTATTCCAAGAAACATGAATGAATGTTGAAAGGATGACAACTCCATGCCCTGAGTTCATTCAGGATATTAAAGACAAAGGAATTATACATTCACTGGAACACCAATAACAAATTGTAGTTTGAAGGTTGTTCTCCAACTTTCCATTCACTTGGGTAGCACTAACGTGTGACTAGGCACCTATCTTTACTTGTGATGTCATAAGCTAGTTATGGACATTCACTGCCAACGTGATATGGGACCTATAGGGTCACACACATAGGATTCACTTGGAATAGGAGTTTATCCATGAATGATGTTTGGATTGATTATTAAAGTGTTTAGGTACTCAATCAAACATTCAATCAATAGACTTGACTCAAAATCATAAAGTCCAAGTGTTGAACCAATTGATTAGAGTGTCAGATTGATTGAGAACTGAATTGACCGAGTTCTACACAATCTGGACCACCAACTGACCGGTTCACTGGGTGAACCAATCGGCTCATGGTCAGTGATATGACCGGTTCACTCTGGTTAACCGATCAGTTCACTTGGACCAAATGAGCATGTGTTGAGTTTCCCGGTTCATGAGAAAAGTTTCTCGTTTCACTTGTTTAATTCGATTGGGACAAGAATTAATATTTACATTAATTACAAATGAATTAGAAAAGTCAATTGCAAGTAGGTCTGGCTTGTGAACCGACTGGTTTACTATGCCAACCGACCAGTTCAATAGTGAAATGATTGGTTTGCATATCGTAGTGCAAATTATTCATGGAAAATATGGACCCTTCTACTCCCACACAGACTGGGAACCGTAACCCTGCCCTCTACTATAAGTAGAGGGGTACATGGGGATTCTCTAAATACACACAAGAGACACAACTCGGAACATCAGTTGCTCTGCAAAGTTGTTGTCCTCTCTGGTTTTGGTAACCAAGAGAGCCCAAGCAAGTTCTACCTGTCCAGGGAGGAACAATGAGGGAAAGATAACTATAGAAAAGCAATTGGTTGTGGGAGAGTGTATTGGTGACTAGTACACCAACAGAAGGGAACAACTCCTTCTAGTCTGTTCTTTAGGATAACTAGAGTTTCTAGTAGTCCATGTGGACTATCTATAGAGGCGAGAGACTTCTGCCGCTCAGGTGGATGACAGTCAACCATAGTCCGGGTCAAGACCAGGAGCTGCATAGACGCCGTCGAAGATAGGTGGTTGAAGACCACACTTGCTGTGAGGTATAGTCACTGAGCAAGCCTTAGGACTAGGAATAACTCTCTAAAACCATCCTTCCCAATATATAGATGTTGATGCGATATGCTGGTTATGGGTTTTATAGTCAAGTAATTTTTTTGTTTCCGTTGCCTACTCCGACCACATAAAACCCAACAATGGTATCATAGCTAGGTCAATACTCTATGTTTTGGGATAATCAATATCACCGGATTTTGGTTTTACTGTCTTTTATTTATTGCATACGATGGGAATATTTGAATGACTAATGTGAATATCTGATTAATACCACATGATCCCAAACTAATATGTACATATATGATATGGTATATATGCAATCGATACACGTTTCCCTAAAATGGTTTTGATGATGGATGTGTAGCATGGTTATGGCCTATAAACCCTATGTGCACGTGTGTGGTTGGTTATGGTTGTTTGCATCTCAGTCTGCACACAGAGCCCTCTTCTTCTATTCTAAATGTAACTCGAGATAACTCAAGATTCTTTTCTACCTTTGCTCCCGTTGAATGTAACTCGAGGTTTCACAAAGATTATATAAAATAGGATTGGTTTTATTTCTTGTTATGACAAAGACTGAAGATGTCTGCTTGATGGACCGATATGACTGATCGAGGATCAGTTGGTGGACCGACGGGGAGCCCAGATGACTGGACAAGTCGACCATCTAGAGGAGCCATACGATTAGCTGGAGGAGACCAACCGACCGGCCAAGAGGCGATTCGACCGGTTTAAAGGTTGAACTAGTCAACTTGGATTAGCAAGCATAGATCTTTATCAATAACATGTTGCATGTGATGTAGACCTTAGATGACCGTAGTTCCTTGTGGCTCCAAGGAACTATAATAGCATGGCCATAAAAATCGCTTTATCGTTATTGCATGTTTTCATTTGTGGGATATAACATGTATATGTTACATACTATATATGTGGTGATTGGATACATATATACATATATAAGCATATTAAAACCCCTCAACAAACACATTAAGTTGAATATGCCTTCCAAAAGTAGCACACATGAAAAGCTTGATCGAATAAGTGTGGGCATGCCTTCATGTGGTGCACTGTCTATCTTGTGGAAGTGTGATGGTCAATATGTGGGTCTACCTTCACAGGGTGCATATTCATTGTCTTGTCTTTTGGGTTGGACTTAACAAGGTGACCTTGATCGAATCAAGCACCTTGAGGCATAAAGATGAACATGGCAAGGAGTTGTGCATGACATCTATCAAGAGTTGCATATAATGCAATTGGCAAAAGTTGCCTACCTGAAAGATTCTAGTTGTGAGTGAAAGCCCTTGTTGGTCCATAACTTAGAGGAAATCAAGATCTTGCTCACAAGAAGGTTTTATGCTGTAATCTTCTGAATTGATAACAGGGGTTATCAATTTGAGATAAAATAGTGAGAAGTGAACATTAATTAAAGACCTAATTAAACATCATCAATTTTCAAATCAAATCAAATCAAAGGAGTTTTGGACTAAAATTTCAAATTTCCTTTTTGTAGAATAAATGGCTACAAACAACAATCACTTTTCATTATGATCGGTCCTTGAGAAGGACAAACTAAATGGGAACAACTTCCACGACTGGTTTAGGACATTGATAATTGTTCTCACTCAAGAGCGAAGGCTTTATGTCCTAGATACACCAGAACTAGAAGAACCCGCTCCCACCGCACCAAAGGCTGAAAGGGATGCTTACAGGAAGCATACTGAGGATGCCATTGATGTGAAGTGCTTGATGTTGTACTCAATGAACTATGAGTTGTAGAGACAACATGAGAACATGGACATCATTGAGATGGTTCAACATCTCAAGAACATGTATCAAGACCAGGCACGGCAAGAGAGATATGATGTCTCCAAAGCTCTATTCAAGTGCATCATGATAGAAGGAGATCCAGTAGGCCCTCACACACTCAAGATGATTGGGTATGTGGAGAGCCTAACTCGATTGTGATTCCCTCTGAGCCAAGAGTTTGCTACTGATGTGATACCACAATCATTACCAGAATCCTACAGTCAGTTTGACATGAACTACAACATGAACAACTTTGACAAGTTACTGATAGAGTTGTTGGGCATGTTGAGGACAACCGAGGCACAAATGAAGAAAGACAAATCTAAATCTATGATGATGATCAATAAAAAGAAGGGAAAGTCTAAAGGAAAGGGCAAGGACAAAGCAAAGAAAGGTTCTAATGCTAGCCAGCAGCCCAAGTCATCTTCAACACTCAAAGCTAAGGGATGGGGTGAACAAGGGAGGCAAATGCCACCATTTTCATGAGCCAGGACATTGGAAGAGAAATTTCCCTCTCTACATAGATGAACTAAAGAAGAAAGAGGGGATGGAAGTCTCGGCCTCAGGTATTATGAAATAAACTTAAAATACTTCTTTACCTTAGGTATATGATACCAAGATTTAGATTTAACATATATGATGTGCAGGAAAGTACCAAGAAGGAACACTCATCAAGAATGGAGCAAGTGTTGCTGCCATAGATAGAAGTACCTTTTAGTTTATTTCAGTCCAAAGGGCATGTAATAGAGTTATGAACTGCTATTTCATTTTTCTAATAGATATAATTTTTTATTTAGCATCTTGTAACGACAAGGATGTATATCAATAAAATTTATGTTTCAATTTCAAAGATATGATATTTTATGGCGAAGCCTTATTTATCTTGTGGTACTTGGTATGCATGAGATAAAATAAGAATACCTAAAAGTTATTGATGACTCAAATAATAAATTAGCATTATCATCTAAATAAATGAATGAGAAATTCATCTATAGGTTCCATGTTGATGGATAAACTAGATTCTCTTGGTTAATGAACCATTATGAAATATGAATGTCTTGTTCATTGGGCATGATGCCAAGTCAATCTTCACTAGATGTAGTGGGAGAATAACTATTCTATTAGGTATAATACATATTAATGTATATACATACCTATTGGAATAGATGCTAATACTTCAGATATGGTATTTAATGAAATACAAATATGAATATCTTAAAGTGTTCAAGAATATCATACATGAAGAAAAAACTTGGTAAAAGTATTAATTCTTTGATATGATCAATGTATGAGATACTTAAACCAAATGTTTGAGGACTTTGTGAGTAACTATGATAGTGTATCATAGAGAACTCATGATTAAGGAATAATAATGTATAAATCAAAGAAGGAATCATACTCTAAATAGTAAGAGCATGATCATCAAACAAATAACTAATCTTCTAGAATTCTTCTAAAGAACATGCTTTACGCTAAATAAATGTACCATTCAAAAGATATAACAGACACCATATGAGATATGGTATTGGAAATGTTCCAATATGTCTTTTAGTGATTGAATACTCGTATAAGAAAACTAGTTTCTTAGAAAGTGCTTCATTCAAAAATCACATAATGTTAGTTGAATACTAATCTCAATCCAATAACAAAGTGTTTGTTATAAGGATATCTGAATTCCAAAAGAATCAATGGGAGAGAAGTATAACTCGAAATGTTTGAGATCAACATAATAACATTGAAACCTGATAAGGTACAAAAGGAGATTAACAATCACAAGTGTTGTGGAATCTCAAATTCCTTATGTAACAGATACACCTCATATATCTAGTAGAAAACACCTTGAGCTTGATGGATAATGATATCCTACAAACTCAAAGGTGATGAATTGGTCATATGATGAGGAGCCAATAATCTATCTAGATGATGTTAAGGAACCATATTTTGAGTTATGGCTTGAAGCCATAAGATCCACAATAACTTCCATGTGAACCAAATAAGGTATGACCTTAATTGTAGCACTTATAGGGATAAAACCCATAATTACAATTGGGTCTTAAGATTTAAGACTGACATGGATGACATTTGAAGAGCTGATTGGTTGAGATGAATTCAAGTAAGTTCAAGGTGTTGAACCTGATGAATTTATTTAGCTAATTGCAGTGGCTATAGGCCATAAAGGATCATGCTTGCTATTGGAACTTGAAGACTATGAAATTTGGCTTATGGATGTTAAAACAACATTTCTAGAAGGAATAACATGAGGCTGTGTACGTGACACAACCTAAAGGGTTTTATAATTCCATTGATGCAAATGCAGTCTATAAGTTACAAGCGATTAATCAATATGATCAATTAAATACAAGCATCTCAGAACTAGAGTATTTACTTTGATTATATAGTCAAAAGGTTTGACTGATACATTGAAATAAAGAAAGGATCTTTGATTACAAAGATTTAGTGGGAGCATATTCATATTCCACATGATGATGAAGAATGAAATGTTATAAGAATAAGACCTCAAAAAAATGTTATAAGAATAAAAACAGATGTGGAAATACCTTCTTTAAGGAATAAAGAGAAATGTCCTATGTGATAGGAATAGAGACATGTATAGATAGTTCTTGAAAGCCTCTTAACTTGATAAAAGAGAGCATACATTGGCAGTCTATGCTGAAGGATTCAGTAGGCAAAGATTTATTGGGAGAAAACTTGTCCATTTTGCATGGAGTTAATCTCTTAGATGCCTAGTGTCCCAAATTCTTATGAAGAATAGGAACACATAGATAGATGCCTTATGCATTCGCAATTGGATCTATCATGTATGTAATCACCCCATTATCTTGTATGTATCAGACATTACAAGAAATATATATGCATTCATCATCTTATATGTATTGGATATGATAATATGATATCTCATCCAAATATCTTGTATGTAATGGATATGATGAGTGGATGTATGTCTACTTCTAGTGAGAGCCACTGGAATGTCATAAAGAGCTTATTTAAGTACTTATGAAGTATTAAAGGATTAGTTCTATGGTAATAAAAGGAAGAGTTGAGTGTAAATTAATTACACTGATGCAAGCTTCCGAAATGATAGAAATTGATCGCAAAATACAAAATATAAAAGTGAATATATGTTGATAAATGGAAATGTTCCGAGTAAAATTAAAAGCCATTTAATTCTAAAAGGAATACCAGGTATCCTTGTGTTTTGAACACCAGAGGATACTATAGGGATCTAGAAGTTCATACAGATGAATTTATAGATATTCCAACCATTGATGACAAAGTAGAAATACTAAGTCAAACTATGGAGCTAATTGTTAGGAAAAAAATATCAGATAGCATATTACGACAACTCCATCTCATACGAAATGTCGTACAATGAGGAGATATGAAACATGAAATATACCAACTAAAGATAAATGTTACTAACTCATTGGATTAGTACTAGCGTAATAGAAACATGTTCGACATGTTTAGAGATCACTAAGAATATGATTCAAAGGTGAATTACTCTAAGTGCAAGTGGGAGTCTATTGGTATGTATGTCCTGAGAGCCAATCATATGATGATTGGATTGGCATACGTCGTGATTGATTTGATAAATATAAAATTCAAGCTTCCAATTTATTCTAGTTCAATCAATTATGAGATAAATGATAGAGCAGAATGAATGTCTAAAGAATGAAAATACTAAATAACCCATGTCTTCGGGTTAATGACCTAAACAATGAGATCATACAAATGCTAAGAGTATGTACATTCTTGTTACGTCCCTAGTCGGATGTCATTGTGGAAGGTTGATAGACAACAATGACACATTAAGACTAGAGTGTGTGTTGGTTGATGACATTGTCTCATTAGTCATGATATATGATATCAAACCAAGCACATAGATACATGTTAGAGAATAGTGTATCAGACAGACCCACCATGAGAGTGACACATGGAATCATGACATGGTAGTCAAAATCATCTCTTATAGTGATGGTGGTGATTGTGATTCTTAAAATCATTGCACTCGTCGAATGTGATTGGGTACACTTTGACATCATCAAACACAATCTTGAAACATGGGTTGTTATAAAGGTGATGATTGGGTGGATTTAACACATGAGATAAACTATGAGCGATAGAAATGGGATTGTCCCTCCTAAGGGAGTATGATGTCCAGGCCACTTGATAAGAGAGACTGAGAATAGCATGCACATGCACATGTGAATAAATATATGATATTGAGTTCACATATATCTCAGATAGTGTTCTCTAGTTCAAGAAACATGAATGAATGTTGAAAGGATGACAACTCCATGCCTTGAGTTCATTCAGGATATCAGAGACAAATGAATTATACATGCACTGGAACACTAATCACATACTATAGGTTGAAGGTTGTTCTCCAACTTTCCATTCACTTGGGTAGCACTGACATGCGACTAGGAACCTATCTTTGCTTGTGATGTCATAAGCTAGTTATGGACATTCACTGCCAATGTGATATGGGACCTATAGGGTCACACACACATGATTCACCTGGAACAGGAGTTTATCCATGAATGATGTTTGGATGGATTAATAAAGTGTTTAGGTACTCAATCAAACATTCAATCAATAGACTTGACTCAGAATCATCAAGTTCAATTATTGAACTAACTAATTAGAGTGTCAGATTGATTGAGAATGGAATTGACTGAGTTCTGCACAATCTGGACCACTAACCTGGGTGAATCGATCGGCTCATGGTCAATGAGATGATCGGTTCACTCTGGTGAACTGTTCAGTTTACTTGGACTAAATGAACATGTGTTGGGCTTCTCGATTCATGAGAAAAGTTTCATGTTTCACTTGTTCAATTCAATTGGGACAAGAATTAATCTTTGCATTAATTAGAAACGAATTAGAAAAGTCAATTGCAAGAAGGTCTGGTTTGTGAACAGACAGGTTTCACTATGCCAACTAACCAATTCACTAGTGAAATGATCAGTTCACCTGCCATAGTGCAAATTATTCATGGAAAATCTAGACCCTTCTACTCCCGCACAGACTGGGAACCCTAACCCTGCCCTCTACTATAAATAGAGGGATGCATGGGGCTTCTCTAGATATACACAATAGACACAACTCAGAACATCAGTTGCTTTGTAAAGTTGTTGTCCTCTCTAATTTTGGTAACAGAGAGATCCCAAGCATGTTCTACCCATCCAGGGAGGAACAATGAGGGAAAGACAACTGCAGAAAAGCAACTGGTTGTGGGAGAGTGTGTTGGTGACTAGTACGCCAACAGAAGGGGACATATCCTTCTAGTTCATTCTTCAGGATGACTAGAGTTCCCAGTAGTTTGTGTGGACTATCTATAGAGGTGGGAGACTGCTGCCGCTCAAGAGGATGACAGTCAACTGTAGTTTGGGTTAAGACCACGAGTTGCATAGATGCCATCGAAGACAGGTGGTTGAAGACCACACTTGCTGTGAGGTATAGTCACTGAGCAAGCATCAAGACTAGGTATAAATTGCTAAAACCATCCTTCCCATTATATATATGTTGATGCGATCTGCTGGTTATGGGTTATATGGTCAAGTAAAATTTTTGTTTTCGCTGCCTATTCTGACCACATAAAACCCAACATGGTGCATATCTATCATGTTGGCTATTGAATCAGGCTTAAATTGGTGATTCTTAGAGCGTCTAAGCCCAGAAGCATGCAGATGATTATGGCAAGGAGTTGCACATATCATCTATCAAGAATTGCATACGATACAATTGGCAAATTGCCTACCTTAATGGTTGATTATTTACTGTGGCATTGGTCGGGTGATAGTTAAAATCATTTTGGATCTTGCTCATTAGAAAATTGTTTGTTGTAGTTTTTTGAATCGATACTTGAGGGTTATCAATTTGAACAAAATAATGAGAATGAGAGTTATTAAATACCTAATTAATATCACCATTTTTAATCAAATAAAATAAAAAATAAGTTTTTGACAAAAATGCAAATTCTTTTATAGAATCAAATGGAAATGAATAATAATCATTTTCTCTACAATCAGTCCTTCATAAGGACACACTATATGGAAACAACTTCCATGACTGGTTTATGATTAAAAGTTTATTAAAGATTAATGATGGGAATCATTGGGATGGTCCTGGGTTTCACCACCGCTACACATGCAAACACAACCAAACACAAACATCCAGGATAGATACAACCATCCAAATAGAGTTGCTGCAAACCATATGTTAGGATGTTTAGGTTCATTTAAGCATCACCTTAGGCATCATATGTCTCATCGCCGTCTAGATCACAGACTTACGGCTCCGAAGATACATATATCCAACTGAAGCTGTGACCCTCTATTAGGATGTTTAGGCACACAGAAGCATCACCGTGGGCTAGATGGCTCATCCCCTCACAGATCATGCACTTACAACCTCAGGGAATCCCATCCAATTTATCATCATTAATCTTTAATTAACTTTTAATCCTGCTCTTTACTTTCCTCACATTTAGTTTAATTAACCTCAAACCAACCTTTGTTCTAAATATTAGTCTTGATTCAGCTAGATTCGACTAGTAAAAGATTCTTAAAAATGTTGTCCCTTGGGATTCAATCCTCAACTATACTGCGATAAGACCCGTCCGCTTGTGGGTGATATTATTGCACAAGGTTTTGGTTAAAAACTCTGGGATTTCAACCCCGAGTGAATTTGTTAGTGTGATAATATACCACATCAAATTCTGGCACCGTTGCCGGGGACGACAGAATCATCTAGTTAAATCTAGTTCTATTAAGGTTAATTTAGGATTTTGCTTTTAATTTTGATACAATCGAGCATCTAATTGAATTTGACTCTACTCCTTTCATCTTACTTCCGAAAGATCTTTCCATCCTAGGTACCCCCAAAGACTAGTGCATGCACCGCTCGAATAGTTTCGGCATTGCTGCTAGCTTTGACCCTAAGATAGAAAGAACCTTTCGTCATCAGAGTAGAGAGAACCAAGCTAGGATGGCACAAGAGGAGGAAATTTCCCAAAGGGTAGCTCAAGCCCTTAATGCATAAAGAGAAAGGCTTATGCAAGAAGCCCGAGCTGTAGTCCAAGGAGATATCCAAGAAGCTCAAGCAACAACTCAACAAGATGAGTTACAAAAAGACCTTCGAGAATTCTCAATCCCTACAGCTATTGATGTTCACCACCCAGTACAACCTCCTCTCATCAATGCTACCAATTTTGAGATCAGGGCATATTGGGTTACGCTGCTTCAGAATAGCCCTTTATATGGTAAGCAAGGAGAAGATAGTCAAGAACATCTTTTGAGGTTTATAGATCTATGTGTTATGACAAAGCAAAATGGTGTCACAGCTGATGCCATCAGACTCCATCTTTTCAAATACTCTCTTGATGACAGAGCTATGAGTTGGTACAACTCTTTACAATGTGAACCCATCACCACCTGGGAGCAACTTCAAAATGTCTTCCTAGAAAAACTCTATCCTCCTTCTCTCACATATGAAATCAGGGGACGTATAACTCAATTCACTCAGGTCCCTGGAGAATCCCTTGCTGAAGTATGGGAAAGATACAAAGAGATTCTACACAAGTTTCCAAACCATGGCATTCCTAAGAATCAACTCATCAAGATCTTCAATAGGGGTGTAGATGATGATATCAAGAAGTTTTGGACTCCTCATCTGGAGGAAACTTCATGCGTCAAAGCTATGATAGCGCATGGAAGGTTGTCACCCTTGGAGCTGAAAATCAAGCTAATTGGGGTAGATCTGTAGGCAAAGGAGTATTGAAGGTGGCTATGGTAGAAGATATTCCTGAGTACAAGTCTATCACTGAATCCCTAAAGCTCTTAGTTGCCAAGCAAGACCATCTCGAATCGTCTCTTTCTACTTATGAAAGATAACACTCACCCCTCAACAGCAAGAACAGATCAAGTCAGCTTCACTATTATGTGAAGCATGTAAAGGAACTGATCACTCTACTTTGTCATGCAATGTTCTCTATGATGTTGTCCTAAGAAAAGTCAACAAACAAGGAGATAATGGCCAGATGGAAAGTCTGAATGCTGTCAATACTATCCCTGGTCAAGGATACTATAACCCAAATCAGAAGAAGAACCATCCCAGTTTTCAGTATGGAAATCCTTTGGGAGCGGTAAACTCACATCAATTTGGTTCAAACAACCAACAATAGAATTTCGGAAATCAAGGGAACTTTAGGGGTAACTTCCAGAATAGGAACTACAACAATTACCAGAACAACCCTAAGTTCCAAGACCCCAATCAAGTCCCTTACCAGAATCAACAACAAGGGAAACAAGCTAGACCCATCCCTCCTAATGATAAACTGTCGACCATTGAGAAGATGTTACAATCGCAACAAACATTGATAGCTAACCAGCAAGCACACTAGAAGGCCATTGAATCTCAACTAGCTCAACTTGCAGCTAGCCTCAAGCCACCTACTGAAGCTTTAACTGGGCAACCAGAAGACAAACTGAGGCACGTGGAACAACTTAAAGCTGTGACAACTCATTCAGGCTTTATCTTACTAGAACCCACGAATCCTGTCACCGTGACAAATGTCTAAGGTACTGAGCACAATGCAGGTGCCACTCAGAATGATAAGACTGACAAGGCAAGTTCTGAGGAACCTATTGTTGCTGATGCAGAAGACTCGCCTGAGCTAGTTATTCCAGTGTATAAACCTCGTGTACCATTTCAATTTTACCCAACTCGATAATAGGTGCCACTCAATTTACCCAGCTCGATACTAGGTTCAACAAGTTCAAGGAAGTTATGAGGAAGTTGTATGTCAATGTCCCACTCCTAGATGCCATGGCTGAGATGCCCCAATGGTCTAAGTTCTTCAAATTCCTACTCAGTCAAAAGTACAAAACTGAAGAACATCAGACAGTGAAACTGGCAAGAACATCATCAGATTTAGTTATGGATAGGATGCCTCACAAACATAAGGATCCTGGCTCTTTCAGAATTTCCTACTCGATAAGCGATTCCATCAACCGATTGGGTCTAGCTGATCTTGGAGCTAGCATCTCCATCATTCCTCTTCGCCTATGAAACAGATTGGGCCTTACTAACTTCTCACCCACTAGAATGTCCATCGAGCTTGCTGACTCCTCCATGATAAAATCAGTTGGCATCATAGAGGACATCCCCGTAAAGCTTGGGAATCTATATGTCCCGTGTGATTTTGTAGTTATGGACATCAAAGAGAATCCATGCTACCCCCTCCTTTTTGGAAGGCCTTTCCTCTCCACCGCTAGAGCTCTAATTGATGTTGAAGCTGGAATTTTGACCCTAAGGGTGGGAAACCAATCTTTTGATTTCCATGCATCCAAAAGCACTAAGGAGCGCACTGAAGAAGAAGAAGCATATTGTGTTCACTGTGTTAATCAATTCACTCAAATGTAGCAGTAATTCCTTACCTCAAAATATGATATTCCCTCAGAAAAGGACCATGATGAAAAGGAGACTGAGAGTGAACCAGTCTATGTAGAGACAAAAGAAATGTCGTCAACTATGGATGAGACACATCTCAACCCTATTGTTACACACACCAAACCTTCTTCAGGTGTCCATGAGCCTCCTCATATAGAAACAACTACCCTCTAGAATGCACCAGTATCCCAATAGACAGAGACTACTGAGTTCATCTTCCCTCCGTTACAAGATTTGGACTGCAGTTTCTACCGAGAACATCTCCCAGATCCATATCTTATAGACAGTGGTGACCGGCATTGCTACAAAGAAGGGATAGTGCATCAACAAATAAACTTTTCTTCTGAGCCTCAATAGCACTACTTTATCAATGAAGCCGTTCAGACTCCCTTCAAATATTCTCCGCCTCGCATTGAGTGACAAAACTCAAGTTGTTTCCCTATGTGTTCCGACACTACCCGCTCTGTATGGGGAAGAATACGAGAGGTCAGAATCAAAGCAAGGATAAATGAATGGCTGAGAAAGAAACCACTAAGAGAATATGGCAATCTAGCTCAACTCCACTCAGAGCCCCACCATGGTGATAGTATCCACGTCAAGCCATCGACGTAAAACAAAGACGCTTGTCGGGAGGCAACTCGATCAATAATTTCATTTTTACTCTAAATTTTGAATTAGAAAATTTCCTTAATTTTTTTTACTTTTTTAGAAAATTTTGTATTGAACAGATATTGCATCGCACGATGCCATCTTAACTTCTGGTTAGTCTTCATTTTTGAGATTTTCAGATGGAGGACGTGCGCTGATTGGAACGCAACCACATCTGGTGGTCCAACCGACATGAATTTTCCCCTCTATCTCGGATTTAGAGTTTGCTCGGGACGAGCAAATTTCTAAGTTTTGGGTGGAGGGTTGGTGGTACATACTTTACTTTCCACCCACTCCTATCTATTTCACAGTTAAGATTTCATCGTTGCAATTTTGAGCAAAAAAATTTCAAAAATTTTCAAAATTTTCAAAGTAGTTTTGTATAGAAACTTGATCAAGTTTTGACACTTTTGTTTCAATCAAACCATTACCTAGCTGGCTATCCTATTTTTTCATATAGTTTTGAATCATTATACCCTCCTTATCTGAAGCAAAGCCTCAAGGGGGGCAATTTCTAAAACTAGACAATTAATAGAAATCACCGTGTGAGGCTTATGAATCCTAACCTCATGATCAGTGAATATGGCAAGTATTTGTAGAACTGAGAGGGATCAAACACATTGTGCTTCCTAACTGACTAGTGGAACAATAGCATGGAATCTCCACTGGATCCTCATCAAGTCATTATTTAAGCAGAGTATGATAAGGAGAACAACCCGGTGCACTGAATTGTAAATCAAGTTGCATTCTGATCTGAACTCTCTTCTACACTTCTTCTATCATCTTCTTACCCCTCCATCCATAAAAAAGAAACAAAAATAGCCAATATAGTGCCAAACCCTAAGTTCGGGGGTGGCACACCCTCTCTCTCTTTAGTTGCTTCTTCCATACCCCTCGCTATGTAATAGGGGCGTACCACCAAGAAAAGATGCCAATGTGCACACACAAAAATGCAATCTCGAGTCGAATAGAGGAGAGATTCACATAAAAAAATAATAAGAGTTGCAGTCAATGAAATTGCAACCATATAATAAAAATCTCGAGTCAAATAGAGGAGAGATTTATTTCTTCCTTCCATACCCCCCTTCACTCCCTTTTCCACCCACTGGCAAAATGAATGCCTCCCTTATCCTGAAAAACACCAGTGTCAGATCAGGTGCACACTTGTTGTTCTGCGGGTATCTCTAGACTCTTACAAAACTCTTAGACATGCTTAATGTTGGAAAAGTAGGGAGGAAGTGATGCTGGGAAACGAACTCAGGAACGAAGATATGGTAAGATGTGTTCAGTGGTCTCAGGAAGGTGATATGCTTAGTCATACAGAGTAGAGAAGAAACAATCGTGATGTGAAGATGAGGCAGCCACACGAGATGAAAGTATTCATTTGGCAACTGTTTCAGATTTTGTGTTACTCGAGGACAAGCAACGTTTAAGTTTGGGGTATTTTTATGAAAGCATATTCATCTTGGTTCAGTCACCATGTTGGGCCCAATTTTTCTCCGTTTATTAGCTTTTATTGCTTTAAACTCTCATACACATGTTTGCTTAGCCCAATTGGATTTTTCCTAATTTTGTTTGGTTTATCCAGGGTTCTAATCAATTTGTGCACTCATTTGCAGGTCAAAATAGGCATTTGGGCCCAATCTTCTCTCGTCCCATTCCTATAGCTCGCATCCTCTAGTCATAAACCACAGCCGCTGTTCCTTTCTTTTGCTAAATACTGCAATCGCGGTTTTCTCAACCGTGACTCCTCTTCCCCTCTCAACTGCGGGTCATGGTCTTCATCTGCCCTAACTACATGCCTACGGTCCTCCTCTTCTCTGTCGCACACCGCGTCCACCAGGGCTAGAACTAAGAACCGTGACCAGGAGCCAACAAGGCCACGCCCACGGTCTACTATAACCACGACCTATCCCTTTCAACAACCGCGACCTCACCCGCCCTACACCGCGATCGCGATATTGTTCTTCCACCTATTCATGATTCCCAACACCCGCAAGATCGTGACCTCAACCTTCTCAACACCGCAACACCTCTTCTCCACCGTAACGTCACCTTCGACTCCTCACTCGATCACGGTTTGCGGTTCCCCGACCTTGACCTCCGCCTACTGCTTCCCTCCCCCCTACTTATCCCACATCCGCGACCATCACCCTGACCACGACCGCTCGTCCTCGTGCCACCTGTCCACTGTTCATCAACCAATGACCGTGATCGCGGTTCTATCCTCCACCTACATCGTGACCTCCCCTCGCCAACCGTGGTCTGCCTCTCCTCCATCCATCTACTCCTAATCACAGGTCTTCCTCTCCACCAACATCGCAACCTGCATCCTCCACCTCGACCTCCACCAAACCGTGGTCTCGCCTTCCACCATCCAACATTGTGACCTCATCTAATCATGGTTATATTGCACCTACATCAGATCACGACCCACGATCACCTCCTACCAGAACTACACCACGACCAACACTCCAGTAGATACAATGACCGCAATGTGAGTAACCACGACTGTGGCGCCTCCTAATAATCTTCATCACAACCCCATCAGCGAACGATGTTGCCCTATCTCCAGCTCACGGTCATCACCATCCCTCTACTTCCCAAGCTCAGTCGTGCCACCTCAAGCAAGCGACCACCGCGTCTAGTAGACCGCGCCCGCAATCTGTGCCACAAGAACTGTGACCACCCGCTGAAGAACAAACTACAACCGCTTGAAAATAGGCCACGACCGTGGCACTTTGCACATCGAACAGTGCCTAATCGAGCCTATAAATAGCCAACCACCCCCATCATTCAAAGCACCCTCTCCAGATGCCGTTAGGCTGTAGGTCTGTCCTCAGCCTAAGGAGATGGTCTCCTCCACAGCCAGGATATGCCCAAGAAGAGTTTGACCCCTGGTGCATCCATCTATCTACTCCATCCAACCCAGTCATCCAGATCTGAGGTGGAAACCCAGATCTACAGCTATTTCCATCATCTACGTTGTGCCTACGTCGCCATCACGTCCACGAGCTGCTCCTCCCACTATGAGAAAGGAGACCGAGAAGAGAAAGAAGGTGGAGAAAGAAGATCTGCCCCGTCTGCCATGGTGTTCTTCCCTCCTCATCCAGATCTTCCCCGACGTTGTGTAGAAGACCGTCTCTCCACCAAGTTGTGATCATTCTCTTCACCATGCTCATGGCAGAATCTTACCTCTCTCTTATTATTTTTGTTTCTCTCACCATGAGCGAGTAGTTTCCTTTTGCTGGGGTGCGGGGACTAGCCCTGCTGCCCATGCTTACATGTTCAAATATTAAACATTCCATGGCTTGTATATAACTTTTCATTTCGTTTTTAATCGTTGACGCGTGCTTGTGGATTGATCACCTGCTTGCATTTATCTTGTTCGTTCCTATGTTGTGAGAACTTCAATACATAGGATTTGAATGTCGATCGATTGACTCCCTGATGAGAAATCAGATGGGATTCACTGAGGTCGTGAGTGTGTGATCCATGAGGGGACGAGCCATGTAGCCCACAGTGATGCTTATGTGTGCCTAAACATCCTAATGGATGGCCGCAACTTCAGTTGGATATCTGTATCTTCGGAGCCGTAAGTGTGTGATCTGGATGGCGATGAGACATCTGATGCCTAAGGTGATGCTTATGTGAACCTAAACATCCTAATAGAGGGTTTGAAGCAGCTCTATTTGGATAGTTAGATCTTGCCTGGATGTTTGTGATTGGATATGTTTACATGTGTAGCGGTGGTGAAACTCGGGTCCATCCCAGTGATTCCCATCATTACTCTTTAATAAACTTTTAATCCTGCTCTTTACTTTCCTCACATTTAGTTTAATTAAACTCAAACCAACCTATGTTCTAAATATTAGTCTTGATTCAACTAGATTCTACTAATAAAAGATTCTTCAAAATGTTGTCCCTTGGGATTCGATCCTCAACTATACTGCGATAAGACCCGTCCACTTGCGGGTGGTATTATTGCACAAGGTTTTGGTAAAACTCAGGGATTTCAACCCCGAGTGAATTTGTTAGTGCGAAGATATGGTAAGATGTGTTCAGTGGTCTCAGGAAGTTGGGATGCTTAGTCATACAGAGTAGAGAAGAAACAATCGTGATGTGAAGATGAGGCAATCACACGAGTTGAAAGTATTCATTTGGTGACTGTTTTAGATTTTGTGTTACTCGAGGATGAGCAACATTTAAATTCGGGGTGTTTTGATGAATGCATATTCATGTTGGTCCAGTCACCTTGTTTGGCCCATTTTTGCTCTGTTTATTCACTTTTATGGCCTAAATCTCCTCATACATCCTTGCTTAGCCTAATTGATTTTATCTTGACTTTAATTGGATTTTATTCTCTTTATGCAGGTCATGTTGAGCCCAAGCATACCCAACCATAGATAATTAGGCCCTTCTTCACTTCAATAGCAATCCAAGGCCCATCCACCATGGTTTTCCCTTGTTCATTTCACTACAACCACCCTCTCGGTCGACTATATCTTTGACCGGCCGCAGCTTCACCTTCTGCCTTAACTGTGACCGTGACCCCTTTTTGCCACTTGTCTACGGTTCCAACCTTCGGTCGATGAGTTCCTCGACCGACCTCAATCCACAATCATTCCCTTAACACCGTGCACGTGGTCTTTTCTTCTTCCCCTCTAACCCTAACTACAACCCGCAGTTTTCCCTCCAACACCGCGACTACGGTGTGTCTAACCACGATCGCGGTTCTTTTGCCACCTATCCACAGTTCTTCTCCTTCCATTTCCTTATCTTGCACTTTCTCTTCTCCCAGCTTGCCCTAACCAAGCCCTCTCCTACCCCTAACCACGACTGTGGTTCTGCGCTACACCCTCAAGACCGTGACCTCCTCCTGTCTCCACACCACGACGTCAACTACTCAAGACCACAAGCAATACTTGGAGGAACCACAACTACATCTCCTCATGCCTGCGGTCTATGCAATTGCACACTGCGATCACAGTGCCCAAAACCGTGACCAGGGAAGAACAAAGAAACCACGACCAAGGGTGTAAATAACCGTGACCTACTCGCCAATAGCAACACACTCACGATCGTCTTCCCTTCATCACATCGACAATCAACCAGGCCATGACAACTTCACCTCCAATGCATCTGCAATCATACATTACGGTACTCCTCTCCTCCACACCACGAACCCTACTAGCAGTGCACCCACGATTGCGACCCACCACCTCCATCTTCTGCAAAGACCACGATCATCTTCACCTGCACCTTGACACATGACAACTTCTCCATCAATCGGGGTTATGCCCCCTCAAACTGTGGCCGCGGTCCCTCTCTTCACCAACACCGTGCCCGCAGTCACAACATCCACAATACCGCGACCTCCAGTAAGTGCTACAGACCGCAACCAAAACAACTGCCCACGGTCTGCAAGACCTTGACCGAGGCACAGCGAACAGTACCCAGTGGAGCCTATAAATAGGACCCTACCCCCAACCATTGAAGGCACCCTCTCCAGACGCCGTTAGGCTGTAGGTCTGTCCTCAGCCTAAGGAGACAGTCTTCTCCACATCCAGGTTGTGCCTAAGAAGTGTTCGACCCCTGGTGCATTCATCTATCCACTCCATCCAACCCGGTCATCCAGATCTGAGGTGGAAACCCAGAACTGCACGTCTCCATCATCTACGTCGTGCCTACGCCGCCATCACATCCATGAGCTGCTCCTCCCACTACGCAAAAGGAGACCGAGAAGAGAGAGAAGGTGGAGAAAAAAGATCTGCCCCGTCTACTGTGGTGTTCTTCCCTCCTCGTCCAAATATGCCCCGACGTTGTGTACAAGACCGTCTCTCCACCGAGTTGCAATCACCTTCTTCACCATGCTCATGGTGGAATCTTCTCTCTCTCTTGTTATTTTTATTTCTCTCACCATGAGTGAGTAGTTTCCTTTCACTGGGGTGTGGGGACTAGCCCTACTGCCCATGCATACATGTTCAAATATTAAATATTCCATGGCTTGTATATAACTTTTCATTTCGTTGTTAATTGTCGATGTGTGCTTATGGATTGATCACCTTCTTACATTTATCTTGTTCGTTCCTATGTTGCGAGATCTTCAATATGTAGGATTTGAATGTCGATTAACGCAGTTGACTCCCTAATGAGAAATCAGATGGGATTCACTGAGGTCGTGAGTGTGTGATCCATGAGGGGACGAGCCATCTAGCCCACGGTGACACTTCTGTGTGCCTAAACATCCTAACGGAGGGTCGCAGCTTCAGTTGGATATCTATATCTTTGGAGCAGTAAGTGTGTGATCTGGATGGCGACAAGACATATGATGCCTAAGGTGATGCTTATGCAAACCTAAACATCCTAACGGAGGGTTTGCGGCAGCTCTGTTTGGATAGTTAGATCTTGCCTGGATGTTTGTGATTGGATATGTTTGCATGTGTAGCGGTGGTGAAACCTGGGTCCATCCCAACGATTCCCATCATTAATCTTTAATCAAAATTTAATCCTACTCTTTACTTTCCTCACATTTAGTTTAATTAAACTCAAACCAACCTCTATTCTAAATATTAGTCTTGATTCAACTAGATTCGACTAGTAAAAGATTCTTCAAAACATTGTCCCTTGGGATTTGATCCTCAACAATACTTTGATAAGACCCGTCTTCTTGCGGGTTATATTATTGCACAAGGTTTTGGTAAAACTCAGGGATTTCAACCCCGAGTGAATTTGTTAGTGCGATAATATACCACATCAATGAGGTGTCTAACCATGCATGTCATGTGTCTTAGGTTAAGGTATCTCATCCATGCAAGCATATCACACATGCAACTAGGATGACTACAACACTAAATGACCACCACAAGAAAACTTAGCAACCAAGAGAGTCAGAAAACTAAACGATCGCCAACCCTAGAAATGTTGGCGACCAAGATGAGTAAAAGTCTCATCGACCGCCAACACTAGGTGGTTTAAGAAACCTTAGCAATTGCCAACCCTAGAGACCTCATGAGAACAAACTTGGAAACCACCAACACTAGCTGACTCTTCAGGTCCAACACTCAATGTCAACCATTGAGTTAGGGTATCCATGAGAGCAAACCCTAATCTCAATAAGGCTAGATGTCACCACTCAAACGAAGGTGTATCAAGGCCACCCAGGTCACAACTATATCAAACATGATATGGAAACATGTGAGGCACAACAAGCATGTGAAAAATTACAAGAAAAATCATGGATATGGGTAAATTGCATAAAAGCCCAAAATATGCACATATATGCATAACTAGCTCAAACAGTGTCCATCTAGACAAAACTTGAAACTTAAGCTTATCACATGACATCAAAGCACATATTAGGGTTTGATTAAGGTTTTAAGCATCTAATGATGATAAGCAAGCACATTTAACCAAAAAGCAAGGTCAGATGTCTTACAATAGTGGCTAGCTTTCCAAGCTTATGCATTTAGAGGACACGATGAATCTTCAACTTCTAAAAATAGAGGTTATTTCATCGAGTTTATTAAACTTTTACCTCAATATAGCAGTGATGTTCGATGAATGCATATTCATCCCAATTTTAGTTGCATTCTTAGTCTAACATAACATCTAAATCTCTTGATTTTCACTACAAATAGCTTTGTTTTGATCTACTTAGCGTTTTATGCTAATTTGTAGGAATTTGATACTTTTCTTGACTCCACTTTTAGGTTCTAAGTCTTATCACTTTGCAACAAGTTTGCCTCGATGACCCATCAAACCCCTAGTCGACATTCCAAAGATTGACACTCAGAAGATTGACATCCAGACCCATCAATGATCAAGGTCAATGACCCATTGGTCTCTCTCCATCGACCAACATCATACATCATACTATAATTGTGCTATGTAAAATATTTTACACTATACCACCATTATCAGTGCGATTTATAAAATAATTTTTTTTGAATATTATGAAAAAGTAGTCACACCGCACTATGTGACAAAAAATATCTAACATATTTTTAGTATCCATGTTTAGACAATATGGTGTGAAAAATAATATTTAACTATAACTATGCATAGAGAATATACTAATTTTTTTAATATTTGTATAATGATGAAACCAAATTTATATTTACATTCACATAAAATATGGATATTATTACAATATTTTGTACATACAAAGTGAAATAAAAATATTATGATGTGATATTAGCAACTATATAATTATTTAAATTATAATTATAAAACACTAAATATTTATTAATGGAGCGACATCTGTACCATGACCAGTTAAATTGATGTTATTATAGTTAAAAAATAGTGTGGTTATTTACAGATATGATTATTTCTTCATGTCTTTGTTGTCCTTACTTATAGTATGTTACACAATGAAAATCAACAGTATTTTATAATGATGTCCATATTTAAACTTACAACTAACCAATCACATGGAAGTGAGTGGAACTTAGGTTCTTGAAACTGAACTAGAGTTCCTGGAAAATGAGTTCCACATAACTAATGACTTACACTAAACCAATTAGATCCTTAGACAGTAGATCGTGTCAAACAACTACATAATGGGAAGGAGGGTTTCAAGGTTTATACCTTGTCCTGGAGCAAGTCCAGTGATTATCCCTTGTTGTAGTGAGTGTCTTTCTTCAAGTTGCACCTAGATGGCATCAACAACAACCTCGTGGTTGATCACCATGAATAGTGATTGTCTGCATCCTCCTAACTGGTGGCAACAACCTCCTTGCTTTTATAGTAGTCCAAATGAACACCAGACACTCCTTCCGTTCTAGTTGAACAGACAAGAAGGAGTTGTTCCTTCTAGTTGAAGTGTTGGCATCAACTTTCTCTCCCAATTGCCTCTCCTTTGTTATCCCTCCCTTTGACAGGTAGGACTTGCTCAGATTCTCACATTACCACAATTGTGAGAAGAAAACAATTGTTAGAGCTTATTTTTGTGTCTCTAGAAAGCCTCGACTACCCCTCTATTTTTAGGAGGGGCAGGTCAGGAGTTCTAGTCTAAGCAAGGTTCAAAGAGATAGAATTTTCATGAATTTTTATAACCTACAAACCATGAATCGGTCGGTTCACCAGTGAACTGATCAGTTCACACATGAGAGGATCAGTTCAACCCCTGAACTAGTCATTTCACTAAGTTTCCCAGTCGCAATTGTATTGGAAATCAATATTCAATTAATGTACAACATGACATCAACATCAATCCTTGATTCAGTTGTATTGATCAACCAAACAATCGGTTCACAACCTGAACTGCTTGGTTCATAGATATGAGTCAATCGGTTCACTATTTTGAACTTGTTATTTCAAAGTTTTGATTGCCTATGTTGGTTCAAATTGACCCAACACTTGAATCGATCAGTTCAACACTTGAACTTATCGGTTTACAATCCAATAAATCAACTTTTAGTTATTATTTGTTTAAATTGAATACTTACACTTTAGTAATAAAGTTTAAACTACATTCATGAATAAACTCCTATTCCAAGTGTATCCTCTGTGTGTGACCCTATAGTTTCCAAGTTATGTTGGTAGTGAATGTCAATAACTTAATTATGACATCAAAGCAATGAGTGGTATCTAGAAAGACATCATTGCTACCCAAGTAATTGGAAAGTTGGAGAACAACTTCAACTTACAATCTATGGTTTGTCTTACAGTGATCATATAGTTCCTTTGTCACTAATATCTAGATTGAACTCGAGGCATGGAATCATCATCCTCTTCAAAATTCGGTCCATGTTCCTTGAATTAGAGCCTACGATTTGAGATATGTGTGAGCTCAATATCACATATTGACTCACACAAGAACGACCATGCATTTCTCAATCTCTCTTATCAAGTGGCCAGGATATCATACTCCTATAGGAGGGACAAATTCCATCTACATCATTCATAGTCATCCCCATGTGTCAAAATGCACTCGAGCACCACCTTTATGGTAACCCTTATTCAAGGTCACAGTGGATGATGTCAAAGTATATCAAATGACATGTGATGAGTGTAGTGATTTCAGGTCTACGAACCACAATCACCATGATCACTATGAGAGATGATTATGACTACCAATCATGGTTTACATGCATCACTCTCAAGGTGGATCTTTTTGTTACATTGTTCTCTAATAAGTATCTAAGTGTTTGATTTGATATCACATATCCTGACTTACTGAGATTATGTCAACGACCAACACACACTCTAATCTTATGTGTTACTATTGTTTAGCAGCTTCCACAATAACAATTTACTAGGGACATAACAAGAATGCATCTACTCTTGACATTCGAATGATCTCATTGTTTAGGTCCTCAACCTAAAAACATACATTATTGAGTAATATCATTCTTTTGACATTTATTATCTTACATCATTATCTCATAACTGAATAAAACTAAATATATTGAAATTTTGCCTTTATTATTAATCATATAGTTTACTAGATATGCCATTACAATCATCAAACGATTGGCTCTTTGGGCATACATACCAAAAGACTCCCACTTGCCCTTAGAGCCAATCACCCATGAACTTAATCTCAAGTGATCTAGCATGAACTTCATGCTTCTATTGTGAAAGTGGTTTTGTCAAGGGGTCAGCCACATTGCTCACAATTGGTATGCTACAAATCTTCACATCTTCTTGTTGTACGATCTCTCATATGAACTGGAACAACCTTTGTATGTGCTTAGAACACTGATGCGGTTTGGGTTCCTTATCTTGTGAAATATCTCCATTTGTCACAATATAGCTCAATTGTATATATGATGCTTGGAACCACCCCAAGTCTATAGATGAACCTCTTGATTCAAACACCCTCCTTTGCTGCATTGGATTCAACAATATACTTGACCTCTATTGTAGAATCAGAAACTATCTCTTGTTTGGAATTCTTTCATCTTATAGCTCCATTGTTTAGGCAAAACATAAATCTAGATTGCGATCTATAGTCATCTTTGTCAGTTTGGAATCTTGCATCGATGTAACCCTATACCGCCAACTCTTCCTCACTGTCGTATACTAGTAACTGATCCTTAGTTCTTCTCAGGTTCTTAAGGATGTTCTTTATGACAGTCTAGTGGCATTCATAGGGATCTAGTTGATACCTGCTAGTCATACTCAAGGCATATGAGACATCACGGTGAGTACATAACATTGCATACATGATAGATCCAATTGCATATGCATATGCATATGGAATCTTACTCATGCACCCCTGTTCTTCACAAGAATTGGGACATTGAGTTTTGGAGATACTAATACCAAGATACATGGTTAGGTTGCCTCTCTTCGAGTTCTCCATGTTGAACCTTTTCAACACTTTGTTATGTGCTCAGGCTTAGGCCAAGAACCCTTCTAGATCTATCTCTATAGATCTTCTTTCCTAAAATATATGATGCTTCACCCAAGTCTTTCATAGAACTTAGTCTGTGTGCCATCGTTCCTAAGGGAAGAACTTTTAAATACCCTCTTCTACTGGAGTATACGAGTGTTAGATTCTGTGCGCTTAACACTGCCAACCTTGTCTCTGTGTTCGACCATGATCGCTACATTGGACCCCATTTATCATTGCGGGGGCATGAGAGTCGGGTTATCTCTTTAAAAGTCTGACTACTCTGAATCCACTCTTTTTAGAAGTGCGATTTAGGTCGGTCAACTTTTTGTCTCCGTTGTCGGGGACAAGGCAAAATGGAACTATTAAGAACTTGAGTCCACTTTCTATACTCCCGTTCCTCAAGATTAGCATTAAGCTTGACAACATAATTACATTAAGTCTGCTACCCTGAGTTTGAGTAGAATAGTTTGTTTTAACACGTCCAGTTTGCTAACTTGACTGTACAGTCTATTCAGACACCCAGGAAGAAGCATGCATGTTCAACTTTACTCCTTCTTCACCATTACGCCCTGCGCGGATGTTACCCTCTCAGGAGACAAGAGAAACACGAGGAATCAACACCACCTACTGCCACCAGGCACGGATGAAGACAGAGATGGTCGTTACAATGACGGTCACAAATATGAAGAACGAGAGGAAGAGCATGAAGAGCGACATGAAGATGATTGACGTGGTTTATTATCACACTAAAAAATTCACTCGGGGTTGAAATCCCAGAGTTTTTACCAAAACCTCATGCAATAATACAACCCGCAAGCGGATGGGTCTTATCGCAGTATAGTTAAGGATCGAATCCCAAGGGACAACGTTTTTAAGAATTGTTGCTAGTCTAGTCCAGTTCAAGTAAGGCTAATATTTAGAACAAAGATTGAGTTGAGTTTAATGAAACTAAGTGTAGGAAAGTAAAAAGTAGAATTAAAGTCAGTCTAGATTAATGATATGGAATCGCTGGGATGGTCCCAGGTTTCACCACCACTACTCATGCAAACACATCCAATCACAAACATCCAGGAAAGATCTAACTATCCAAATAGAACTGCTGTGAATCCTCCCTGAGGGATGTTTAGGTTCACGTAAGCATCACCTTAGGCATCGAATGTCTCGTCGCCATCCGGATCAGGCACTTACGGTTCCAAAGATACATATTTCCAACTGAAGTTGTGACCCTCCCTGAGGGATGTTTAGGCACACAGAAGCATCATCGTGGGCTAGATAGCCCGTCCCCTCACAAATCATACACTTATGACCTCAAGGAATCCCTTTCTATTTCTCGTCAGGGAGTCAACCTTGTTAACCAAAATTCTATCCTACATATAGAAGTTATCGCAACATAGGGAAGAACAAGATAAAAGCAAGCAGGTAATCAATCTATAAACATTAATGCTTAACAACGAAATGAAAAGTTATATACATTGCCATGGAATGTTTAACAAGAGAACATGCTTGCAT
Source organism: Alisma plantago-aquatica (assembly GCA_963693085.1). Taxonomy (NCBI): domain Eukaryota; kingdom Viridiplantae; phylum Streptophyta; class Magnoliopsida; order Alismatales; family Alismataceae; genus Alisma; species Alisma plantago-aquatica. The sequence continues at coordinate 726,136,180 of OY856411.1, read as the reverse complement.
GAGCAGTGGGGCTAGTCCCCACACCCCAGTGAAAAGGAACTACTTGCTCATGATGTGAGAAACAAGAAGAACAACAGAGAGGGAAAATTCCCCCATGAGCATGATGCAGAAGGTACTCGCAGATCGGTAAAGATGATGTAGTCTTCTACGTCGTGTCGAAGTAGATCTGGACGAGGAGGAAGAACCACCAAGGTAGATCGGGCAGATATTATTATCCACCTTCTTTCTCCTCTTGACCTCCTTGCTTGCAGCATGAGAAGCGGGTGAAGTGGAAATGGTGTTGATGTACATGGGATCGAACCTGAGTTCAGGAAGCATGTCGGCGTCCTGGGTCCGATGCTAAAATGAGGACCCTTCTGGTCCTATTTATAGGCACTAGTCAGGGTCTTCACGGTTTTGGTGTGAGTCCACTTCACACGGTTTGGAAAACCATTTGCTTCTTCTTAATATTTTAGGACTCACGTCCAAACGGTCTTGGAAACCTTTTAATGGCCAAACGGTCATGTATTAACTTTCCTCAAATGGTTCTGGATTCTATTGGTTTGCTACATCCAAATGGTCTCGTGTGCTCATAGTTCCTTCTCCAATCGGTCTTAAGGTCTTCACTTGCTGGTGAGTAACGATCGTCCAAACGGTCTTTGAGAGCATCCGCTGGCCAAATGGTCTTAAAGATCATTTGCTGCCACATGGTCTGCAGTCTATCGGTTTGCTACTCCAGCAATCCAAACGGTCTGGGTATCCCAGCGATCCAAACGGTCTGGGTGTCCTAGCAGTCTGTGCTAATTGCTGCCTCGTATGGTCTTCACGGTCTCATGGATCGGTGGCCTCCAATCAATTTTGTAATGTTCGGGCCCCTCTGCCCTAGGCTGTAGTAGAGTTTCAGGAATGACGACTGTCCCCACAGACCACCACTAGCCTTAACTGTGCATTTTTTCCTCACTCACGCGCATGCCAGGATCAACTTCTCGACAGGTCACCCATCCCAGTACTACTCCAAGATGAGCTCGCTTAACTATGGAGTTCTTAGTGATGGGGTCCCGGAAAAGGAGGTGCACCTTGGTGATATGGGTAGTCCAATCATTCCTTTTAAGATCATGTTATCCGAGGCCTCAAATCCTGGGACATTACAATCTTCCCCACTTAGACTCTTGACGTCCTCGTCAAGTCTTAACTATATGGCCTCATAATCTGACCCCATTTCAGTGCAGACCCGCAATGGCCCATGGACACCCAACTCCCGATCACGGAATACCAGTGCAAGGGTGGCTATGTCAACCATGGACAACCCTTTCCTACATGCCTGGGCCGCATGGCTCAAGACTGGCATGCCACATGTCCATGCGGGACCCACCTACTGGAGGGGTTATGGATCTGATACCATTTATAATGTTTGGGCCCACTGCCCAAGGCTCTAGTAGAGTTTCAGGAATGACGACTGTCCCTACAGACCACCACTAGCCTTAACTGTGCGCTTTGTCCTCACTCACACGCATGCCTGGATCAACTTCCCGACAGGTCACCCATCCAAGTACTACTCCAAGCTGCCCAAGGCTCTAGTAGAGTTTTAGGAATGACGAATGTCCCCACATACCACCACTAGCCTTAACTGTACACTTTGTCCTCACTCACGTGCATGCCAGGATCAACTTCCCGACAGGTCACCCATCCCAGTACTACTCCAAGCTGAGCTCGCTTAACTATGGAGTTCTTAGTGATGGGATCCCAGAAAAGGAGGTGCACCTTGGTGATATGGGTAGTCCAATCATTCCTTTTAAGATCATGTTATCTGAGGCCTCAAATCCTGGGACGTTACAATCTCCCCCACTTAGACTCTTGACGTCCTCGTCAAGTCTTAACTATATGGCCTCATAATCTGACCCCATTTCAGTGCAGACCCGCAATGGCCCATGGACACCCAACTCCCGATCACAGAATACCAGTGCAAGGGTGGCTACATCAACCATGGATAGCCTTTCCTACATGCCTGGACCGCACGGCTCAACACTGGCATGCCACATGCCCATGCGGGACCCACCTACTGGAGGGGTTATGGCTCTGATACCATTTGTAATGTTTGGGCCGACTGGCCAAGGATCTAATAGAGTTTCAGGAATGACGACTGTTCCCACAGACCATCACTAGCCTTAACTGTGCGCTTTGTCCTCACTCACGCGCATGCCAGGATCAACTTCCCGACATGTCACCCATCCCACTACTACTCCAAGCTGAGCATGCTTAACTATGGAGTTCTTAGTGATGGGCTCCCGGAAAAGGAGGTGCACCTTGGAGATATGGGTAGACCAATCATTCCTTTTAAGATCATGTTATCCGAGGCCTCAAATCCTAGGACGTTACAAGTTTGGAGACCGATCACTGCTTAACGATATGTGTCTCTCGTGGTCTCGCTCGTCTGAATGGCCTCGCGGTCTGCTTGTCTAACGGTCTCGAGACTGTGCACCACCAATCGGTCTTAAGGATCGACTGTCATCAAATGGTTTCAGATGATCAAATGGTTTTGGAATCTCCATGGTCTTGTCTGATCAGTTTTGGAGATCGATTACGCTTTCACGGTCTTATTATCCAATCGGTTTTGGGGGTTGATCTCCCAAACAGTTTGGAGAATGTTTCCTTCTCACAGTTTGAGGCCATTTGGGCTTGTGCGGTCTCAAGACCATTTGCTGCCTATGCGGTCTCAAGATCGTTTGCTGGTAGTGAGGAGAATCGTATAGGTGAAATCGTTTAGAGAAAGAAGAGCAAACTGTATGGATGCAAACCAAATGGACCAAGACCGTTTGGTCAAGACTATTTGGTCAAGATCGAGGCTGAGAGGATCTTGAGTGAAGGTGAGCTCCAGTTGATGGTTGAATCTCATCATGACCTGTATAATCTACATGAAATCCATATAAAACTAGTTAATAACTTGATAATCTGATCAACCAAACAAAATTGCACATTGTAAGTTTTAAGGAGATGAAATCAAATGTATTTAGTCGAATTGGGCCCAAAATGGCGACTGAAAATCATGATGAATTTGGATTCATCAGAACCCCAAACTTAAACGTTGCTTGTCCTCGAGTAACTAAAACTTGAAACAGTTGCCAAATGAATACTTTCAACTCATGTGGTTGCCTCCTCTTCACATTGCGATTGTTTCCTTTATGCTCAGTATAACTAAGCATCTCAACTTCCTGAGATCACTGAACACATCTTACCATATCTTCATTCCTGAGTTTGTTTTCCAACCACACTTCCTCCTCACTTTTTCCAACAACAAGCATTTCTAAGAGTTTTATAAGAGTCCAGAGATACCCGCAGAACAACAAGTGTGCACCTGATCTGACACTAGTGTATTTCAAGATAGTGGAGGCATTCATTGTGCCTTTAGGTAGAAAAGGGAGTGAAAGGTGGTATGGAAGGAAGAAATAAATCTCTCATCTATTCAACTCAAGATTGCATTTATTTATGTGCGCTTTGGCATCTTTTCTTGGTGGTATGCCCCTATTAATTTGTGAGGGGTATGGAAGAAGCAGATATAGAGGGAAGTGGTGTGCCATCCTGAACTTAGGATTTGGAACTATTTTGGCTATTTTTGTTTCTTTTTTATGGACAGAGGGGTACGGAGATGATGGAAGAAGTGTAGAAGAGAGTTCAGATCAGAATGCAACTTGATTTACAATTTTGTGCACCGGGTCATTCTCTTTATCGTACTCTGCTCAAATAATGACTTGATGAGGATCCGGTGGAGATTCCATGTTATTGTTCCACTTAACAGCTAGGAAGCACGATGTGTCTGATCCCTATTAGTTTGATAGACACTTGCCTTTTTTGCAGCAGGATCATGATGCTAGGATTCATAAGCTTTGCAAGATGATTTCAATCAATAGGCTAGTTTTCAGAAAATGGCCCTTTTGAGGATCTTCTTCGAATAAGGAGGGTATAATGATGCAAAGAAAAGCATGGAGAGAAAAACTAGCAAGCTAGGTAATGGCTAGTATTGAAACGAAAAGCATCAAAACTTCATCAAGTTTCTGTTCAATCTCTTTGAAAACTTAAAAATTTTGAAAATTTTGATCAAAATTGCAACAATGAAATCTTAAGATTGAAAAAGATGGGTGTAGGTGGAAAGTAAAGTATGTACCACCCACCCTCCACCCCAAACTTAGAATTTTTCTCATCCTAAGCAAACTCTAAATCCGAGATGGAGGGGAAAATTCATGCTGGTTGGACCACCAGATGTGGTTGCGTTCCAATTAGTGCACGTCCTCCTTCTGAAAATCTAAAAAATGAAGACTAATCAGAACTTAAGATAGCTTCTCACGATGCAATTTTTATTCAGTGCAAAATTTTCTAAAAAGTAAAAAAAATTTAAAGGAACATTCTAATTCAAAATTAAAAGTAAAGGACAAAATTAGTGATTGGGTTGCCTCCCGACAAGCGCCTTTGTTTTACGTCGATGGCTCGACGTGGATACTATCACCATGGTGGGGCTCTAGGTGGAACTTGAACTAGATAGACATATTGTTTTGGTGGTTTCTTTCTCAGCCATTCATTAATCTTTGATATGATTCTGGCCTCTTGTATTCCTCCCTATAAAGAACGAGCAATGTCAGAACACATGGGGAAATAACTTGAGTCATGTTGAATTATTCTTTGTTACTCAATCCAAGGTGGAGAATAGTTGTAGGGGATCTGAAAGGCATCGTTGATAATGTAGTGTTGTTGAGGCTCAGAAGAAAAGTTCATTTGTTGATGCACTATCCCTTCATCATAGCAATGTTGGTCATTAACATCTATCAGATATGGATCCGAGGGATGTTCCTCATAGAAACCACAATCCCAATCTTGTTGCGGAGGGAAGATGAAATCAATAATCTCTGTCTGTTGGGCTACCGGTGCATTCTAGAGGATAGTTGTTTCTGGATGAGGAGGCTCATGGACACCTGAAAATTGTTTGGTATGTGTCATGACAGGGTTGAGAGGTGTCTCCTCCTTTTCACAAATGTCTTCAATTGTTTCTATAGGCTTGAGTTCCACAAAAGTAGCTTCAACATCTTCTTCTGCAGAGTCAAGAAATTTGATGTAATCCTTTACTTGTTTGTCAATAGGTTCATCAGTTGATGGGTCCGTTAGAGCAACTTATAAAGGATCGTATGATTCATGATTCTCTTGAGTGAGAAGTGACATATGCTCTATGCAATCAATAAGATAGACTTCTTCTTGCATTCTTGGTTTTTTCATATTTTCAAAAACTTTGAACTCGAGAGTTTCTTTTCCTAGTCGAAGAAGCAAGGTTCCTGCTTCAACATCAATTAGAGCTCTTGCAGTGGCAAGGAACGGGCGTCCAAAGATGATAGGATATCTGGCGTCTTCTTTTATGTCCATAATGACAAAGTCACACGGAACATATGTGTCCTTTCCTACCTTGACTGGGACATCTTCGAGGATTCCTAACAAATGTTTTATCGAATTGTCTACAAGCTGTATAGTTATTCCAGTTGGAAGAAATTATGAAAATGCTAGCCTCTTGCAAAGTCTAAGGGGCATGATCGAAATGCTAGCACCAAGATCAGCTAGTCCCTTCTTATATGTAGAATCACTAATATGGCATGAGATACCAAAAGATCCAGGATCTTTCTATTTCTTAGGCATCTTGTTTTGAATAATATCGGAAGTAGTAGTTTCCAGTTTAACCATCTCAGCTTCTTTAGTTTTGTATTTCCTTGTGAAGAGAGACTTCAAGTACTTTGTCCAAGTTGGTATCTCTACCAGTGCATCTAGAAAGGGTATATCAACATGAAGTTTCTTCATAGCTTCCTTGAACTTGTTGAAATGGGTATTAAGCTTCATTTGCCTTAGACGAGCTGGAAAAGGTATACGAGTCTTGTATACAGGGATATCAAGTTCTGGTGTTGCTTCTTCCTCTTCTATAGCAAGTTTCACAAAATTTTCTTTATCTGACTTATCATTGCTTGGCTGCTCCTTCGGAATAGATTCAAGTTCTTCGTCAACTTGATCATTCACCTGGTCTTGTTCATCTATGACAACCACTGGTGTCTTGACAGGAGGGTCAAAATATACATTACCAGAATGAGTCATGTCAGCCTTCAACTTCTCAGGATGTTTAGGGTTGTTCTCTGGTTGACCAGCAAAAGCTCCAGCTAGAATCTTGAGACTGGCTGACATTTGGGATAACTGAGATTCAATAGCTTTCTGGTGGGCTTGTTGATTAACTATCATAGTTTGTTGTTCTTGTAGCATCTTCTCAATGGCTGACAGTTTGTCATCAGGAGAGATGGGTCGGGCTTGTTGTCCTTGTTGTGGATTTTGGTAAGGGACATGGTTCAAATTCTAGAACTGAGAATTATTTTGGAATTGGTTGTAGTTTTTATTTTGGAAGTTACCTCTAAAGTTTCCTTGATTCCTGAAATTCTGTTGTTGGTTATACAAACCAAGTTGTTTTGAGTTTACCACTCCTGAAAGATTTCCATATTGAAAACTGGGATGATTCCTATTCTAATTTGGATTGTAATAAGCTTGACCAGGAAGAGTGTTGACAACATTTAGACTTTCCATCTGGACATTATCTCCTTGTCCATTGACTTTGCTTAGAACAACATCATAAAGAACATTGTAGGATAAAGTAGAGTGGTCATTGCCTTTACAGGCTTCACAAAATAGAGAGGCTGACTTGACTTGCTCTTGTTGTTGTGGGAGTGAGTGTCTTCTTTCATAGGCGGCAAGAGACGATGCGATATGGTCTTTCTTGGAAACTAAGAGTTTGAGGGTTTCAACGATAGACTTGTACTCAGGAATGGCTTCAGCCATAGCTACTTTCAACACTCCTTTTCCTACAGATCTACCCCAATTAGCTTGATTTTCAGCTCTAAGGGTGACAACCTTCCATGCGCTGTCATAACTTTGATGCATGAAGTTTCCTCCAGATGAGGAGTCTAAGAACCTCTTGATGTCGTCATCCACACCCCTATAGAAGATCTTGATGAGTTGATTCTTAGGAATGCCATGGTGTGGACACTTGTGCAGAAGCTCTTTGTATCTTTCCCATACTTCAGCAAGGGATTCTCTAGGGACCTGAGTGAATTGAGTTATATGTTCCCTGATTTTGTAGGTGAGAGAAGGAGGATAGAACTTTTCTAGAAAAACATTTTGAAGTTGTTCCCAAGTGGTGATGGGTTCACATTGCAAGGAGTTATACCAACTTATAGCTCTATTAGCAAGAGAATACTTGAAAAGATAGAGTCGGATGGCATCGTCAGATACTCCATTTTTCTTTGTCATAGCACATAGATCAATAAACCTCAGAAGATGTTCCTGACTATCTTCTCCTTGTTTACCATAGAATGTGTTGTTTTGAAGCAAGGTGATCCAATGTGCCTGGATCTTAAAGTTTGGAGCATTTATGGGAGGAGGTTGCACTGGGTGATGAACATCAGTGGCTTTAGGGATTGAGAACTCTCTAAGGTCCTTCTGCAATTCTACTGCTTGTGCTGCTGCTTGAGCTGCTCAGATCTCTATTTCAATTGTAGCTCTGGCTTCTTGCATAAGCCTATCTCTTTGTGCAGCCAGGGCTTGAGCAACCATTTGGGCTATTTCCTCCTCTTGAGCCATCCTTGTTTGGTTCTCTCTGTTTTGACGATGAAAAGTTCTGTCTATCTCAGGATCAAAGCTAGCAGTGAGACCGAGACTGTTTGAGCAGTGCATGCACTAGTCTTTGTTGGTACCTGGGATGAAAAGATTTTTTAGAAGTGAGATTGATAGAGTAGAACCAAATTCAAGTATATGATCAATTGTATCAAAAGAAAAAGCAAAATCCTAAATTAGCCTCAAAAGAACTAGATTTGACTAACTGATTCCGTTGTCCCCAACAACGGTGCAAAAATTTGATGTGGTTTATTATCGGACTAACAAATTTACTCGAGGTTGAAATCCCAGAGTTTTTACCAAAACCTCGTGCAATAATACCACCCGCAAGCGGACGGGTCTTATCGTAGTATAGTTAAGGATCGAATCCCAAGGGACAACATTTTTAAGAATCGTTGCTAGTCTAGTCCAGTTCAAGTAAGGCTAATATTTAGAACAAAGATTGAGTTGAGTTTAATTAAACTAAGTGCAGGAAAGTAAAGAGCAAAATTAAAGTCGATCTATATTAATGATATGGAATCGTTGGGATGGTCCCGGGTTTCACTACCACTACTCATGCAAACACATACAATCACAAACATCCAGACAAGATCTAACTATCCAAATAGAACTGCTGTGAACCCTCCCTGAGGGATGTTTAGGTTCGTGTAAGCATCACCTTAGGCATCAGATGTCTCATCGCCATCCAGATCATGCAGTTACGGTTCCGAAGATATAGATTTCCAACTAAAGTTGTGGCCCTTCCTGAGGGATGTTTAGGCACACAGAAGCATCATCATGGGCTAGATGGCTCATCTCCTCACGGATCATATACTTACAACCTCAAGGAATCCCTTTCTATTTCTAGTCACGGAGTCAACCACATTAATTGATAGGAAAGCAGGTGATTAATCTACAAGCAAACATCGACGATTAACAATGAAGATACAGCTATCCAACTGAAGTTGTGGTCCTCCCCGAGGGATGTTTAGGCCACAAAAGCATCACCGTAGGCTAGATGGCTCTTCCCCTCACGGATCATACACTTATGACCTCAATGAATCCCATTCTATTTCTAGTTTGGGAGTCAACCTCATTAATCGAAATTCTACCCTACATATAGAAGTTCTCGCAACATAGGGAAGAACAAGATGAAAGCAAGCAGGTAATCAATCTACAAACATTAACGATTAATAACATAATGAAAAGTTATATACATTGCCATGGAATGTTTAACAAGAGAACATGTTTGCATGGGCAGCGGGTCTAGTCCCCACACCCCAGTGAAAAGGAACTACTTACTCATGATGCGAGAAACAAGAAGAACAAGAGAGAGAGGGAAGATTCCACCATGAGCATGATGCAGAAGGTAGTCGCAGCTCAATGAAGATGATGCAGTCTTCTACATCATGTCAGAGCAGATCTGGACAAGGAGGAAGAACCACCAAGGCAGACCAGGCGGATCTTCTTCTCCACCTTCTTTCTCCTCTTGACCTCCTTGCTTGCAACACGAGCAGTAGGTGAAGTGGCAATGGTGTGGATGTACATGGGATTGAACCTGAGTTCAGGCAGCCTGTCGGTGTCCTGGCTCCGATGCTCAAATGAGGACCCTGCTGGTCCTATTTATAGGCACTGGTTGGGGTCTTCATGGTTTTGGTGTGAGTCCACTTCACACGGTTTGGAAAACCATTTGCTTCTTCTTAACAGTTTAGGTTTCACGTCGAAACGGTCTTGGAGACCGTTTAATCGCCAAACGGTCTTGTATTAACTTTCCTCAAATGGTTCTGGCTTCTATCAGTTTTCTACATCCAAATGGTCTCGTGTGCTCACGGTTCCTTCTCTAATCGGTCCTGGGGTCTTCACTTACTGGTGAGTAACGATCGTCCAAACGGTCTTTTAGAGCATCTGCTAGCCAAACGGTCTTGAAGACCATTTTCCGCCATACGGTCTGTGGTCTATCAGTTTGCTACTCCAGCGATCCAAACGGTCTGGGTATCCCAGCGATCCAAATGGTCTGGGTGTCCTAGCAGTCTACGCTGATCGCTGCCTCATGTGTTCTTCATGGTCTCATAGATCGATGCCCTCCAATCGGTTTAGAGACTGACCACTGCTAAACAATCTGTGCCTCTCGTAGTCTCGCTCATCGAACGGTCTCGCGGTCTGCTTGTCTAACGGTCTCGAGACCGTACTCTGCCAAATGGTTTTGATGATCGTCTGTCATCAAACGGTTTCATATGATCAAACAGTTATGGGATCTCCACGGTCTTGTCTGATCAGTTTTGGAGATCGATTACGCTTTCATGGTCTTGCTGTCCAATTAGTTTTGGGGGTTGATCGCCCAAATGGTTTGGATACCATTTGCTTCTCACAGTTTGAGGACCATTTGGGCTTGCGAGGTCTCAAGAACATTTGCTGCCTATGCGGTCTCAAGACCGTTTGCTAGTAGCGAGGAGGATCGTATAGGTGAAACCATTTGGAGAAAGAGAGCAAACTGTATGGATGCAAACTGAATTGACCAAGACCGTTTGGTCAAGACCAAGGCTGAGAGGATCTTGAGTGAAGGTGAGTTCTAGTTGATGGTTGAATCTCATCATGACCTGCATAATCTGCATGAAATCCATATAAAACTAGTTAATAACTTGATAATCTGATCATCCAATCAAAATTGCACATTGTAAGTTTTAAGGAGATGAAATTGAATGTATTTAGTCAAATTGGGCCCAAAATGGTGACTGAAAATCATGATGAATTTGGATTCATCAATGATCGTTGTGAGGATGACCATCACTACGAAGAACATTGTCATTGCTGCAGGCATAGAAGAAACCATCACAACCATGAGTGTGAAGCTGAGAGAAATCACAACCATAAGGATAGTGATAGCGAGGATGATGAGGAAGGGAAGACCCTTCGTGAGTTGGCGGAAACAAGGGCCAATGAGTCAAGATGTCTGATCATTGTGAGAACCCATTACACTAAATGAGATTACTCAAAACATAAAACACAATCAATCACTAATTAATCACATACCCAAAAATATGGGTAAATTAAAATTGATTTCAGCGTCAGCACTTGCTCATAAACATTTGCATAAGATCCCAAAATTTTTCTTATATCCATACTATGCCAAGAATTTGATACAAATTGATATATAACCTTAGCCACAACATATATACACAGGAGAACAATATTTGTATATGTCACACAAACAAGCATTAACTTTCTAACGAAATCTCGATTCATTTGAAACACCATACAACCTTTTCCTACCCAGACCTGAGAGTACAGGGACAACTCTAGGACACACTAGACGTCTAATCAACTTTCTCAAAGATTCATTACTATAGCTCCTCTTTGTTGCCAAATGTTTGTTTTCGTCACTTCTGACTACCTAAAAAAATGTGGTGAACCACAAGGGTGAGACCCAGTCCCAACAAGAGATATAACCTCCAATAACGTTTATTGATTACAACATTTTAAAGTAATTAAACATTTAAGCAAATTAATCAGATATAACAAATAAGCTCAAAAAAACTTTTGATTATCAAAATACACAAGGGTGCATATAATAACTATCATCATTAGCCAGAATATCATCCTTTATCTTGTTGATAACATAAGCAATTCTGTAGCATATGCATATCTAGCATCATGAGCAAGTCTAGTTACATAGCATCTCTACCATTATGAATAAGTCTAGCCACATAAGCATAGATAACAACATTAGCATGTCTAATAGGTTGAACATATTAACATCATAAAAAGAGCTAACACCATAAGCACAACTATCTGGATAAGCATGATCAACAGTATATGCATCTCTAGTTACAAAGGCATGGCTAGCATGCTAAACATAACTAACAACATGAGACAGCTATCATCATGATTATAATCAGCAGTAGCAGTATAGTTATCAACATAATCACGGCTACTATATGTACACATCTACAATCTTAAGCATATCCACAACTTAAGTATATCTACTATCTCTTAATTGCACTAAGCATCATCTTCATGTAAAGAGAACAAACAAGGGTTATCATCCAATGTGAAGCGTCATGTATAACCCTAAACAGATATGCTATACGACTGTATTACATCTTTTATTATGCCCTGAGGAATTTGAGGATACCACTCAAAATCCAACTGACCACAACTAAGTTGAAATCAATGCCATGCAAGATCTAGGAAGAGTCAGACTCCTAAGATCTTCTCTGCCCCCGGTCAGTACGGGTGCGCCACAGTGACATAAGGTCAAGCTGCTAACAGCCTAGTCCGTCCTTAGTACAGGTCACTATACTAGTGAAAGGAGGTGGGTATGCATACCCTTCCATCTGAGGTACAACCACAGTTGTCCTCCAATCTTGTCACATATATAATCACCGAGACACGACCGCAGTCATTCTCAATCACATCAGATGTATGAGGCATGACCATAGACAACCTCCACAATCTGCATTATGTATGACAAGGATATATCCTCAACTTTCCACCCCCACATACTCAACAGTATGTGCTCTAAGTTTCCCTTAGGAATACTCATTTCACCATATAGAAAATTCTAACACTCAGATGGATCTATGGCACAGGGCGCTACATGATTAGAGTTTCACTTGATTAGTTATGCCAATTGGGTGAATTAAGGCTGCATCAAACAAGTGCACATACAAACCCTAATTCACTTCTAGCAAGCATATAAATATCACAACTTTGAAAAGATATAAAACATGTGAAACATAATTTCTCATCTCATCATCACATGGTACTATTCACTTTCCATTCATGAGACCACACTAGTCATCATACTATCACAAGATAATAATCTTTTTCACAATATCATAGGGTATCAACCCTTATCAACATAAGAAGATTACACCTCATTCAGGGCTCGACCATGCCCAAAGGTCAATAAGACCATCATACTATCACATGATATAAATCCTTTTCATAATATCACAGGGTATTAACCCTTTTTAACAAAAGAGGACTACACCTCATTCAGGGCTCAACCATGCCCAAAGGTCATTAAGACCATCATATTATTCCCTGCAAGATCATCATTATATTTGCATGCCTTATAACAAGACTCAAAAACATCACTTATATATAATACACCAGATCAGCACAATATTGCATTAATGAACTAGGTTATATTCATAAACAATCATAGCAGGGTTATATTAACATTAAGAACATTCCTTTATTACAACAACATGCAATGAATCTAGATGTGATTAACTCTCATCATATTCATAATGCACATGTTTAGCATAAGAAAGTATCAACCATGTGGCTATGATAACCACCAATCAACATACTAAGGTTATGATCATGTTAAGGAGGTTATTCCACCATCATTCCATCATATAAGAATGTTAAACATGAATACTCATCTTTATCTATTTGCATTAGAGTTAGGTTCAACATGATAAATTATATCAATGTTACTAAATAGCACTCAACCAATACTTGGACTTGGTTCTTACCAAAGAAGCTCACAAGGTTCTATGAAGAACAACAATGAATCCTTCCCCCAGTTTGTAGGTTTTCTAGAGAGAACAACCCACCTAATTAGAATAATATCAATGCATAATGTAGTTTTCACATGGTGGTCTTGGCATCTACTTTGTCACTTGTATGTATGTTCTCCCTATGTTGATTCTAGTCACCCTTTAAGATTATCTAGGAAAGGGAACACAATAAAGTCTCCATTAGAAAGACATATATCAAAACATTTTTTGAACCTTTGAAGACACAACCACCACAAAAGGTGAGTAATACCCTATGTGTTACAAGTCTACCAATGAAAATAAGGATAGCAACCTACCTTCCTAGTGAGAAGGTCGACATAAAGATACGGCAAAGGGGGATACATCTCAGGTGTCACTAGCACAATTCAAGACCATTTCACAATAACCTCTGCAACCACCTTAAATGCAACAATTTTGACCATAAAAACACACGTCATTACAATATTGACATACACTAAAATATTATAATGACCATATACAACATGAAAACTATGCATAAAAACACAAGTGTATGATCAATTAATATAGGGCTTATTAGAACCTCAGAATTGTCAAACACATGGAATTGGATCACTAGAGACTACTGCCAATTGCTTCCAATCATCCAGACCCAAGAAAAGGTTAATTTTGTTTGAACTACAAAATAATGATTAAACTAAGAAATCAAAGGAATTATTTTTAGATCAATACGAGAGATATCCAAGAATTACTAATTTCCACATGATATTCACTATCACTTGACTTTGTCAAATTAAAAACATATAATCACTATAAAAATGCAATTTCATAAATGAACACCTACCTCCTTTTGAAGAGTATTTTCATGTTCAATTCAGTTAAAACCCTACTTTTTGGAATCTATTCTTAGGTGGAATTGATAAGCAATGATATATAATTATTATCCTTTTAATAAATGCCTACTATCATAGAACTTGTTAACTATGGATAATAAAAGCAATATAACAATTAACCTTGTTTATATCTCAGAAATTGTCTAACATATTGATTATGGTGATCAAGAACAACCAACACAATAACATCCAAATTTCATAGAATCTAAGAACTGAAAGTATTATTAATAATAAAAAAATGTCAAGAAATAAAATCATAATGAGATGCTCAGGTTTGAGGGATAAGGAAAATTAGTTACTCGTGAGGGTCATGGTATGACTTAGGTTTTGGGAGAAGAAGAAAAATGCATAAAAATAAGAGGATACATTAAGGAAACAATGTGAACCCTTCAACAAGTCATATCAGAAATCTTTGACAACTTCCACCATCAACCACTTTGGAGGCACATGTCAGTAACACTTTCTCTTCTTCGTACTCTTATCCTCTCACTACCAGTTGTATAAAACACACTATAAATGACAATCATCATGGTAACAAAAAATTTGGTCTTAAGTGATCAAAATTTGGGAGGCAAAAGTTGAATGGTTGGGTTCTAGTGATCAAATCTGAGCTAGTGGTTGTATTACGGTGTTAGTGATACAAACATGCAGGTTGGTTCATCAACTTGGATGATCAGAGGCTCTGTTGATTTTCGATAAAATCTCAATCATACGAAGATTGAAGTCCATGGAATCAAGAGGTGGTATGTGTAGGGACTCTGTCTGAGGAAAGTCAAGGCATCTGTACATCTTTGAGCAATATAGTTGTGGGCACTAATAGATAGGTCACTACATCATATATTTCTAGTGAATTTCAAATTAGCCTACAATTGTAACTTACAACACATTGGCCAAATAGTGATATGATAAAATACTCTAAATATGCATAAAATAACATAGAATTATGCCAAAATCATTATGCAGAATTTTGGTGACAAATGAGTGAAAAAGTATACAATTCTAATAAATCACTTCCTAAAATCACCCTAAACTAGTATGTACAATTTCTAGAATTATTTATGCATAACAACCCCTAAGCTTAAACAATTGATGACCCTTCTGAAATGGCACTCTAGATTTGATTAAGGAGTCAAGAAGAAGATAAAATCTTATTAAAAAAAACTCTCCTAGCCACCTCCACCAAAATATGATGAACCGACCCTCTTTACCACAAAGTGTGTAACTACTCTAACATCACTAAGTTTTAGTAAAAGTAGGAATGTCACCAACATTCCTAGTTTTCTAGCAAAAATAGAAATGTTAGCAACAAAATTAATAAACCATACAAATTTCTCAAAGTAGACAAAATATCATGGTAGGTGTAGACTGTGTTGGGTGTATCACATCATTTCATACTATACATTTCTCTTGGGAAAGAAATGTCTATAATGGAAGAAATCCCTAGATCATAGTTCATGAGGGGAAGTCATGGTGTTGGCCTACTAGAAGTGTAATTGATGGAAGAGAATGGATGGTTTGACAATAGATAGTTACACATTGATCCAAATTCCAAATGAAATTGAAATATCATGTGCCTAAATGATATTATGGAATGAAATGCAACCTAATGGCTACTAAAACATGAAGGTGGAATGATGCATGTAATGGAATGCCAGATTCTATTGATCAATTACGAGTGGAAGGTCTTCTAGTGATAAACTAGTTCTCATATTTCTCAATTTCATCCAAGGAAATGATTGGCATAATAAAAATGATACTCCTCCTATTCTCCTTCAATTTTCCTTATTTTATTCACACATTTCTTTTAACAAAATGGAAAACTTATGCTAGGGCCTTCACTAAAATAGGTTATGGAGTAGTACATAAAAAGTTCTCTTTCCAAACTAAATGTGGGAACATAGTAGTATCATAATTTATGAAGAATATGTGCAAGATGCAAAATAAATGAATTTATCATGTAATGTTATGCAAGTAAATTTCCCTTTTTGGTTTCTATTTATGCTAATGCAAGCTTAAATATACACATTCCTACCATGTTATGCAATGACATATAGAAAATTGGGCGGTGGGTATTATTTTCATTAAAACGTGTTCTATCAAATATTTTCATTAACAATTTGTTATACAACTAAAGCTTGAGCATATCATAATTGTATGACCTTACATGCTTAATTTGGTTGCGTTTAACTTTTCACTTGTTGAATATGTGAAGTAGGAATTTCTTTGGAATCTTTGCCTTAGTCAATGATAGAAACCTAAAAATGATATGGTTCATTTCTTTTACCTTCCAATACCTTCAATTTCAGTACAACTTCCTTCAACACAAGATCATTTGTCAAATTTTTTTGACAATAATTATTTCAGCTGTTGATAATGAGGGTAAGACTGTCAATTTGACTTAATTGCATGACCATGTGTGCTTGACGAGGATATCAATTAGTCCACCCATACATATATTATTCCATGAAGATCAAGGAGAATGGAACATGTGAGTTGTTCTCATTTCTTTGCTCTGACTTATATATTGGGTGGGATGACCTTTTCAAGTTTGGTAGTATATGTATTATGTTTTTAAATGGTCATTTTTGGGATGGTTTTCTTGATTCCTTAATGGATCTATGAACAATGGTGCCCAAGGAGATGGTCAGAGGAATAGACTCTCCTGTATTGGTTTTCAAGATGATGTGTTCATGAAATGATGCAATCAGTATAAATACACCTTAATTGAAATGGCCTAGGTTGTTTTAGTCATGAATTACAAAGTATGTATGGTGTTGAATATTAGGACTTTTGTTTATGTGAGCACATGTGTTTCAATGTATGGGTTGATACATGTTGAGATGGTAACTGAGTTGGGTAAAAGCATATTGTTGTTGAATACAACTCATTGGGAATCTTGAATGGAGCTCCCCCATGGCCAGTCTGGGTACCTATTAAGTCTCTTTGGTGACTTATGAACATCATGCATAAATCAATAGTCCATGATATATCTCATTTACAGTGTGTCCTACACAACCGGAGGGGAGAGAAGAAGAGAAGAAAGAAGATAAAGTGTTATTGACTTGCACCTCGAACATGTTTTAATGGTGGAAGTTGTCGTATATTTGTGATAAACTTGTTGGAGGAATTTCTACAGTTTCATCAATGCCTCATATTGTTTTCATGCATTTTTATTCTTCTCCCCAAACCTAACATGTCCCTAATGAGTAACTAATCCTCTTTATCCCTAGGACCTGAGAATATTTCAATGTGATTTTATTTCTTGAAAATTGTTGATTACAAATAATGCTTTCAATGCTTAGATTCCTGAATTTTGGTGTTATTATATTGATTGTGCTTGATCACATGACCAATATGTCAAACAATTTTTTAGATTAAAAGTAGGTTTAATTTTCAGATTTCTTTTCAAAGACATAGTTAATAGGTGTCATGATAGTAGGCATGTATTACAAGGATAATATCCAAAATGCATTTGTTATCAGTTCCATCTAAGATTAGAATCTAAGAAAGTCGAGTTTAATTGAACTGAACATGACAATATACTTCAAAAGGAGGTAGTATTCCTTTATGAAATCTTATCCATGCAATGGTTATATGTTTTTTAATTCAACAAGGTCAAGCAATAACATCATGCAAAAAGCACCCTTGGGATGTCTCTTATCTTGATTTAAAACAATGTCAAATTTCTTTATTTTTGAATCATTTATTTATAATTCAAAAAAATTAACCTTTCTCGGGTCTTGATGTTTGGAAGTAGTTTATAGTAGTCTCTAGTGTTCCAATTCCATGTGTTTGAAAAGTCACAGCTCTAATAATCCCTATATTAATTGATCATACACTTTTGTTTTGTATCGTGGTCTTCATGCATTATATAGTCATTACAATATTTTAGTGGATATTGGTATTGTGATGACATGTATTGAGGTGGCTTTTATGGCCAAAATTGTTGCATTTAAGGTGGTTGCGGAGGTGATTGTGAAATGGTGTTGAATTGTGCTGGTGAAACCTGAGATGTATCCCCCTTTTCCTTATATTTGTGCTTTAGGTCGTCCTTCTCACTGGGAAGGTAGGTTGCTGTCCTTATTGTCTCATTGGTAGACTTATTAATACATGCCTTAGTAATACTCAATTTTTGTGGTGGTTGTGTCTTCAAAGGTTAAGAAAATGTTTTATATATGGCTTCCTAATGGAGCCTTTATTGTGTGCCCCTTCCTAGGTAAGCTTGGAGGTGACTAGAATCATCATACGAAGAACATAGATACAAGTGGCAACATATATTCCAGGACCACCATGTCTAAAACCACCTTATCTATTGATATAATTCTAATTAGGTGGCTTACTCTCTCTAGAAAGCTAGAAACTTGGTGAATGATTCATTGTTGTTTTTTTATAGAACCTTGTGATCTTCTTTGGGAGGAACCTAGTCTATTTATTGAGTGAATTGATCTGTTAACCTCTCTGGATATTGTGTGTGTCTTATAGGACGTGAGATCTAGCTTATAATAATAGCATAAAAAAATTGAGAGAGGGTTCCAATGAATATTATGATTAACAATTTTCCATACTCCCAAAGCTGGAGCATATCATGCTTCTATGTCTTTACATGCATAATTGGGTTGTCTTTGCCTTCACACTTGTTGAACATGTGTAGCACGAAATTTCTATAGAATCTTTGCCCCAAAAAATGATAGAAATTCTAAAAATGATATGGTTCATTCCATTTTACCTTCCAGTACCTTTAATTTCTACATAATTTACTTCGATACAAGAACATTTGTCAAAATATCTATGACAAAAATTGTTTCAGTCGTTGATAGTGATGGTACAACTTTTGATTTTTACTTGATTACATATCCATGTGTTCTTGGTGAGGATATCAATATGGTCCATCCATGCATAGATTATTCCATGAAGATCGAGGAGAATGGAACATGTGAGTTGTTATCATGAATTTGCTCCCACCTTTTTATTGAGTGGAGTGACCTTTTCAACTTTGGTAGATATGTACTATGTCTTTAATTGGTCAATATTTGGGATGGTTTTCATGATTCATGGATGGATCTATGAACATTGTTACCCTAGTAGGTGGTCATAGGAATATGCTTCACCTATAATGGTTTTCCAGATAATGTGTTGATGAAATGATGCTACAAGTAGTGATACATCTGAGTTGAGATGACATAGGTTGTTTTGGTCGTGCCTCACAAAGTCCATAAGGTATTAACTATTGAGATTTAAGTTTATGTGAGCACGCATGTTTGAATGTATTGGGTTGATACATGTTGAGATGGTAGTTGATCTGGTAAAAAGCATATCATTGTTGAATGATGGCTCATTAGGGATATTGGATGGAAATCCATCATGCCCAATTTGAGGGCCTATGTGTTGGATTTTGTGGGATAGAATAGGCAGCGGAAAAAAAAAAATTATTTAACCACAAACCCATAACCAATAGATCACATCAACAACTATGAAATCAGAAAGATGGTTTAGCGAGATATATCTGGTCTTAAGGCTTACTTAGAGAAAATACCTTACAGCTAGTGCGGTCTTCAACCACCTAGTCTTCGACGACGTTTGTGCAGCTCTTAGTCTTGACCAGGACTGTGGTTGACAATCGTCCTCCTGAGTGGGAGAAATCTCCTGCCTCTATAGATAGTCCACACGGACCACCGGGAACTCTATTCATCCTGATGGACAGACTAGAAGGAGTTATCCCCTTCTGTCGACGTACTAGTCATAAACACACTCTCCCACCACCAGTCACTTTTCTCTAATTATCTTTCCCTCGATGTTCCTTCCTGGATGGGTAGAACTTGCGTGGGCTCTCTCACTTACCACAACTAGAGAGGACAACAACTTATCAGAGCAAATGATGTTCTCAGTTGTGTGTTCTGAGAAGCCCCCTGTACCCCTCTATTTATAGTAGAGGGCAGGATCAGGGTTCCTAGTCTGTGCAGGAGTAGAAGGGTCCATATTTTCCACGAACTGATTACACTGCGGCAGGTAAATTGACCAGTTCACAACTGAACTGATTGTTTGGGCAGGTGAGTTAATTGGTTCATAATTGAACTGGTCATTTGGTAGGTGAGACGACCAGTTCACCCAGTGACCGATCATTTCACTTCCCGGACTTGCCCACAATTGACTTTCCTTATTCATTTATAATTAATGCAAAGAATAATTCTTGTCCCAATCAAATTGAACAAGTGATACGATAATCTTTTCTCATGAACTGAGAAACCCAACACATGCTCGTTTGGTCCATGTAATCCAATCAGTTCACTAGAGTGAACCGGTAGTCTCACTAATCATGAGCTGATCGGTTCACCTAGTGAATCGATCGATTAGTGGTCCAGATTGTGCAGAACTCAGTCAATGTAATTCTCAATCAATCTGACACTCTAATCAGTTGGTTCAACACTTGAACTTGATGATTCTGAGTGAAGTCTATTGATTGAATGTTTAATTGAGTACCCAAACACTTTAGTAATCAATCTAAACATCATTCGTGGATAAACTCCTTTTCCAGGTTAATCCTATGTGTGTGACCCTATAGGTTCCATTTCATGTTGGCAATGAATGTCCATAACTAACTTATGACATCACAAGCACAGAGTGGTGCCTATTTGCACATCAGTGCTACCCAAGTGAAAAGGAAAGTTGGAGAACAACTTTCAACCTACAATCTTTTATTGGTGTTACAATGAATGTTTTAGTTCCTTTGTTGCTGATATCCAGATTGAACTCAAGGCATGGACTTGTCATCCTCTAAAAATGTTCAATCCATGTTTCTTGATTTAGAGTAGACTATCTAAGATATATGTATGCTTAGTATCATATATTGACTTACATGAGCATGTCCATGCATTTCTCAGACTCACACCTCAAGTGGCCATGATATCACACTCCCTTAAGAGGGACAAATTTTATATCTACACCTCAGAGTCAAGACCCCATGTGTCAAAGTCACCCAATCATCACCGTTATAACAACTCATGTTTTAGGACTGCGTTTGATGATGTCAAAGTGTACCCAACCACATGTGATTAGTGTAGTGATTTCAGATCTAAGAACCACAATCACCACCAATACTATAAGATATGATCCTGACTAACCAAGTATAGTTTCCATGCATCACTCTTATGGTGGGTCTGTCTGATACACTATTCTCTAACATGTATCTATGTGCTTGGTTTGATATCATATATCATGACTGATAAGATTCTGTCATCAACCAACACACACTCTAATCTTTTGTGTTATTGATGTCTATGGTTATTTCCATAATAACAACTGACTATGGACGATAGTGAGAATGTACATACTGTTAACATCCATATGATCTCATTGTTCAAGTCACGTACTTGAAGACATACATCATTGAGTATTGTCACTCTCTAGACATCTAACATGTTATACTATTATCACAAAAATAGTTGAAACATATAGACGGAAATTGCCTTTATTATTATCAAATCGAGTATCAAATGCCTCATTACAATCATCATATGATCGGTTCTCTGGGCATACGACACCAACAGACTCCCACTTGCACTTAGATCCAATCACCCACGAATCATATTTCAAGTGATCTTAACATGTCATCATGTTTCTGTTGCACAAGTACTTTTATAGCGGGTAAGCAACATTTGCTTCAAGTCGGTATATTGTATGTTTCACATCCCCTCATTGTACGACAGATTGTATGAGATGGAAGTGTTGTAGTATGGTATCTAAAATTCCTTTGCCTAACTAGTAGCTCCATTGTTGTCACAATATTACTACTGAGTCACCAATGGTCAGAACCTCCTGTAAGTTCATCTATATGAACTTCTAGATCCATACAGTGTTCATAACACTAAGGTACTCAACTTCTTATTGTAGAATTAATTAATTGTCTTATGTTCGGAACATTTCCAATTAACAATTCTTATTCCAAGGTCAAACACAATTTTATCATTTCTGAAGCTTGCATCGGTGTAACTCTTTACACCCAACTCTTCCTTATTACCATAACTAAAGAACTAATCCTTTTAGTACTTCACAAGTGCATAAAGATGTCCTTCATGGTATTTCAGTAACTCTTATTGGAGTTCGACATATATCCATTTGTCATGTCTAATACATACAAAATAACTGGATTCCATATCTTCTTGTCATGTCCAATACATGTAAGATGATGAGTTTATATATTCTTGTCATGTCCAATACATACAAGATAATTAGTTCATATTTTCTTGTCATGTCCAATACATACAAGATAACGAGATGAGTTCATATGTGATAGATCCAATTGCAAATGCATATAGCGTCTATCCATGTGTTCCTTATTCTTCATAAGAATCGGGACATTTGGCCCTTGAGAGACTAACTCCATGGAACATGGACAAGTTTTCTCTCATCATGTTGAACCCTTTCAGCATCTTGTCGATGTATGTTCTCTTTCTTAGGTCAAGAATCTCTCTTGATCTGTCTCTATAGATCTTGATTCCTATCACGTAGGATGCTTCTTTAAAACTTTAGAATGCACTTTGTTGCCAGGTTTTAATATTTGCAATATAAGGATGTTATTCCCCATCAATATGTGGAATATACATATGCTCCCACGAAATTCTTGTAATCACACATTACTTCTTTATTTTGACTCAAGTCAAACTCTTTGACTATCTTGTCAAATAGAAGATCCCAGTTCTGAGGTGCCCGCTTCAATCCAAAGATTGATCTATGTAGCTTCATGGACTTTATTTCCATTAAGCTACAATAGCAAGCCTTATCGTGATGGATTTATCCATGGTAACAGTTGAAAAGATTTCATAATGGTCAACACTATGAACTTGTTAGAAACTCTTTGCAACCAAATTACCCTCCATGTCAGTCTTTTTCTAGAAGACCCAAAAGTACCCTATGGGTTTTACCCCTTCAGGTGGATCAACCAAGGTCATACTTTGTTGATGTACATGGAGTCCATCTTGGATTTCATGGCTTCAAGCCATATCTCAGTTTCTGGCTCTCATTAGCTTCTAGGTAGACTGTTGAATCATCATATGATCAACTCACCACCTTCTTGTCCATAAGATATCATATATCATTCAAGCTCTAGGCGTGTTCTACTAGAACCATGAGTTATGTGTGTTATTTAAGGAACTTTGAGATTCCACAACATTTTGTGATTCTCTTTATTCCCATTGTACCTCTTTAAGTTCAATGTTTTTCTTATTTGTCTCAAACATTTTGAGTTCTAATTTTCTCTCCCACTGATTCCTTTAGAACTAGGTTCTCCTCCAGGAATGCAGTCATCCAAAACTCCTTTGTTATTAGATATGGATATCAAAGTACAATTTACTCAATTTGTGGACAAAACCTTTTAAGAAACAATTTTCTTATTTAGGCTTTCAATCCTAATATTTATAAAAACTTATTGGGACACTTCCCATTCCATATCTCATATGGTGTCTTTTGAACTAATGGTACATTGTTTTAGTGTTAAGCATGTGCCCAAAAAGGAAATTTCAAGTTTAGCTGGTATTCACACTCTAACTTATCAAGGTCTTATTCCTTCTTTCTGATATACTTCTCATAATACACTATCATTGTGTTTCAAGTGGAGTCCATCATGATACATTATCATGATCTTCCAAAAGGTTCTCAAACTCTTGATTCAAAGTATTTCCATATCAGTCATATCTAAATTTAATACTTATACTAAGTTTGTTATGTGCTTCATTTATGATCTTCTTGAACACTTCAAGAGATTCATGTTTGTATTAAATACAAACTACCATATCTACTGAGGTCATCACTAAATATATTGAAGTACTATTGATTACCTTTAGCATTTATTCTAAAAGGTCTATATACATCAATATGTATAACCCTTAATAGAATAATCATTCTCCCACTACATCTAGTGAAGAACCTTTGTCATATTTCATAATGAATGAGATTAGCATTTCTCTATTGGTTCAATAACCAGAATGAGTCAAGATATCCATCATATGAATTTCTAGAAATGCAATTCTCATTTATGCACTACAAATGACTATGTTATAAGCATTCAAGTTTGAGTTATCATGTCATTCATTACATGTGTCAGACACATTTGTCTCTTTAACTATCAAGTATAGTTGATGAGACATAGACATTTCCATCAAAGATCATTTCTTTGAAATGAAACATCACTTCATTACAACCTTGTCCATACAAGATGTATGACGATTTCATTGATGGCAAATGTATTATAGCAATTCACTAATTCTATTATATGCCATGAATGTCATATTGTAACTATAATGGTAGAAACTCGTGCTCTACATAGTTTCTAGCTTACTTCTTCTTAGGTCTTAAAGTAGAGATCTATATCACTCTTTCATCTTCTTGAGATCCTCTATATAGATGTTATTTCCCTTTCCTTATTACTCCTCTCCATATCTTGAGTGATGAATACTTGGACCTAAGCTTGCCGTCGTAACACTTTTTGAACTTGCTTTAGTCTATGGACTTCATTCTGTTGATCATTATCACATGTTTTGTCCTTTCTTCAAACAACAATTTGTAGAATCATATGCTAAGTACTTCAGACAACAAGTTTCTCAACATTTGATAAACTGGCTATATGATTCAAACAACAATTTCTAGAATCATATGTTTGGACAACTCTTGACCTATAATAAATCACAGTTAATCTACATGTCCAGTCATGTTGAGCATATCAAATTATACTTGATCTCCATATGTCTGATTATACTCAAACATTTCTTTGAATACATTATGCCTTTCACGCTTTACATGATTCTTAAGATGTATAACAATATCAAGAATGTCCATGCTTCAAGCTATTTATGCAACTCATAGTTCATATAGCTCAACATAAGGTTCTTGATGTCTTAGACATCATTGGCATACTTCAAGTAAGTGTCCAATTTTAGCCTTAGGTGCATTTGGAGTGGTTTTACTGGCTCTGGTCTTTCAAGGACTTTAGAGTTTACACTCACTATTGAGAACACTTCTCAAAGTCCCAAACTAGATTGAAAGTTTATCATGTTTATGAACTGATCACAACAATAATGTATTTGTGTTTGTCATTTGGATTCTACAAAAGAATTTTGCAACATTTCAAAACATTTTTTATTTGTTTGATTTGATAAAGTTGACGATATTTGTGACGTCCCCAGATTTTTTGAAACTTAATCTCATGCGTGACATCCAAATTGAAACCTCACCTCAGTGATAATCCCAATTTAAACACCCCACACTAGGCTAAGAAAGAGAAAATCAGAGGAAGTCAAAAGGAAACAACAGTAGCACATGCACATGAACAAGAATAAATCCATACAACACATGTTCACCATTCAACATATAATTATATAATGAATTATTACAACATTTGATATTACATATTGAACAACAAACTTTAACATATACATGTACTACCACTAAACAACATGATCTTAAGACAACAGGTCCACCTGTACATCAACTCGCTATACAACATCAACTATCCTGGTTCTTCAAGAGCATAACCACAATCTAAACAAAAGATTACATGTGATACACGTCAGCACAGTATTCAAGAATTTTGCACTATACCTCTAATCATATATTGGTAATAAGATAAAACTAATACTTGGCAACATTAAACAAAATATAAGGAAAAGTGTATACTTGCACAAAGATATTCATTAACAAAAGAGAACACATGTTTTAAGCTTATTTTCCATTATATATATCCATGCATTGACCGCCGAAGGTGCATGATTTCATGTTGAAATATCATCATATCTGACATCATATGTGTTATATATCATATTATAAAGATAGTGATATCAGAGTTACATATTATCTTCCAAATACTGAAATAAAGGTGTTCTGTAAATTCCATCATTTATTGAGCATGCATGTATTTATTGCACTTTAATTAGGGTTATTAGCCATAATTATCCATATAAAGCAAATTACATGACTTCATGTTGAAATATCATCATATCTGACATCATATGTTTTATATATCATATTATAAAGATAGTGATGCATTTTCATAATTCTAGGTCATCATTTACTATTTATTATACATCAAATAAGTATTTTACAACTTACGTGATATCACTAGTATTAATGCATCAAAAGCATGATATTAAGCTTTCATTGTATTCTACACATATTTCTAAACATTTTGGTACCTTATTTGTATTTTTCTGATAACTGTGCTATTTTCTATGAATTATCTAAGAACTGGGTATTTACTGAATTATTTACCTTTTGTGGCTAGTGGCAAGCCGCCACGTGTCCATTATGGGTTGCACATTTTTAGTTGGTTTGGCCAGATCTCAACTCCTGAACCCATTTGTGTGTTTCTCCCTTTTCACACGACCCCGATGGGTTCTCCGTCTCCTTTGGCTTTCATGCGGTCGCTTGCCCTTATTCCTCTGTGAATAGGCACCATCGCCACTAGGTGGGTTACCGGTGAGCGATCGATCTCCACTGGTGTCTCCAGTTCACCATCTACTATGGCCATGATCTTCGGTTGATCACCTTTTATTCCGGTGACCACAAGGCGTCGCCATTGTTACCTTCTCCTTGCGGCTTGGAGAGCCTGCCGCCTCTACATCTTGCCCCAGTTTAGGTCACGGGTCGCAGGTCGAGTTATGTGGCTCCCTTTCTCTCAGCAAAGCAGCCACCTCCACGGCTGGATCTCCAATGGTTGGCTCGGTTCTGTGAACTCCCAGTGCAACTCGGCTTCTCTCTCACTTCACATGAATGAGAGCCCGAACAGATGCCCACCAGCGTGAGCGCTGCCTCCGATCCCTCTAGGCATCGCTCCTCCTTCGATTGATCAGTTTCACACCCGACGTGTTGAGTCAAGAACTACCTCTACTGAGGAACCACTCTGGCAACGAGACTCACCCTCAGTGCCTCCTCCTCGATAGATTACCTCTACTGAGGAACCGCTCTGGCAACGAGATTCACCCTCAATGCCTCCTCCTAGATAGCTTCTAATACCGCCAAAACCTTCAGTTGTTCTCCCTCCATGTTTCGACCTTGAAGCTACTACTGAGTGGCCATTTCTTGTGGCCCGCATCTACGAGAGTTTGTTCTGGGTACGAGCCGCCGTCGTGTCCATGGCTGTCCTCTGAGGACCTCTCTTCCTTCTTCCCCTTACCTCTCACTTTACCTGTTAGGTGAAGTGGAAAACTGGTGGGGGGGATGAAGGAGAACAGAAGGTAGTTCCCTCAAATTAAACCAGTGGCTTAGTGTACCAAAGAGGGGTAGTTGTGGCACACTACTTAGACTGAAGATAACTACTCATTCAAAGTGACCTCCACCTACGATCTTCGAGATGGCAGATCATCGTCCACGATCCAACTGCATATCCAAGAGTTAGGAACGTCTCATAAGAGGATGTGATATGTGGCTTCCCTCTTCTCAAAGAGTGTGTGACATCATCTTCAACAGAAAAAGGTCATAAGGATATTAAC
This sequence comes from Alisma plantago-aquatica, assembly GCA_963693085.1. Taxonomy (NCBI): domain Eukaryota; kingdom Viridiplantae; phylum Streptophyta; class Magnoliopsida; order Alismatales; family Alismataceae; genus Alisma; species Alisma plantago-aquatica. The sequence continues at coordinate 726,108,685 of OY856411.1, read as the reverse complement.
CTTGTTGCATGTGCACCACAAATCACATTATTTCATCATATTCATACCTAAATAACTCCATCTAGAATATCAAGAAGATTATTAAACTTTGACCAAGACTTCATTATCATCCAAGTTATATCCCATCAAATCTTGGTCCCGAGTTTTAAATTATTTGACCAATAACAACTTAATCCAAAAGGGCATCAACTTAGGGATCTTAATATTGGTGTCAACAATTAATCATCCATATTTTATCAAGGTACTTGGAGTTCTTCAAAATAACTCAAACACATGGATCCAAATAACTCATTAGGTATTCACATACTTTGAAAGTTCACTCCATCACATCCTACACACCTTAAGGGAAATTCCGTCCTCAAAATTAAGCCAAAAATCCAGTCCATCACAATATTAATTAGGTCTTTAATTAATTATCACTCCCACTATTTTGATCAAATTGATAGCCCTCACCATCAATTTGGAAGATTGCAGCATACAACCTTCTAGTGAGTAAGATCCTAATTTCTTCTAAGTCATGGACCAACTAGGACTGTCACCCACAACTAGATTCTTTCAGGTAGACAACTTTTGCCAATTGCATCTTATGCAACTCCTGATAGATGTCATGCACAACTCTTTGTCATGTACATATCCATGCCTCAAGGTGCTTGATACGATCAAGGTCACCTAGTTAAGTCCAACCCAAACGCCTTCTAGGCAGACCCACATATTCACCATCACACTTCCACGAGATAGACAGTGCACCACGCTAGGGCATGCCCACACTTAGTCGATCAATTTTTTCATGTGTGCTGCTTTTGGAAGGCATCTTAAACTTAATATTTATTTTGAGGGGTTTGGTATTTATATACATATACATATCCAATCACTACATATATAGTACGTATCATATACATGCTATATCCCATAAGAAAACATGCAAAGAGATAAAGCGATGATTATAGCCATCCTATTTGTAATTCCTTGAGCCAGAAGGAATTACGATCATCTAGGTCTACATCATATGTAGCAAGCTTTAGTTGATGAAGATAAGTGCTTGAGCCATTCTGGGTTGATGAACTCATCCTATGACTGATCAGCTCACCTCCTGGCCAGTTGGTTGGTTGTCACCAACCGCTCGTTTGGCTCCTCCAGACGGTTGGTTCGTCGAGTCATTGTGCTCCTCGTTAGGCCACCAGCCACTTGTCTTGCACCATCAGTCGTTCATTTCGGTCCCTTAACCGCTCGTCTGGGTGCCCACCATTCTTTAACATAATAGGAAATAAAACTATCCTACTTTTATATATTTCTTTTTGAAACTCCGAGTTACATTCAGGGGGAGCAAAGGTAGAAGAAAAGTCTCGAGTTATCTTGAGTTACATCTGAAATAGAAGGACTCAGTACACAGACCGAGATGCAAACAACCACAACCAACCAAGCACACACATAGGGGTTTATAGGCCATTACCACACTACCATCCACCATCAAAGCCATTTTAGCGTGATGCGTATTGATTGCATATATATACCATATCATATATGTATATAGGGATTTGTGATGTTTAATCGGATATGCACATTAGCGAGTTATAGTATTCACATCGCATGAAATAAATTAATGGCGATAAACTAAAATCTGATCATATCAATTAATCCTAAAACACAGTATGTTGACGTGGCTCTGATACCACTGTTGGATTTTGTGGAACAGAACAGGTAGCGAAAACAATTTTTTTATCTAACCACAAACCCATAACCAGCAGATCGCATCAACAACTATGCAATAGGAAAGATGGTTTAGCAAGATATACCTGGTCTTGAGGCTTTCTTAGTGATAATACCTCATAGCTAGTGCAGTCTTTAACCACCTAGTCTTTGACGGCATATGTGCAACTCTTGGTCTTGACCCGGACTGCACTTGACAGTCATCCTCCTGAGCGGAAGAAATCTCCTGCCTCTATAGATAGTCTACACGGACCACCGGGAACTCTAGTCATCATGATGGATAAACCAGAAGGAGTTGTCCCCTTATATCGATGTACTAGTCACTAACACACTCTCCCACCACCAGTTGCTTTTCTACAGTTGTCTTTCCCTCTTTGTTCCTCCCTGGACGAGTAGAACTTGCTTGGGCTCTCTCGGTTACCACAACCAGATAGGACAAAAACTTCACAGAGCAACTGATGTTCTGAGTTGTGTGTTCTGAGAAGCCCCTATACCCCTCTATTTATAGTATAGGGTGGGCTTAGGGTTCCCAGCCTGTGCGGGAGTAGAAGGGTCCGGATTTTCCACAAATTGCTTACATTGTGGCGGGTGAACCGATCAGTTCAGAACTGAACCAGTCATTTGGGAAGGTGAGCCGATCACTTCATAACTGAATCGGTCATTTGGGCAGGTGAGACGATTTGTTCACCCAGTGAACTGGTCATTTCACTTCCCAGACATGCCCATAATTGACTTTCCTTATTCGTTTCTAATTAATGCAAAGATTAATTCTTGTCCCAATTGAATTGAACAAGTGAAATGAGCATCTTTTCTCATGAATTGGGAAACCCAACACATGCTCGTTTGGTCAATATGAACCAATCATTTCACTAGAGTGAATCGGTCGTCTCACTGACCATGAGATGATTGATTCACCCAGAGAATCAGTCGGTGGTCTAGGTTGTGCAGAACTCAGTCAATGCAATTCTCAATCAATTTGACACTCTAATCAGTTGATTCAACACTTGAACTTGATGATTTTGAGTCATGTATATTAATTGAATGTTTAATTGAGTACATAAACACTTTAGTAATGAAGCTAAACATCATTCATGGATAAACTCCTCTTCTAGGTTAATCCTATGTGTGTGACCCTATAGGTTCCATTTCACATTGGCAGTGAATGTCCATAACTAACTTATGACATCACAAGCAAAGAGTGGTGCCTAGTCGCACATCAGTGCTACCCAAGTGAAAAGGAACATTGGAGAACAATTTTCAACCTACAATATGTTATTGGTGTTACAGTGAATGTTTAGTTCCTTTGTCACTGATATCCAGATGAACATAAGGCATGGACCTGTCATCCTCTACAAACATTCAATCCATGTTTCTTGATTCAGAGTAGACTATCTAAGATATATGTAAGCTCAATATCATATATTGACTTACATGTGTATGGACATGCATTTCTCAGTCTCACTCCTTAGGTGGCCAGGATATCACACTCCCTTAAGAGGGACAAATTCCATATCTATCACTCACAATCAAGTCCCCATGTATCAAAGTCACCCAATCATCATCGTTATAATAATCCATGTTTCAAGACTGCGTTTGATGATGTCAAAGTGTACCCAACCACATGTGATGAGCGAAGTGAATTCATGTCTAAGAACCACAGTCATATGGTTTCCATGCATCACTCTTATGATGTGTCTGTCTAATACACTATTCTCTAACATGTATCTATGTGCTTGGTTTGATATCATATATCATGTCTGATTAGATTTTGTCATCAACCAACGCACACTCTAGTCTTTTGTGTTATGATGTCTATGGTTATTTCCACAATAACAACCGACTAGGGATGATAGTGAGAATGTACATACTTTTAACATCCGTATGATCTCATTATTCAAGTCACGTACTTGAACAGATACATCATTGAGTATTGTCACTCTCTAGACATCTAACATGTTATACTATTATCTAAAAAATAGTTAAAACATATGGATGGAAATTGCTTTTATTATTATCAAATCAAGTATTACATGCCTCATTGCAATCATCATATGATTGGCTCTCTAGGCATACTATACCAACACTATGGAGTCTCTTTGGTGACTTAAGAACATCATGTAGATATCAGATATCCTTGGTATATCTTATTTATAGTGTTTTCTAGAAAATTAGAGGAAAATGAGAAGAGATGGAAGAAGAGAAAGTGTTACATACATGTGAGTTGAACATGTTTTAATGGTGGAAGTTATCAAAGAATTGTAATACAACATGTTGGAAGGCTTACTACACTTTCCTCAATGTCTCCTTCTATTTTCATGCAAAATTATTCTTCTCCCCAAACCTAATGTGATATCATGTCCTTAATGAGTAACTAATCCTCTTAATCCCTAGGACCAGGTTATATCCCGGTGTGATATTTTTTTCTTGACAATTGATGGTTATTAATAATAATTATAATGATTAAATTCTTTGAAATTAGGATGTTAATGTGTTCATTGTGGTTAATCACCATGATCAATATGTTAGACAATTTCTGAGATCAAAAGAAGATTTAATTGTCAGATTAATTTTCATAGACATACTTAAAGGGGTGCTATGATAGTAGGCCCATAGTATAAGGATAATACTTAGAGATCATTATTCATCAATTCCATACATTATTAGATTTAAAGAAATTAGGGTTTAACTAAATGAACACAAATTTTCTCTTCAATAGGATGTAGTGTAAATTTATGAAATCGTATCCATGCAGTGATTATATGTTTTCAAATTTGACAAAGTCAAGTGATAATGAACATTATGTGAAAAACTATAATCACTGGGATATCTATCATATTTATTTGAATCAAACTCCAATTTGCTTTCTTAGTTCAATCATTAGTTTTTAATATAAACAAGAATAACCTTTTCTCGAGTCTAGATAATTGGAAGCATTTTGCAGTAGTCTCTAGAGGTCCAATTCCATGTGTTTGACAGCTCATAGCTCTAATAATCCCAATACTATTTGGTCGTTCACTTGTGTTTTTGTAAAGAGGCGAGATCACCTCCTTACTAAAATCTAACGGAAAATACACAACATCCATCTTTTATAAAAATTCAGAAGATGAGGGATGCAAGCATAATAATTCCATTTAAATAAGCATGGACCAAATAAGAATAAATGTCAGTAGTAGTAGCAGAATTAAAAAAATATATGCTATTACATAGATTTATTTCAAAATTTGAAAGATAAACTGAAAATAAACTATAGGATCTAGCAATAGTAACCTAGTCATCCTAGGTAGTCTCACACTTGATCAGCCTCACCATGATATGGTCCTATCCCTCTTCATGGATCTGGGTGGTTGGGATCACCCATCAAAAGGAGATACAAATGTATGTGTCAATCAAAGTTAAAGGACAATTTAATAGTTTAAATATGAAAAAATAAAGGATCACTAACTATGAGATTTCAAGAGTATGAGGCAAGTACAACAAATAAGAATTTCTACTAAGGTAAACAATAATAAGTTGCATGCATGATTTAATTTAACTATATTAAACTAATATAGGGTTGAGGAACATACTTGACCTCAACCTCTGGGTGAGGGAGAGTAACACATTCCCAAACACCCTAATATTTTTTATAATTGAGGAGAGTGGTCACATTCCACTAGGCTCATGCCCAAAAACTATGGGTGGTTTTTACTCATGTACACTACATTAGTTAATTAGTCATCATCATCATGCTAAAGTATTTCAATGGCATACAACATTGCAAGTGGGGTCTAAGACCCTTAAACAATCATGGTGAAATAGCAAGAATAATTAATAATAGGCTCATTCCGCATTGGGAAGATAGGTTTGGGCAAAAATTCCCAACTTAAGGTTAGAATGCACATACCTCACTTGAGTTATCCTAGAATTGACTTTTCCTCAATTATAGATGTCCAAGTCCTTTTTATCCTAAGTACAAGTGTTTAACAAAAGAATTAGGGTTTGTAATGAATTAAGGGTGGAAACACTAATTCTTAGACCTTCTAGATAAAACTTCAATTTTGGGTTTGAAAACTAGGTCAAACGATTGGGTATATTATTCTACCTACAAAAGCAAATTCATTTATACAATTTGAGGTTGAAAATGAATTATTTATGAATTTTTAGGTTTTTTAATTAGATATTTTAGTTTATTGAAAAACCTTCTTTAAAAATTTAGAAACCAGTCTCAGGAAACATTTTTATTATATAGGATTTATTTTTCTAAATCCATAGCCTATTTATTTATATTTTTCTGGTAAACGAGTAATTAGTTAAGAAATTTCTAAAATTAACGAATAGGAAAATGCCACGTGGGCTCAAAGGTTTGCAAAAGAGATGACCCAAAGGTCGGGCCCACGGTGACCTGGGCCAATCATGCATGGCCAGGTCATGGGTCCACGCTCGCGGGTCTCGGTCAAACGTGAGGATTAAAAACATGGCGAAAAAAACCATTTTGCCCCTTGAGCAAAAACAAAAGCAACAGAGCGATCAGGAGCTATTTGGGGAAAGAAACCAGGGGCTTCTTCCCCCCTCACGCGTCAGCACAACATTGAGCTACTTTGAGAAGCATGCCCCGAGATTGGGCATTTCCATGAATCAAAACCAAAACTCAAACTAAAAGAACGGAATTGAAGGCTAGAGGATGGCGAACTGACCTGAGCGATCTATTGCTCTGCTGGGCTCGCCTACAACCCGAGTAGTTGGCAGATGTGGAGAGTGCCTTCGATCGAATTGAGGGTAGCTAGCTATTGGTGGTGCCTTGGCAGAGCTCTAGGCATGGGTATTTATAGGTGGGGTGGTGTCTTTTGGCCTCGATGAACTGGAGGTGAGAGAGCTTGAACGACCGATTTGGGCATTTTGCGTATGGTGTGCATCCATGTGCGAGTAAGTGATCACACAAAATGGCATGGAATGATGGATCTAACAACAAAGTAATCAAGAAAAATGATGGGGGGTTGATTGAGAAACCGGTTAATGAAAATCTATTGTGCAACTTCCCTATCTCATGAAAGGGCAGAGGTTAAAGATGAGTTTTGGGCCGTCAGATCTTCCATCTAATGGTTGGGAATCATGCATGCATAGGAGTAATGCGTAACAACATTTTAATGTGTGGACTTTGGGTTAAATGAGTGATATGAATGTAATTGTATTGATATCTTAATAAAACCTTAATCAATTCTCTTAAAAATAATTTGAGGGGTCAAACAATGGTCAAATGATCCCAAATTTGAACCACAAGACCACCATAAAGTCTAGAATATTCCTATACCTTTAATTCTCATTTTTATTCACCTTTTTTCTATTAACCACCATATTGGTTTTTAATGTGTTGATTAATGTATAAGAATATTGATTTAATTTTAAATAGATTTTCTATTTAACATTTTTGGACGAAATTGTGAGGTAATACTCCCTCATTGATTCAAAGGCCATCAATGAAGTTAATACTCTCATTTTCAAGCTTAATTTTCTTTTTGTGAGATGAGAGGTAAATAGGGGTGATTATGATACTTATTTACTACTTGTATTTACATTAAGTTTTATTTCTAATTTTATTTTAACAACCATTTCATTTTTATGGACATTTTGCAACATAACTTCTAACAACCTATTAATTGAGGTAATTGTTCCCTAACCCTTATGTTTGCATGCATATTTACTCCAAGTCCCCCAATTTCCACAAAATTAACATTAAGGGCAGACTGATAAGAAACGTAGGATATCTTTATGAATGAGATGGAATTGCAAGTACATTTTAGATTCAACTCATTACAGCACTCCACCCACATTTGAGAATTAGTTCGTTACAACACTCCACCCATTAGAAAGGATTTCTTCCCCGAAATATCAAACAAAAAGAGAAGGGTGAGTGTGTAGAATCTCATCTCTAAGTTCCCAAGTTGATTTCCATGATACTTGCACAAGACTTTCACTAGTTCAATTTCTTTGTTCCTCAACTGTTTCACTCGGGTGTCAAGAATCTTTATTGGTAACTCCTCGTAAGTTAGATTCTCATGAATCTCCATAGGTTCTATCGTGAGCACATGAGAAGGGTCCTTCACGTAAAAACATTATGGATCATGTCATAAGTAGGAGGAAGAGCTAGACGGTATGCACACTCTCCTATCTTAGCCAAGATCTCAAAAGGTCCCACATAACGATGACTAAGCTTGCCTTTGACTTTAGATATCACAATAGAGCATATAGGCTTGACTTTTAGGAACACATGGTCTCCTACTAAGAAGCTTACATCAGACCTATGCTTGTCAGCATACATTTTGTATCGGTCTTATGCGGCTTCCATACACTTCTTAATCAACTAAACTTTATCTATCATCATTTGCATGTTATCAGTCTTCACTAGAGTGTGTTCTCCCATGTTGTCCCAATGCAATGGAGAATGACAAGGTCTACCATATAAGGATTCATATGGAGGCATCCCAATGCTGGCTTGGTAGCTATTATTGTATGTAAATTCAACCAATGGTAGATATGTGTCCCATGCACCTCCCCAGTCCATAACACATGCACGTAGCAGATCTTCCAAAATCTATACAATTCTTTCAGACTGGATATCAGTTTGTGGATGGTACGCAGTTCTAAAATGTAGGTCAGTCTCCATCTCCTCTTAAATTTGACTCCACAATCAAGAGGTGAACCTCGGGTTACAATCAGATACTATCACCTTGGGTACACCATGTAGACAAACTATCAACTCCATGTATAATTGTGCCATGTTTTCGACCTTATAGTTGGATTTGAAAGGTAAAAAGTGGGCAGACTTTGTCAAATGGTCGATTACTACCCACACAACATCACAGCCCTTTCTAGTCTTAGGAAAACCAATGACAAAATCCATAGTTATCTTCTCCCATTTCCATTCTGGAATTTCAAGAGGATGGAGAAGACCACTAGGTCATTGATATTCTATCTTTACTTGTTGATAAGTCAAACATCTAGAAACATATAGGGCTATATCCTTCTTCATATTCTTCCACCAGAAGCTTTGTTGTAGGTCCTTGTACATTTTGGTCATTCCAAGATGAATTGCGTACTTAGACCCATGAACTTTTTGTCGTAAGTCACCGATATTAGGGATCCACAATGTATGTCAAAAGTGTAGAGAACCATCCACTCCGATGGAGAAATTATACTGTGAATTCATGGTTAAGGTCTTCATTTCTTCTAACTGAGGACTTTCTAACTGGGCAGCAACAATATCCAAAATCCATGCTGGGGTGATGGATAAGCTATCCATGTGAACACATAACTTGTCAATAGCTTCATCATTTGGAATTTCTACAAGTTGTGGTTGCCAGCAAGAAACATACTCCATGTCCTTCCATATAGAATAGGTTATAGCACCACAAGTACTAGTTCTCTTCCAACTTAAAGCATCAACAACTATGTTAGCTTTACGGGGATGATAGTAAAGTCATAGTCCTTAAGATATTCCATTCACCTATGTTGTCTCATATTCAAGTCCTTTTGTGTCAACATGTACTTTAAACTCTTGTGATCAGAGATGACCTCAAACTTGACTCCATAGATATAGTGTCGCCAGATTTTTAAAGCATGAACAATGGCTGCTAGCTCTAAATCATGTGTATGCTAGTTTTCTTCATTCAGCTTCAACTGGAGGTAGTAATAAGTGATCACTTTGCCTTCTTGCATTAGAACACATCCTAAACCTTGCTTGGAGGAATCAATAAAAATAACATAGGGTTTGCCTTCGAAAGGTAATGCAAGCATAGGTGTAGATTTCAAGCTTTGTTTCAACTTCTGAAAGCTATCTTTGCACTTGGGAGTCCAAACAAACTTGACTTCTTTTCTTGTCAACTTTGTCATAGGTAGGGCTAGCTCTGAGAAATTCTTGATAAATTTCTTGTAGTACCCTGCTAGACTGAGGAAACTATAGATTTCATATGTGTTCTTTGGAGCCTTCCACTTGGTTACATCCTTTGCTTTTGCAGGGTCAACAGTAATGTGTCCAGGGGAGAATACATGACCCAAGATCTTTACTTCTTTGATCTAGAACTCACACTTTGAGAATTTTTCATAAAGTTGATGTCCTCATAGTGTATTGAGTGCCAGTCTTAGATGTTCATGATGTTGTTATTCTAACTCAGAATATATTAAGACGTCATCAATGAATACTACGACGAACTGATCGAGATAAGGATGGAATACTCAATTCATCAAGTACATAAAGGTAGCATTGGTCAATCCAAAAGGCATGACCAAGAATTCATAGTCCCCATATCTAGTTCTAAAGGTTGTCTTTGTTACGTCTTCATACTTCACCCACATCTGATAATAACAACTTTGCAATTCCATCTTTGAAAAGATAGTGGTAGACTTGTGCTAGTCGAAGAGATCGTCGATGCATGGTAGTGGATAATGATTCTTCACTGTGACTTGGTTAGGCATGTAGTAGTCCATACATATCTGCATTGAACCACCGTTCTTCTTCACGAACAAGACAGGGGTTCCCCAAGATGAGATGCTTGGGTGAATAAAACCCATATCGAGAAGTTCTTGAAGCTTCTTCTTTAGCTCAGCAAGTTCATCTGGTGCTAAGAGATAAGGTGGCTTTGAGATTGGTGAAGTTCCGGGTGCAAGCTCAATGGAGAATTCCACGTTGCGAGTTGGAGGCAACCCAGGTAATTCTTCAGGAAATATGTCAAGTAAATCCTTCACCACTTCTATATGGTCAAGGATAGGAGGTGTGGCATCAAAAACTATATATGCTAAGTATGCCCTACACCCTTGTGAGAAGAGTTTTTCGGCTTTGATGGCAGAGATGATAAATTGCCATTCTTCTCATTTTCTACCCTTGATACACATCCTTCCTTCTTTAGGGTGTAACAATCTAGCCTTCGACTCTTCAAAGAACATGACTGCTTTATATCTCTTCAGCCAATTCACACCCAAGATAACGTCAAAAGTCATCATATCAAGCAAGATAAAGTCTACAGGAAACATCTTCCCCAAGATGCAAAGGTCCATGGTCGGTAGTTTAAGATAAGATGAGCATAAACTACCACTAGGGGTTTTGACATCTAACATATGGTCCATAAATTCAGATTCCAATCATAGCATAGAGGCAAATTGTGCAGTTATGAAGGTATGTGACAATCTAGAATCAAAAAGTGCTTTAACTGGATGCATGTTAAGGTGCAAAGTACCTTTGATGACCTCATTGCCTTCACCAACTTCCTCAACATCTATAGAGAAAACCTTCTGTGTTGCCTTTATCGACGCCCTTACTGGTTGTTGTTGTTGTTGCTATTGTTGTTGTTGTTCTGTAGAGGCAAATTCTGACGTTGAGGCGGCTATTGAGCTGGGGCTTGTCCTCATTGAAACCTAGGACAATTTGATCAAATATTACTAGGTTGGCCGCACTCATGGCAGACTGGTACAGGTCGATCCTCCCTCTGAGGTGGTGCATTGCCCATAGGGCACTTTCCAGGTGGGTGAGAGTGGGAACATCAGTTGCAATGGTCTCTTCCTTGATATCCACCAGAGCTCTTCCATTTGTTGCTACTCCACCCGAAAGCTTGGAAGCCAGGGTACGACTCTATAGCCACGGACTTGTCCTCCATTTGTTGGAAGGTAAGTGACAGTTGTGGAACAAGATTGTGGCCCACGTTGTAGTTGAGTCTCTCCAGAAATAAGGTTGATCTACACTCAGTCCCTAGATCAACGACGTGGCGCACCAGAAGTAGGAAATGTTGAATGTACTCACACTCAGGTTCCCCTGATGAAGACTGTAGAATTCAACCTCCTTCTTCTTCAGGTAAGTTGTTCAAACATACTTCTCTATGAACAGTTTCAGGAAGTCTTCCCAGGTCATCTTAGTTGTGTCTCAGGTGTAGGAGATGACATTCCACCAAATGTGGGTTGGGCCATCTAGGACATAGGCCGCAAAGCGAACCTTTTGGTGAGGAGGGCACGCCATGCCATCAAAGGTGCGCTCTAGGTCTAGCACCCAATCATCAGCTTTGTCTACCATGTTGGCCTCATTTTCCCATTTGAAAGATTGTGGTTGCATCTTTATGAAGTCTGTCAGTGTGAACTCCTTCAACTTACTAGATGGAGCCACAGTAGTAGAAAGTTGTCCCACCAGAGTAGTCGAGAGAACTTGACGTAGCATAGTCAACTCTTACTCAGGTGTGATTATTGGTGGAGGCGGAGTGATGGGAGTCTCAGGAGGGTTGGAGCTTTCAGAGTAGTCTCCAAACAAGTTTCTTCTCTTGAAAGGCAAGGTCATAGTGTAAGATTTCTAGGAATTTTTTGATAGAAAAATAAGTGGATACTATTGCCTGTAGGCATGCTATTTCGGGCATTCTGTATCAGATCAGGCCATGCCGGTGTCGTATGAACTCGGGAGTCCCCGTAAACCAAGCTAGTGGCATAGAGGAAAATATTGCCAGCCCCCAAGTTCTGACCCTTTCTAGATACCATCACTTTCAACTTCATACCCTAGTAGCTACCCAACCTCACTCTGATACCATACTGTAAAGAGGCGAGATCATCTCCTTACTAAAATCTAACGAAAAATACACAACATCAATCTTTTATAAAAATTTAGAATATGAGGGATGTAGGCATAATAATTCCATTTAACTAAGCATTGACTAAATACAAATAAATGTCAACAATAGCAGAGGAATTAAAAAAAACTATGCTATTGCATAGCTTTATTTCAAAGTTTGAAAGATAAATGGAAAATAAACTACATGATCTAGAAATAGTAACCTAGTCATCCTGGGTAGTCTCACACTTGATCAGCCTCACCACGATCTAGTCTTATCCCTATTCCTGGCACTGGGTGGTTGGGATCACCCAGTAAAAGGAGATAAAAATGTATGTGTCAATTAAGAATAAAGGACAATTTAACGGTTTAAAAAATAAAGGTGCACTAACTATGAGATTTCAAGAGTATGAGGCAAGTACAAAAAATAAGAATTTCTTCCAAGGTAAACAATAATAAGTTGCATGCATGATTTAATTTGACTACATTAAACTAATATAAGGCTAAGGCACCTACCAGACCTCAACCTCTGGGTGAGGGAGAGTAACACATTCCCAAACGTCGTAATATTTTTTATAATTGGGGAGAGTGGTCACATTCCCCTAGGATTATGCCCAAAAACTATGGGTGGTTTGTACTCATGTACACTACATTAGTTAATTATTCATTTTCACCATCATGCTAAAGTATTTCAATGACAGATATAAGAATTTTAACAACATTGCAAGTGGGGTCCAAGACCCTTGAACAATTATAGTGAAATAGAAAGAATAACAAAAAATAGGCTCATGCCTCATTGGGAAGATAGGTTTGGGTAAAAATGCCCAACTTAGGGTTAGAATGCACATAACTCACTTAAGTTATCCTAGAATTGACTTTTCCTCAATTATAGATGTCCAAGTCCCTTTTATCCTAAGTACAAGTGTTTAACACAAGAATTAGGTTTTGTAATGAATTAAGGGTGGAAACCCTAATTTTTAGACCTTCTACATAAAACTTCAATATTGCGTTTGAAAACTAGGTCAAACGATTGGGTATATTATTCTAACTACAAAAACAAATTCATTTATTCAATTTGAGGTTGAAATGAATTAATTATGCATTTTTGGGCTTTTAATTAGATATTTTGGTTTATTGAAAAACCTTCTTTAGAAACTTGGATACCAGGCTTGGGAAACATTTTTATTATATAGGATTTATTTTTCTAAATCCATGGCCTATTTATTTATATTTTTCTAATAAATAAGTAATTAGTTATGAGTTTTCCAAAATTGACAAATAGGAAAATGCCACATGGGCTCAAAGGTTTGCAAAAGAGCTGACCCAAAGGCCTGGCCCACACTGACCTGGGCCAATCACATGTGGCCAGGCCATGGGTCCACGTTCGTGGGTCTCGGTCAAATGTGAGGACTAAAAATAGGGGAAAATACCATTATGCCCCTTGGGCGAAAACAAAAGTAGCAGAGCAATCAGGGGACATTTGGGGAAAGCAACCAGGGGCTTCTCCCCCCTTGTGTATCGGCATGGCGTCGAGCTACTTCGAGTAGCATGCCTTGAGATTGGGTGTTTCCACGAATCAAAACCAAAAATCAAACTAAAAGAACGGAATTGAAGTCTAGAGGATGGTGAACTTACTTGAGCAATCTATTGCTCTGCTGGTTTTGCCTACAACCTAAGGAAGTCACCGCTAGGTTAGGGGAGAGCTCGAGTAGTTGGCGGATGTGGGGAGTGACTTTGGCAGAATTGAGGGTAGCTAGCTATTTTTGGTGCCTTGGCAGAGCTCTAGACATGGGTATTTATAGGTGGGGTGGTGTCGTATGGCCTCAACAAACTAGATTTGAGAGAACTTGAATGGATGATTTGGGAATTTTGTGTATGGTGTGAATAAATGTGCGAGTAAGGGATCACATGAAATGGTGTGGAATGGTGGATCTAATAACAAAGAAATCAAGAAAAATGATGGAGGATTGATCGAGAAACCGGTCGATGAAAATCTACTGTGCAACTTCCCTGGCTTGCGAAAGTGCGGAGGTTGAAGATGAGTTTTGGACCATTGGATCGTTCATCTAATGTATGGGAATCATGCACACATAGGAGTAATGTGTGATAGCATTTTAATGCATGAACTTTGGGTTAAATGAGCGATATGAATGTAATTGTATTAATATCTTAATCAAACCTTAATCAATTCTTTTAAAAATGATTTAGGGGGTCAAACAATGGTTAAATGATCCCAAATTTGAACCCCAAGACCACCATAAAGTCTAGAATATTCTTATACCTTAAATTCTCATTTTCATTCACCTTTCGACTATTAGCCACCATATTGGTTTTTAATGTGTTGATTAATGTATAAGAATATTGAGTTAATTTGAAATAGATTTCTATTTAACATTTTTGGACAAAATTGTGAGATTATACTCCCTTATTAATTCAAAGGCCATCAATGATGTTAATACTCTCATTTTCAAGCTTAATTTGCTTTTTATGAGAAGAGAGGTAAAGAGGGGTGATTATGATACTTATTTACTACTTGTATTTACATTAAGTTTTATTTCTAATTTTATTTTAACAACCATTTCATTTGTATGGACATTTTGCAAAATAACTTCTAAAAACCTATTAGTTGAGGTAATTGTGCACTAACCCTTATTTTTTAGGCATATTTACTCCAAGTCCCTCATTTTCCACAAAATTAACATTAAGGGCAAACAAATAAGAAAAGTAGGATATCATTATGAATGGGATGGAATTGCAAGTACATTTGAGATTCAGTTTGTTATAGTTTTGTTGCATAATTTTCATGCATTATATAGTCATTATTATATTTTAGTGGATATTGGTATTCATATGACATGTATTGAGGTGGGTTTTACGATCAAAATTGTTGCATCTGAGGCAGTTGTGGAGGTGATTGTGAAATGATGTTGAATTGAATTGATGACACCTAATATGTAGACCTCTTTGTATTATACGTGTATTTTATGTCATAATTCTCACTACAGAGGTAGGTTTTTGTCTTTATTGTATCATTGGTAGACTTGTTAGTGCATGCCTTAGTTGATCTCAGATTTGTGGTGGTTTTGTCTTGAAAGTTGACGAAAATGATATGATATATGGATTTTTAATGGAGCATTTATTGTGTGCCCCTTCTTGGATAAGCTTGGAGGGTGAATAGAATCAAAGTAAGAAGAATAGAGATAGAAGTGTCCAAGTAGATATCAGGACTACCATATCTAGAACCACATTATTCAACTGGTTTTGTTCTAAATAGGTGGCTTATTCTCTCTAGAAACCTACAAACTTGTTGAAGCATTCATTGTTGTTTTTTATAGAACCTCAAGATCATCCTTGGTTGGAACCCAGTCCATATATTAGGTGAACTAATCTATGAATCTCTCTAAAAATTGTGTTTGAGTCTTGTAGTATGTGAGATCCACCTTGTTGTATTAGGATAAAGTTTTTCAAGAGAGGGTTCTATCGAATGTTTTGATTTAAAATTTTCCATACTCCTAAAGCTTGAGCATATCATAATTGTATGAATTTACGTGCATAATTGGCTTTCCTTTGCCTTCATATTTGTTAAATAAGTGAAGCACAAATTTCTTTGGAATCTTCCCTTTTTCCTTCCAATACCAACAATATCTGCATGATTTCCATTGATGCAAGACCATTTGTCAAATCTTATTTGATAATAAATATTTCATCCATTGACAGTGATGGCACGACTTTTGATTTTTACTTTATTACGTGTCCATGTGTGTTTGGTGAGGATATCAATATGGTCCATCCATACATAAATTACTCCATGAAGATTGAGTAGAATGGAACATGTGACGTGTTGTCATTTCTTTGCTCCCACCTATATATTGTATGGGATCTCCTTTTCAACTTTGGTAATATTTCTAATATGTCTTTAATTAGTCACTATTTGGGATGGTTTGCTTGATTAGTCGATGGATTTATGTGTGATGGTCATAGGAATAGGCTTATGTTGTAATGGTTGTCCATATTATGTATATATGAAATGATGATATGAGTACCGATACACCCTAGTTAAAATTGCCTAGGTTGCTATTGTCATGCATTAAAAAGTTTGTATGGTGTTGACTATTGAGATTTTTCTTATATGAGAACATGTGTCGTAATGTATTGGGTCGATACATGTTGAAAGGGTAGTTGATCTTGGTAAATGCTTATTATTTTTGAATGAGGTTTGTTATGGATCTTGAATGGAGCTCCACCATGGAAACTTTGGGTACCTATGGACTCTCGTTCGGTAAATTATGAACATCATGCAAATATCAGTACTCCTTGGATATCTCATTTATAGTATGTTCTATATAGTCGATGGGGAGAGGATAAGAGAAGGAAGAACAGAAAGTGTTATTGAAGTGTGCCTTGAACTTGTCTAATGGTGGTAGTTGTCAAAGATTTGTGATACAACTTGTTGGAGGGCTTTCTACTATTTCCTCAATGTCATTTTTCTTCTTCTATCAAAACCTAATGTGGTACCGTGAACCTTATGAGAAACTAATCCTCTTTATGCCTAGGACCCAAGCTATCTTGTGTGATTTTATTACCTACAATTGTTGATCATTAATAATGCTTTCAATGCTCAATTCTCTAAATATTGGAAGTTATTATGTTGATTTTGCTTCATCACCATGATCAATATGTTAGGCAATTCCTGAGCTTAATAGAAGGTTTAATTGTTGAATGATTTTAATAAACATAGTCAACAAGAGATATGATAGTAGGCCCATATTATGATGATAATATTTAAAGAACATTCTTTAAAAATTCCATCTAGGATTAGATTCCCAAAAAGTAGGTTTAACTGAATTGAACATGACATTATGCTTCAAAAGTTGGTAGTGTTGTTTTATGAAATCTTATCCATGCAATGCTTATATTTTTTTTAATTTGAAAAGTCAAGCGATAATGAACATCATGCTGAATCATTAATTGTTGGGATATCTCTCATCTAGATTTGAAACATAATCCAATTCACTTTCTCAGTTTAATCATTAGTTTTTTAATTCAAACAAAATTAACCTTGTCTCGGGTCTAGATTATTAGAAGTAGTTTGTAGTAGTCTCTAGTGATCTAATTCAATGTGTTTGATAACTCAAAGCTTTACTAAGCACTCTATTAATTGATCATACAATTCTATTTTATATGCATTACTTTCATGTATTATATATTTATTGTAATAGTTCACAGATTTTTGTACGATGATGATATGTATTGAGGGTGCTTTTATGGTCGAGATTGTTGTATTTGAGGCAACTGTGAAAGTGATTGTGAAATGGTGTTGAATTATTTTGGTGACAGATGAAAATTATCCCCATTTTCCTTATATGTGTGAGTTATGTCATGCTTCTCACTAGCAAGGTAGGTTGTTGTCTCTATTGTCTCATTGGTAGACTTATTAGTGCATGCCTTAGTTTATCTCATATTTTTGGTGATTGTGTCTGGAAAGTTGAGGAAAATGTTATGATAGATTTTTAATGGAGCCTTTATTGAGTGCCCCCTTCCTAAATAAGCTTGGTGGGTGACTAGAATCACATAGGGAGAATAGAGATACAATTGTAAAAGTAGCATACAGGAACACCATGTGCAAAACCATCTTATCTATTGATATTAATCTAATTAGGTGGCTTATTCTCTCTAAAAACCTACAAGATTGGTGAATGATTCATTGTTATTTTTGTAGAACCTTGATATCTTCTTTAGTATGAACCTGGTCCATGTATTAGGTTAACTTATCTATGAACCCTCTGAAAATGTGCATGTGTCTTGTAGGATGTGAGATCCAACTTATTGTATTAGGAAAAAGTTTGTAAATATAGGGTTCTATAAAATATTGTAATTAACAAATTTCCATACTCCAAAAGCTCAAGCATATCATTATACACACTTTTTGAATATGTGAAGCATGAATTTCTTTGGAATATTTGCCTTAGGAAATGATAGAAACCCACAAATGATATGGTTTCATTCCTTTTTACCTTCCAGTACCTTCAATTTGTGTGTGATTTCCTTCGACACAAGATCATTTGTAGTGATGGTACGAACGTAGAATTGTACTTAATTGCATGACCATGTGTTCTTGGTGAGGATATCAATAGTAATGGTATGATTGTAGATTTGTACTTAATTACATGACCATGTGTTCTTGGAGAGATACCAATATGGTCTATCCATACATAGATAATCACATGAAGATTGAGGACAATGGAACATGTGAGTTATTGTCATTTCTTTGCTCCCACCAATATATTGAGTGGGATGAACTTTTCAACTTTGGTACTATAAGTATTATGTCTTGAAACAATCACTATGAGGGATTGTTTGCTTGATTTATCGATGGATCTATGAACACTCTAACCCATGGATATGGTCATAGGAATAGGGATTTTAATGTGATGGTAGTCTAGATGATGTGTTCATGAAATGTTGTGTACTGGTACACCCTGGTTGAAATGGCCTAGGTTGTTTTAGTCATGCACTACAGAGTATGTATGGTATTGAAAATTAAGATTTGTGTTTATGTGAGCATGTGTGTTTGATTTCTTTTGATTGATACATGTTGATAGATAGTTGAGCTTGGTAAAAGCATATTGTTGTTTAATGAAAGTTCATCAGGGATCTTAAATGGAGCTCCACCATTGGCCAATTTGGTGACCAATGGAGTATTTTTGTTCCAACAGCTATGCTGAGAAAGTTCACCATGATCAGAGTAGGTGAGGGATTTTGGAGAACTTTTTTTTCCTTTTAGAGTGGATGCCTCATTCAAAAAATAAGATATGTTTCATACATAAAAAAATCCAAGTTCTAGCCTATATTGTGAAAATCAATTGACATGATCTCGTTACTTTTGTAGAAAGGGAGGTTGAAATAGGGGAGACCTTATACAATGTCACATGATGATTAGGTTTTACGATGGACATCAACGAATTATACCCTTTATTATCATGGGAATCACTAATCATGACCGTGAAATTTTATCACTTATGTAGAAAGGGAATATCATTGGAGAGATAAAAAGATCTACTTGATTGGGGTCTCCTGACAAAATTTGTCATTTCATGTCATTGGCATTTGTTAGTTAGGTGGTTTACATGAATGGAATGGGTGTACCACTCTCTCATGTGTAGTTACTTTTGATATTACTTTCTCTATGGAGGATTAGTTGGACATCAGTGTTTGCGAATGTGAGGAAGATCCTGGTGATTGTTGCTCCTGTCTTTCCCATGTTGTCTTTCCTATGCATGTATGTAGGGCATAGTTTGGTTACTAGCAAGAGTATCACCCTTTTGACACTCACCCGCTATGACATTGTATGATCAAGTTGCACTACAATCACTCCTTTACAAAGAGATGGGAGGAGGTGGCAAGAGTAGTATTGTTATAGTTTGAGGTTCACAATCCATGACCAAAATGATCTAATTTAAGGTTACACACTAAGACTCAGATAGTCTAGTTTCAAAAGTTCATATGTTAGGACCCAACTGGATGCAGGCATGGCATGAAATGGATCCTAGAAAGCAATAAATATCAATTTAATATAAAAGATATGTGTTTGTAAAATAGAATGGAGGGGAAGAAAAATTCTCAGTGAGGCCACCATCCATCTGCACAGTCCTAAAAACTCAAAAAAGGTCCAACTAAATCGAATCTTGTCAATGATTGGGACGTTGAACAGCAATGCACCATGGTGCACCCAATGATTGGGTGGTCGTTCCAACTCAAGGATGATTTTGGATGCTTGAACTAAAAATGTTTTTCTCCCTACAGTCCATCTAGTAAGATCTGCAAGGACTCCTTTGTCAGTAGAGGAAGTGATGTACAAAGGGAAAATGAACTAGAGGAGAGCTCCTAGAATATGTCACATAATGATTAGGTTTTTATGATAGATAAGAACAAAATATACCCTTTCTTGGTAAGGGAACCACTAATCATGATCAACTTTGAAATTATATCCCTTACATAGAAAGGGGATTGGTCATAAGAGAGATTAAAAGATTTTCTCAATTTGGTTACCCTAACCAAATTTGTCATTTGATGTTGTAGTTATTTGAAAATGTTGTGGTTGATATGAATGAAATGGATGTATCCCTCTCTTATGGGGAGATACTTTTCATATTGTTGACTCTATGTAGCATTGATTGGGCATAGGTGTTCACACAAGTGAGGACAATCACACTAATTGTTGCTCCTTTTTTCCCATGTCCGTCCCTAGCACATAGTTTGTTTATTTGCAGGAATAGTGCCCAATTGACATTCATCTCCTATGACCATGTACAATCAACTTGTGCTACAATCACTCTAGTATAATTTATATAGTTTAAGTTCATAGGTGAGGATTTAAATGACTTATTTTAAGGTTATATGCCAAGATGCATATAGTCTACTTTTGAAAATTCATAGGTATGGACCCAAATGAAAGGTGTAATGTGTAATGGGTGGACTATTTAAGGTCATGGTCCAAGACCCAAATGGTCCAGTATAAGGTCATAGGCCACGAACATGACATTTTTATAGATAGTAATCGAAAGTCCATACCACTAAGAGCTCCTCTATATAGGATTACGAGTGATATGATGAAACATAAGTCAAGGTTTAACTGATTGGATGTTTCATCCAAATTTAAAAGGTCAAAAGTCTTATGAAATGGGTTGAAATGGAAGGGTTGAGATAATATAATTACTAATTTGATCACGAAATTTAAAATGAGTTTGTATTCTTCATGGCATAGACTATGTCACAAAGACAAGTAGTCTAGAAGCAATATACATTATGAATACATGGGTGTGTATCATGGATATATGAGAACTTGGCATTAATGCATAGGCACATAGGTTGAAGTAAACATGTAGGTGTATGTAACTTTTACATGTATGTGTGTAATTTGAAATGTTAGTGGATGTTTGTGGGTTGGTAGCATGAAGTAAATAGTTTGTATATGCATATGGTTAGAATCGTATATGTAACGACCCCGCCTCCCGGTAACCCCCAATTAAGGGAGACCTGAAGGTCAGAGCCGTAATTCAATCAATAGGATCAAAGGTTCGACAAATAATAAGTAATAATTATGAAATTTTACTAACTAAACTGTAATTTGGTAGAAAATTAAAACTTTACTTACCTTTGAAAACTTTGGAAATCTATCTGTCTAGAGCTTGAATTATTCTATCTAAATCCTCCTTGAACTTTACTTCTTATTTTCACAATGTGTCACTTTACTATTTGTTCATTTCAGGGTTGTACCTATAACGCCGACAAACAAACCGTCGATCAAAATATCGAAATATGCCGGTATGTGGGGGAAACAATAATTGTGCAACTATGTTAACAATGTAGTCATCCAAATATCATTTAACATCCAAGATTATGTTTTAAGCAATACTACTAAATCCTTACCTATCCCCTATCTCTGTGATGTCCCTGCAGTGGACATGGATACTACCTCTCTCATATGGTAGATCCTTACCCCCATGGCCCTACCACATAGGTAGCCAATACCTAGGGTTATGGAGTCGCATGACCCTACCCAAAGGTAGCCCAATCTCTAACTCATGATGACTTGATGGTCCTACCCCATTGGTAGCCATGTTCTAAGTCGCTCAATGACCTGATGGGCCTACCCCATTGGTAGCCATGTACTAGGTCAGCCCATTAAGCTACAGAGGGGATTAGGATCTGAGCTAGTAGGCACATCTCTTATGTGATAGTCATATTCACATTATAATTTGCATGAATTAAATTCATCCAACAATTAATTCAAGCCACGATGTAAACATCGATAAAATCCTCGGAAAACTAATCGGGATAATCATAAGCGTAACCACATACCTGATCCAGAGCAACTTGATTGTCCAAGCAATAAGGATAAAGAACAAGCAACATGAAATCAACAATATCCTGAAATTAAAGCATGGGATCCAAGTGTTATAGTTTATCCAGAACATTCTAAAGCTAGACTTGGATTCCACCTTAGGCTTTCTAGACCACTTTAGGATTTTATTAGGGTTTTTAGCCTCCATAATGTTTATTAATTGTAACATCCCAGGATTTGAGGCCTCGGATAAAACAATCTTAAAAGGAATGATTGGACTACCCATATCACCAAGGTGCACCTCCTTTTCCGGGAGCCCATCACTAAAAAAATCCATAGTTAAGCGTGCTCGGCTTGGAGTAGTACTAGGATGGGTGACCAGTCAGGAAGTTGACCCCAGCTTGCACGTGAGTGAGGAAAAAGCGCGCAATTAAGGCTAGTGGTGGTCTATGGGGCCAGTCGTCATTCCTAAAACCCTACTACAACCTTAGGCAGTGGGCCCGATCATTACAAATGGTATCAGAGCCAATTCCCCTCTAGTAGGTGGGGCCCACATGGGCATGTGGCATGCCAGTCTTGAGCCGTACGGTCCAGGCAAGTTGGAAAGGGTTTTCCATGGTTAGCGTAGCCACCCTTGCGTTGGTATTCCGTGATCAGGAGCTGGGTGTCCATGGGCCATTCTGGGTTTGCACCGAAATGGGGAAATATTATGAGGCCATATAGTTGAGCCTTGACGAGGACGTCAAGAGCCTAAGTGGGGGACATTGTAACATCCCAGGATTTGAGGCCTCTGATAAAACACTCTTAAAAGGAATAATTGGACTACCCATATCACCAAGGTGCACCTCCTTTTTTGGGAGCCCATCACTAAAAAACTCCATAGTTAAGCGTGCTCAGGTTGGAGTAGTACTAGGATGGGTGACCAGTCAGGAAGTTGACCCCAGCTTGCACGTGAGTGAGGCAAAAGTGCGCAGTTAAGGCTAGTGGTGGTCTATGGGACCAGTCATCATTCCTAAAACCCTACTACAACCTTAGGCAGTGGGCACGGGTGTTAAGTATAAGCATGGAGCTTGAAAGGAGCATTACAATCAAAGTATTTGCAACCTTCTTAGTCAGATCTTTCTAAAAAATTGGTTCTAGATACATGGAAGTATAGATCAAGAATCTAGAAGCCTTTTGATGCGCTCCTAGAGAGTTTGCAAGTGCACAACATTATGTATGTAAGAATTAATGTTTAAGTTAGGTAGACATTTGGTGTGGTTTGGATTACATTTCTTGTGAGACCCAAGGAATCTAGTTTTACAAAGGTTTTGAATGTATTTTGGCAACCTTTCCTTAGGATTTAGGAGATGTTAAATTTGAGGGCTAATATCTCATGTTTAGTTGAATTTTATTATCCTCCCAAGATTGTGTTTGGCAAAGATTCTCCTTAGAGATCATTGACAAGGATTATATTCATTTTGGTAGCATTCCAATGTGTCTCTAGCTTCAATAATTAGCATTGATTGTGTCCTTGAAAGGATTGGAAGATGAGTGAGTTTTGGTAGCATTCTAGCATGATTACAGAGATCTTTGGGAATATGGGTGACAATTTGTCTCATCTTAGGTTAATGCTCTAGGTAATCTTTGAATGGTGATACTAAATCATGGATTTCTTTTTGGCATGAGCCAAGATGGAAGAGAGTTGGATGCTTATATCACTAGAGTATTTGTGACGAGCTCAAACTACAACAACCTTTTGGTGTGGGAAGGTTGTTAGCAAAATGAGAAAGTTGAAAGCATTTGAGTGGAATGTCCAAAATGAAGCTTGGCATCTTATTGGCATGGAAAGGGTAGTGAAACAAAATTAATATGGTTTGAAAACGTATAAACTTGATTTCTATAACCTATTGGCATGAGTCAGGCTATATGATGATTTTTTTATTATTTGGAGACTTTGATGGCTTATCAGTTTGAATGTGGGATAGATTAGTGTTACCCTAAGGATATCCATATACACATATTCTCATTAGTACAAGATTTCAAATTTTGTTTTCCTAGCTAAGGTATTGATTATTTTAATTTTATATGAGTTAGAAGAACAATTAACAAACAAGAGTTGCAAAATTCATATATTTTATTTGTAAATCAATGTAAAAAGTTAATATGGTTTGTTCTATCTTGCAACATGACTTGATATCATTAATCAGATGATCTTTTGAGTGGGATGTCCATAATCAAGTTTTCTAGCCTACCATTTGTCAAGTAAAAGGAAGATAACGAAAACCGATTCAAATTGTGGTAGAGACTAAATTATGAAGTAACAACATTATGGCAACAAGAGGGGGAAGAGGGGGTCGAGGGGGTGGCGGTAGCATAAGTAACCACGGCCGAAAGGAGAACGATGGGATTCAGGGTGGAGAAGGCACGCAAGAGGAGGCACCTTCTGGCATAAGTTCAAGGAAAGGCTCGGACAGGGGCTATGGGATGCTGGTAACCCCCCGAGCGACAGGGTTAGGGTTTTGATTCCTTTAGTCGGGTTTGAATTTTAGTAATGCCAGAACGAAAGGAATTCATAACACTATCGGAGATAGAGGGGACGAAAAACAAACCGAAACATAGGCCGCCGACAGCGTGGCGGTTGGAGCATCAATCATCGTGATGCATAACTGCACGGCAACTACACAACCGGTAGGCCAAAAAAGAACATATAGTGCCGCCACGGGCGGCTCCTACCCCTTTGGAATCAAAAGAGTGGGCATGAGACCTTATTTCTTAAGAAATTGTCCGAGAGTCACTTGGATGATGGAGTGGTACAACTAAGGGAGATGGACGTACGTCATCTTCATCGAACCAGTTGTCGAGGAAAGATTAACAAAGACATGGACGTATGTCATGGTCACCCGATTGCTGGGGGCGGACATGGGGTTCATGACCATGAGGGACAAAATCAAGCTTCTGTGGAACCCAAAGGGTCACTTTAACATGTATGAGTTAGAGTTGGGACACTATGTGATCCAACTGTCGTGCAAAGAGGACTATGATTTAGCGATGGCAGGCAGCCCATGGAGGATGTTCGGATGTTGCTTAGCAGTTTGGTATTGGCATCCAACATTCAAACCGTCCGAGGAAATGCCTAGGCAACTAGTGACATGGGTCCGCATTCAAAACGTACCCCTACACCTCTATGTTTACACCTTATTTGAATTCATCGAGAAGGCATTGGGGAGACTGATCAAAGTGGATGGCCACACATCATTCAGAATGAGCAGCAAATTCGCTCATCTGGCGATCAAAGTAGACACAACCAAGGAGATATATTCTACTGTCCTCATCAATGAGGTTGAGTACTCCATGGAATATGAGGTGCAACCTGATAAATGTGAAGCATGTGGAAGCGTGGGCTACAGGGAGCAGTTCTGCAGATCAAAGAAGACAGATACCCGGGCTCCGGACAATGCAGACAATGGACAATCGGCATCAGGCGGGACATGCAACAACAATGAAAGCTGGCAGACCCAAAGGGGTAGAGGAAGGAGGAAGAGAAGACAAGGGCAAGGGAGGCAGGAAGAGATCAACCAAAACAACACATTCACAGCTAATAGATTTACAAACCTAGAAGAAATAGAAAACTGAGACGACGACATGACACCCAGGACCACTGTTGCAAGTGACTGTAACGTCCAGGCAGAGAATGACAAGGCCAACGACAGAACAACCAAGGTCTGGTACCCAAAGGACACCAATTTTTCAACAGATAAAGGAACCAGCGAGAGGACTAGCGGCAAGGAAAACATTGTGCAGCCATGTAATAACAAAGGCAAAGCCAGGTTAGGTACCGACAATAATCATAGGGTGGTCAATCCTAGTATTGATGAGGTTATTATGGTTATGGAGGAAGATAACGAGACTAATGATACTGAGGAAAAGGGTGAAGGGGGAGTCAAGATGTCACAGCAGGAACAACTGACGGAGAAGGGCGCTCAAATAACTAACAATATAACTAGTGAAGAAGCTATTGCAGCTTCAATGACAACGGAGAACCCAGATCTGAACCAACACCCAGTTGAAGAAGGACCCATGGCACCAGCAACAGAGGCGATAAGTCTGGGCCCTTTACCACCTGGGAGAAAATTGAGAGGCAGTACACCTAGAATAGAAAGCCACAGACAACCTCCCCCATACCAGCAGAAAAGGAGGATATCACGTCGGGGGCCTCAGAAGACTGTGGGGGAAGAAACCAGTAGTGAGGATACCAGGGCCGGGGAGGTGCAAGTATCCTTGGGGGAGCAACATGTGTAGCGTAAAACCTTTAAAGATGATTGACATCCTCTGTTGGAACTTGAGAGGCATAGGCAGTGAATCTAGAAGGCGTGCGTTGAAAGAACTGATGTTCATCCATAGACCCGAGCTTGTAGCCATTCTTGAACCAAGAATCAACATAGAAAGAGCCAGGAACACTATAACCCGACTAGGCTTCTCTAACTCTTATCGGGTGGAGGTGAGAGGTTATTCGGGAGGCATATGGCTGTGTTGGAATGTGGACAAGTGCTCAGTCAATATCGTATGGTGCCATAGGCAGTTCATCACCTACAAACTAAACGAGAACTACTATGTCACGGTGGTATATGCGAGCCCTCAAATAAATACTAGGCGACTCATTTGGAAGCACATAGTGGCCTTGGGGCAGTGGTTTAGAGAATCATAGCTATGTCTTGGCGATTTTAATGCTATTTTGAGTCTGAGTGAAAGAAGTGGCTCTAACTGCTTCAACAACCAAGAGGCAATTACTTTCCAATAAATGCTAATGGAGGCAGACCTAACAGACCTCCGTTTCTCCGGTATGAGGTACACATACATGCATGGTTTCCTCTAGAAGAGGTTAGATAGAGCTATGGGCAATAGTGAGTTTATCTCTAATTACCCTAATGTCATCATTGAACACCTCCCCAAAATGGGTTCTGATCATTGCCCACTTCTAGTTCGACACAATGCCAGGAAGAAAGGGCAGTACAGATTCTGCACACGCCCCTTGTTATAACCTCAAATTTCCTAAGTATGTAATGAAAGGTGTAATTCTCTTTTAAAGAATAAATGAAATCTATTTTTGATTTGTGATGGTTTTCGTGTGAAATGGCCTTGATTGATTGATAATGGGATTTGTTGGCCATTGAGCCCAATTGTAAAGAAAGGAGAAATAAAAAGGAAAGGATTTAATTAATAAAAGGAGAATATGTGAAATAGAATTTTATAAGAGGATAAAGGAAAATAGATATTTCCCAAGGTGGTAATTCATGCCTTTAGGTTTTCTTGAGGTCCAAGGGACCCAAAATAACAAGATAATGGCAAAGAGAAAAGAAATACTAATTAAATTTGGATTAAATGATGGATAACTTGGGAGGGAAGGAAACCTTCCCATCTATTGGAATTTGTTTCCCACATTTGATAAATAGTTAGATAATTCCAAGACAAAATTTCCCTTAAAATTTGATATAAAAAGGAGCTATGGTTTAGGAGATATGAATTTCTCAAGTTATCTCCAAAATATGGAATTATTTTGATAATAGGAAAATGATTTTCCTTTTGGATGAACGCATGCAATGAGAACCGTTGGATCTCAATCCACTATTGTACGCTCATCGTCTAAGTTCCACACGGACTGGGACTCTACTGAGTTGTAGAGGGATTTTCCCTCTCAAATTCCTCGTGATCCAGAACGTTTACAAGCCAACTGTTGTTTCCTTCAAGTTTAGGAGAGTAAACCGAAGAGAACCATCCCTACTTGGTAGGGGTTTGGTCGTCGTTTTGAGAAATACCCAAATCTCATGAGCCTGCCTTCAACCCTATATATAGGGGATGGTGATGGAGGGTATCAACACGCCTAATTGCTACCCTAAAAGCTGCGGCTGATTGCAAGGAGTGCTCTCGTGCCTCCAATTGCTCCTTTCACCTTGACCTTCCCCCTCGACCACCCAGGTTGCCTCGTCGGAGTCTGGTAGGTTGGCGGTGGTGCTAGCGTGGCTAGGATGAGAAATTAAAGGTCTCGTTAGGTTTGGTGAGGGACGACGGAGCCTTCTGGATCCTCGCCTTGCTCGCAGGTGGCCAACATCCCAGAGTCAACCACAAGGTTGACCAACGCAGCAGCAAGCAGCGTCGTGAGGAAGAAGAAGAAGACCCTGTGGTCTTTTACCAAACTACCCCTCTACGTTTTCTATCCAGGTAAGGATAATCTGGTCCATTCGCGTACTTCAGATCATAAAATAGGCACGTGAATCTTGAGCCGTTGTTTCCTCAGTGGACCTGCGGACCATGGATCAAGCGATCCTCCTTTTTCTAAAGATTAACAAATAAATCAGAAAAAGGATTTTGTTTATAAAAATCATATCTTTTACTAGAAAACTCAGACGAGAAAAGTTTATACATGAAAATTGATCAAAACAATACGAGGGATAAGTTAAAAATGTTTGGAAGCCTAAATCAATATCTTTTTGCAAAAGTGTATAATTTTGATGGAAAACGTATTAATTTGTTGATAGAAACCCTAATTGATGATAAAGAATAGATTTAATTTTACAAATGAGTTAATTCGGGCATGGTTAACTTGTTTAATGATAAAGATGAATATTAACCTATTTTGAAGATGAAATTGCAATATTTAGGGTTTTTAACCTAATATGATGGTTAATATACTTAGAAACCCTAAATAGGAGAAAAAGGAAAGAAAAGTGCTTGTAATATGAAATTAGGGTTTCATGTTGCTAAAAGATGATCTTAGGATCTTTTGTGAAAGAAAGATGAGATAATTAGGGTTGGTGAGTAATTTTATAAAATTAGGGATTAAAATAATAAAAATCAAGTGAAACCATCATTGTAATCAAAACCCTAAAAAGGGCTAGTAACCCTAGGAAACAACTAGACCATGATGGCATGATTAATGATAGGAAAATTGGATGCCTATTTCAGGATCAACTTGGGTGTGCTTGCTTGGTTTCTTGATTGGTTGAATTATTTCTGCATTCAAGTCATCTCGACAGGTATGTGGTTAATTATGGTTAATCGCATTAGTTTTCCCGAAGATTTTCCATATGGTTAATCACATTGAATGCAACCTATCAGTTTGGATGTTCATACTTGCAAATTATAAAGTCATTATGATTATCACAATTGTAATATAAATTTGTATTCTCGCACCTACATGCCACCCTAATGGATGATGCAAAAAGGTCAAGCCCAGGAGGGAAGACCAATGGGCACCATGAGAGGTGACCCCAGACACCAAGCTCGGGAATGAGAAGGTGGTCTATGTTGCATGACTAATGGGCACCATGAGAGGTGACCCCAGGCACCAAGCTCGGGATTGAGAAGGTGGCCTTAAGTCAAACCCTATAGAGGGTATTCCATGGTTAGGGCAAAAGCGGTGGAGATCGACACATTGAAAACATAAATTGACTTGTTAATTACCTTGGTTGTGATAATTAGTTTGTTAGCCATATTTGTGAACTTTTGATTGTCCCCACATACCGGCATATTTTGATATGTTGACTGACGTTTTATTTGTCAGAGTTTTAGGTGCAACCTTGAAATGAACAAATAGTAAAGTGACACATTGCAAAAATAAGAAATAAAGTGCAAGGAGGATTAGATAGAATAGATCCAAGCTGTAGATAGAAGTAGATTTCCAAAGTTTTTAAAAGGTATGCAAAATTTTATTTTATACCAGATTTCAGTTTAGTTGGTAGAATTCATAATTTTTATTGATTAATTATCAAACGTTTGATCTGGTTTATTGGGATAACGACTCTGACATCTAAGTCTCCCTAATTAGGGGTTACCGGGAGGTGAGGTTGTTACATTTGGTATCAGAGCATAGGTTCCTCATTTAATCTTTAATAATTATTAAATTTTACAAATTCTATAGAACTGAGGGAGTTATTAGAGGATTTTCCGAAAGACAGAGGTGTCTAGAAAAGGATCACGTCCGGGGGCTGGAAATATTTTCCTCCGCACTGCTAGTCGGAATACGAGGACTCCTATATTGTGTGACTGCCTGGCCGGTGTCTTAGGATTTGACTCGAAATAAGATACATTTAGGACTCTCTCATCTTGTTCATCTCTTCTCAACTCAAATGCTATTAAGTATTTTGAGGATTAGGACTTTCTCTCTCTTCCTCACCCTCTTGAAGTATGGGTAAAGTTAATCAAGTTTAAGGAATCCTCCACCAAATTAATAAAAGATACGAAATTAAGATGTCATCGACATAAGTATAATTAGTTAAGTATAGAATAAAGGTCTATTTGTGTGCTTATGTAGATGGCTCGTACAAAGATTGTGGCTATCCCGGTTGCCACCAAAGGTGGTGGGCCTCCCCACAAAGAGAATGGGTCTTCTGAGAAGAGGAAGTGGAACCATGGTGGTGAAACCTCAAAGAAGAGAAAGAGACCTGAAGAAACTGCACATGAGGCCCCCAACCCTGAACCAATACCCTTCGGCAACCTTCAACAAGAGAAGGGACCGAGATACGAGGAATAACATGTGTATGAGGAGGTAGCCCAGATGGAGGAGGACCAGGATGGTGGTTCGAAACCGGCTATGGTAGTCCACACTACGGATGCGGTGTGGATGGAGCAACAGAAATGGTTGACTGAGGCTATCCATGCCTTAGCCCTCAGGGACATAGCTAGAGATGAGAATGGCGAGCCACTACCTGTTCGTCCTTGAATGGGAGCCACCATCTTGGACTTTGTCAAGCTAAACATCGAGAAGTTCTGGGGAGAAGATAAGTCTGAAGTGATCGACAAGGCAGAGGCTTGGCTGCTTGCAGTCAAGAATGGATTTTATATGCTTGAGGTGCAGCCCAATAAGAAGGTTCTCTTTGTTGCTCACCTATTGGAAGGTGCATCCAAGATATGGTGGGAGAACCATATCACACGAAGAGACTTGACCAAAGAACCTATGGCATGGACCAATTTCAAGACCATATTCACTGCCAGATTCATCCCCGTTTCAGCCAAGAAGGAGAAGGAAAGAGAGTTCACTAACATGACTCAGGGAAGCTTGTCAGTTGCAGACTTTGGTCGCAAGTTCCGCATCCTAGAATGTTTTGGTCACATGTTGGATGAAGAAAGGAGGGTGAACCACTTCATAGAGCATTTGCACCCTGCCATCAAGCCTCATGTGATGGCTAGTAAGCCAAAGACCTTCTCTGAAACCTACAACACCGCCTTGGACATGGAAAGAATGGTGATGCCTACACAAAATCCCTCCAAGGGATACCTGGGTTTCACTAAAGGAGCTCAAGGGTAGAGGAATGAATACAAGAAGGGGCAAGGGTGCAACCACAACAAAAGCAAGCATGGACACAAGGGCAAGCCTCGTGGTCGCCTCCAACAGTGTTGTACCTGTGGACGAACACATCTTGGGAAGTATCGTTTTGAGAAGATGGTGTGTTTCAGATGTCAGTAAGAGGGACACTTCATCGCCAACTGCCCTCAGCTTGACCCAAGGGGACCTTTGGGGTCACAACCTGTGGCAGCACAACCAGTGGCTACCATTGTTCTGAAAAGCGGTAATTGGTGTACGGGCGGAGAGGGTACCGAATAGAGTATATACGATATGCGGGAGTATAAGCGGGAGAATATTCGGTTTTAATCAGTTTTGATTTTTTTTAAATATTAATCATAAATATATGTAAATTATACATTGACCATATAATAATGACAATGATAAGTAATTAGAAACATTTATAAGTAATAGACTAATATTGAATTCATAAGTAGTTAGAAACATTGATGAAATTAGAGAAGAAAACATTGACAAGTAATTACAAACATTGATAAGTCATAGACCAATATCACATTAATAAGTAATTATAAAAATTGATTAGTAATAGACTAATATTGCATTAATAAGTAATTAGAAACATTGATAAGTCATAGACTAATACTGTATTAATAAGTAATTAGAAACATTGATAAGTAATAGACTAATATTGTATTAATAAGTAATAGACTAATATTGCATCAATAAGTAATTAGAAACATTAATAAGTAATAGACTAATATTAGAAAAATTAATGTAAAAAAATTATTAATAGCATTTGATTTTGAAAATCGGCTATTAATCGGCCGATTATTCCCCCGAACGGCCGATTAATCGGTCCTGGACCGATTATTCCCCCGAACGACCGATTAATCGGTCCTGGACCGATTATTGGCCGATTATTCATATTCGGAGCGGCAGACCCCCAAAACCGAATATTCGGCCGATTAGGCCGATTTTCTGAACACTGGTGGCTACAACACCTCCAGCAGGAGCACCAGCTAGAGCACCCCTAGCTGGAGAGAGGAGGAAAGCTAGAGTGTTTGCCATCGACAATGAAGAAGCTCAGGTGAATGCTAATAGGCTGATCGAGGGTAATAACCTCTAGAGTTTTCCTTTTAGTTTAGTAGATCATGTAGTAGTTTTTTGATATGACATAAACTATGTAGGCCTGTTGGAAGTCTTGGGACAAAATGTAAAAGCACTCTTTGATTCTGGTTTTACTAATACTTTTATTTCGAGAAATCTGGCAACTACGCTTTGTTTGGATATCAAGGATTTGGGTTATGTTTTGGATGTCACAACCCCGAGTGGTCGTATTTATACATCTCTTTTTAAAAGCTCCGTCTTTCCAATGAAGTATCTGAACCATGAGCTTCCCACTGACTTCATCCTTCTCGATATGAATGATTTTGATGTCATCATTGGTATGGATTGTCTTTCCACCTACAGAGCCCAGATTGACTATAGAGAGAAGAAGATTCTTATTAGGAAAACCGACCATCCACACTTCACCATTCGAGGAAGGAAGGATGTGATAACCAGCCTTTATATGTCTGCCTTGAAAGCTGAATGGATGCTATCCAAAGGTTGTCGAACCTACCTAGCCATAGTTACCGTACCTGAGGTTAAGGGGAGATCCTTAGAGGAAATAGAGGTAGTTCATGAGTATGTGTATGTGTTTCCGGATGATCTACGAGGGATTCCCCCTGATAGGGAGGTAGATTTCTCCATCGAGTTAGCTCCTGGGACTAACCATATATCTAAGGCACCCTATAGAATGGCCCCTGCATAGTTTCTTGAGTTAAAAACCCAGTTGCAGGAGTTGTTGGATAAAGGCTTTATCTAGCCCAGTACATCACCTTGGGGAGTACTAGTCCTCTTTGTGAAGAAGAAGGATGGGTCGCTTTAGATGTGTATTGACTATCAGATGATCAACCAGGCAACCATTAAGAACAAGTATCCTTTGGCTAGAATAGATGACCTGTTTGACCAACTCAAATCAGCTCGAATCTTCTCCAAGATCAATTTGAGGTCAGGATACCACCAGGTGAGAGTAAGGAGTGAGGATATACCCAAAACGGCTTTTCAAACCTGATATGGTCACTATGCCTGCGTTTGGCACAGGACTGGGATTCTGGAATCTAGACTAGATTAGTCGGGGTTAGTCTGGATTCCGAAGTTGGGGTAGTCAGGATGCAGTCTGATTTTGTTTGGCAACCCAGTCTGATTATGGTCAGCTAGTCTGATTTGAGTTTGGTTTCAGTCTGATTCTGTTTGGCTGCCATTTAGGATTCAGTCTAATTCTGTTTGGCAAATAGGTCAGGATTTGAACTGTTTGTTTTTTGTGAACTGATTTCAACACAAATATGTTTGGATTATAAAAATTTATTATATTATATTAGTTACACAACATAAATCAACTTTAATATTATAAAATTTAGGTTTACTTAAGATTAGTTTGTTTTCGTAATACAAGTGCAAAATATTGTAACCACAAATTCAGTTTACATTATACAATTTTCAACCGCTTGTAAATAAAATTGAGTTTAATTTGACAATCCATGCTCCCCAAAGTTGTCAACCTAATGTGGTATAAGGTAAAACATTTTTTATCTTGGATCTAAATATGAATAACTTTGATGGTTTGAGACAATCAAGATAACAACGTTAATAGGTTTGTTACATAGCGATAAAATGTTTTCTGGATATGTAGGATAAATTCGAGGAATATGTTGCAATGTATGGATGTAAATACTAATTTATGTGATACTCTATAGATTCCTGAGAAACAAGATAGCAGTATCACTTTGAAATTGCACTCAGTATTCCATTTAAAGGTATGGGCACATAAATTGAAAATCTACAAATAGTATCGACATCTGAATCAAGTCAGATTTCTTTATGGTTAAACTGTTATCAGCAGGTCATGCAAAGCAGAATAAAAGAGATTGAAGCAAAATAAGTGTCATCTTAACAACAGAATGAGTGTATAAAAAAGCGACTTGACTTGAGCCAAATTATGAGACGAGGCAAAAGCAGGCATTTTTAAATAAATTAACTTCCCAGTATAGCATTCATGATCAGAATGTTTATATATGACCACTTCATTAAAATCCAAGCGGTAGACTTTAGATTTACGCTTTTGAGTGTTATACCAGTACATTGGACCAAAAATTTATCAGATCCAGAAGAAGACCTTCTGCTACCTCTTGAAGGATCCACACAAAGATTTAAGAAATACACAGACAAACATTTGAGAACCAGCAAATTGATTAACCTTACCTGAAACGTAATGAAGGCGAGTCCCCTGAAGTTACCAGAATCAGGGAACCGCGAGAGCTGCATCTGCACGATGGCTCCAACATATTTGAACAGGTCCCGAATCTCATCTTCCGTGGTAGTATAAGGCATTCCGTTGATAACAACCTTCTTGGGCTCGTACTGGTGGGTCTTTGTAGCTTGCCATTCGGTCCTATGGTTGAGCTTGCTCGGCGAGCGGATGATTTTTGCGGGGACACCGCCATCATGCTCCTCGGTGACACTTGCTATAGGTTGGCCCCACTTATCCTTCCTCATCTTTTTTTTTCACCTTTAGATCATCCCCCAGGTCACGCCCACTGTCAACGGAACCACTGACCTTGCTCTCCTCTGAGGCAGAAATAGGGATGGACTGACCCGAGTTGGCCCGCTTCTCCTTCTTCCTTTTTTTTGACTTTTGTTCCTTTTTTGGCTCACCTCGAGCTCTGGCATCGCCTTCGTGGTCCCCAGCAGCGTCAGCGATGGGTTGGCCATGTGGACCATCGTCGTTGCGTTAGTGGGGCTCGAGCTTTGCCTCGAAGTTTCCCGTCGGCGTCTATCTAGAACAACTTCACGGCTTTGGAGAGGAGGGTAATGCGGAGGCCTTTTTCCCTGCCTCCTCTACTTGTTGTGCTTCTCCTTTATGGCGGCTAGGTTTAGAAGGAGAGGGATAGGGGAGTCCAGGAGGAGAGGGGAAGAGGGGAGCATGAAGGAGAGATACGAAGAGGAGAGTTGGTTTGAGAAAGCGACTCGGGGTCACGGGAGGGGTCACG
The DNA here is from genome assembly GCA_963693085.1 of Alisma plantago-aquatica. NCBI lineage: Eukaryota > Viridiplantae > Streptophyta > Magnoliopsida > Alismatales > Alismataceae > Alisma > Alisma plantago-aquatica. The sequence goes on along the minus strand of OY856411.1, from coordinate 726,073,208 downwards.
ACAGGAAAGATCGTAAATCCGGATCGAAAAATGAAATCCCGCCTCTGGCGTGACTGACTTAGTCTGGATTAAGGGGTTCCGTTATCCCAAAATGGGACAAGATTGGGATTTGTAACCAAACACAAATCAGTCCTGGTCTGTTGTTTGTTTGGCGGGGTTAGCACTAAAAGACAAGCTAAAATCTGGATCCGGTCACGTACCAAACAGGGGCTATGAGTTTGTGGTCATGCCGTTTGGATTATCCGATGCACCTAGGGTCTTTATGAACCTCATGAACAGTGTGTTCCAGCCTTTTCTTGACTCTTTTGTGATAGTGTTCATAGATGACATCTTGGTGTACTCGGATGACCTAGCCCAACACTGTGACCACCTGGGTAGAGTCCTTGATATCCTGAGAAAGCATAAGTTTTTCAGAAAGTTCTCGAAATGTGAGTTTTGGTTAGACCAAGTCATGTTTCTTGGACACATCATCTCAAGAGGAACAATCTCCGTAGATCCTACCAAAGTATCGGCAGTTCGAGACTGGCTGGCACCAAAGAACCCCTCTGAGATTCGCAGCTTCTTGGGGTTGGCCGGATACTACCATCGCTTCATCGGGGATTTCTCAAAGACTGCTTTGCCACTGACCATGTTAACCCAGAAGGATGTGAAGTTTGTGTGGTCTTACATATGTGAAGCTCACTTCCAGGAGTTGAAGGAGAAGCTGACCACCGCCCCTGTGTTGACTCTACCTTCTGGCAATGAGGGTTTCATGATATTCACCGATGCTTCCAAGATGGGACTTGGTTGTGTTGGAACAAAATCGGCATGTGGTTGCATATGCTTCCCAATAGCTCAAGCCCAATGAGGTGAATTATCCGACACATGACCTAGAGCTAGCTGCTATTATCCATGCCTTGAAGATATGGCGGCATTACATGTACGGTGCTACCTTTGAGATCTTCACCGACCATAAGAGCTTAAAGTACCTGCTGACACAGAGAGACCTGAACCTATGATAGCGACAATGGATGGAGTATATGAATTATTATGACTTCACCATCACCTATCATCCTGGTAAAGCGAATGTCATAGCGGATGATTTGAGTCAGAAATAGCTTAAGTGTGTAGTTGTTTTGTCCAATCAGTGGAAGAGTTTGGAGGAGCTGGTGGAGTAGACTCCACAACCTCTAGAAGATCGAGTTCATTTGGCTAATATCCAGATTCAATATGAGTTGTTAAGTGAGATCATAGCAGCACAGTTGACCAGTGAAGAGCTAGACAAGATGAAAGGTTTGATGATGAAACCACAGACTCATCTATCTGTGGGAGTAGACAGAGGAATCAGGTTTGAGAATCGCATATGGGTTCTGACGGATTCGTCGATAAAAGAACATATTTTGCAAGAAGCTCATGGATCCAAATACATAGTGCACCCAGGAACTACTAAGATGTTCAAGGACCTGTAGCGGTTTTTCTGGTGGCCGGGAATGAAGAAAGACATTGCGGCATGTGTGGACAGCTGTCTTACATTCCAAATGGTGAAGGCTGAACACCAATGACCGGAGGGCTTTTACAGTCAATAGAGATTCCAGAATGGAAATGGGAGCAGATTACCATGGATTTTGTGGTAGGTCTACCCTGGACCAGGAAAGGTCATGATGTGATATGGTTCGTGGTAGATCATCTTACCAAGTTAGCACACTTCCTTGCCTTAAAGACCACTACTTAAGTGTCAGACCTAGCTGAGCTGTATATCTGAGAGATAGTGTGTTTGCATGGCGTGCCCGGTTTCATCATCTCGGATAGAGACCCAAAGTTTACTTCCAAGTTGTGGAAGCAAGTTCAAGAGGAACTTGGTACCAGGTTGAAGTTTAGTACCGCTTATCACCCCCAGATGGATGGTCAGTCAGAAAGGACGATCTAGACATTAGAAGATTTGTTGAGAGCTTGTGTGCTCGATTGGGGTGGCTCATGGGAATAGTACCTACCTTTAGCTGAGTCTGCCTACAACAACAGCTACCAAACCAGTATTGGGATGCCTCTGTATGAAGCTTAGTATGGGAGACTGTGTCGGTCCCCACTTCACTAGGATGATGTGGGTGAGAGGACCATGTTGAGGTCAGATGAGCTCCAAGTGTATGCTGATAAAGTTGCTTTGATCAAGCAAAGCCTGAAGAGAGCCCAAGATCGACTGAAGTCATATGTTGATGCAAAGTAGACTGATGTGCATTTCACTGTTGGAGAGCATGTGTTTTTGAAAATCCGACCGCTCCGAGCTATATCTAAGAACAGAGGAAAGCTGGGTCCCCGATACGTGGGTCTGTTTGAGGTGTTAGAATGGATTGGTGAAGTTGCATATCATTTGGCGTTACCCCCTCAGTATAACATGATGCATGATGTGTTTCACGTGTCCAACCTGAAGCAATATGTGCAAGATCTGAGCCATGTGTTGAGCATTGAACCTATTGAGCTTCAAGGGAAGCTGACTTATCCTGAGACACCTTTGTGGATTCTAGATACCAAGGTGAAAGAGCTCATATGCAAGAATATAGAGATGGTAAAGGTTCTTTGGAGGCACCATGGAGAGGATGAGGCCACATGGGAGTTGAAGGCAGACATGGAGAAAGCAAACCCTGATTTGTTTGTTTGATTGTTTGAATTTTGAGGACAAAATTCCTATAAGGAGGGGAGGATGTTATAACCTCAAATTTCCTAAGTATGTAACGAAAGGTGTAATTCTCTTTTAAAGAATAAATGAAATCTATTTTTGATTTGTGATGGTTTTCATGTGAAATGGCCTTGATTGATTGATAAGCTTTGTTGACCATTGAGCCCAATTGTAAAGAAAGGAGAAATAAAAAGGAAAAGGATTTAATTAATAAAAGGAGAATATGTGAAAAAGACTTTTATAAGAGGATAAAGGCAAATAGATATTTCCCAAGGTGGGAATTCATGCCATTAGGTTTTCTTGAGGACCAAGGGACCCAAAGTATATAACAAGATAATGGCAAAGGGAAAAGAAATACTAATTAAATTTGGATTAAATGATGGATAACTTGGGAGGGAAGGAAACCTTCCCATCCATTGGAATTTGTTTCCCAAATTTCATAAATAGTTAGATAATGCCAAGATGAAATTTTCCTTAAAATTTGAGATAAAAAGGAGATATGGTTTAGGATATATGAATTTCTCAAGTTATCTCCAAAATATGGAATTATTTTGATAATAGGAAAATGATTTTCCTGTTGGATGAACACGTGTAATGAGAACCGTTGGATCTCGATCCAACGTTGGATGCTCATCGTCTAAGTCCCACACGGACTGGGACTCCACTAAGTTGTAAAGGGATTTTCCCTCTCAAATTCCTCGTGATCCATAACGTTTGCAAGCTAATTGTTGTTTCCTTCGAGTTCAGGAGAGTAAACCGAAGAGAACCATCCCTACTTGGTAGGGGTTTGGTCGTCGTTTTAGAAAATACCCAAATCTCATGAGCCTACCTTCAACCCTATATATAGGGGATGGTGATGGAGGGTATCAGCACGCCTAATTTCTACCCTAAAAGCTACGACTGATTGTAAGGAGTGCTCTCGTGCCTCCAATTGCCCCTTTCACCCTGACCTTCCCCCTCGACCACCCAGGTTGCCTCACCGAAGTCTGGCAGGTTGGAGGTGGTGCTAGCATGGCTAGGACGAGCAATTAAAGGCCTCATCGGGTTCGGTGAGGGACGGAGGAGCCTTCTGGATCCTCGCCTTGCTCGTAGGTGGCTAGCATCCTAGAGTCAACCGCAAGGTTGACCATCATAGCAGCAAGCAGCGTCGTGAGGAAGAAGAAGAAGACCTCGTGGTCTCTTACCAAATTGCCCCTCCGCGTATTCTGTCCAGGTAAGGATAATCTGGTCCATTCGCGTGCTTTAGATCATAAAATAGGCACGTGAATCCTGAGCCGTTGGATCCTCAGTGGACCCACGGACCATGGATCAAGTGATCCTCGTTTTTCTAAAGATTAACAAATAAATCAAAAAAAGAATTTTATTTGTAAAAATCATATCTTTTACTAGAAAACTCGGATGAGAAAAGTTTATACATGAAAATAGAACAAAAAAATACGACGGATAAGTTAAAAATGGTTTGGAAGCCTAAATCAGTATCTAATTTGCAAAAGTGGATAATTGTGATGGAAAAAGTATTAATTTGTGGATAGAAACCCTAATTGATGATAAAGAATAGATTTAATTTTTTAAATGAGTTAATTCGATCATGGTTAACTTGTTTAATGATAAAGATGAATATTAACCTATTTTGAATATGAAATTGCAAGATTTAGGGTCTTTAACCTAATATGATGGTTAATATACTTAGAACCCCTAAATAGGAGAAAAAGGAAAGAAAAGTGCTTGTAATCCGAAATTAGGGTTTCATGTTGCTAAAAGATGATCTTAAGATATTTTGTGAAAGAAAGGTGAGATAATTAGGGTTGGTGAGTAATTTTATAAAATTAGGGTTTAAAATAATAAAAATGAAGTGAAACCTTCATTGTAATCAAAACCCTAAAAAGGGCTAGTAACCCTAGGAAACAACTAGACAATGATGGCATGATTAATGATAGGAACATTGGATGCCTATTTCAAGATCAACTTGTGTGTGCTTGCTTGGTTTCTGGATTGGTTGAATTATTTCTGCATTCAAGTCATCGTGACAGGTATGTGGTTAATTATGGTTAATCGCATTAGTTTTCCCGGAGATTTTCCAGATGGTTAATCACATTGAATGCAACCTATCAGTTTGGATGTTCATACTTGAAAATTATAAAGTCACTATGATTATCACAATTGTAATATAAATGTGTATTCTCACACCTACATGCCACCCTGATGGATGATGCAAAAAGGTCAAGCCCAGGAGGGAAGACCAATGGACACCATGAGAGGTGACCCCAGACACCAAGCTCAGGAATGAGAAGGTGGTCTATGTTGCATGACTAATGGACACCATGAGAGGTGACCCCAAGCACCATGCTCGGGATTGAGAAGGTGGCCTTAAGTCAAACCCTAGAGAGGGTATTCCAGGGTTAGGGCAAAAGCGGTGGAGATTGACACATTGAAAATGTAAATTGACTTGTTAATTAACTTGGTTGTGATAATTAGTTTGTTAGCCATATTTGTGAACTTTTGGTTGTCCCTACATACCGACATATTTTGATATACTGACCAACATTTTGTTTGTCGGCGTTTTAGGTGCAACCTTGAAATGAACAAACAGTAAAGTGACACATTGTGAAAATAAGAAATAAAGTGCAAGGAGGATTAGATAGAGTAGATCCAAGCTATGGATAGAAGTAGATTTCCAAAGTTTTTAAAAGGTATGCAAACTTTTATTTTTTATAATATTTTAGTTTAGTTGGTAGAACTTTATAATTATTATTGATTAATTGTCGAACCTTTGATCTGGGTTATTGGGATAATGGCTCTGACATTTTAGTCTCCCTTAATTGGGGGTTACCGGGAGGTGGGGTCGTTACACCCCTCGTGGTAATGCATTTATACCTTCCCCAGCCTACTTAAGAATGCCTGGAGGCCAGATCTGAATTTCAACGATGCTCTCAAAGAGGCCCAAGGTATGATAACTAACTGGAACAAAAGCCAGCCGAAAGATAAGAGGAGAAGGAAGGATCTCCTGTTAAAGAACATAAACCGCCTACAAATCGATCTTGCAGAACTTTACAACCTTATCTCGGAAGATGTGTAATGGTATGCAGAAAGAGTTGGATGATATACTCAAGGAAGAGGAGGAGGATCTCAAACATCGAGCACATTTAAACTGGTTAGTGGAAGGCGATAACAATAGTCATTTCTATCATAACTTTATTAATCAAAGAAAGAGAAGGAACAACATCACCGCCTTAAAGAACAACTCGAGAGAATGGATTAGAGGGGAAGATGAGCTTATGAACCTAGTTGTTCATCACTTCTAAGGGGTACTCATGGCGCCAAGCAGTAGAGGAACGCATGGGTGCGGTGAGATGCCTGGTGTGTTTCAATAGCCCACTGAGGATGAACATCTCGCCATGGGCAGCACCCCGCAGATGGAGGAGATCTACACCACTGTGATGTCCCTCGACCTAGTGAAAGCGGTGGGTCCTGACGGAGTCAGTGCCCACTTCATTCAAAAAAAATTGGGACATTGCTGGACCGAGCGTCACCAGAACTGTACTGGAGGCCATCGAAAAGGGGTATATACCGGAAGAGCTTTGCGATTCTACTATTGTCCTAATCCCCAAAGTCACAAGTCTTGAGAAATGTGAGAACCTCAGACCCATATCTCTGAACAATGTTGCTCTGAAGATCATCTCTAAGCTCGTAGCACAATGGTAGAAGGAGTTTATACCATCCTGGATATCTTAGTCCCAAAGTAGCTTTGTCCCTAGAAGGCGCATCACCGATAACATTACTCTGGTCCAGGAGATCATACACACATTTAAGCATAAGAAAGGGACCAAATCCATGGTTATTAAGATTGACTTGACCAAGGCATACGATCCAATGGACTGGAACTTCATTTTCGACACCATCTGCACAATAGGTATACCCCGAAACATAGTCGATTACATTATGGCTTCCATCACGAGGGGCAGAACAAGTATTGCTTGGAATGGGAGGACCTCAGACACCTTCAAGGCGAGTAGAGGTCTTCGTCAAGGGGATCCCCTATCTCCTTATCTATTCGTGTTATGTCTTGAGAGACTTAGTCAGCTAATAAACCATAAGGTTGTAGAGGGAAAGTGGAAGTCTGTGAGACTGGGAGTGACGGGACCTTCTATTTCCCATGTTTGCTTTGCATACGACCTTATTGTCTTCGCTCGTGCAGGGATGGACCAGATGGGCACAATCTTGGAATGCTTCAAAGCATTTGAGTTGGCCTCCGGTCAGGCTGTTTCCATGACTAAGACGAAGATTTTCTATTCCAGGAGCATGGGGAGAGATCTCAAACAACAAATCACTAACTTAAGTGGGTTCCAACATGCTTCGGATCTAGGGAGGTACCTTGGCGTTCCTATAATCCACGGTAGAGTAAACAAGAATACATATGGCAAGATGATGGACAGAGTGAATAATAAGATCTCTGCCTGGTCATCTAGATGTCTATCGCTAGCAGGCAGAGTTACACTCGCTAAGTCTGTTCTTTAGGCGATACTTACATATGTTATGCAAACGGCAAGAATTCCCTTGTAAATCTGTGACAGGATTGACGGGGCAATCAGGATATTTATCTGGGGGGCAATCACAAAGCACATCTGCTTGCCCTGGTGGCCTGGAACAAACTGACGTGTAGTAAGAAGGATGGGGTCTGGGGTTGAGGAGTATGAGGGAATGAAACCAGGCCTCTCAATGGGTCCCAATATATGAAGTAGAGAGGAGGGCGGAACTAGGGGTGTAAACAGTGCGGGTACGGTGCGGGTCTGGCCATACCCATACCCATACCCATCTAATGTAGCGGGTCCGATTCCGATTCTAGACTCGCATAATACAAAACTTGGACCCGCACCATACCCGTACCCGCAATAATAGCGGGTATGCGGGTAAGCGATTCTATAAAACATCATATTGTTTATGTAAGAGAAATGACTATGTTATATATATTTAACACAACAAGATATTGTTATCATATAGTATATTAACATGTAATAGTTATATTAGACAATGCTATATTCTATACAATAAAATTAATTGAGTAATTGTTTACATATTTGTAGTCATGATCATAACATTTAAACCAAAGTTGACTGTTATGTCTTATGAAGGGTATGGCATTAATGGATTCACATATTACACAAAGCTCCAAGATGATAAGAGTGTCGTCCAAAACAGTGGGGTCACCCTTCAAGCTAACACAACAAGATATTGTTATCATATAGTATATTAACATGTAATAGTTATATTAGACAATGCTATATTCTATACAATAAAATTAATTGAGTAATTGTTTACATATTTGTAGTCATGATCATAACATTTAATTTATGTAGAAAGTAATGTAGATTAGTAGACATTTTAATTTTAAGTTTACATATGATGTTCGTTATTGTAACTAGAATAGTTAATTCTTAGTTATATGACTAGTCTCAACCTTAGAGTAGGATATAATCTCAATAATTATATTAACTAGAATAGTTAATTTGTGGTCCTGACCAGTTCCCGATTGACTTTCCTTCTTTTGTTTCTAATTGGTATCGAATACCAATCCTATTTCCCAATCAAATTGGGCAAGTGAAACGAAAGGAAAATTCTCACCAATCTTACTTTTCCAACTTGTTCGGTTGCATCAGTTGAACCGATCATTTCAACACTTGAAGCAATTGTTTCACCCTGACCATGAGTCAATCGACTCAACCCTTGAGCCGACCGGTTCACCAGGCTCAGTCGATCAGTTCATCACATGAGCCAATCGGTTGGGAGTGCAGATTGTGCAGAATCAGTCAATTGCAATTTCAATCAATCTGATACTCTAATCAATCCGTCCAACACCTTGAACATTATGATATTGAGCTATCAATTAATTGAGTGTTTAATTGAACTACTAAACTCCTTTAGTAATCAATCTAAACATTGTTTGTGGACAAAACTCCTCTTCCAGGTTAAATCCTATGTGTGTGACCCTGCAGGTCCATTTCACGTTGGCAGTGAAAGTCCATAACACTTATGACTTCACAAGAAAAGAGCGGTGCCTAGTCACACATCAGTGCTACCCAAGTGAAATAGAAAGTTGGAGAACAACTTTCAATCCTACAATCTGTGAATGGTGTTACAGTGAATGTATAATTCCTTTGTCACTGATATCCTGAATGAACTCGAGGCATGGAACAATCATCCTGTCAACATTCATTCATTTCCTTGATCTCAGAGCAGACTGGGTGAGATGTGTGTGACATCAATATCACATATTGATTCACACGTGCATGCGCATGCCTTTCTCAATCCTACTCATCAAGTGGCCAAGGATATCAAACTCCCTCAGGAGGGACAAATCCCATATCTATCACTCACCCCTCAAAAGCCCCATGTGTCAAAGCCACCCAATCATCACCTTTATAACAACTCATGTTTCAGGACTGCGTTTGATGATGTCAAAGTGTGCCCATCGACATGTGTTGAGTGTAGTGATTTCAGGTCTAAGAATCACACTCACCACCATCACTATGAGAGATGACTGTGACTACCAAGTCATGGTTCCATGTGTCACTCTCACAGTGGGTCTGTTTGGTACCTTGTTCTCTAACAAGTACCTATGTGCTTGGTTTGATATCACTATATCATGACTAATGAGATTTTGTCATCAACCAACACACAATCTAGTCTTCAGTGTTATTGATGTCTATGGTTATTTCCACAATAACAACTGACTAGGAACTAAACAATAAAGAATACTCTTAACATCTGTATGATCTCATCGTTCAGGTCCTCAACCCAAAAGCATACGTCATTGAGTAAAACAATTCTTTAGACATCTATCATGTTACACCATCATCTCAGAAACAATTTAAACATATAGATCGGAAATTGCCTTTATTTTAATTCAAATCATTTACAAAGTATCCCATTACAATCATCATATGACTTTCTCTATGGGCATACATACCAACATACTCCCACTTGCACTTAGAGCTAGTCACCAAGGAACCTCAGTACTTGTGACCTAGCATGACCATCATGCTTCTGCTGAGAAAGGGCCTTAGTCAGTGGATCAGCTATGTTGTCTTCAGTTGGTACTTTGCAAATCTTCACATCTCCTCTCTATACGATCTCTCATATGAGATGGAAGTGCCACAATATGTGCTTGGACCGCTGATGTGATCTGGGCTTCTTAGCTTGTGCAATAGCTCCATTATTGTCACAATAAAGCTCAATTGCATCACAGCTACTGGGAACTACACCAAGTTCAGAAATGAACTTCCTGATCCACACAGCCTCCTTTGCTGCATGTGAAGCAGCAATATACTCGGCCTCTGTAGTAGAATCGGCAACTGTTTCTTGCTTGGAACTCTTCCAGCTCACAGCTCCATTACTAAGGCAAACGACAAATCCTGACTGTGATATGTAATCATCTTTATCGGTTTGGAAGCTTGCATCGGTGTAACCCTTTACAACCAGCTCTTCCTCGCCGCCGTACACAAGAAACTGATCCTTAGTCCTTCACAAGTACTTGAGGATGTTCTTCATGGCTGTCCACTGAGCATCCCCGGGATCTGACTGGTACCTGCTCGTCATGCTGAGAGCATACGAGACATCTGGGTGTGTGCACAACATAGCGTACATGATGGATCCGATGGCTGATGCATATGGGATCCCATTCATACGCTCCCTCTCTTCACAAGATTGGGGACATTGAGCTCTAGAGACAGTGAATCCATGTAGCATGGGGATGTTGCCTCTCTTTGAGTTCTCCATGCTGAACCGTTTCAACACTTTGTCAATGTACGTGCTCTGACTTAGTCTGAGAAGCCTTCTAGATCTATCTCTATAGATCTTAATTCCTAGGATGTAGGATGCTTCTCCTAAGTCCTTCATTGAGAAAGTATTCCCAAGCCAAGTCTTTACCTTCTCTAAGGCTAAGACATCATTCCCCATCAAAAGTATGTCATCCACATACAATATGAGGAATGTGGTCGAGCTCCCACTAACCTTATTATACACACAAGGTTCATCTTCATTTTGAATGAAACCAAACACTTTGACTTCCTCATCAAATCGAAGATTCCAACTCCGAGATGCTTGCTTCAATCCATAGATTGACCTTTGCAGCTTACAGACTTTATTGGCATTCTTTGGATCTACAAAACCTTCAGGCTGCGTCATGTACACATCCTCATTTATATTCCCATTAAGGAATGCAGTTTTAACATCCATCTGCCAAATCTCATAGTCATAATAAGCTGCAATAGCGAGCATGATCCTGATGGACTTAATCATGGCAACTGGCACTACTACAGAAATGGCTTATAAAGTCACTTTTCAAGGTGTCGGTTGTATACATAAACGGACACCTAAACTCTACAGTGTCGGTTTATAACATAAACCGACATACAATCTGTGAAGGTCGACCAGACACGGGTACCGCTTTTATTAAGTGTCGGTTAATTAATAAAAAACCGACACCTAAAATCAACCGCCAAAACCAAAATTCTAGCAAAAAAATTACCTCCAAAATTTCACATATGGCACCGGTTCATAAATGAATAACCGACGACCAAAGATTATTCGCGGGACAGGAATAGTTGTCGGTTGTCTTTTAGTTAAAAACCGACGACTATAATCTAGTATAGGCGTCGGTTGTTGGAAAAGAACCGACACTATTGGTTTAGTTGTCGGTTATTTTGAATAACCGACGCTTATTGTCAAATAAATATCTCACCAGTGCGAGCGACTCTTCTCCCTTTCCCAGTTTCATTCTCGATTTCAGTTAGGTCTGGCGATTTCTTGCTCGCCCCCTCCGGTCGTTGCTCCTCCGCCGCCGCTATCGTGCTCCTGCTCCTGCCCTCGCTGCTGCTCTGTGCTCACCGGCGGCCGTGCTCCTGCTCCTGCTCCTGCCCTCTGTGCTCACCGGCGGCCGTCCGTACTCCTGCTCCTTCTCCTGCCCTCTGTGCTCACCGGTGGCCGTCTGTGCTCCTGCTCCGTGCCTCGCCGCTGCTCCGTGCCCTCGCCGCCGCTGCACCGTGTCCTCGCCGACACTTCTCCTCTCTTTGCCGCCGCCTCCGCCGGTGGTTGCTGTGCTCTGGCCGCTGCTCTCCTCTTCCCTCAAGGTATGCCCACCCTCCCTACCTTCTTCCTTCTTCCTCTGCTCCGGCGGCTGCTTGGGTGGTGCCAAGGCACGCCCAAGCAACTGATGGGCATTTTTTTTTTAAGTTATTCACTTATTTGTGTTTAGGGTTTAGGTACTGATTTTGTGCTTCTACTGAGTTGAATCCTCTATTGTCTATACAATACATGTAATTTTGATCAAGTGATGATATGTAAATGTGGAAATAAGTTAGTAAGGTATCAATGATAAGTCTACTGTAATGTGATGCAAAATAGTTATTGTATCATGTATATCTTAATACTTTTTTGTTTTATAGTTGTATAGGGTGTTTTATGTGTGACAAGTCTATTGTTTTATAGTTGTGCATACTTGCGAGTTATCAGGAACACCTAAATGAATGTCTAACACCTAAATGAATATCTAGTTGTGTATTTTCCTAGTATTGTGAAAGATTCTCAATCGTGTGTATCACATGGGATTCTTATCTCAACACAATGGACTGCAATATATGCATCTAATGCCTTAAATGGAAGACTCGAATGTTATAAAATCCCATCAAAGTAGGTAGAAACAACTTATATATATTCAGATCTTAATAATTCCATGAAGTGCACATTATCTTACTCAGGAAAAGTATGTGTATAATGTAGGATTAGTTCCATATAATGGTTCTATTTTAGTAAGCACCTAGAAACCCGTCCAAGATTTACTCATTATTAGGAGTAAATCTTGGATAGTCCCCGGTTTGGGACTGTTCTTGAACACCTAATCTCACTTAGGATGTAAGTGTATAATGTGTATTGGGTTTTTGAGAAAATTTCGGTAGCATTTCCTCATTTGTTCTCTAAGTACATATGTAGACTTCTTTTCAAGCTATCATGTCTACCACAATAAAGTTGGTTATGACAAGCAATAAAAGGTTAACTGATGTTATACAACTTTTTCTGAAAATATATAACATCGTTATATGTACTTACACTTTGTTAATACTAATATTGTGCAGTCTCTGTCCACCCATAACAGTCACTATGAACTGGGCCTCTATGTCAATGTTAACGTTCCCTATTGAAGAACAATTGGACATCATCCTAGATGATTGTTCCTTAAACCAATTGGTCATACCCAAACATTAGCATTGTCTAAAAGGAAGACACTACATGCCTGGTAAAGTGACCCTAACTTTTGGCAATTATTCACATGTTATCGAGGTTGAGTATGATTTGGCGGGAAATCTTGTATCAAAATCCGATTGGTGTGATTGGATTGGAGAGATGCATGTGGTCCATTCCAACAGGCTTTTTCTCCGTCCAGTTGGTCATAATTCCATCAAAGTTTGGATAACCAACATCAACTGCGAGACCCCCGATCATCTTCTACGGTATGAGCGCACGACGTCGGATATCATCTATGAGGAATCTGAATCTGAGGCCCCTGTCAGTTCAGATTCGTCTAAATACAGTGAGGAGCTTCGTGACACAGCTTCATCATCAAAAAGAAGTTACTGATGCGGGACCATGTTGGTGTAGTATTTAGTTGTCTATCTATCTAGACTTGTCTGTATTAATAGTTTTTTTAATTATGCGCATGTTTAGGGGTACACCAACCCCTTTGTTTAGTTACTGTTTAGGGGTACACCCCTGTGTGTGGATGTAAAAAGAGATTAATGAATGGAACTGAAAGTTGCTACATGAATGCTTATAACTGAAGTGTGTGTTCCCATGAATGTTCCCATTTGCATGATTACACTACTATTTTCTCATATTGTATAGTCTATTTTAATATGACATACTTACTTATATCTTGCTTAATGATGAACTGTAATGCACACATGTGACATGCTTGGAATGTAAATGATGAACTTTTCCCTAAATTGCCAATCATGCTTTTAAAGACATCAATAATCACCCTAACTTGAAGAACTAGGATTTTAGGTATAAGAATGACAACACATTATTTGTTGGCCTAGAAACCCGTCCAAGATTTACTCATTAGGAGTAAATCTTGGATAGTCCCTAGTTTGGGACTGTTCTTGAACACCTAATATCGCTTAGGATGTAAGTGTATAATGTGTATTGGGTTTTCAAGAAAATTTCGGCAGCATTTCCCCATTTTTTCTCTAAGTACATATGTACTTGGAGAACAGTAGGGAAATGTTGCCGAAATTTTCTTGAAAACCCAATACACATTATACACTTACTAGTGAGATTAGGTGTTCAAGAATGGATAGGTGGTACACATTTATTATATATAATAATGACATCACATGCATTTGTTAACCCTAGACCCTAATCTTGTCCTAATATATACTTGTTTTCTCTTTGATCATAGAATGGATAGATCATGGATGTCCATTCGCAATCGCTGCACCCCAGAGTTTATTTTTGGTCTTGACCAGTTCATTAGATTTGCTGAGGAACATAGGAAACAACCTGGAGATAGGTTCTACTGTCCATGTAGGCATTGCGGTAACAACTTGAAAGTCAACACTGGTGACGAAATCAAAACTCATGTCATGTGCAACGGGATTATACAAGGCTATACAGAATGGCACTGGCACGGAGAGATTTCAAACCCGAAACCAGTGGATGTCGATAGCAGTGCTTGTGTGGAAGAAGAAATTGCCTACGATGGCGTAGATGTGAATGAACCAGTTCCATTAGACATCGTTGATGCAATGCTGGATAGTTGTGGGGTAGAGCACACCGATCCACCTCCCATTTTTAGAAACATTGTGCATGATGCTGAGATGCCGTTATACACAGGTTGTACTAAGTTTACGAAGCTTAACGCTGTGTTGAGATTGTATAAGTTGAAAGCTAACAATAGATGGAGCGACAAAAGCTTCACGTCATTGCTGTATTTGTTGAAAGAAATGCTTCCTGAAGGAAACAAGCTGCCGATCTCAACATACCAGGTAAAGAAATTGTTGTGCCCAATGGGAATGGATGCCAAGAAGATATACACATTCCCTAATGATTGTGTATTATTTCAAAAGGACTATGCGGATTTGAAAGATTGTCTAAAATGTGGTGCGTCACGGTATAAATTGACGACTTCGGGGGAGTCCAAAACTGGTTCTCCTGCCAAGGTGATGTGGTATCTACCTATAATATCACGGTTTCAACGCTTGTTTGCCAATCCGATAGATGCGAAGAATTTGCGGTGGCATGCAGATGTTAAGAAAAATAATGATGGGATCCTACGACATGCGTCTGATTCCCCACAGTGGAAGAAGATTGATGTATTGTACCCTGAATTTGGTGAAGAAGTCAGAAATCTAAGACTTGGGCTTTGTACAGACGGGATGAATCTGTACGGGACATTGAGCAGCCAACATAGCACTTGGCCAGTCATGCTTGTTATATACAATCTTCCTCCCTGGCTGTGTATGAAAAATAAGTACGTAATGCTGTCATTGTTGATATCGGGCCCTAAACAACCTGGAAATGACATCGATGTTTATCTTGAACCTCTGATTGATGACTTAAAGAAACTCTGGGGTGAAGGTGTGATGACCTATGATGCTTCACGAAGAGAGACATTTCGTTTGCATGCTATGTTGTTTTGCACTATTAATGACTTTCCAGCATATGGGAATTTGTCTGGATATAGTGTCAAAGGAGCTAAAGTGTGTCCTATATGTGAAGAGAACACTGATTCAATAAGACTAAAACATGGCGGTAAGAGTGTATATCTCGGTCATCGAAGGTTTCTTCCAAAATTCCATCCGTATCGTAGGAAGCGCAAAGCATTCAATGGATTGAATGAGGAACGCAGTGCACCTAAACCTATACCAGGGGAGGTTGTTTATGAAAGAATAAAAGACTTTGTCAATGAATTTGGTAAGAGATCACAATGTACTACACGGAGTGACAATTCTTCATTCAAGAAGAAGTCAATATTTTGGGATCTTCCTTATTGGAGTTCTTTGACAGTCAGACATTGTATCGATGTAATGCACGTTGAGAAAAATGTCTGTGATAGCATCATTGGTACTTTGTTAAATATACCAGGTAAGACTAAAGATGGGATAAAATCCAGACTGGACCTACATGAAATGGGAATAAGGTTAGAATTAATAGAATTACGTGAAATGGGTAATAAAAGAACATACTTACCTCCCGCTTGTTACACGTTGTCTAGAAAAGAGAAGAAAGCTTTTTGTGAATGCTTGGTAAATGTTAAGGTGCCACATGGTTACTCATCCAACATCCGTAGATTGGTATCAATGAAAGATCTGAAGTTGATAGGTCTTAAATCTCATGATTGTCACACTCTAATGCAACAAATATTGCCCGTGGCAATTCGATCTATATTCCCGAAGCATGTAAGGTTTGCAATCACCAGACTTTGTTTCTTTTTCAACAGTCTTTGCAGCAAAGTTATTGACCCTGAGACTCTCGATAATTTGCAAAGAGAAGTGGTTGTTACCCTATGTCAGCTTGAGATGTATTTCCCTCCTTCGTTCTTTGATATCATGGTACATCTTGTTGTCCACTTGACTAGGGAAGTGAAAATCTTGGGACCGGTTTTCTTGCATTGGATGTATCCCTTTGAACGATACATGAGCGTTTTTAAAGGTGATGTTCGAAACCATTATCAGCCTGAAGGGAGTATTATTGAAGGTTATGTGGTGAGAGAGGTTATGGATTTCTGCAATGACTTTCTCAGTGGTAATGACACTCCTGATAATGACAAGAATATTGACGAGCTATTTGGCAAAGGAATTTTGGGATCACATGTGAAAGTAATCAGCCGTGAGTAGTTGGAACAAGGTCATTTGTATATTTTACACAACATGGACGAAGTGAACGTTTATATCGAGGAACATACCAATTTCATCAAAAGACAATATCCTCGAGCTAATACAATGTGGCTTTCTAGAGAGCATAACAAGACTTTTATTAAGTGGTTTGAAGATAAAGTCTTACATCAACTATCTCAAACACCAGATGATATTACTGAAACTATCAAATGCCTCGCCTTTAAACCAAAGTTGACTGTTATGTCTTATGAAGGGTATGGCATTAATGGATTCACATATTACAAAAAGTGCCAAGATGATAAGAGTGTCGTCCAAAACAGTGGGGTCACCCTTCAAGCATCGACTATGTTTTTTGCAAGTGCAAAGGATAAGAGTCCACGTGAAGCTAAAATGTCATATTACGGTGTCATTGAAGAGATATGGGAATTTAACTACATAGATTTCAGAATTCTGCTCTTCAAATGTAATTGGGTTGATAACACCAAAGGAGTTATAGTGGATGAATTGGGTTTCACTTTAGTGAACTTTGAAAAGATTGGCGAGAAGGCTGAACCATTCATATTGGCATCACAGGCGAAACAAGTATTTTATATCGATGATCCTGCAAATGATAAATGGTCGGTTGTTCTTCATGGTAAAAGACAGTTCATTGAAGATCCTATAGATGAAGAAGAGTATTATGATAAATATGATGACTCCAGTCCATTCTCAGTTGGGTTGCCAACTCCACAAAATATTGAAGCTAATGATGACTTATATGTGCGCGGAGATCACAATGAAGGATTGTTAATTGATAAAAGATCACAATTTTAGAGGCATGCATGTTTATATTTTTTTATTGAAGCTAAATGTTTACTTTTTTAATATCAATATCATTTTCTGATTTGATGTTTCATTATCTTCTAATTAATACAAATGCTAAACAGCAAAAGAAGCCCCAATGAAGAGAAGCAGGATACAGATACAATACATAAAGTGCAGCACACACAAGTGCTTCAGATTCATATAACAACATGACAGACTAACACATATACAGTGCATAACAACATCAGCGCAAAATTTACATACAACACTAGCTTAATACATATATAGTGGGACTAAGGTGACGATACCACCTGCTAAAACAGGTTACCGACTACATGTTACGACTGGGAGGTCGTGATTCAGCAACCGTATGCATTAGCAGGAGGACAAACATATGGTGATCTGTTTTTCCTCCTGCTAATGCATACGGTTGCTGAATCACGACCTCCCAGTCGTAACATGTAGTTGTCGGTAACCTGTTTTACCAGGTGGGATCGTCACCTTATAAGTCCCACTATATATGTACTAAGCTAGTGTTGTATGTAAATTCGACGTTGTTGTTGTTATGTACTATATATGTGTTAGTCTGTCATGTTGTATGGACATCGATTGTATTGCTCAGGTATTATATAGTCTCATTAGATAATATGAAATATATCAATCTTATTTATAGCTCATTAATTATATATATACATCATTCTCTTTACAGGTGTTTAAAGCTGACCCCACTACAGGAACGGACTTACCAGATGTACATGCTCCCTATATGATGGGATAATTAAATGAAGTAAGAGAAGAATGGACAACAGCCATACAAATAGTGGGGGATTTAAAATATAATTGGGATCCTGATAGCGAATAATGACTAAACAATGATATTTTGTAAATGAATTTCTGAATTATAATATATGTGTGAATGTTTCTACATGTCTGGATGTTTCTACATGTGTCTGAGTGAAAATGAATGAAAGTGTTGGTTGCTATATGAATGTTTCTACATGTGTGAATGTGAATGAATGGAACTACAGATTGCTAGCTACGTGAATGTTTCTAAATGTGTGAAAATAAAATGAAACTGCAGGTTGCATTGCTAAATGCATGTGTGAATATTTTTGTTGTTAATTTTGCAGGTTTGTGGCCTGTTGTCGGCTGATATCAATGTATGTCATAAAACCTGCAGTTCATAACTGAACTGAACAGGTTTCTCATCCTGCGACCAGCCACAGCAGGTCTGTAGACTGACAGAAAAAAAACAATAGGCGTCAGTTATTTGTATAAAACCGACGCCAAATAGTTACAGTGTCGGTTTTTAATAGAAACCGACGTCTATTTCCTTAACACCACGGCCGTGTTGTCTAGCACGGCCGTGTTGGGAGTTATATGGCGTCGGTTATTAGCTAATAACCGACGCCTATAGTGCCCAAGTTGGCACCCTCCTGTGGCGCGAAGATATATGTCGTCGGTTATTTGTAAAAAACTGACACTGATAGTACCCAAGATGGCACCCTTTCTGTGGCGCGAAGGGTTTGGGCGTCAGTTTCGTATCTAATAACTGACGCCTATAGTGCCATGATGGCACGTTTTCGGTGGCGCTCGAAGAGTTTGGGCATCGGTTTTGGAACTGACGCCTAATGGGTGAGCTTTTAGTGTCGCCCACATAGGTGTCGCTTAGAAACCGACACTAAAGGCTTTAAATAACCGACACTAAAGGTAGGTTCTGTAGTAGTGTGGAGAAAAGGTTTCGTCATAGTCAACACCTTGAACTTGTTGAAATCCCTTTGCAACCAATCTGCCTTTATAAGTTTGCACATTGCCATCCATGTCGGTCTTTTTCTTAAAGACCCACTTGCACCCTATGGGTTTTACCCCTTCGGGTGGTTCCACCAAAGTCCATACTTTGTTGGAGTACATGGATTCCATCTCAGATCTCATGGCTTCAAGCCATTTCTCAGAATCTGGTCCCTCCATAGCCTCTATGTAGGTAGTTGGATCATCATCCATGATCAACTCACCACCTTCTTGAGTTACAAGGTATCCAAACCTCTCAGGCTCAAGGCGGGTTCTACTAGATCTACGAGGTCCTTGTGTTACCTGAGGAGACTGAGATTCCACAACACCTTGTGAATCTCCATGTTCCTCTCGTACATCTATCGGTTCAATGTTTTCTTGTTGGGCTTGAACCTCTTCAAGCTCTATCTTCCTCCCACTGCTTCCTTTGGAAATAAACTCCTTCTCTAGGAACACAGCTGTCCTGGCAACAAACACTTTGTTGTCAGTAGGGTGGTATAGATAATATCCCCTAGTTTCCTTGGGATATCCAACAAAATAACATTTATCAGACTTGGGTCCAAGCTTATCAGGAAACATTTTCCTAACGTAAGCCTCACAACCCCAAATCTTCAGAAAAGACAAATCGGGACGCTTCCCTGTCCATATCTCATATGGTTTCTTTTGAACTGATTTAGATGGTACTCGGTTAAGTGTAAACGCAGCAGTTTCAAGAGCATAACCCCAGAAAGAAATCGGAAGATCAGCAAAACTTATCATTGATCGCACCATATCTAGCAATGTGTGATTCCTTCTTTCAGACACACCATTTTGCTGTGGTGTTCCAGGCGGAGTCCACTGTGATACAATACCACAGGCTCGCAGAAGGTCCTAAAACTCCTGGCTTAAGTATTTTCCACCTCGATCGGATCGAAGTGCCTTAATACTTTTACCAAGTTGGTTCTGTACTTCATTCATGAAATCCTTGAACCTTTCAAGGGTTTCTGACTTATGCTTCATCAGGTACACATAGCCATACCTACTGAAATCATCAGTGAAGGTAATGAAGTACTGATACCCACCTCTGGCATTAGTTCTAAAAGGCCCACATACATCAGTATGTATGAGTCCTAATAGATCACTAGCTCTCTCATCTTTACCTGAAAAGGGAGTCTTGGTCATCTTGCCCAACAAACAAGATTCACATGTCTCTATTGATTCATAATCAAAAGAGTCTAGATAACCATCTTTATGGAGTCTAGAAATGCGCTTCTCATTTATGTACCCTAGACGACAATGCCAAAGATATGTTTCATTTGAGTCGTTGAGTTTTTGCCTTTTGGTGTTTACGTTGTATACACTTGTCTCCAAATCTATCAAGTATAGACCATAAGACATTGGGTCACTGCCATAAAAGATCCCATCTTTAGAAATGGAAAAATTTTCATTCTTAATAAGAAATTCAAATCCATCCTTGTCCAAATAAGAGACAGAAATGATATTCCTATTTATGGCAGGTACATAATAGTAGTTCTTCAACTCTATTATTAGCCCACTTGGTAGAGTTAACTCATAGGTTCCTATGACACTGGCGGCAACCCTTGCCCCATTGGCAACACGTAGTTCAACCTCGCCTTTCCCCAAAGGCCTACTTCTCTTAAGATCCTTCACATTTGAACAAATGTGAGATCCGCATCCGGTATCAAGTACCCATGACGAAGAAGTAGTAAAGTTAATCTCTATAACATATACACAAGAAGTAGAGATCTCTATCTCTGACTTCTTCTTCCATCGTTCCTTCCATCCTCTCCATGTAGAAGAAATTGGTTTGGCGAGAGAACCCTTCTCTCCCTTACCTTTCGTTCCATTAATCTCTATCAATGAACTTTCTTTCTCCTTCACCAACGCATTATGCATACATAGAGTGGATTCAAAGGCTCCTGGTATATCTGGATTATGCAGAACACTTCTCACAGTCCTCAACAAGTTATGGAATTTATTCTCAATTAATTTGCCCATTTTAAAAGATGATTCTTTTTCCATTCTACAAGAGAAAATTGCATTTGTCAAAACTCCTTTTTGATTTGATTTGAATAAAATTTGACGATAGCTAATTAGGCCTTTAATTAATTACCGCTCCCACTATTTTCATTCAAATTGATAGCCCCCACCATCAATTCAGAAGATTGTAGCGTACAATCTTCTAGTGGGTCAAGATCCTGAAATCCTATGAGCCATGGACCAGCTAGGGTTGTCACCCACAACTCAGATCTCCCAGGTAGGCAACTCTTGCCAATTGCATCATATGCAACTCTTGAAAGATGTCATATGCAACTCCTTTCCATGATCATCTCCATGCCTCAAGGTGCTAGATCCTATCTAGGTCACCTTGTTAAGTCCGACCCAAAGCCAACACGATGAATATGCACCCTGCTAGGCAGACCCACACATTCATCCTTCACGCTTCCACGAGATAGACGGTGCACCACGCTACGACGTTCCCACACTTGGTCGATCAAGCTTTTCACGTGTGTCGCATTTGGAAGGCATCTAAAACTTAATATTTAATGAGGGATTTGGTTTTTATATACAATTACATATCCAATCACCACAATATATAGTACGTATCTGTGACGTCCCCGGATTTTCTAAAACTTAACCCGATGTGTGACGTCTAAATTGAAACCCTCACCTCAGCGAGAATCCCAATTTAAACATCCCACACTAGGCTAAGAAAGAGAAAATCAGAGGAAGTCAAAAGGAACATACATCAGCAACACATGTACATGAACAATAATAAAACCATACACACATGTTCACCATTCAACATATAATTACAAAATGAATTGTTACAACATTTGATATTGCACATTGAAAGGTAAACTTCTACATACATGTACTACATCTAAACAACAGGATCTTAAGACAATAGGTCCACCTGTACATCAGCTCGCCACACAACTCATACTATCTTGGATCTTCAAGAGCTTAACCACAACCTAAACAAAAAGATTACATGCGGTACACGTCAGCAAAATATTTCATGAATATTGAACTGAGTACGCCTACGTGTCTTTTATATACCTCTCATCATATCTTGGCAATAAGATAAAACTAATACTTGGCAGTTATAAAGAAATATAAGAAAAGCGTATACTTGCACAAAGATATTCATTAACAAAAGAGAACACATATTTTAAGCACATTTTCCATTATATATCCATGCATTTGCCACCTGAGGTAATAATGCATCATATCTTCTACCAAAGAGAATGAGATGTAAGGTCTTATGATCTACTACCAAAGAGTTAGATCATTGTACATTGTGATCTGCTACCAAAGAGAATGATCACTTTCCAGCACTATGCTACCAAAGAGAATTAGTGCTTTCATATAATGGAACATATATATTATGTTTCATGTGTTCATAATCATTAGTATGGAAAATCAAGTAACATATCATGCAAGAACAATCATTTCATCCAATATCATATGCCAAGTATTTTACTACACATATAACACAAGCATATTGTATAATAAGCCAAGTAAGAGGTAATGGCGTACCTTCCAAAGAGACAACCTAATCACCACATATCCTTGATGTCATCTAAATCTTTGTTAAACCTGATCAAGACAAGATCATATACTATCATCAGGTTCTCATCGTCTTACATCTCCTCTTAACCCTAATTACATGTTCATTAGGGTTTGCTTATCTCATTATGTTATATACATTATTACTTGTCTTCTTGACTTAGAATTATCTTACTGATGTCATTTTATAGATTATGGTCCATTATCTGAACATTATCTTCCATAGCATTTTTGTGCACATTAATTAACCCTAGGTTACATCATTAACCGAGATTAGGGTTTTATAACATGTATATTATGGGTCATCTTTGTATAACATAGATTATGTGTATCATATTGATCTCATATTTAATTCTGAGGTTCCAGATACTGATATGAGCTTACTCTGTAAATTTCATCATTTATTGAGCATGTATGTATTTAATACATTTTATTTAGGGTTATAAGCCCTAAATAGACATATTAAGCAAATTACATGATTTCGTACATCATCATGACCATAACTGACATCATATGCATTATAAACATGAAATATGATTTACATGTATTTTCTCATAATTTTAGGGAATCGTTTGATATTTATTATCCATCATAAGAGCATTTCACATCTTCCATGATATCACTATTATTAATGCATCAAAAGACTGATATAAAGGTTCCAGGTTGTTCTACGCATTTTCCTGAGAATTTTGGTACCTTATTTGTATTTTTCAGAGCATCGAGCTAATTCCTACGAATTTTACAAGATCTGGACATTATGAAGGAAATTACCTTTTCTTACCAATAGGCCTGCGCCACATGGAGTTGGGGGGGCGCGGCTCAGGGCTTGGATGTGTCCCGGTTCAAGGGTGGCTCAGGCTGGGCTGGTCTGGTCTGACTCCTGGATTGGGCCGGTTCAGTTCCCTTCTTCTTTCTCTCGTGTCTGGGTCCCGAGCGGGACTCTGTTTCCCGTGCGTGAGCGACCGCCGCCACGAGGTCCTTCTCCGGTGAGCAATCAGACGTCCTCCCTTTCTCCTCGTTGACTCCTAGGGCCTCCAACACCTTCGGCGACCCCTGCTAGACTGCCACAACTTCTCAGATTTGCTGTTCCGTCTCTAGGGCTCCGGATCGCTAAGACCTCCGGCCATGGCAGCCGCCATGGCGCCAGAAAAAGGGGGAAGACCCTTCACACGCCCAATATTCTTCATGGATTTGAGTCCAAAAGCTCCACAAGATCATCCCAAACTCATCCACAGCCTTTATTTGGTGTGGCGAGGTCTGAGAAGCCCTGCCGAGCTTGCTTCCTCTCCGCCAGCAAACTATAGCTCGGTAGCCCACGGAACCACCATCTGGCTTTCGATCAGATCCTCTTCTGCATTCGTGTGACTAAAGGGATCATTTTACACCTCTTAGATTCCTTCGATTGATCTCCATCCCTGTTCTTCACATTTTGGCCTTCACCTGAATAAAGCAGTGGAGAGGCGCTAAGAAATAGGAGCTCGTTCTCCTTGTAGCAGCGTCCAAAAGCTATGATAGCTGGGTCAAACTATTTCGTAATGGGAAGGCAAGTCCAACTACCGGTCTCTTTCTCACTCTTGAGCCACAACCAGAAACGTGGGGTGAGGTTAACGCTTCCCACTCGCTGCCACCCACGATCTCCAGGTTGCCTAGAGGTAGGGGATAATGATCCGACCGTCCGAGGTGCATCCAACAGCTGCAAAGGACCCAGACTAAAACATGATCTATGGCTCACTAAAGCAGCTGTCGCTACCACTAGATTGAAAACCTAGGGCTAGGATTCGACCATGCAGACTTAGCCCAACTGAGGGGTGTGTGACACTGATATAGATTAGCAACTTAGGTCCTCAAATCATCAATTATGCACATTATTTCCCAAATTTCAAACCTCAATAACTTCATCTAGGGACATCCGATTTCCACCAAATTTTGACCATAGCTTCCTTACCTCTCGATTTACCTTCTATTCAAATTTGGTGACAAAACTCATCTATTGGACCATTCAAATAAATTCCTCAAGAAGGCATCAAGTTAAAGATGATATTAACATCAATCAACAAACCTATTTTGTCAAAATCTTGTAACTCTCAATCTAACTGAAACATATGCTTTCACTTAAGTCATTGGACATTTTAGGATTCCAAAAGTCCACTCCATCACATCCTACACACCTTAAAATAAATTCCGTCCTCAGAATTAAAGCAAAAACCACTTTGTCACATCATATACACCTTAAAAGAACTTTCGTCCTCAAAAGTAAACCATACTCATATTTCCAGGGAAAACCACCATGTCTTCATCCACATGTAATCACTATTCTATGTGCATCATATCCAAAATCATAAGCTATA
This sequence comes from Alisma plantago-aquatica, assembly GCA_963693085.1. Classification (NCBI taxonomy): domain Eukaryota; kingdom Viridiplantae; phylum Streptophyta; class Magnoliopsida; order Alismatales; family Alismataceae; genus Alisma; species Alisma plantago-aquatica. The sequence goes on along the minus strand of OY856411.1, from coordinate 726,048,156 downwards.
AAACTATACCCAACCACTATTAGGAGGTTTCAAAAGCATCTAGGGTGAAACCTCACTCCATAAAAGGCTCAAACAAGGGTTTCAAAGCTTAGGTTATGTCATTCCATATCTCATATATTAGGGTTGCATCCTCATCTTTATTCATGCATTATTATTCCACATCATATTACCATGTTCTAAAGGAGTTAACTAAGATTAACTCATGCAACAAGGTTTCATCAACATTTTATTGAGCTAATTATTAGAACATGTTCAACATTAACATATGCCTTCTAGGAGAGTGTTAACTATAGTTAACCCACTTTATCCATCTAGGTCATATCAAGGTGTTATAATCATTATGTTGTGCTTACTATAAAACTATATTTTCCATCTTTGTTAAGCACTAATATTAACACCTTGTGCAACATGTTTCATACATGTGATCTTATTTCATTGTTCATAATAAATTGCACTTTTACTAACGATTTTATCACAAGATTAACCAACCATATAACATTATCATCTTTATTCATGTACATGGTTAACCATATGTACTCAGATATCTATTAAGACATTTCTAGATTTCCATCATATCATGTCCATATGTAAAATCTCAAGATTAGATCAAATATTACGATCAGATTCACATATATTATATCATGGTTGTGCTAACAAACTTATACAAGTGGCTCATGAAACATGTATCAAAACTTCATCTAGTGAAACTGAGGTTCTCCTGACCCATACCACGAGGGTAGTGTTGTGCTCAGTCTCTCTGAGCTAACTCAACTTTATGAGTATCTCATACGCATATACTTTATCTTTCCTCTCTTAGTCTAGGGTTCTCGGATTACTTCATTGGCACTAGTTGATTGCTTTACGAGCTCTAGCCACATAAGCACAAACCAAAACATGGTATGCTATACTCTTCATAGGTTCTAACCATGAAACATCATACCCAAAGCTCTCTTATATACGCCACTAGATTCCTATGTGGAAAACCACCAATCCGAGCATGAGGATTCTCAAAAACTAACATAGCTACCTCCTCCAGGGTCTTGGGCTCTCTCCCTCACCCAGATGACAGGCAGTCATATTCATGTTCATATGCACATATAAAGAGCCTCTCTCTATTTCTAGGGTTTGGTCCTCCCAAGGACATCTAGGGTTCAAGAAAACTATAGGAATCATGCATAAAGCAACTCAACTCAATCACTCAGGAGTATTCTAGTTTAGGACATATCATATAGCATATTTCACATAATTCTCATATCTTGGAGGCTAGGTTCTCTGACCTTCTCCCTGTGGGTCTCGCTCTCTCTTGAGCTAACCCTAAAACTGGTCCTAACACTAGAGGTCCTCCTTTCTAAAAGAGTTTGAGGCTCATGCTGACTCATAACCTTGTCTTAACTTAACATATCTTATCTCATAAAAGCCTAGTTCCTTGCATCATCAAAACTTATCTCAAAACCTCAAAACTGAACTTAAGTCCTTGAAGACAAACATATATCATCATATATTATCTTATATCATCTCTATACAACTTAGATCATCATCTAATCTTATTCCATCTATCACATATTCCAAACAAGGCTCTAGACATCTAATCTAGAACTACTCTCTCTTCTAGACTGATGTCATTCTCTTTCACTCAGGTTGCATGATCACCTCCTACTCGTAAATGTGTGGGGACACATTTTTGTAATACATATATATAATAAAATATTATATAGTTTTTCTCTGATAAATCAAGCGTCAGAGAAAACTATCGAGGTTCGATCCGTTTGGAATCAAAAACCAAATCCAGAAACGAGTGTCCCACACATAGTAGAGAGTTCAGTGTCATGAAAACTAGTGAAAAGGGTGAGAACATAGTGTAGACTATTGTAGCTACTCTAGACAACGTGTGCAATATGTCTAGGGTTTCTCTTCCTTTGATGCACGCCATTTCCAAATAGTGCAACGTCCCATACCGCTGCACTACAAGGAAAGAACGACATCTAAGGACTTGCTACTCAACAAGCACCAGTCTAGACCTAGTTCTCAGACATCTAGGTTCTAACCTAGAGGCTAGGTCAGATCTAGTCTCTAAAAGATGACTAATCTAACCCGAAAGATATTATTAAGTTCAAGGTTTTCTGGTTTTGAGTTTCATAGTGAGCAAATGTCAGGTTTTGCTATTGTTCATGCTCTGATACCACCTGTGACGTCCCCGGATTTTCTAAAACTTAACCCAATGTGCGACGTCTAAATTGAAACCCTCACCTCAGCGAGAATCCCAATTTAAACATCCCACACTAGGCTAAGAAAGAGAAAATCAGAGGAAGTCAAAAGGAACATACATCAACAGCACATGTACATGAACAATAATAAAACCGTACACAAATGTTCACCATTCAACATATAATTACAAAATGAATTGTTACAACATTTGATATTACACATTGAAAGGTAAACTTCTACATATACATGTACTACATCTAAACAACAGGATCTTAAGACAACAGGTCCACTTGTACATCAGCTCCCCACACAACTCATACTATCTTGGATCTTCAAGAGCTTAACCACAACCTAAACAAAAAGATTACATGTGGTACACGTCAGCACAATATTTCATGAATATTGTACTGAGTACGCCTACGTGTCTTTTATATACCTCTCATCATATCTTGGCAATAAGATAAAACTAATACTTGGTAGTTATAAAGAAATATAAGAAAAGTGTATACTTGCACAAAGATATTCATTAACAAAAGAGAACACATATTTTAAGCACATTTTCCATTATATATCCATGCATTTGCCACCTGAGGGAATAATGCATCATCTCTGCTACCAAAGAGAATGAGATGTAAGGCCTTATGATCTACTACCAAAGAGTTAGATCATTGTACATTGTGATCTGCTACCAAAGAGAATGATCACTTTCCAACACTATGCTACCAAAGAGAATTAGTGCTTTCATATAATGGAACATATATATTATGTTTCATGTGTTCATAATCATTAGTATGGAAAATCAAGTAACATATCATGCAAGAACAATCATTTCATCCAATATCATATGCCAAGTATTTTACTACACATATAACACAAGCATATTGTATAATAAGCCAAGTAAGAGGTAATGGCGTACCTTCCAAAGAGACAACCTAATCATCACATATCCTTGATGTCATCTAAATCTTTGTTAAACCTGATCAAGACAAGATCATATACTATCATCAGGTTCTCATCGTCTTACATCTCCTCTTAACCCTAATTACGTGTTCATTAGGGTTTGCTTATCTCATTATGTTATATACATTATTACTTGTCTTCTTGACTTAGAATTATCTTACTGATGTCATTTTACAGATTATGGTCCATTATCTGAACATTATCTTCCATAGCATTTTTGTGCACATTAATTAACCCTAGGTTACATCATTAACCGAGATTAGGGTTTTATAACATGTATATTATGGGTCATCTTCATATAACATAGATTATGTGTATCATATTGATCTCATATTTAATTCTGAGGTTCCAGATACTGATATGAGCTTACTCTGTAAATTTCATCATTTATTGAGCATCTATGTATTTAATACATTTTATTTAGGGTTATAAGCCCTAAATAAACATATTAAGCAAATTACATGATTTCGTACATCATCATGACCATAACTGATATCATATGCATTATAAACATGAAATATGATTTACAGGTATTTTCTCATAATTTTAGGGAATCGTTTGATATTTATTATCCATCATAAGAGAATTTCACATCTTCCATGATATCACTATTATTAATGCATTAAAAGACTGATATAAAGGTTCCAAGTTGTTCTACATATTTTCCTGAGAATTTTGGTACCTTGTTTGTATTTTTCTGAGCATCGAGCTAATTCCTACGAATTTTACAAGATCTGGACATTATGAAGGAAATTACCTTTTCTGACCAATAGGCCTGCGCCACGTGGAGCTGGGGGGGGGGGGCGTGCCTCAGGGCTTGGATGCGTCCCGGTTCAAGGCTGACTCAGGTTGGGCCGGTCCGGTCTGACTCCTGGATTGGGTCGGTTCAGTTCCCTTCTTCTTCCTCTCGTGTCTCGGTCCCGAGCGGGACTCTGTTTCCCGTGCGTGAGCGACCTCTGCCGCGAGGTCCTTCTCTGGTGAGCAATCAGACGTCCTCCCTTGCTCCTCGTTGACTCTTAGGGCCTCCAACACCTTCGGTGACCCCTGCTAGACCGCCATAGCTTCTCAGATTTGTTGTTCCGTCTCTAGGGCTCCGGATCGCTAAGACCTCCGGCCATGGCAGCCGCCATGGCGCCAGAAAAAGGGGGAAGTTACCCTTCACACGCCTAATCTTCACGGATTTGAGTCCAAAAGCTCCGCAAGATCATCTCAAACTCATCCACATCCTTTATTTGGTGTGGCGAGGTCTGAGAAGCCCTGCCGAGCTTGCTCCCTCTCCGCCAGCAAACTAGAGCTCGGTAGCCCACGAAACCACCATCTGGCTTCCGATCAGATCCTCTTATGGATTTGTGTGACTAAAGGGATCATTTTACACCTCTTAGATTCCTTCGATTGATCTCCATACCTGTTCTTCACATTTTGTCCTTAACCTGAATAAAGCAGTGGAGAGGCGCTAAGAAATAGGAGCTCGTTCTCCTTGTAGCAGCGTCCAAAAGCTATGATATCTGGGTCAAACTATTTCGTAATGGGAAGGCAAGTCCAACTACCGGTCTCTTTCTCACTCTTGAGCCACGACCAGAAACGTGGGGTGAGGTTAACGCTTCCCACTCGCTGCCACCCACGATCTCCAGGTTGCCTAGAGGTAGGGGATAATGATCCGACCGTCCGAGGTGCATCCAACAGCTGCAAAGGACCCAGACTAAAACATGATCCGTGGATCACTAAAGCAGCTGTCCCTACCACTAGATTGAAAACCTAGGGCTAGGATTCGACCATGCAGACTTAGCCCAACTGAGGGGTGTGTGACACTGATATAGATTAGCAACTTAGGTCCTCAAATCATCAATTATGCACATTATTTCCCAAATTTCAAACCTCAATAACTTCATCTAGGGACATCCGATTTCCACCAAATTTTGACCATAGCTTCCTTACCTCTCGAGTTACCTTCTATTCAAATTTGGTGACAAAACTCATCTATTGGACCATTCAAATAAATTCCTCAAGAAGGCATCAAGTTAAAGATGATATTAACATCAATCAACAAACCTATTTTGTCAAAATCTTGTAACTCTCAATCTAACTGAAACATATGCTTTCACTTAAGTCATTGGACATTTTAGGATTCCAAAATTCCACTCCGTCACAGTATCATATACATGCTATATCCCACAGAAAACATGCAAAATGATACAAAGCAATGATTATGGCCATCCTATTGTGATTCCTTGAGCCAAGCAGAATCACGGTCATCTAGGTCTACATCACATGCAACCTGGACAAGATGAAATTTGTGCCTGCCTATATGGGTTTGATCAGCTCATCTCCATGACCGATCGGCTCGCCATCAGGTTGGTTGTTCGGGTGCCACCAGCCGATCGACTGGTGCTTCCAGCCGATCGGTTCACTGGTCGTCGTGCATCTCATTAGGTCGCTACCCGCTCGTCTTGCTCCTCGAACCGGTCATCTGGATCACCAACTGATTGGTTCATGCCTTGAACTGATCGTCTTAGGTTGTCCGCCGTTCTTTGACATAACAGGAAATAAAATCTATCCTATTTACAATTTAATTGTGAAACCCCGAGTTACATTCAGGGGGAGCAAAGGTAGGAAAAGAATTCTCAAATTCTTTCGAGTTACATCAGGAATAAGAGAAGGGGAATCGGTGCGCAGACCGAGATGCAAGCAACCACATATAACCACACACAGATATAGGGGTTTATAGGCCATAATCATGCTACACATCCACCACAAAACCCGTTTAAGGGCGACGTGTATCGATTGCATTAATATTACATATCATATATGTATATTTGGGATTTGTGGATTGGACATGCATAAAGCCAATTTTATTCGCATCGTATGCAATAAATAAAGGCGACAAACCAAAATCGATCATATCGATAAAATATAGAACAGTTGACGTGGCTCTGATACCACTGTTGGGTTTTAGAGGAGGCAGAGAAGCAGCGGAAACAAAAATTTTCTCCCCAAAACCCAGAACAAAAAGGAATCACATCAACGTCTATACAATAGGAAAGATGGTTTGTGGATGCATACCTTGTCTCGAGGCTTGCTCGGTGACAGTACCTCGCGCCTTGCGCGGTCTTCACCTCCGGTCTTGGACGGTGTCTGTGCAGCTCCTGGTCGCACCGGGACTGAAGACTCCTCCTCTCACCGGGACTGTCAGGATTGACAGTTGTCCTCCGAGTGACAGAGGTCTCCCGCCTCTGCAGTCGTCCACACGGACTTCCTGGAACTCCGATCTCCTTGTTGCACAAGGAACCGGAAGGAGTCGCACCCTCTTGTTGGCGTACTAGTCGCCAACACACTCTCCTGCTACCGGTTGCAACTGCAGTTGTCTTTCCCTTGCTATGCCTCCCTTTTCGGGTAGCACTTGCTCGGGCTCTCTCGGTTACCAAAACCAGAGAGAACGACAACTTTGCAGAGCAACCGGCTTGCACTGAGTTGTACTCTGAGAAGCCCCCAATACCCCTATATATATAGGCGGGTCATGGGACATGGTTCTCTGTCCCCGGCAATATGGGACTAAAAGCAGGAGTAGAAGGGTTTGGGATTTTCCACAAAACAACCAACTCGCAACCTGAACTGATCGTTTCACAACTGAATTGGTCGGTTGGGGACCTGAACCGGTCGTTTGACACCTCAACCGATCGGTTGGGACTCATGATCCGGTCGGTTCACTTCTGAAAGGTCGGTTCGTGGTCCTGACCAGTTCCCGATTGACTTTCCTTCTTTTGTTTCTAATTGGTATCGAATACCAATCCTATTTCCCAATCAAATTGGGCAAGTGAAATGAAAGGAAAATTCTCACCAATCTTACTTTCCCAACTTGCTCGGTTGCATCAGTTGAACCGATCGTTTCAACACTTGAAGCAATCGTTTCACCCTGACCATGAGCTGATCGACTCAACCCTTGAGCCGACCGGTTCACCAGGCTCAGCCGACCGGTTCATCACATGAGCCGATCGGTTGGGAGTGCAGATTGTGCAGAATCAGTCAATTGCGATTTCAATCAATCTGATACTCTAATCAATCCGTCCAACACCTTGAACATTATGATATTGAGCTATCAATTAATTGAGTGTTTAATTGAACTACTAAACTCCTTTAGTAATCAATCTAAACATTGTTTGTGGACAAAACTCCTCTTCCAGGTTAAATCCTATGTGTGTGACCCTACAGGTCCATTTCACATTGGCAGTGAAAGTCCATAACACTTATGACTTCACAAGCAAAGAGCGGTGCCTAGTCACACATTAGTGCTACCCAAGTGAAATAGAAAGTTGGAGAACAACTTTTAATCCTACAATCTGTGAATGGTGTTACATTGAATGTATAATTCCTTTGTCACTAATATCCTGAATGAACTCGAGGCATGGAATAGTCATCCTGTCAACATTCATTCATTTCCTTGATCTCAGAGCAGACTGGGTGAGATGTATGTGACATCAATATCACATATTGATTCACACGTGCATGCGCATGCCTTTCTCAATCCTACTCATCAAGTGGCCAAGGATATCAAACTCCCTCAGGAGGGACAAATCCCATATCTATCACTCACCCCTCAAAAGCCCCATGTGTCAAAGCCACCCAATCATCACCTTTATAGCAACCCATGTTTCAGGACTGCGTTTGATGATGTCAAAGTGTGCCCAACGACATGTGTTGAGTGTAGTGATTTCAGGTCTAAGAATCACACTCACCACCATCACTGTGAGAGCTGACTGTGACTACCAAGTCATGATTCCATGTGTCACTCTCACGGTGGGTCTGTCCGGTACCTTGTTCTCTATGGAGAAGCTTCCACTAAGGACTTACCCACTCTTCTTGGATCTTCTGCCTTTGACTTCACCTTCACTCGGAGAAGCTTCCACTAAGGACATACCCACTTGAGCAAGGAGTCTTCTGCCTTCACCAAGGTCTTACCCACTCTTGCTCCAAGTCTTCAGCCTTGATCTTCACCAAGGGACGCCTTCCCTTGTTCTTCTTCACCTCTCTTAGCCAAGAGAGAGAACCTACATTTTCATGGTTGAAATGAGAGATAGGGAGGTGGTGGAAGTGAGAGCCTCACAAGATATACATGTAGGATGAGCTCTCTTACAAATATCCTACTCACTCTAATGGATGTAGTAAGTGATTAAGCTTAGAGAGAGAGGAGGCTGTAAGATCACTCAACTATAGAATAGGGACTTTCATAGTGCTTGGCTTGAATGCTCGACCTTGGAATGAAGCCCAAGGGGTCCTATTTATAGTTGAGGATGCCTAAAAGCCTTTGGGAACACTTGGGGCTAAAAACTATCCATTTTGTGGCTTGCAACAGATATATTTTCACTTGTTGCAACTCCACAACGACTAGAAGCACTTTTCTACACTTTTCCGTACAGTGCAATCGGTCGAGTTTCTATAAGGATAACTCGACCGATAGAGTAAAAGACAAAGTCGATATTCAGACCATCGGTCGAGTTTGTCCTAGGGAAACTCGACTGACCAATGAAAATCAAATTGGTCAGGTACTCCATCGGTCGAGTTCTGTGAAGTGTAAACTCGGCCGATCAAAAGTCATTTTCAAGATCCAATCAGGATCGATCGAGTTTGCAACTCGAACGATGAATAGCCTGATGTGAATTTTGGAAAATGGCTTTTGAGTGCTTAAATATTCGATCTAAGTGCTCCTGATTTTTTCTAAGCTTAATTAAAAGTCATACAATCATTACAAGTGATTTACAACATGATTCTAATGGATTTACATCATATTACAAAAACGTGCACTTGTATTGACTTTGACTTGTCTTTTCTCCAAGTTGATATGTGCAAGTTAGGGAATTTAGAGTGTGTCTATACCTAATCTGAAATCACTCAGGTAGAGACATTAGACATAATTAATTGGAATGGTTTAGTCATCATCAAAACAAGGGTTTAGTCAATTTAGACCTTGAGTCAACATATATCTCATCATTTGGATGGCGATAATCACTTTTTAGTGTTAGGAGAGGGAGAAACATCCTCAAGGCCTTTGGATGTTCAACATTCTATTGTCAAAATACATTTACAAAAGATCCTGACACCTCATCCATAGATCCAGTGCATGTATTGGCACCCATTCCATAAAAGCATCGGGTTGTAGGAGATGTAAAGTTCATGTGACTTCATTTTACATTTTCATGCATATTACCCAAGAAAGTGTGATAGTTGATGGATACAAATCATCATCCTAAAGTGCATGCCCAAGAAATTATGCTGCCAATAGACATGAAATTATCAACATCTCCCAAAATAAAGATTATCACTTATTCATACAAGAAAGTATGATAGTTGATGAATGCATATTCATCCAAGTTTTAGTTTCACATTTAGGCTAGCTTTACATTCATTTTCATCATTTTTCCGTAGAAATAGCTTGCATTTAATTCTCCTTAATTTTATGATATTATTAGGTTTTGATCCAATTTCTTGGTTTCATGGAATGATTAAACTTCATTGCATATATAAGGGTGTAGGACACATTGATCTCTCTAACTAAATAGCAGCCCCAGAAAATTTTGATGAAATGGGTAAGATTTTCATTTATCTAGATATTCTTGTAACCAAATTTCATTTGCCAAAAGCTTCATCGACGCAGACCATTGACCATATGCCAATACACCCCCTGATGGTTTTGAATCTAAAAAAATGGCCATCGGGTGAACCTTAAAGATTGGGTCTGACCATTGATGCTTGGTTTTAGTAAGCGTAGTAGATCTCATTACCAAGGAATGATCGGAACCATCTGAGCACACCGAGATTGTTAGTTTTGTTCTTTCTTTCTCTGAGTAATGCATGTGCGGTGTGTCAGACCTCTGGAAAAAGTTTCCAAGTTGTATACTAACACCCCCCTTTCCTTTCCTATAGCCTGCCACCAATGGTTGGGCAGAAAAATGCCCTCTGATGGTTGGGTTGGCATCGACACTCTATGGAAATCCAACTACATCCTCAAATGGCTAGGTAAAACCTAATTTTGATGTAATTACTACCTCTCCAAGTTGACGAGTGAGCCAACTCCACCCCACTGATGGAAATGCTATACTCGTTGACAGACAAGAGTGCAAACCAAGGAAGATCCAACTTCTTAACACCAACAACAGGCCACCAATGACCAGGAAAACTTCACCAACCAAAATCTATGTGGACTCTACTCCAATGGAAGATTTGCTCTTATGCCCACCTATGGCATTCCTACACTACACTCTAATGCCCGGGAAAACCTTGTCTGTCAACAGGAATACTAAAGGTGACATGACCCCTCATCTTCCTTCTATCGATGCCATTACTGATGGATACCCAGAGGCGGTTCCCAACCCTAACTGACAACATATAAATACAAGCCCCTAACCTCCCTTCAGAGGAATCTCTTCTTCATCTATCAAGCTGCCAAAATCCAGACCCCGCCTCAAGAAAGATGATTCCCATCTGTGCTTGTTTAACGATTGATGACACATCAACAATAACCACCACTCCATTTAGGCTCAGTCACTTGACCTCGAATGATGAATATTGATGACACCTCTGCCACCATCATTTCACCTACCACTTCCTCATCTACGATTAGTTCCAAGAAATAAGGATGATGAAGAAGAAGGGTCTCCTAACAATAGTATCAAGCATAACTCGACTACTACATTTCTCCTACCCACATAGATGATGGCTACCTCATTCCTTTCCCTTATTGTTTATTCGTATATACTATGAGAAGTGACTAGTTCCTTACATTAGGGCATGGAGAGTATCCCCACTGCCTCTTTTTTTACTGAATGCAACCCTATATGAACTTCCTTACAATTAGAATCAATCGTTTAATTCTTGTGTGCCTATATAATCAACAAGTTACAATTTACCTGGCCTCAATGTTACAGTTTCATGCATGTTTGTGATGTGGTGAGACAAGGAACGTAGGAAGTGGTGGTGAACCCCATTCATCTTAGTGTTTCCATTCATTAATAATATTAGGTTTTATCCATATTTAAGTCTTGCACCTTAGTTGTAATAAACAACCACCTCTTTTTTGTGATAAATAACGTTCCTAGTTTGCTAAATCAATCAACCAATTCTAAAAAAATGTTGTCCTTTGGGTTTGATCCTTAACTATACTACAATAAGATCTATCTGCTTGCAGGTGGTGATTATTGTACTTAGTCTAGGTAAAAAATAGGTTCTTTTCCCTAGGTGAATTACATGTGCAATAACACTCATCAATAGCTAGGTTTATTTACTTCTAATGAAAGAAAGAAGGTATTTTTTGACTTCTTCCATAATTGAATGTGAGATAGATAAGAAACTCCATGATGTTTCTGATCAAAAAGATAAAGATAGGAGAGAATATGTGATGTTATAGGAGAAAAAGTATGAGGATATCTCTCTTTCCTCCTTTCTTTCCCCTTTCATTTTTTCTCCTTCTCCCATTATAGTTTTTATATTTTGTTGTTTTCTTTAATTTGTAAACAAAGTAAGAAATAAAATGCAAATGAAAAAGGCAAAGAGATAGTGTGATCTTCAATAAAAAAAAAGGAAAATCCCAAGAAATGATTATCTCAGAACTACTGCACACAGTTGGAATGTAGAGGGATGGCGTGACCCTTCCACTCAAATGATTCTCAAGGTGGAGAATCTAAGAAGAATTTTTTTTTTGGTCAGTCAAAAAGTGTGTTACTATAAAACCAAAAACTTTGGGCACTGAGTACCCCATTACATCACACAGAGCAAGAAGCTCGACCAAGGATCATATACCCCACGTAGGGGGTATTACACTGGACATAGATATAACAGCCACAGAGAAGAACATCAAACTAATAAGACTAAGACCAGGCAGTCCTACCAGGAGAACTATCTACTACAACCTGCAGATACATGCAATAAGCCCACCCACAAAAAGTAACAACAGATTACAATAGGACATCCACCGGGTAACCCTGCCAGGAACAACATCACTAGCTTCCGGTCTTCTCAGAGCACCAGAACCATCACATTCCGTCGACAGAGAGCTACGAGCCTAATAGGTTAGAAACAATCCAATCATTCTTAGCACAATACCAACTTTCTAATAGATGCACCCACAATGTGTGGTCCTATGCCAACAATTAGTGGATTCAACAACCACCTGAAGCCACACGAATGACATGTTGATGTCCTGCAAAAGGAACAGTAACCGCCCTCACAGAGAGGATGCTCATCAACACCTAAAGGGTGTTCCTACCCCTAGCAGAGAAAGGGAGATCAGGATGAAGGATCTGACCCCAGCATCTCCTTGCTGTTGGCTTTACCAGGAGTAGGCTCCAAGAAGCATAATGTCGAACACCTTGGGAGTGCACAGCCTCACAGCAGGGAGAGCCAGCCCAACCACAGCTTCTGAAAGCAACGAGGCAAAGCGTCAAACACCTGGAGGGTGTTCGGACCAACTGAAGCAGGAACGCCATCCAGAGTCCCCTGGTTGTGACTGGTCACCGCCGATCAGCAAATGGACGACCCAAATCACAGTAGCAGAAAGCCCCAATCACCAGGGGTGAGACCACGCCTGGCCATCCTAGACGGGCGCCATAGCGCAGTGTAGCTCCACCATCACTGGTAGAAGGAGCGTGCCACCGAAGACCACCCACCACGGCTTTGGCCAGAAATGAGCCAACGCCACCCAGGCTAGCCAGTGAGGCCTCATCGCTGAGCAGTCCAAAAGAGAACCAGACGCCCAACGAGGAAGCCATCACCGCCGTACGAGTCTCGCCGTCGTCGGGGAAGCACCAACATCACTTTGAGGTAGGATGAAAGGGTGTCAGTGAGGAGGGGAAGACAAACCCATCGTCCTTGGCATGATGGAGTAGCAAGCGATCATCGAATCTGGAGCAGAGTAGCTTCTCTCCATCCGCCACACTTTAGCAAGCTAGAGTCGGCAGAGCCGAAGTAGCCAAATCCATCCCAGATCTGACCCGCGCACGTCGCATCCCCCCACAAACCGAACCACCAGAGTCACCAGGCCCGCTCCTTCCTCCAGAGAATCGCTCCTACAACTCGCTCGCCTTGACTGATGATAAGCCAGGGGGAGGAAAGCGTCGGTGATGCTTCCTCCCCCCAGTGCTAGCCATCGGGAGGGTAGAGAGAAGGGAGAGCAGCGAACCCTAGAGAGAGAGAGTAGCGAACCCTTTTCTAAAGGTTTAGAGGATATGGTACACCACCTTCAAATAGATTTCAACGCTCATCCTTTTATGATTAATGGAAGGATCTTGGTGGGGGTATAAAGGATCTTAATTAGGTGTCAGAAATCAAAGAAAATATTTGGAAAGAGAAAGCCAAGGTGAATTGGTTACATGATGGTGAAGGAAATACCTATTTCTATCAAGTGATAGTAGAGGTAGGAAAATAGGAGAATAGTGAAGGAGTAGATGTTGGAGGATGTCACATGGATCAAAAAGTCGAAGGATATGTGCATAGAAGTAGCAAGATACTTTGAAGACTTATATAATGAGGAGATCACAAATGATGCTATGCATGGTGAGACATTCCTTAAGATGGTCTCTAAAATTCTTATGACTGCTCCCACTAAGGAAGAAATACTTATTGTTCTAAGAAAAATGGATGGACACATCATTCTAGGAAGGGACAAATTCTTTGTGAAGTTCTACATTGTCCACATGGTACATTCCTAAAGAGGACTTATTAGCAATGGAAAAGAGTTTCTTTAAGAGAGATAGGATACACATAAGATTTATGTACAGTAGATTGGTGCTTATACCAAATAAGAATAATTCATCATTGCTGGATACAAATTTCAAACCAATATCCACAAAGAATGTTTTCTGATAATATTGGATAGGATTTTGAATAATAGGATGGACATGATGCTTAAGAACTTAATATTCATGGAATATGGTGTTTTTATGGAATGAAAGATATCACCCATAATATATGGTTGTCTAATGAGCTCATCCATGACATTGATGCTAGCCTAGTGGATATGAACCTACCTTTTAAAGGACATTATGAAAGCTTATGATATGGTGAGTTAAAATTTCTTAAAAGGTTTATTAGAGAGGTTTGGGTTCATGAAGTAAGTGATTCATCTGTGTCTAATATTTTTCAAATATGTATGGATATAGATAGTGTTGAATGGATATACGGAGGGCTTCTTTCTAATGTTAGGAGGGATGAAACAAAGTAACCCTCTCTCCCCTCCCACTTTATCTTGTTTGAAGATACCTTTTGTAGGAGAGTCAAAAGAGAAGTGGAGGAGGCTAGAATTGATAAATACTTCACTAGAGGTGGATTGATGGCAACCCCACTCTTATTGTATGTAGATGACCTAATCCCCAGTGCACTTGGAATGTCTGATGAACAACTATGCATCAGTTTCTGGTTTAAGAATGAATACAACGAATGCAAGCTTCCTCCTAGTATTGAAAGAACACACGCTAACAAATAATATATCAGATGCTCTCTTGGTTGTGCAGACTACAATGTGATGGAATGCTTTGGAGCTCCTCTAGTTAGAGATAGGATGAAGCTTTACCACTTTGACAAAGTCTAGGAGATCATGTATGGCAAGATGACAAAGTGGAAGAGTTGATAGCTCTCTTTTATATTCATATTATTTGTAAGGAGTGACTCGAGAGGGGATCCACTTCATAAATAATATGAGAATAAAATCATCTATTCAAACATACTAACATTATGTTAGAATAGACATAAATTTTCAATTCTCAAATGATGTTATACAAAAAGAAACCAAAGTATTGCATCGGAATAAAAATCATGACTATATTCAATTATATAAAAAAAAGTACATCATGATCTCCCATATACGGATTACATGAAAGTTACAACATAAGGATCTAAGAAGAGGGATCCAACTATCTCAACTCTATATCCCAAGAGTTCCACCTAGCAGGTCCATGTCATCATACCCAACATTCTAAGTCTTATACCTAGGGTTGGAAGCATACCCTATCAAAAAGAGAAAAAGTAGAAGATATAAGCAAAAAGGTTGGTATGTGCATATTAAATATGGATTGAGCAATAAAAGGAATAAAGTACTTCCAATAAATAAGGCTTCCCATAGAAGAGGTAAGTATCACCCAAGCGGGTATCAAAATAAAAATATTTGAAATGAGATGATAACAAGAAGAATACTTTCCATTAAAAAAACGTAAAAGTTATGCCACACAACCAAACATACAATTTTGGGAACAAAACTCATCACAATAATATCAACTTGCATGCATGTGAGATATATATAGCATTGGAACAATATCAATAACAATGGTGGCCAAGGCTCACAACCTTGAAGCCTGATAGAGAATGAATTACTACTAAACCCCACAATATATATAAAAGTGGGCACACAACCTGGGTATGGGGCACAAGACCTCCATCCCAAAAATATAACATTGGCACACAACACTAAAACCAAAGTAATTGCACTACTCTAGGGCTACTAAATAACAAGGTTTGCATAACCTAAAGCCAAGTAAAAGTTTAGTCTTTTATAGAAAAAATAAAGTTGCCATCTCAAAAATGGACAAAATTAACATCAACCACATAAGTGGGAAAAATTAGGGTTTCATTAAGAATGAAAAGTACAATTTAGAGTCAAAAGAAAGTCTAACAAAGTAGGATGATCATAAGATCATAATCAAGTAGAATATTTCACATGGAATAAATTTTTTAAAAGAGAAAGATTGTGTAGGCTATCAAGAGAGAGATAATTTGGGTTAACGGCTCAATACCGAAAAATAGGGAATGCAGTCATACCTTGGAGAGAGTCTACATAAGTCTAAGATCAGAACCTTAATTCCACCTCAGTCTACAAGCAACCCATTAAAGGCATATATGACATTAGGGTTAGGTTTACATCAATTATATAAACCCTAAAATCACCTTCTTATCATTAGTGAATTGGGTTATCAAAGCCATGCCATATATTAGATTATTTTTTTATTTCAATTCATATGTTACTTTTTTGTACCTATAGATTATTAGTTATTAATTTTATAAATATTAAACTAATTATATAAATCCAAAAAATCATATATTTATTGTATTGGAATTAGACAACAAAATTAGTACCATTAGATATATTACAACTTTATGATCTCAAAACAACTTTTATTTTATTTTTATGACTTAAAGTTGATTTATAATGAATTTTAGAAACTCTAACCAACCAAAAAATCCCATAAATCCATGTATGTGCACCTTATCCATTTATACATAAAACAAGGCGACTTGTCCTAGCATGATCTGGTCACATGGTGCCTGGCCTACAGTCAGACAAATGCACACTTCCGTGTGATCAAAAGAAAACAAAGAGGGAAAAGATGAGAAAGTCCATATTAATGTGACCAATCAAATCGATCCCAAGAGAAAAATTGAAAAGCCAATCTCTGGCATTGTTCGTTGTCCCAAAACCTATCGAAACTGCAACCTTGAACATAAAACTTCATATCTAAATCGGAGCAAAACTAATTTAGGTTGGAGAATAACAATCACGACCAACTTCAGAATGACCTCATGACATCAGAGAGCCATGGTACTCTCTCTACAGTGTAGAGGAACCCAAAACCACCCTTCTTTCATTACTTGAAGAAGGTGAAAAATCTAAACTTCAACATTTCCCCAAGAAATAGGGTGGAGAGGAAGCAAATGAAATCAACAACATCCATTGAAACTTCCAATGAGGATAACACAAGCAACCATGACTGACAGCTCGACAATTAAACTCCATTGTAGACCGCAACAAAGAAGAGTGGAAAGAGGGGAAATAAATACACACCTCCATAAACCAAATTGGTGGCTCTAGGAGCTTTACTTAATCCATTGAAGGGGTTTGTAGGTTTAGCATGCCTGCCAATGATCATAGGATAGCCTCCAAACTCAAAGAAGCTCTAGCGCAATGACTGGAGATGGGGGCAATGATTGCAAGTGAACATCGTTCATCAGAGGCTGGAAAACCATTGATGGAGGTCTCGTGGAGGTACCGAGATGGTGAAGTAGAGGTCCAAAACACATGTGTTATGAGAATAAGAATAGAAAAAGAAGAACATGGGAGGAACATAGGAGAAGGGAAGGTCGGTAGCAGAAATGCCATTGAGGCCACAATACCATAGAATATATAGGATTGTTCAATTTGGGTTGTTGTAAGGAAAGTGAGGGAGAAAGAATCACAGCAAACAAGAAAAGGAAAGAGATATTCTTCGACCAGAAGGGGGAAAAGAACAGGGACTTTGCTCCCAAAAAATGGTCAAAAGTGGAAGGTAGGAGAGAAGATGGAAGAAGTTAGATCTAAATCTAACGGTCCTAAAAGACTCCATGTTTATGCCATAAAATAAAGAAACAAGCGTGACAAAATAAACTGAGAACTTTAGGAAAACTAGGCACATGGATTAATAGTTATATGAGGGTACAAACATGGGTCAAATTATACCAAATTTGGTACCTAGACCAATTAGGACATGATGAATCCATTTTTGGCATCAGTTTGCACTTTTGAGGACTTCTAGTATTTTATTTAATAATTTTAGATTATATCATATTTATTCTTTCCTTAATAAATTTGAGTTATCTAGGAATACTCAAAAGATATGAAACTTGGCCTACAAGTAAACCTAAACATGACAATGCGATTTTATAATTAATTTTTTCCTTTTGTGGTTGCTTAACATATTATTTTATACTTTAGGCTTTTATATACATTCTCTATACTAAACTACATGACGTTAGATAAGTTTGTCCAATTAATGTGAAAATTCACACAAAGGAGAACTTTGGTATGTGGATTTCAAATTTGGGGTTTACTTCCACTTTTGAATATATTTAGACATTTATTGAACACTTTTGTCTCTTATTCTTATTTTCTTTTCCATATAGAATTAAGATAGTTATTATTATGCAAATAATGTGAAACTTGGCACTCAAGGCAATTGGGACCCAAGAAACACAGTTTTTGTATTATATTTGGCTTTTGTAGTTTTATTTAATGAGTTATATCACCATTATAGTTTAAGCCATTTATTTACATATATAATATTATTATAAATCCCTTTTTTCATTTATAATCTAGAATTATAAATTGTCTCATAAAATTTCATATTATTACTATGAGAGTCATCTTTTATTACTAGGCACAAAAACCTATATATTCCTTATGTATCCCATTAAATCCATTATATCTATATTTATTTGTGTAATGCAATATTATTCACAATTATGGACATGTAAATTCATATTGTTCTTCTAATACATGTTTTAAACATATTCTCTCTCTTAACAACATACGATAGTCAATATTATCTATGTGACCTATTTTATGTATTATTTACTGGTCATTCCGTTAGCAAGAGAGTATTATGTCATATTTTTTACAAGCTATTCATGTTTTAGTTAGGTATCTAATGTTATCCTAGTTTGGTTAAATCTACGAAATCAATCTCACTTGATTTCTAATCATGGGAATATGATAAGATCCTAGATATTGGGATGTTACATTATTCTTGTTGAGTGTGTTCTTGCTTTTATACTAATTTGTTTGCTTGTTGTGTCCCTAGTTGTATCTGTGGTGGACAACAAGATTAATTCCCTACTGGCACAATTTCGTTTGCATGATAGAGATGGAATGCAAAACAAAGTCTTAAGCTGCATGGAGCACTACTATGAAATCCAAATATTTAGGAGGATTAGGCATCCCTAGCCTATTCATCATCCATTGGGATATTGGGTGAAAAATGGATGTGAGGTGTGTAGAATAACCTTTTTATGCATACTAAAGAGGAATGACTACAACTTGTAATGATCATCCATTCCTTCTACATCTTAGCAGATCACCTCACCTCTTTGGTAGAAAAATAGAATATGTTTCTGATTGTGTTACATAATATGCAATGGGGTGAGGAAAGGGGGAGTGTCTTTTTGATTTTTTTGGTGGTGTGGAACCCTCTAGACAACAAGGTGAGAGATCAAATGTTGGTTGATAGACACATAAAGTTCACTGACCTATGGATCGATGATAGAAAATGGGGTCAGGAACTTCTATCTATGTTGCTTACTATAGATGGATTACATGTTGATCAACATGTTGAAAAAAAGGAGAGCTAACACACATCAATTTAGATGGTGTCACAAAATGTGACGTTGCCACTACGATCTACTAACTTCTAGGAGCCTTGTGGAAAATAGGCCAACTAAGTGAATGAAGTCTACAAGGTGAATTTTGGGCAATGATACACTGCCTAAGGAAAACTATATTGTTTAGAAAGTGATACATGAGTCCCCTTCTTCACCTTCCATCTCAAGTAATTCATGATCATTGGGAACATGTTCCACATCTTCCTCCACAATTAATATGGGGAGGCTGATAGACCAACATCCCAAGGGTGCTCACTATCACTACATATTCTTTGTCTCTTATACTTCAACCTACAAAAGATTGCCCAAAGTGACTCACCTTTTATGGAATTCCCAACACGCTTTTATCACAATAGCTAAATTTGTTGTCTTCAAATATGGAATCCCTAATCCATCTCTATTTATGGTCTTCATCACTTTATCCCACGCTACCCACACTCTTCGCCTACCACCATCTCTTGCTTTCCAAAGGAAGTTTGCCATCATTCTTTCTATCTTATCGATTACCTTTGTTGGCATCAATGTAGGCATCTCCTCAAGGAGGTATAACAGAATGGAATCCAGGGTGTGTTTTATAAGGATCATCCTCCTAGACAAAGATAGTAGGTTACATTTCCAACCCGCCATCTTATTCCAGATCTTCTCTAGGATTGTATCAAAATGATGTTATTTTACTCCCTTTTTTGCTAGTGTAGATCCCAAGTAAGTGATGGTCTCCCCTGTATCTACAAAGCCAAAAACCTCCCTGACACCTATGCTCCTCCCTCGCCCCTTGTCCCCTGTAACGAATGACAATTTACTCATGTTCACCACTTGCCTGGTAGTCTATTCATAATCACTCAGTAGCTCTCTCAGCCTTTTCATAGATTTAGGATTCACAGTAGTAAACAATATCAAATCATCAGCAAACATCAAGATTGGCAGGGTTGATGTCGGACCTCTAGTCTTGAACCTCTCAATAAGTCTCATCATCAGCTCCTTCTTTATTTTCCTACAAAGGCATTCTTCAAAGATAATAAAAAGTGAGGGAGATAGGGGGTTGCCCTATTTCATCCCTCATTTCATCGGGAAGAAACCATCTCTGAATCCTTTCAGTACTATAGTTATCCATGCTTTGCCAAAAAAAAACATATCAATTGGATTGTGCTCTTCATAAATCCAAATGTCTCCATCGTTTGCTGAAGAAATTCCAAGCACAGCATATTGTATGCTTTAGCCATGTCCACTTTTACAATCAGGTTTGTATCCTCCTTGTTGTGATCTACATCATGCATTGATTCTCTTGCTAACCTGATCTGAATATATATATCTCTCCCTTTCATAAATGCCCCTTGCTCAAATGAAATCAGTTTAAGCATGAGGCTAGATAGTCTATCATTCAGTATTCTTGCTAACAATCTGGAGGCCACATTTCCCACAGAAATAGGGTGAAAATTTGTATCTAGATCACAAGGCTTATAATTCTTTGTGATATGGATCAAGTTGTTGTAGAAAATAATCTGGTGAACTATCTTTCCTTTGAAGACCACCTCTTCCAGCTCACATAGGTCTTGTTTCACTACCTCCCACATTGCAATGAAGAAAGAAACAGTAAAACCATTAGGTCCAGACATTGTGTTAGTGTCCATCTATTTTAGAGTTAACAATATTTCTATCATTGATGGAGTCCCTATAATCAACATGTTATCATCAACATTTATGACTTCATCTATTTCCTATAGAAAATTATGGTCTTCGTATATATCTTGTGGTCCTCTTCTGTAAAGAAATTTGAGAAGTATCATACAGCTTCATTTCTCATCACCTTTAGATCCTCTATTATGATACCTCCCAATCCTTTTATCTGCTTTACCATCTTCTTTTTGTTTCTTCCTTTTACCATTGCATGATAAACTTTTGTGTTACGCTCCCCATTTTGTAGCCAACTCACTTTTGATTTCTCCCTCCAGAGCTCTTCTTCATATGCTCGATAGGTCTCAAGCTCCTCTTCAGCTGTTCTTAGAGCCATACATTGGTAGGTACTCAGATTTTATCATAATTCATCTGAAGTTGGTGAACTATCTCCTCTAGGTCTGCAATATTTTGTGATAAACTTCCAAAAATATAGTTTGCTCCAAGTCATTAGATGCCTTTTATGATTCTTCATTTTGAGAAAAAAATTGTTAACAATTCTTCCCACCCTCCATGTCTCCACTCTTTTTGTATTACCTCCATACATTCTGATTGGCTAATTCAGACCTTCTTAAACATGAAAGGATCCCTCGGGTGTACCCCCTTGCTCATTCTATCCATCACTAGTAGGGTGCAATGATCAGAAGATATGTCCCTCGTAAGGTGTTTGATGAAAGAGTTATTTATCTTCTTCTACTGGTGGTTAACGAAGCCCATGTCGAGTCGCTCCCATTTTTTTGGATCACCTCTTTGTTTATCAGTCGATGTATAGGAGCTCCCTTCAAAGTCCAACTCAAGAATATCCATCTATTCCACCCAAGAGTTGACTCCTTCATGGCCCTTGTATCCAATTTGTTTGGTCCTCTGTTCTCATTCTTTGTTCTTAAAACATTATAGACTCCAATTAACATCCATTTCTCCTCTCCAATCACATCATGCATATCTTGCATGTTCCCCCCATTGTCTTCTTCTATCATACATATCACATTTCACGTAAATTGCTGACACAAATATTGGTTTTCCCTATCCATCATCCTAGGTAACAGTGATGTGATGGTCATCGACTTCAAATATAGATGCATCAAGTTCTTTGTCAACATAGAGACAAATCTTTCCTCTTTCTCTTTCATTTGAGTAGCACCATTCAAGTCTGAAAAAGTCAACCAGTTCATCAATTTTATCTTCCTTCAGAAGGTTTAAAAATTGCCGTTGTGAGTGGTTTATGTTTATGACATATCATCCTCAACACTTTCCTAGTTGTCTTTCTCACCACCCCCCTCTTGTTCTAGAAGATCATATTATGCATAAAGGCAACCATGATCATCCTTGACTATAAAACCATAAGGTCATAAGAAGGATCTTGTTGTCCCTTGGTATCTGACCTCTCTCCTCTCTACCCTCTTTATTGCCATAAATTCCTCTCTAGAGATATCATCTTGCATCTTGTATCCCCCCTATCATCCTCCAACCATGCTTCTTGTCTTCCAACTGATCTGATGTCCTCATGCTAGAAATTCTCTTTCTGATAAGCTCAACAGTGGTTATCCATTCTATACTCTCTTCTTCTACTTGGGTATTGTCTCTTTTGTTCATCATGAAACCTATTATCTAAGATGAAATCTTCCAACATTTGATCTTTAAGCCTGACTCTCTCTCTGTCCTGGTCTGTAATCCTTCTATTACCCTTTTTGTCCTTATGTTCCCTTCTATTCTCACATATTGCACTATATTTCAAACTCATTCTCACCCCTTCTGTATACACAGGCTCTGGCCTAGTAGTGGATTCATTAAATGCCTCTCTATCTACCAGGACAACTACTTTGCATCCTGAAGGGTTTGGTATATTAAAAGCTTCACTCAGGAGTGCCCTCCCTTACCTTCTACATTGATTGTTACTGAAGACAAATTCTGGAATCTCTCTACTACCACGTATAACCATGCCTGAAAGTGTGTGTTCTCTGCTAACACCTCTAGAATTAACTGTATATCTCCTTAGAACACCAACATGGCCACAAGGATCCCCGTCGAGTCACATGGGTGTCTCTAGCAGGTTGACATGACCATGTAGCTCCCTAGTCCTTTCATCATGTCTCTTATTGATTACTCATCCTGCATATGTAGGATCACCTTCCGACCATCACCAAAACACCCTCTTCTGTTGATAACTTGGGATCCAATTGGATCTCCTGATTCTTAGTTCTTTGCCTTCCATGGTGGGTGTTGCTTCCTTGACTGCAGCATCAACCTCCTCAGCAGAGCCAAAGAACATGATCACTTCCTTGTTATTTACTCTTTCCACAATCATCGCTCCTGGCCATATCTTTTACAGATAGTCATGAACTACAGTGAGTCAGAATCATAATAACATTCAGCTAGAATGGCTATCTCGAGGTCTATTTCCACCTCTTTCCTCAGCTCTTGGTTCTCAGCCAAGGTAACCTTCATAATCATCTTCCCCCCTCTCGATCATGGTAGAGTTTGATGGTTCTGGGGTTTTCCCAACACTAGGAAATTGTCTTTCCTCATCTAAAAGGTCCCTGTATTAATAGGGCATCGGCTGGAAATGTGTTTCATGTTATGGCATCGATATAAAACACGCTTGTTTGTACATTGTCTCTTCCATTGACCTTTTCCAAAACACCTGAAGCACATGTCTTTGAGGAGTTCAAAAAATGCTTCTTCTGATGCTCTTTGTCCACAAAGGAGTTATCCTCATGGTTGAACCCCACTTTCTCTTACTGAGCCTTCTTATTACCCATCTCCCAGACTCCTTCTGGCTCCTTTTCCTGATGTGTTGAGGGCTCTCCCTCCTCCATCAAATTTCTCATGGCGTTCGAAGCCATCAGTCGGGCCGTGTCATTCAGAATTGACTCATGTTGTTCCTTGGTCTTGGCTCTTTTGATTCTCTTCTCCACCACTATCCTTATTACCATTAGGTCATGGTTTTTCAGTTGATTTTCCTTTTCCAACTCCGTAACATAACTATGGTGTATTGATCCCATTTCAAATTTGGGTTAGAAAGCCACAATACCCTGAGCCTACCTTGTCTATCTTAGCATTAAAATATCAATCCACTCAATTTTTATCTATCCTCAGTGTAGTGGCAAATGTGATAGAGAGCCTACCTTGTCCAACTACCCTAGAGTATAAATTGTATACCTTATCACCCTCACTATCCCAGATCTAAACCCAGGACCTGTCACTCCTCAACAGATGGATCCACGCCGAAGGATCAGGGGCACTCGTCGCTCACTCTTGGCTGGTGGGTGGCTAAAGTGGGTATTGAGGATTCCTTGATCTACCTGGAAGGATTGTCCTCGGGGAAAGTTGGGGGGGCGCAGCCACACCCAAGATCCCTAATTTTAAGTCTTTTTGTCTAGAATAGGGTTTTCGATGGATGAGACCAGAAAGTGATCTGATCTCACTAGAATGGGAGAAGAGGCCTTGGGGAGGAGTTTGAGGTGGATCACACTCATGCGACGACATTGTCGCTGTTGGCTAACTTGCATGTGGGGATGGTTTCAAATCACCCTATATCACCTATTCTTGTTCTCTTCCTCTCTCCAGTCCAAATGTTGGGCCTCTTACAAACATATCGAAGTTCCTTATTCATTTTACAACTACCTCATTCCTTCTAGGAAAAGGCATTAGAGATATCAATGAAGAGATGGATGATGGGAGTGATTCCTAATCTAGTTCTATGGATGATTTAGTGACAAAGTTATAGAGCAAGGTTTGAGAATCTAATGGTAGAGGAAAGGATGATATGGAAGGATATAGTTGGTTTGATAAATAGCATGGATAAAGGGAAAAAATAGAAAGATGGATGAAAAAGACTTATATATTGAGAACCAGTCATAAGGTTTTGTTGGACAATAGATTCATTTGAAATATGTATGGATGGTTGGATGGTTAGCCACAAACATACACAAAATAAAAATGAGTATTTCTTTAGGAATAGCGTGATCTATGAATAACATGGAAAGAATGAGGGTGACAAGCTTGGTGACGAATACAGTAGGCTATGTGGTAGTGTCTTTCAAATCTTAGCTAAATTATAACTACAATGGAGGCTGGAATCAAGGCATTCATATCACACTCAAAATAGGGCAAGATCTCAATCTGAGTATATCAATCATCGAGATTGATTTCAAGCAGGCGGTGGACATGTTTTAGGGTACTCCCAGACCCCCATAGTAGCTAAAATCATAGAGATTCCAAAAAGGTGATTGATAATATATATCATGGGAGTGTGATTCTAAAGGAAGTGAATATAGTGGCTAAAGAAATTGGTAGATGGGGTGCTTTTTCTAAAGTGCTAATGATGATACATGACAAAAGAGTCATTTCAATGAGTATATGAGGTTGCATGGGTTTAGACACAAAACATACATCATATATCATACATAGATGGAAAGGAGTATAGGTAGCTATGGATATTTATGTTTTTGGGTGTACAAATTGGTGTGATTTTTGGGGAATTAGCCTTTGTTTTGTGGGAGATTTTTGTGTTGGCTAGCAAGCTTTTGGTGTGGGTTTTTTTATATGTGTTTTCTAAGTAGAGTTGTTACTCTTGATTTGTTTTCTTGAGGAGATGGGATGAATAGAAATACCTCATGGATTATATAAAAAACATATTCAAAAAAGTAGCCCCCACTAAAATTTCCAAACTGTTTAAACGTGAAAATATGTGGACAAATACAAATGCCATTAAGACAGAGTTGAAAATCTAAAACATCAAATAAATGATGAGCAAGAATTAGTCAGGACATTCTTTAGAGAGAAAAAAGGAATGCATTTAGGAAATATGAGAATGCCCAAATTGATTCCACCAAGAACGTATAAGAAAAATAATGGCCAAAACACCTTTCTCGTGCTATAAATCTTCATGTTTATTTATTTTTGTGTACAAAAAATCTAGAACTAGGTTTTGAAATTAAAAGAAGAAGAATAAATGATAAGAAAAAAACATTTAGGTTGGAAAAAAATCCTAGAGAACAATATGATTATAGAGTTTCCATAAAAAACTAGAGATCTCTAGATTAGATTAAGATCCCGAATTGCCCTGGAACAATCCATGCTAGAGATGCACATAATGGGTGGTTGGGATGAAATTAAGTGGGTTTTAGAAAGGCAGTAGAAGGAACATCGACATTCAGATCAATCATACAATGATAAAGTAAATTTGAGGTTATTTAAATAAGACGGTTATAAAATACACTTGTATATCCTATAAGATAATCAATAAAAAATCATTTTTACTTTGGTTAACATATTCAATACATGTAAACTATAAAGGTTCGGTTTGGTAGCACATTTGAAATACCAACTTTTCTAGTGGTTTGTAAAAATAAGAAAATGTACCAATCAGAATAGATCAAGTTGTCAACCATAGAGAAAGTAGTTGTCTATGTCTACAACATTGTGGTAAATCAAATATCTACCCATGGATATGTAGAACTAGGAGCATATATTGGAGAAATTTAAAACCTACTAAATCTAGGGGCCATAAAATGCCTCCTTTGCATGTTCCATAGTATCCCAACATGTTAGGAGATAAGTTCTAGAAGAAGGATCTTCTTAACATAAAAAGAAGTTTGAAGTATAGAGAAAAGGATTAGATCTTCTCTCCAACTTTAGGAGAGTAAAAAGTGTTGAAGTGAGATGGGTTTACAGGGGACATATCTTTTTTGGGTATCAGGGGACAATGTATCCATTTTAGAGTTGTGGGAAACACAAGTGCCTCAATTCTAAGTGTGAGTGAGAGCTGGAGACTAGACCATATTGTATGGATTGTGATAATTTTTGGGACCTTGCCTATGGTATATTCCCTAATTTTCCATGTTGAATTCCTAGTGGATCATGGTAATCCATTAGGGAGATTTCTAAGGCATACACTATTAGGAAAACTTTTGAGTTTTCTTATTTGCAAGATATTGCATCGAGAGAGAGATATTTTTTATATGAGTATGAGATTTAACCGTAGTGATTGAATTTTCATTTACGAAGGATAAGAGGAAAGGCATAGCATGAAGAGAGATATAAAATTAGATGTGATGTCTTCTATTTATCCCACATTCTTCTTTTGGATGATGAAATTGTTTTAATGAGGATATTACTATCTAATCAAGCGACAAAATATCCAAGTAGGATTGAGATTGAATATCTTATAGAGAGAATTATATTGGATAGTTATAAAAATGATTTTAGAAAGTTCACATGGAAGTCTAAATTGCGTCTTAAATATAAAGTATAGGCATTGATAACATTTTAGTACCCACATTTGGAAAGTTGGGAAAACATATTGATTAACTAAGTAGAAAATATGGGGAAATGTGAAAAAATGAAGGAATATCATGATATGTGTTGTGAAGATAATTTCATTCTGCTACTGGAGAGGGACCAAAATGGAGTTTCAACATTTTGTAAGGGTCTCTTGGAAAGGGAAGGCCAAGTCTAAGAGCCCAAGCAAGAGCAATGCAAGTTCTTTTGTGGAGATGCATTTGAGTTGCTTAAAGTTTCCATCAATGGTGAATCATCCTAGATCACCTGGTGTCTTCTTTTCATGTATTACACCCATACTAGAAAATTAGTTACCTTTAGGTTTTAAAATATGTGATCATTCAAGTTTTCATTTTTGTGCTACACTTATGGTTTCTTGATGCATTGTACCCAAATAAGGCCTTCGGTGCATTGAAAATTTTGTGTGGAATTTTGTTTAACCTTGTTTTGAGATTTTTGTAATTTTATATGTGATGATTGTTATTGTATATTTGTCACAAATTACATGTAGATTACCTATATAAGATAGGACATGGTATTACACTAACTATAAAAACACCAGGGTCACATGGGCAACAAATAATGACTTCAGGTTGCATTTTACAAGTAAGTATTATAAAAGGTGTCATGATGTGATTATTTTGCATACCTTTAAGTATAATAAGATAAATATCCTATTTTATCTTAGACAAGTGATACAAAATATCACCTATAAGCATATGGATCTTATCATAGTACATTTCTAGATTTGAAATCCCAAGGAACCACTTAATTAAGATATATACAAATCCCCCCTAATTGATATAGGACTAGTATATAACCCCAATAGTTGGATTGTTGATTGAACTAATAGACATATTAAATTAAAGAATTAAGGGTAATTTTTCAAATTAAAACATGGGGGGTAATTGGGTTTCACCTTCAGTTCCCTGTGTTTGCTGACTCTCTCTACATCATCACTAATATGGATAAGGAAACATTGAGTATGTGCATGTATTTAATCCTTTCAAAATAAGAATTGTCCATGGATAGATATCACTCTGGAATCATTGTCTATTACACTAGAGATAATATATACATTGCCTTGGCAATTTTTTGTCCAAAATTCTCATCATAGTATTAACAAGAAACAACTCAGCTCATAGGTTTTGGTCCTAAAGTTCTAAATATTGAATCCAATAAACAAGACAAATCTTGGCCAAATATTGGAAGGTAAGTAATAGTTGATTCATAATGTTAACATGTCCATATGCATGAATATGCAAATACAAGTACCAAAAGTGGGTGGCAGAGCTACTCCCCACACCCCAGCAAGGACACTATTGACTTCTCAATGTTGAAGATCAATAATATAAAAGAGAGAAGTGGCCATGGTCATTGGAGGAAAAGGAAGCATGGTTGTGAACTACAATAGATCCTCATATATAATGGTATAGGTAGTATAATATCTACTAAAGATCACCTCATACTATCATTCTGGAACCACTCCTCCTCTGAATCGGTCAACTTGTGTGAGAATATGATTGTGGGTAGATTGCTTTCACTGTCACATGTCTTCTCACTTATACACAACTTCTATTGAGCCCACCAATAAGCGGGAAATTTAGTGATGGCCATATTTTATTTTTTATTGATGGCAATCTAATTTGATCAATTGAATGGTCATCAGGTTTTCTCACCTTCAAACGGTTGTTAAATTTCCTTCCCTATTTTCGGCCAATGTGGCATGCCATAGATTTGGGCATCGATCTAGGAGTCTATCAGCAAATTTAGTTGGTCAGCATGAGGATCCAAGTGAACATATAAAGTCCTATGTGATGCTTTCATGGAGGGTGTAATCCAATTAACTAGAGGACCCATCTGGTCATCTGACATCTTTATTGAAGTTTGTTCTCCCTATGACTAGTTAAGAGTGCATTTGCCAATCTATTGCTCATCTTTGACTATTTTTGTTGAATATAGTTCCCCAAGCAATCATATGGGGTGTCAACTGATTGTGTGGGAGTTTCTAAAGAATGTCCAACATGTTAAGATGTGTCGAGGCCATCACTCAAATGTTTGGAGTTCAAGAGTGATGATTTGGTATTCAAATTGCCTTCATATTGGCTTTTTGTGGAGGAATGAGATGGTCTCTCTCTTTATTTACTGTAATTATGCAATAAAGGGCATCAACTCTTACAAATGGCATAAAACTAGAAAACCCTAATTTAAACATAGTAAGAAGTAACAAGCAGAACTTATATTTTATGTAGGTTAAACTTGCAACTAAAACTAAGAGGAATATGCATCCGTCATTTCTCATCCTTGAGTAATGCAAAATAAAAAACAATTGATAAATGAATAGTCTCAACCCATTGATTCCCTCACCTTCACGTCATGTTAAATTCCCTATCTCTTGATACAAACAAGATACCCAACTTTTCAGATCATGAAACACATCTAGCTACGTTTTCATTTGTACTTTTTTTCCAAAGTCACTTCCTCATTGATATCCCCATTACTATGCATGTCTACGAGTTTTATTAAATTCATAGAAACCCTCATAATAACAAGTATTCATATATTTGACACTAGGGACCACAAAATAGGTAAGAATTGAGACACTCATTATGTCCCTAGGAAAAAAGTAGAGAGAAGGGGGTATGGAAGAGAATTGTGAATCTCTTCTCAATATGACTTCAGATTGAATTTATTTTTCTTTGTATTGAATATGATTTATATGAGTTGATTGATGTTCATGTTGTTCTCTTTCATTTATTGTTTGTGGTAAGAACATATTACATAGAGAGTGGTATGGAGAAGAATATAGAGTAGGAAGGGGGTGTTACCTAAAACTTAGGGTTTGGCACTCTTTTTGGATTTTTATTTATTTTTGGTGGATGGAGGATAAGACGAGGGAAGAAAAGTATAGAAGAGGGTATGATCATAGTGAAACTTGATTCTATAATTCAATATGTCATCTTGTTCTCCTAGTCCCACTACGCTTAAATAGTAACATGGTAGGGGGATGTGATTATTTCATGGAATTGTTACACTAGTCAGTTGGAAAAATTGATGTGTTTGATTACACTTAGTTCCTTTAAAACTAGTCATCTTTTCTAAAATACATGATTTTTAGGTTCCTAGGTTACATAGGATGATTTTTCTAACCGTTGTTACATTTTAAAAATTAGTTGATCTATGGTTTTACTCCAATCAGGTGTGGATTAAAGATGAACCCTAAGTAAAATGCACGTAAAGCAAGAGGATAAATTGAACTAAAGTTGCATCTATAAAGTCTTTAGTTACTCTAAGCAATGATGAACCCCAAATTATAAAAAAATAACTAAATGCGGTGTAGATATGTAATGATGAAATTATGTGATTTGAAATTTGAAAAATGGATTCTAAATAGATAGGTGTGAGTGGAGTGAGATATGTACCACCCACTCTCCATTTCAGGCTTAGAAACTTCACTCCTCCTTGAGAAAACACTAAAACCAAGATGAAAGAGAATAATTATGCTATCATAACCACAAACTATGGCTTACATCTTGTTGTGGTTGTCTATCATTGTGGGACTGATCAAGGGTAGATCAATCTTCCTAGTAAGAGTGGGAGAAAGGATTTATGTTGTAGTGGTGTGTTGTATGAAACATCTTGAGTATGTTATTGCTCCACTTAATGGAATATTGGATAGGGTACTTCCCACCTAGCTGCTAATACGACGGTACATCACAATGTAGTTGTCTCCATGCTACGCCAGTAGTAATAGGAAAGTTGCATGTCGTACACATTATTGAGAGGTTTCCTAGGCATTATTGTTCAATATTTATTCTAATCAGAGTGCCCTCAATATGCCTCAAATGGTAATCCATTGAGATGAAGTCAAAAGAAAAGGATTGTGATGGAGTCCTTGGTATGGCATTGCGAGCCATTCACCTCTTGGTATGGAGGGGAGTGGAGTAGTATCGGGATATGGCATGTCATTGTGGGCCTCCATAGAGTCACTACTCCTACCAAGGATGGGGTTTGCAGGCACATTGTCTTCCTTCAGTGGGTACTATAGGACATGTTGCATGTGGGTTAGTAAGTCATCAAGATCATATGCTAGATTTTATATGGAATAGAGATCATGTTTGAAAATGTG
The DNA here is from genome assembly GCA_963693085.1 of Alisma plantago-aquatica. Taxonomy (NCBI): domain Eukaryota; kingdom Viridiplantae; phylum Streptophyta; class Magnoliopsida; order Alismatales; family Alismataceae; genus Alisma; species Alisma plantago-aquatica. The sequence goes on along the minus strand of OY856411.1, from coordinate 726,016,745 downwards.
AGAGTGGATTTATGATCCTTAAAAAGTAGTAGGTAAACTCCCTCCTTGTTAGTCCTACAAATGAAATTTTTGCCTTTGAGGTAGTAATACTAATTGGTATATTCCCTATTATATCTTTGAAACATGTGTATAGCCTAGATAAGTAACTATGCTAGTGATCAATCGGCCATGTGTTAATGGAGAAGAAGAAGTATGGTGCACAACATGATGCAAATGATCAATCAAAAGGAATCCCTAGTTAAGGGTTTCCTTTATAGGATACATCACATGCAATATAGGTCATTACCAGTCAAAACACATTGTGTGGTGCCCCACATCAGAATGGTGTTGTAACATACCAAAACTTGACCTCAAAACCCTATAATTCTTATTTCTATGGATTATATGCCTTTGGGCTTACTTCAGGAGAAAATCGCAAACATGGTTTAAGTTATATCTTAAGGACCTTAGAACAATGACAATAGTTTGTGTTTAGAAGACTAATATTTATGAATAAATCATAATAGGATTTTTTAATAATAAACCCTAACTCTCTTGATGTAAAAGTAACTTAATGTACATGTTTGTTACACACCTAGTTAGTAAAGGAACTAATAAAAGGAAAAATGTCATTTATCAAAAGATATGGCGTGATAGATAATTATATATTTTATATAAGAGATAAGACATATAGATAGATGCACTCACACATAACGTGACTAATGTAGTAGTGACTTTAATAGTGTTAAAATAAGATGGAACATGTCTATATCAAAAGTAATAATAGGAAACACCCTAATAAACATAAAAAGGATATATAGATTATTGAAGATTAGTTTTCTCTTAATTGAATGATAATGTAATTAAATGACTTTAAAGGAATGCTTAGTTAAATAATGAATATGCGTGCATATAAGACTTCACAAAATTCATTCTTGATTCAAAAATTCCATATACAATTTTTTTAATTTATTTAGAGATATGTTGGTTAGGATTATAATATTTGTCGATAAATACTAATGTATAAAATCATCTAATTGATAATATCAAAGGGGTGAAATTGAGTAATGTTAATGATAATTGTATACAGGTAATAAGGTAAAGTGATTAATGTGTAGATAAACTTAAAAGAAACAAAATCACAAGCTATTAAAAGCAATAAAACATATATAGCAGTAATAGCATTAAATCCTAAAGCATTTAATAAATTGATGGGTGATTCCAAAACAAGAAACTAACTTGATGTGAATTTTCATCTTGATTGAAGGTTGGTAGCTGACGCAAATGATCTAGGAAGGAAATGGTATAGTCTTATATCTAAATTTTAGTTAATACGTATAACTCTCTAAAGTTTCTCACATTTAATTGATGTCATATGATTGGTCCCTTCTTTCTTTTTGCAGTGTAGATTGGACTGCCAATGCATTTTGTATCCCATTTCTCACCTGGTCCAACGGTGCAGACTTGTCTCCCACCTCTTAAATCATCATGTGTTGAGAGGGACACTAAAATGATTTCTTCTCAGCCTCTTACCTCTCTCATAGACCAACCTCTTTATAGGATTTCTTCTCCTCTATTTCATCTCACTCTCCTCATTCCTTTAAGCCCTAGTTCAGTGCTTCTTTTTCCTAATGTGAAAATGCCCAAAAAAGGGTGGTGACTTCCCTTGCCACCTTAAGATCATGGACCCTACACACAAAATACAACCCCTATATAACTGCCTAGAAACCTATGCCAGACCCCTAATAATGTTGCTCCACCCTTAGTTGAGTCTAAGACCTCATGTTCATTGTTTTAAAGCCCAAGTTTATCTCTAGTCAACTCCTCATTTCTTTGTAGGGCTTTGAGGGAATGGGGCAGTAGTAGAGATATAAGATTTCCCAACACAACTCTTTTCCAATAGGTCTGTTGTAGCCATAAGACATCATTATATTAAAGACATACGAGGGTGTTGAATTTATACCTTAGTGTGCACTAGTTGTCTATCTTATGTTGGTGAAGATCTTGAAGTTTGCATCCAAATGCTAACTCATGTTTGTGTTGCTTCTTAGTTCTTGCCTATGCAGTACCACCTTGTTATCTTGTGGAACTCATCCTCTAAACCTCCACACAAGTGCCTTGACCTTTACGTCATCCATGCAGATGCAAAAACTCTCAGTGCACCACCTTGGTTGCTAAAAGGTAGTGGAACTAGAATTTTTGGATGTTCTAGCATTGCCAAACTCCTACTCTCATACTACTGGTAGATGTCATCCTTAGGGATGATTTCATCTTTATTAAAGAGACAAATATTTTTGGACGCAAGTGCATATTGATTCCCAAGGTGTGTTTTACCCTCTAGACATACTACCCAACATATAGGAGAGTATGGGTTGCAATACCTAAAATTCAATCCCTTTCCTAGTCACAACTAACAATAAGAACACAAATGGAAAAGTGGGACATATTTTCTAGTCATATAGTTCATTATGAATTGGATGACTCACTAAGCCAATCGTTTAACTACACTATCAAGTCATCATATTTATTCAGTTAGTGAGTCATGTTCTAATTTGAATCACTCAATTTGTTTGCAATTAAATCAATTCTTTCCAATTCATATTCAACCTTGATTTCACTTGATCACTTGACTGTACTGTCTAGTCATCTCATTGGCCACTTGCCTAATTGGTGTTTATTCATCCCATTGACACCCAATCTGAACACCTCATCCTAACCAACTAGTGAAATGATTGTGTTTCCCAGTCACTTAAATGGCTAGAAATCATCATGTACATGATTAAAAAGCATTCTAATCATATGTTTGATTGCAAACTTCAATTTGTTTGAGCATCCTCAAGGATTGACCCCATAGGTTCCTTATCACATTGGCATTTATGTTGAAAATATATGAAGAAAAGAAAGGTACTAGAAACACATAATTGCTACCTAAGTAAAAGGAATAAGTTGGAGAATAACTTCAACCTATAAAGTGACTTAATGTTACCAATCAATATATAATACCTTTGTCACATAGATCCATAGTGAAATTCAAGGGTGGAATTTCATCCTCTTAATAGTCAATTTATGTTTCGTGAACTAGAGCAGAGTTTTGAGATTGTGTGGCTCAAGATCATATATTGACTCATATGAGCATGGCCATGCATTTTATAGTCTCACTTATCAAGTGGCTAGGATATCACTCCAATGGTGGTACAAATTCCATCTATATCACTTGCAATAATACACAAGTGTTATAGTGCACCCAGTATGGAAACCCTTATTCAGAGTCATATTGGGTAGTGTTAAAGTACTATAGTGACTTCAAATCTAAGGATCATTGTCACCAGTATCACATTGAGATATGATTCAGACCTCCATAACATGGTTTTCATGTGTCGTCCTCAAAGTGTGTTTGTCCAGCAAAACTTATTCTCTAATAATTACCCATGTATCTAAATTGATAACAAATATCATGACTAAAGAGATATAGTCATCATTCAACATACACACTATTTTATGTAATATAATTGTCCTACAATCCATAATAATGATTGGCCAGGAACATAACAGATGAATACTCTTAAGCATACATATGATATCATCTTGAGGTCCTCAAACCGACCACATGTCATCGATCCTAAACATTCTTAGGACATTTTCACATTCATTCATTATCTTAATAGTGAAACAAATATAATAAGTGGAAATGCCTTTTATAAAGAATCTAATCATATATGATGTATTTGTATTATAATTATTAGCACATGATGGCTCTCAGAGCATACAACCAACAATTTCCCACTTGGAATATAGATAATCACTCATGAATCAAATTTTGATCTAACATGACTATCATGCTTCTGTTGTAAAAGTACTTCTGTCAAGGAATCGATGACATTCCTTTTAGTTGGTACTCTATAGTGCTTTACATATCCTTGTTGTATGAGCTCTCATATGACATGATATCAGCATAGTACATTCTTGGAATCCTAATGTGATCTGGGTTCCTTAGCTTGTACAATGGATCCATTATTGTCATAATAAATCTCTACTATGTCCTATATGGTTACAACCACTGTTGATTTATATTGCTTCCCTTTCTACATTGGATGCAGCAATATGCTCGGATTTTTTTCTAGAATATCATGATATCTCTTGCTTAGATCTCTTTCATCTTACAGATCTATCATTAATGCAAAATACAAATCCTAATTTCAGTTGGTATATGTCCTTGTTGGTTTGTAAGCTTGCAACAGGTAAACCTTTACAAATATTTCTTCTTCACCTCCGTATATCAAGTGTTGATCTTATGTTCTTCTCAAGTACCTTAGGATACTCTTCACAACAATTTAGTGACCTACACCAATATTTGATGGGTACCTTCTCATCTTACTCAAAGCATATGAGACATATGGGCATGTACACAACATTGCATACATGATATATATAATTGTATATGCATATGGAATCTTACTCATGTGTGTATGTTATTCCAAAGATCTAGGACATTGAGATATATAGAGACTTATTCCATGAAACATGGGTTAGTTACCTCTCTTAGAATCTTGCATGTTGAACATTTTCGACACCTTGTCAAAGTATGTACTCTAAAGCCTTATAGATTTATATCTATAGATCTTGATTCCTAGATTATATGATGTTTCACCTAAATCCTTCATGGAGAAGGTGTTTCCCAACCAAGATTAACCAATTCTAGAGTGTGCATGTCATTTCCCTTCAATGATATGTCATCCCCATATAGTATGAGAAATATTAATATGCCCCCTCTAACCTTCTTGCTAAACAGAAGGTTGATCTTTATTTTCATAAAGCCACCAAACTCTTTGACTGTCTCATCAAATTGGCAATTCTAGCCTCTGGATGTTTGCTTTGATAGATTGACCTTTGTAGCTTATAGACTTTATTAATTTCATTTGGAGTGAAAAAATCTCCAAATTGTATCATGCACACATCCTCAAGAAGATTCCCATTATAGAAATCAATTTTAAAGTCCACTTGCCAAATATCATAGTCATGATAAGATGCAAAGGCAGAATGATCTTTCTAGATTTCACTACGGTAATTGGTAAGAAGTTTATCATATTCAACACCATGTAACTTTTTTTAAACCTTTTGCAATCAAACATTCTTTATCATTTTTTACATTACCACCCATGTCAGTCTTATTCTTGAAGACCCATTTTCACCCTATGTGATTTACCCCTTCAGGTTCATCCACCAAATTCCATACTTGTTTGGCATACATGTAGTCCATCGCATGTCCCATGGCCTCAAGCTAATTATTAGAATTCGGTTCCTCAATAGACTCATTGTAGGTTGTTGATTGATCATCATTCATGACCAACAAATCATTTGACCGAGTCATGAGAAATCCAAATCTCTCTGGGTCCAAGTATGTCGTACTAGATGTTTGAGGTTGTTGTGATAAATGAGGAATTTGAGATTCCATAATGGATTGTTATTCCATATGTTCAATGTTATCATGTTGGTCTAAAACTTCTTCTAGATTTATTTTCCTCCCACTGGTTCCTTTGAAAATGAATTTCTTTTCAAGAAGTTACAACAGTTTTGGAAATAAACACTTTGTTGTTAGACCGAATATAGATGTAACCCTTAGTTTCCTTAGAGCATCCATAAAAAATGTCTATATGTGGGTCAAAGCTTTTTAGAAAACTGTTATTTGACATACATCACACAATCCCAAATCTACATAAAATACACATTGTGATGTTTCCCATTACATATCTCATATGGTATCTTTTTAACCGATCTCGAAGATACATGATTAAATATAAATGTGGCACTTCCAGCTGCATATCCCCATAAGGAATTCAGAAGATTGGATGAAATCAACTTTGATGTTCCATGTCCAACAAGGTGTGATTCATTCTTCTTGACACACCATTATGTTGTGGTGTTCTAAGTCGAGTCAATTGTGATACAATAGCACAGTCTCTCAGAAGGGTCTCAAACTATTGGCTTATTCTCCACCATGATCAATTCATAGTTCTTTAATACTCTTTCCAAGTTGGTTGTATACTTCGTCATAATTTCCCTACACTTTTTAGGAGATTATGGTATGTGTTTCATAATATACACATATTCATATCTATTGCAGTCATAAGTACACGTGATGAAGTGTTAATATCCATCTTTAGTACTTCTACCAAAAGATTCACACACATCAGTATGTATGATTCCTAATAAGTCACCACTTTTATTGGTGAAGGATGGTTTTATCATCTTTCCTAATAAACAAGATCCACGTGTCTCTATTGATTCAAGTCTGAATAATCATCTTTATGGAGTCTAGGAATGTGTTTCCCATTTATATTCTGTAGACAACAGTGCCAAAAATAATTTCTATTTGAGTCATTAAGTTTAACTTTTTGGTATTAATGTTATATACACTTGTTTCAAGGTCCAATAATAAATAATACAAGATATTGATACATTGTCATAGAATATATCATCTCTTGAAGTAGAAATTTGACCATTCTTTGTTAGAAATTCGAAATCATTCTTGACCAAACAAGATACAAAAAAATGTTTCTTTTTATGTAATGTACATAATAGTAATTACCTAACTCTATTACATGCCCACTATGTAGAGATAAAGTATAGGTGCTTACAATTATGGAGAAACTCTTGCTCCATTAACAACTTGTAGATCCACCTCTCCATATAGTAAGGGTTTACTTCTTTTCTAATCTTGCATATTAGAATGTATGTGAGATTCACATCTAAATATCTAACATCCAAAATGAATAAGTAGAGAATTTTATCTTAATAACATATGCACCTAAAGTGGAGATCTCAATTCCCTCCTTCTTTAGTTCCTAAAGGTACAAAGAGTGAATTCTTTTCTGATTTCCAATCTGGTGACAATTGCCTTCTTTACCTACTCCTCCTTTAGCTTAAAGTGCAGAAGACTTAGGTAGAAGCTTTATAATTATTATTAGCTTTGTCATTTCCCTTTTAATTTCCATTTCCCTTTTTGAAAATCAACATGGACTTTGTCTTGTCTGTCTTTGTATGAGTATCAGCAATTCTCAACATGCCAAGTAACTCTAACAGTGGTCGGGTAAAGTTGTTCATGTTGTTGTTCATGATAAACTAACTGTAAGATTCTAGCAACAATTATAAGAATATGTCAGTTACCAACTGTCCTAAGGGAAATTTTATACTCTCTAAGTTCCACATACCTAATCAATTTGAGTACATGGGGACCAGATGGATCTTACGTCACGTTTCACTTAAATACAGACTTGTGGACATCATACCTCTCTTTCATGTTTGTTCTTAGAATATCCATGTTCTCATGTTATTTTTGAAGCACGTGATTCATGTATCATAGTATGAGTTACTTGATATCAATAGCACCATCATTGTGCTTACGATAAGCTTCCCTTTCCTCTCAAAGCACATGTGGAGTCAGTTCCTCTAGTTTTGGTGTTTTCAAGACATAGAGCTTACTTTCATGAATGAGAACAATTCTCAATGCCCTCTACTCGTCATGGAAGATATTCCCATTAACTATTCTTTCTCAAGGACCATTCACAATGAGAAAATACATGTGTTTTCCATTGGATCTAGAAATAAAAATTTTGAACAAGACAATAATATAATTAGAAAAATATTTGATTTGATGATATTGTTTTGGCCTGTAATATATAGCACTCCCAATATTTTGATCAAAATAATATCCACCATCTATAAATTAGAAAAATCACACAGAGAAATCTTTTAGTTAGCCAATATACATAATACATTAAATTATGTGTGACACCCTTTGTCACACAAAATGAGATTACTCAAAATTCAAACCATGATCAACCATAAACAGTGGATTACTAAAAATCACAGGAAATTAAAACCGTTTTGCAACTAGCACAAAGATCTGAGAATTGTCACACAAGAACCAACATGTTCATTTCATAATTTATATTTGAGGTGCTACATCATCACATTTCAAACATCCTAATACACAAGATAACAGTTCCACATGTATATACATACCACCAGAGGCATACCAGCCAAAATCACATATCGAGCATCTTGTCTACAAACACATCGAGAACACCCCCAAGGACTTGAGTGTATAGGGATGACACATAGGACTCTATAACTAGACACTATCCATATACCATGTTCTCCAGATGTAGTTTTATTCTAGTATTATATTCAGTCGCATGATCTTTAACTCAGCATGCACGACCACCTAAAAAGTTGTTTAACCAACGGGGTGAGACACAGTCCCAACGAGAGATATAACTCTCCACCAACTCTATTATTATCATATATAACTAAGCAGATATATTAACATACTGAGAAGATTGTATAGAATTAACCAAATGACATATATCTCATGGATGAAGTAACTAGAGTAGTAACATGCATTTGCCAATGAGCAATAGAACAATCAAAAATTTAAAAGGAATATGAAGAACATGTATAACTGTTACAAACTAAACAGTACAAGAGCAAGGCAAGGCTTCATCCAATGTTTCCATGTTTGATCCTATACATGCACACTACACGCCTGATTACGTATTTATTAAGCCCTGAGAATTTGATTCATACCACCCAAATCCAACCGACCACTGCTAAGTCAAAATTGGTGCCATACAAGGTCAATGAAAGAGTCGGAATCTAGAACCTCACCTTCCTCAATCAGTACGAGTAAATATGCATTGACATCATGAGTCATCTGCTTCTAGAGACATTTTAGTCTAGTTGTGTAGATTTAGCCCACCTTGGTACAAGTTACGGTTCTAGTGAAATTGATCTACGACTTACAGCAGTGCTCTTCCAGGATTTGACTTATAGTCAATCTCGTGATACAAATTCTAGATATGACTCATAGTTAATCATGTGATTCAAATTCTAGGTATGACTACAATCAATCCTGTGATACAAATTCTAGGTATGACTTACAGTCAATCTTGTGATACAAATACGGTCAGGATACAAGGTGGTTTTCCAACTTGCACCCCACATATTCAACAATATGCACTCCGAGTTAAACTCGTTTCACCATTCAACAAGTGTTGACACTGAATGGATATATGGCATAGGGAAACTACACTATTATATTTCACTTGATTAATTAGATCAATTTAACATCTTTAAGCATCAATCAAGTTACAACGTAAAACCTCTAAACAAGATCTACATAAATAGGGCATAACTCATCACCAAAGCAAATTGAATCATATCATCACTTTATGCATGTTATTCATTATATGTACATCTCAAGGACTAATGTCCATCATAAGGATCAATGTCCATCAGATCATAACCACCATAGCTCATACATGGCTTTGCACATCAATTAGTATCACCTACATGGTTAGAAACTGATACAAGAGGGCAATGCATGACTACGTATCTTGGGGTAACAACCCCTCATCTCATAACTTAGGAACCCATCACATCACAATGGTGATTCAGATTATCTCATCGTGCCTCATTGGTATATAGGTATTACTCGTACCCCATCACTTATGCCACATTTCTTATGTCACATTACTGGTACTTTCCATGGCAACAATCAGCCATTATATTCAAAGAGAGAAAGATATCATGCTTTCTATTATACTCACTTAACATTATGACCTACCTTTCAAGCTAGGGACAATGTTCTTCACATTGATCCGATTAGGGTTACACTTCACGGTTACACCACCAAACCCTAAACATACTAAAACCCATTTTTTTGATCCAAAAAGGTTTGAACAAGATTAGTTAGATATGAAACTCTTGTCGTACCAGTTATCAACCATTTTATAAATGCATATGTGTATCATCTTCATCAAGTTATATGTGGCTTACAATAATGCATTATAATAACATATTGACCATTGCACTAGTGAGATGCTTCAACATTAGGTGGCCCACATATTATCACTTCTTACAAATTATCAACCACATATCATTCCAAGGGGAGTCAACCCATAAGTTACAAAACCAGAAGGTATCACTTCAAGCTATCCACAAAGCACCTATCAAGGCATTAGACTTGTTATACGATTTCTACACCAAGGTTGCCACCATGTATTTCAACAAGACTTATCACCACCCTCATGTGTATACACATTGTAGTATAGTTAACCTTACTCCACACGTTAAGATTATATAAAAAGGGAATATAGAAGACACTTGCCATGGATTATAATCTTTCCTTAAGATGAGAAAATGAGTTATATTATTCCATAATTAAGGTTATTATATGTATATGCAACCATTAAACCCTACATCCATTATTCCTCACTTAGTTAAAGAGTTAAGGCTAGGTTCTTCAATTAAGGGTGAACCACTCATAGTATCATCATCCTATGGTGCATTAGGTTTTAGGAAAGCAGCTAAGATCAATCATACATCATCAACACTACTATCTCTTAATTTTCATGCCATTCCCACTGCATCATTAGGGTTAGAATTCTTCTTACTCAATTCAGGGTTACAAGGTTAGATCAACAACCATCTTTAGATCATTACTTACTTCATCATTATGAAGTATATTTAGAAGATGTGGAAACATATTTCTATCATTATTATGAAACATGTAAAGAGAGGGAGTTTGCTTTCAACATCATACACATGATTACACCATAGGGTATCACATCACACCATGTGACCCTAGCATCAACAAGATGCATCACTACACATCACAAGGGTATCGGTTAGGGTTAGGGTATCGGTTAACCCTAGATATCAGGCAACCAACCTAAATAAGGCATTGACCTATCAACCTCAAGGTGTGTATCAGTTTATCATCACTTGGTATCGGTTTAATCATTACTTGGTATCGGTTACCACAAATGATATCAGTTTAGAGGTACATGAGAAAGTGTATTGGCCATACAATCTCATAGGGTATCGGCCTAAGTATCCTTTTAGTTATTCACCACCTTCACCATCATGGGATATCGGCCATGACAACAACTAGGGTATCCGCCTTAAAGATCACCATGGGATATCGGCCACTAGGGTTTAGAGTAGTATCGGTTGAACCTCAAGGGAGATGTTTCCCTATTCAACTCTAGGTGCATCGGGATACATGAGTGTTGGATTATATGTATATTGGATTAGGGTTACCCAAGTCAACTTCTGTACTCAACTAAAAGCATGGAGATTCAACACTCTTCCTCACTAGTCATCACTACATCATAACAAACCCCATCATGGTATGTATATTGGTTTAGATGAATGCATATTAGTTTAGCATGTTAGAATTGCATTTCATATTAGTTTAGCAAATAATATCAGTTTAGTCATCTTCTACCTCAAGATGTTGATACTAACAAGGCAAAAGAAAGGTGCATCTCATGGAAGAAACTTTGAAAGGTTCTATTCTCAAAACAGAGCATAAGGCTACCAAGGATACATACTAACAAGCAAGGAGTAATGAGATAAGGAAAACTAATAATGTAACAAGTAGAAAGGTGATAACAAAGTAGGTTTAGAGTTATATAACCTGCCTCAAGAACAACCACCAAGCTCTAAGCTCCAACGTTAAGCTCCAAGCTTCATGAGCTCAAGGTAGAAGAAGATCCTCCAAGCTCGATCTCCACAACACCTCCAAGAAAGAAGATAGAACTAAGGTTAAGAAAGAGAAAAAGGGAGGAAAGAAGGTACCAAGGTCCATGGACAAGAAGAAGAAAGAAGGAGAGAAAGAAAGCTAGAAAACCATGGCTTACCAAGGAAGAAGATGAAAGAGAGCACCACAAGTTTTTGGCTGACCCACCAAGCTCCAAGGGAGAGTGCTCTTCAAGATCAAGGTTGGTCACCAAGAAGAGGAAGCAAGGATCACTAAAAGGGTTCTCTTGCATGGAAAGAAAGGGGTATATATACATGGCCGATGACAGAGAGCAAGGGGAAGGTGTCACCACCTTAGAACCCTAGAAGACACATGTCCAAGAAGAAAGGCCACATGTAACACCATGCAAATCTATGTCTCGCTCACATGGTCACTAAGGAAGGTCAAGGTCGATACACCCATCCATCCCCTTCACAAACTGATAGGGATGAAACCCTAGGTTACAAACTGATATGGTACATCTCTAGAGTCACCATAAAATGATATGGTGATCCTCAAGGTACCACCAAACTGATAGGTTGTCCCTCAAGACACCCTTAACCGATATCAAGCCTCCTCAAGGCAACTACAAACTGATACCTAGTCTCCTCAAGGCTCTCAAGCCTGAGACAACACTGTTATGAGCAAAGCACACCTCAAACATGTGCCCAAAACATCACCAAGGATGTCATCGCTCAATCAAGCCCAAAACAAGGTTCCCAACACTTCCTATCTCCTCTAGATGATGCCAAGAGAGAGATGAAACACTCTAGAGGTGGCAAACTTTCATATCAACCCCTATTCCGGGTGAATATGTGTTGCACCAAAACCCCTCCACAAAACATTATCATCTAGCAACAAGCTCAAACAAGGAACTTCAAACTTCCAACATGCCCTAATTGCATCTTAGATGATTAGAGCAAGGTGTTAAGCAACATTCTTAAGAAAAACAAACAAGGTTAGCCCAAAACCCAGGTCAGGGTCCTTACATTGTGAGTCAACTTTGGTTGACCGCTCACAAATTTACTATTTAGATAAGCAACAATTACCAATTGCATATAATGCAACTCTTGGATAGATGGTTGCACAACTCCTTGTCACAAATCATTTTATGAAATATATGACATATTTCTACCTCTAGTTGCATAATACTATTAAGATCACCTAGTCAAGTTCAACCCAAAGGCCAATATAATAAGCTATGCATCCTACTTTGGTATACCCACATATTTATTATCACACTTCCCTAAGATATACAACACACCATGGTCTAGTAGGCCCACACATAGTATATCGAGGTTTTCATGTGTGCACAATGGAATGCATATTAAAATTTTATTTGATACTAAAAGAGTTGATGTAATAGTCACATGTATCAAATCAATATTATAGATACATTTTTATATGCATCATGTACTAAAACATTTATCACAAATAATAAAACAATATATGGCAACTAGTACAACATATTGAGCCAACAAGTATTATAGAAATACAATCAATAGATTGACATCTAACATAACCCTTAATCCACCTTTATAGGGTTTCTCAGACAGCCAAATGTCAAGCCAAACACTGGATTAGATTCCCTATTTGGGAAGTTCTTCAGTTGTTGATGGAGTCATCACTTGGTCTTCATCAAGAACCATTCAAGGACCTTCCTTGTTGGCTTCTGATCATCTCGTCCTCTCCACCATTGGTGTTACAACCCCAATTTTTGGGTTCTTTTGGTGAGAAATATAATTTCTCCTATTACAGATATTTGAACAAATAATGATATAATTTGTATGGAATAAAAGGATTTCGTTTAAAATAGCATTGTTGGTTGTTTTGAGGGCTTTATTGGCTATTGGACCCAATAACAAGGAAAAGACAAAAGAAACTCCATTATTAATAAGAGATGGAGAAAAGAAAGATGTAGAAACCTCTAGAAGGCAAAAGAATATAATCCAAAAGTGGATTTAATGCCTCTTGGGTTCCTTGGGTTCCAAGGAGTCCAAAGTTGCAAATATAATGCAACAAGAAAAGAAAAGATCAATCAAATATTTCATTATTAAGAAAGAAATTGAAAACAATGATAAAATGTGGGAAATAAGTGGAAAGAGGTAAGATTGACTCATCCTTGATGGATTTTCGTATCCATAAGGTTCCTAATGTTAAAAGGAATTCCAATAAATAAAATAGGAAGAGAGGAAAGAGAAAATAGGTGTTTTAATACAGAATATGTGCCTTATAGGTACTTGACTTGCATATGAAGCAAAATGGTTTTTTGCGGGACAGTGTAAGGCTTAAAGGAGCCGTCCTTGCCGCCAATTTCTCCTCTAATGCCCTCTGTCATGACCAACCTTCCTTTGACCACCGTTGGTGACTTCTCCTAGTCGTTCCAGTGACTCCGGCCAACTCGGGCGTAGCTGAGACCACGGTTGAGTTCGTAGGGGTGCGGAGGAGGTCGTGGTGGCCTTGTCTAGTGCCGAGAGAGGCTGGATCTCAAAGTCAACCATGGTGATGACCATGGTTGGGCTTCGCTCGCGGGAGACAGGGATTGCGAGGTTGAAGAAGCAATAGGGGTAAAAGATCCCTTTGCCCTCGTACTCGCATTAACCAAGTAAGGGTATTCTCACCCTTTTCTTTAGTTTGATCTCTAGTAAGGCGCACAATCACGGACCATTGGATCTCGCGTGGTCCAGTGGACCATAGATCGAGTGGCCGATGTTTTTTCAGAAAATAATTGATATTGCATAAATCATAACTTTTGATAGGAGGCTCTGATGAATAAAGTTAAAATATGAAAGTTGCTCAGAAAAATGAGAGGAATCCAATAAAAATAGTTTCAGAAGATAACTCCTCTTACAATTAGAAAAGTAGTGGAAGTTATCAACTTTGATTCTTTAATGATTAAGAAACCCTAATTTGATATGATTAACGTTTTTAGAAGGGTTTTATGGATGATTAGAGTTGATATTAGTCTATTAATTATAAAAAGGTACATTAAGAACAAAAAGGATGAACTTTGTATGTAATTGGTTTAATTTGGAGTTCCATGTACATAAATGAGCTTTAATGGGCCTTGAAACCCTAATGTTAGTAATTGTGACTCTTAATGGCTTTAATTATTCAAATTCATGAATAAAGCTGAGATATGATGATTCTAAGCTATTTTTAGTATAAAAAATCCTAATTGTGGATAAATACCCTTAATATCGTAATTAGGGTTTTCTAATGGATAAAGGTGGAATTAATGATATATAGAGTTCATATGTGAATTAGATCCTAATGAAATATGAGTTGTTAATACGGAAGGAACCAAAGATGATAATTGGGCCTAATGGTCGTGTCATGAATTAAAAAGATAAAAATGATAGTTTTAATGTAAAAGAGGCATAATGGACTTAATTGATGTTTAATTGTGCCTTTAATCCAAAATTAGGGTTATAAGTTGTTTAAAGATAACCTTATTATCTTTCGTGAAGAATAGATGAGATAATTAGGTTTTGTGAGTAATTGCATAAAATTAGGGTTTACAATTGTATAAATGAAGTGAAACCCTAATGGCAATGGAAACCCTAAAAGTGGATTAGAAACCCTAGCAAGCGAGCTAAGTTTAATAGATCTTGATGGCATGATCAATGATAGGAAATTGTATGCATATTTCGGGATCTCTTTGTGTGCTTGCTTGCCTATTGGATTTCTTGCATTGTTTGGATTAATTCTATCTCAAATCAGCCTGACAGGTATGTGGTTAATTATGGTTAATCGCATTAGTTTCCCGAAGATTTTTTGGATGATTCATCGCATTGAATGCAACCTATCAGTTTGGATGTTCATACTTGCAAATAATAAAGTCACTATGTTTATCACAACTATAAAATAAGTGTGTATTCTTGCACCTACACGCCACTCTGATGGATGATGCAAAAAGGTCAAGCCCAAGAGGGAAGACCAATGGGCACCATCAAAGGTGACCCCAAACACCAAGCCCGAGGATGAGAAGGTGGTCTATGTTGCATGACTAATGGGCACCATGAGAGGTGACCCCAGGCACCAAGCTCGGGATTGAGAAGGTGGCCTTAAGTCAATGGCAAAAGAGAAACCCTAGAAGGGGTATTCCAGGGTTAGGGCAAAAAAGGTGGAGAATGACACATTGAAAATGTAAATTGGCTTGTTAATTAACTTGATTGTGATATTTAGATTGTTAGCCATATTTGAAAAATTTTGGTTGTCCCCACATATTGACATATTCAATTATGCTGACCGACATTTTGTTTGTCAGTGTTTTAGGTACAAGATTGAAAAGGACAAACAGTAAAGTGACATATGTGGAATTAAATAAGAGTTAAAGTACAAAGGAGGATTAGTTAGAATAGACTCCAGATGTGGATAGAAGTAGATATCTAAGTTTTTGAAAAAGGTATGCAAAGTTTTATTTTATACCAAATTTCAGTGTAGTTAGTTGGTAAAATTTCATAATTATTATTGATTAATTGTTGAACCTTTGATCTTGTTAATTGGGATAACGGCTCTAACCTTTGGGTCTCCCTTAATTGGGGGTTACCAGGAGGCACAGTCGTTACATTTGGTATTAGAGCATTGGTTCCTCATTTAATCTTTTGTAATTATTAAATTTTACAAACTCTGTAGAACTCAAGGGAGTTATTAGAGGATTTTCTGCAAGAAAAAGGTGTCTAGAAAAGCAGGTTACCTATATGAGATGCCATGGACATAAGCTTAGTATTTTAAGCGTAAACTAAAGAATAGATACATACTTAGGTTGTATGACATGAGTTGTCATGACCTCAGGAGAGACCTGAGGTGAGACCTTCGTGTTAAGAGGATGAGTAGAGAGAGTTAGTCTTGGAGGTAGAGACCTCCATTATAAGTAGAGACTTGGCACATCCTTTGAGGATGATGCTAACCCTAACCCTAAGTGGTGGGTACAGAGAGAGATGGCATGATGAGTTAGATGTCATGGTAGATCATGTGTGTGAGTGGACATGCTTTTAGTTTGATATCCATGACGATATGAGTCATGTGAGGTTGGATGACCTAGTACCTTTGGCGACTCAACCCTAGAAAGGGTCGTGCATGTTAGAGTGAAGGATAACTCCTTCAACGATGAGGTTAGTGAAGAACCTATAGAACCCTATGGGCTTATGCGAGTAGGGCATAACGTGCACCCAGAGTACGTCAAGTAGTGAGGCGGTAGGTTGAAACCCTGGCCGAAGAGTATGATGGATAGCTTATGTAATAAGCATAAAGAGATATGGATAACCTTGAGAAAACATAAGTTGAACATAGGCTTCACCCATGTAGGGGTATGCTTGTGAGCTTGATCCACCTCATAGAGAGAACCTCTAGTAGTAAGGTTGTTTGTAGGGTTAGCTCTAAAGAAAGAGAGCAGGACCCAAGCAAGAAGGTTGGAAGCTTAGACTCCGAGATATGAGGAATAGTGGGAGTTGAGGATGATGCGACCTAAGTGGATGATAGCGGTTGCCTCATGCTTGATCCCTGGAGGCTGATGGTATCTTGGTTGTCTTTAGAGGAACCAAACCCTAGAGAGAGGATGAGGTTGCTAGTATCTATGTGCTGATGATATGGGTGCTTACCTTTTAGGGATAGGAAGAAGAGTTCCTTAGACCCGAAGGAGGTTTAAGTAACCAATAGTGAGGTCTTATACCTAGATGGTTGTCCTTGAGGAGGACTCCGATCTGATATGTTGTTCAAGTGGAAGGATCATGGGAAGTGCATGTCATACCCTATACATGCTTGGCTAGTGGTTAAAAAGTTGAGCAGACAGTGGGACATCAGAAAAGTGAACCTAGGATTCCTAGGCCTAAGAGGGGAAGTGGTGTACCTGATGCTTATGATGAGATTTGAGTTTTTATAGATTTGAGAATGGTACTCCTCATGTTTAGAGGAAAGGGAAACATCTTAAGTTTAAGGTATGTTTGGTGAACCCCTCACAACTAAGTTGGTGATATGGGAAGATATGATCTTGATCCAATGTTGAAGAATGAGAACAAGTATGACCTAGAATGGTTTAGTAGGTGGTCTGCTTGTGCCTTAGTAGCTTGCTAAGTCTAAGCATGCTCATGTGGATGTAAACCCTAGACATAAGGATTTTTGTGACCTTTTTTCTATCAAGAGATAGTTTCCTCCCATCCTGGGAGAGGGACCCTTTTGTAGGGTGTATACCAATTTCTGTTGGTTTTGAAGTAACCTAAGGAGGTCTCATAGGATCTTGTGAACTAATAAAAAGTACATAGTAAGAGAATTAACATGTAGATCCATAGGTAACCATCTCTAAGTGCATGTGGGTGTGTTACCATGGAGGTAACCAGTATGGGGGCCTGACCAAGGTAAGCAGGTTGCCATGACCCCTATGAAAGGATGAAAGTCAACCCAGGAATGCAGAGAGAGATGATGAAGACTTGGGTAAGGTTCTAAGTTGATCATGTACTATATTAGAATCCTAAGTCTATCCTAGGGTCAGGTGGGGATAAAACCGATGGAAGTAGGAGTTTCCTAATTCCTAAGTTGCACATGACCATAAGGTCGGGAGGTAACAACTATCATTGTCTGAGGGCCATGGGTTAGGAGATTGATCACCTTCATGAACTCATGGGACCCAAAGGGTAGATGAGGAGGGCACTCTCTGGATGCATAAGGGAAGCGAGATGACTCTAAAAGTACAGAAACCCTACAGACCTAGAGGAGATGACCAAGGATTGTGTGGTGACCCAAGTAGGTTCGAGGTCAGTTTTCCATGGAAGTAACTTTGATATCGAGATGATCGTGAAGTAGAGACATATGTTGCATGTTTCAACTTAGATTTGAAGGTGTACTGGCAAGGTGGGATGTACCATCTCTACTCTTGGAATGGGAAGAACTCTGTATTTGGACTGCAGCCAAATGCCTATTTCCTCTTGTTATGGGAGTGAGAGATAGGATTGTATGCATGCCATACACCAAGGATAAAAGATGATGTGAGTTGGAACGTTGCTATGAGGTATGAGGACAGAGATGATAACATACCCTTGTGGAGTAAATGATATGTAGATGGTTTACTAACATCAAGGGAACTGAGGTAGTCATCTTATGAGGATGCTTTTATCATGAGCTATGTGGAATTTGCGAGTTATACAAGGTTGAGTTGGATAACCAAGAAGATGAGCTCTGAGTTTTCTTGATGATGATAGACTTAGAGGTTGAGATGAGATGATAAGTGGAATACATGGAGGCGTATGTATGTCTTCAACATTACCTAACACCTAAGGATGTGAAGTGGTAGTGGATGTTGTGGTTGAGATGCAACAACCTAGTTTAGCTGGAGGCTAGGAAAGGTTGCTAGGCTAACCCTAAGTTTGAAAAGGAGATATGTTTGGCTAACACTCAGATGTAATGAAGTATGTTGATCAAGTTAGTGGTTGTTGGGTTATCCAGCCTAGGCCTTGATGCAATAAAAGGATGGTTGTAGAACCTCAGATGCACTTCTCTGGAAAAGAAGGTGACGAAACCCACGACTAGAGTGTTTTAGTGTTTCTGAGGAAATGACCTTAAGGAATCATAATATATAGGAGATCATGATTTTAAGATCACTGTACACTGTGGTACTATGAAGATAGTAAGTGACGGTAGTACTTTGGATACCTAAGATAAAGTTGCATGTGGCATGTGGCCATGTAGGCCAGAAGGTGAAGGACGAACACCAGAAACTAGTGTATTGATATAGAGGATAAAGAGTCCCTGAGAGGGAATGGGAGTTCATCATTATGGATGTTGTGGTAAGTCTCCCCTAGACTAAGGAAGGTCAAGATACAATATGGGTTATGGTAGATCGCCTTACCTAGATAATATGTGAGAGAAAGAATATTGTCAAGGGACGGATCTAGTTGAACTACATATGAGAGAGAGATGGTTCAACTACATTATGATGCGAGTTCAAAAGTTCTTGAGTATTACCTAAAGATTAACTTCCATGCGGTGGAAGTAGGTACATGAATAACTCGATGTTAGTACAGTTTATCACCCCTAACTAATAGTTAGTACGATCAAGACTAGAGGGTCTGATGAGAGCATGTGTGCTCATTCAGGGTGATACATAGAGACAGTTCTTGTCCTATGTAAGATGTGATGATGACCACCATAGCTAGTGTCATGATGTAAAGAAGCTCTGTAAGGGAGGTTGTGTCGGTTACCACTTCATTAAGATGATGTTGGTGAAGGGACCTCGTGAAGGTCAGAAAAGGACCACAGTGTGTGTAGATGAAGTCGCTTTGATCGTACAATGGCTGAAAGAGAGCCCAGGAGTGACATGAGTTGTGAGCTGATGCAAAGCAGACTGACATGAAGTTCACTGTGGGAGAGTATATGATGTGAAAATCTGACCCCTCTAAGTTATAGCTAAGAGAGTTGAGTCCCTGCTGCATGGTCCATTTGAGATGGAATGGTGGAGATGGTTGTGTTTATCCTTACCCCTCAGGATAACATGATGAATAATGTGTTCCATGAGTCTTATCTAGAGCATTATGTGAGGTACCCAAGTCATGTGATGAGCCCTGAACCTATTCATCTTTATGAGAGGCTAAAATGCCCTGAGTCACCTATGAAGGTACGATATACCAAGGTGAGAAAGAACTCAGATGGAAGAACATAAGATGATGAAGGTTCTTGGGAAGCACCATGGAAAGGGTGAGACCACATGGGATCCATTATGGACATAAGAAAGGCTTATCCTATTTGTTTGTGTACCTGGTGGAATTTTGGGGGCAAAATTCCTATAAGAGGGGAAGGATGTTACAACCCCAATTTTTGGGTTCTTTTGGTGAGAAATGTAATTTCTCATATTAAAGATATTTGAATAAATAATGATATAATTTTTTTGGAATAAAAGGATTTCGTTTATAATTGCCTTGTTGGTTGTTTTGTGGGCTTTATTGGCTATTGGGCCCAATAACAAGGAAAAGACAAAAGAAACTCCATTATTAATAAGAGATGGAGAAAATAAAGATGTAGAAACCTCTAGAAGGCAAAAGAATATAATCCAAAAGTGGATTTCGTGCCTCTTGGGTTCCTTGGGTTCCAAGGAGTCCAAAGTTGCAAAGATAATGCAACAAGAAAAGAAAATATCAATCAAATATTTCTTTATTAAGAAAGAAATTGAAAACAATGATAAAATGTGTGAAATAAGTGTAAAGAGGTAAGATTGAGTCATCCTTGATGGATTTTCGTATCCATAAGGTTCATAATGTTAAAAGGAATTCCAATAAATAAAATAGGAAGAGAGTAAAGAGAAAATAGGTGTTTTAATACAGAATATGTGCCTTATAGGTACTTGACTTGCATATGAAGCAAAATGGTTTTTCCTTTCTAGTTTTGGTCTCAAAATTTTCACACAAGTAGTTTAAGTCATTATGGACTTTCCCATAAAGTTTGATATCAATTGGATAACCGGTCTGAGAGTTATGATTTTTGCAAAATATCCTAAAGTGGAAAGGGTAAAGGAAATATATATTAAAAGTCACAATTGTTTCCATATCTTTTGGAAGCATGGCATGACAACCGTTGGATCTGAAATCCAACGGTGTCTGTATTCTCTCCTACCTCAAGTAGGAATAGGAAAGAAGAACAATTCTTGGGAATTTCTGAATCGTTTTTCTTTTTGTACGATCGATGTGCAAATCTGGAAATTGTTTCAATGAATCTGAGAGAAGAAATTGCTCTATTTCATCCTAGGTTCTAAGTACCTTTGGGAGGGTAATCAAGAAACCCCCTTTTTCCAGTTTGCTAGTCAACCACCCTCCATAGACATGGGCTATAAAAGGGGATGTTCCCCTTCTATGAAGATACATGCCTCTTCACGGGACAGCATAAGGCTTAAAGGAGTAGTCCTTGCCGCCAATTTCTCCTCTAATGCCCTCTGTTATGACCAACCTTCCTTGGACCACTGTCGGTGACTTATCCAAGTCGTTCCAGTGACTCTGGCCTACTCGGGCATAGCTGAGACCACAGTTGAGTTCATAGGGGTGCGGCGGAGGTCGTGGTGGCCTTTTCTAGTGCCGAGAGAGGCTGGATCTCAAAGTCAACCATGGTGCTGACCATGGTTGGGCTTCACTCGCGGGAGACAGGGATCGTGAGGTTGAAGAAGCAATAGGGGTAAAAGACCCCTTTATCCTCGTGCTTGCATTAACCAAGTAAGGGTATTCTCGCCCTTTTCTTTAGTTTGATCTCTAGTAAGGTGCACGATTGCGGACCATTGGATCCCACGTGGTAGCCGATGTTTTTTCAGAAAATAATAGGTAAATCAAGAAAATAATTTATCTTGCATAAATCATAACTTTTGATAGGAGGCTCTGATGAATAAAGTTAAAATATGAAAGTTGCTCATAAAAATGAGACGAATCCAATAAAAATAGTTTTAGAAGCCAACTCCTCTTGCAATTCGAAAAGTAGTGGAAGTTATCAACTTTAATGCTTTAATGATTAAGAAACCCTAATTTGAGATGATTAATGTTTTTAGAAGGATTTTATGGATGATTAGAGTTTATATTAGCCTATTAATTATAAAAAGGTACATTAATAACAAAAAGGATGAACTTTGCACGTAATTGGTTTAATTTGGAGTTCCATGTACATAAACGAGCTTTAATGGGCCTTGAAACCCTAATGTCAGTAATTGTGACAATTAATGGCTTTAATTATTCAAATTCATGAATAAAGTTGAGATATGATGATTCTAAGCTATTTTAAGTATAAAAGTTCCTAATTGTGGATAAATTCCCTTAATATAGTAATTAGGGTTTTCTAATGGATAAAGGTGGAATTAATGATATATAGAGTTCATATGTGAATTAGATCCTAATGAACTATGAGTTGTTAATCCGGAAGGAGACAAAGTTGATAATTGGGCCTAATAATCGTGTCACGAATTAAAAGGATAAAAATGATAGTTTTAATGTAAAAGAGACATAATGAACTTAATTGATGTTTAATTGTGCCTTTAATCCGAAATTAGGGTTATATGTTGTTTAAAGATAACCTTAATATCTTTCATGAAGAATACATGATATAATTAGGGTTTGTGAGTAATTGCATAAAATTAGGGTTTAAAATGGTATAAATGAAGTGAAACCCTAATTGTAATGGAAACCCTGAAAGTGGACTAGAAACCCTAGGAAGCGAGATAAGTTTAATAGATCTTGATGGCATGATCAATGATGGGAAATTGTATGCATATTTTAGGATCTCTTTGTGTGCTTGCTTTCCTATTGGATTTCTTACATTGATTGGATTAATTATATCTCAAATCATCCTGACGGGTATGTGGTTAATTATGGTTAATCGCATTAGTTTCCCGAAGATTTTCTGGATGATTCATCACATTGAATGCAACCTATCAGTTTGGATGTTCATACTTGCAAATCATAAAGTCACTATGATTATCACAACTGTAAAATAAGTGTGTATTCTCGCACCTACATGCCACCCTAATGGATGATGCAAAAGGTCAAGCCCAAGAGGGAAGACCAATGGGCACCATGAGAGGTGACCCCAGACAGCAAGCTTGGGAATGAGAAGGTGGTCTATGTTGCATGACTAATGGGCACCATGAGAGGTGACCCCATGCACCAAGTTTGGGATTGAGAAGGTGGCCTTAAGTTAATGGAAAAAGAGAAACCCTAGAAGGGGTATTCCATGGTTAGGGAAAAAAAGGTGGAGAATGACACATTGAAAATGTAAATTGTCTTGTTAATTAACTTGATTGTGATATTTAGATTGTTAGCCATATTTGCGAAATTTTGGTTGTCCCCACATACCGGCATATTCAATTATGTTGATCGACGTTTTGTTTGTCGGTGTTTTAGGTACAAGATTGAAAAGGACAAATAATAAAGTGGCATATGTGGAATTAAATAAGAGTTAAAGTACAAAGGAGGATTAGTTAGAATAGACTCCAGATGTGGATAGAAGTAGATATCCAAGTTTTTGAAAAATGTATGTAAAGTTTTATTTTTTACCAGATTTCAGTGTAGTTAGTTGGTAAAATTTCATAATTATTATTGATTAATTGTTGAACCTTTGATCTTGTTAATTGGGATAATGGCTATAACCTTCAGATCTCCCTTAATTGGGGGTTACCGGGAGGTGAGTTCATTACAATTGGCCACCAGTGATGTCGATGTGTCATCCTATTCTAGTTGCATGAATTAAATTTTTACAAGGAGAATGTAGGGAGAGAGCACTCCAAATCTGTTGTGATGAGTTAATGTTCCATTCTAGAGCATCTCAACTATACATCTAGACCAAAAACCCACCCCTAAAAATAATAGGGTGTTTATAAGGTCTGGATTAATTGCAACACCCCCGCAACAACATCTTTGTAATAACAAAATTGGACCTGGGAGAG
This sequence comes from Alisma plantago-aquatica, assembly GCA_963693085.1. Lineage (NCBI taxonomy): Eukaryota > Viridiplantae > Streptophyta > Magnoliopsida > Alismatales > Alismataceae > Alisma > Alisma plantago-aquatica. Next base: position 725,992,779 of record OY856411.1, on the reverse strand, counting down.
AGGGGGAGACATGGCATGCAATCCATATACATTCAACATATCTTTATCACAATCACAAGTGGTAATATTATATATTTCATATCATTCAGTATGGCGACCTAATTTCCACATCCATATCCACCAACAAAATGACTTTAAAGGTGTCGCATTGGTTTATGTAGTATATCATATCATATATGATGTTATGTTATTAACTTGGATGCAATTTCACATTATTCGTCTAATGAATCATTTGTTGTTCAAAACCCAAATCCACATTAAAAGAATATGATGGTAGCTTTGATACCATTTTAGGGTTTTGAGGGAAGGGGTGTAGTAGAAATATAGAAATTTTCCCAACAAAACCCATTGCTAACGGATCTGTCTTAGCCATAAGATGTTTGTATATTAAATACATAGAAGGGATATCAAGTATACCTTGGTGCACACTAGTTGTCCAACAAGTAGACACGTCTTATATTGGTGAAGATCTCAAACTTTATATTTAGATTCGAACACATCTTTGTGTTTCTTCCACGGTGTCACCTTTGTAGCACCACCTTGTTGTCTTGTGGAACTCATCCTCCAAGTCTTTGAACAAATGCCTTGGCCTCTACATCATCCACCCCGATCCAAGAACTCTTGGTGCACCATCTTGGTCCTTAAGAGGAGGGAAACTGGAGTTGTTGGACGTGCTAGTCTTGTCACAATCTTTCTCTTCTCCTATCATAGGTTGTCATCCTTAGGGTTGATTTTCTCTCTCTTCAAGAGAGAATTTCCTTAGGAAACTTATGTATGTATTCTCCATGTGTGCCTCATCCTCTAGACATACTACCCTATATATAAGAGATCCATGAGGTTTGAATTCTTGGGGTCAAATCCCTTCCCTAATATGATTTGTAATTAGAATCAAAATAGAAAACTCAGACAAACTTTCTAGTTGTCCAATTCATTGATAAATCAGCCGACTCACTAACCCAGCCAGCCAATTGGACTATTCAGTCACCCAGTTCATTTAGTCAATAGGTCAAGTTCCAATTTTATATACTTAATTTAATTCCAAACCAATTGAGTCTTTCCTATTCTCATTCAACCTAGTTTCACTGAATCTTCAAACTAGACTATAGAGTCAGCCAATTGGCCACTTGCTTAATTGGTGATTAATTGTCTGATTGACACTCAATCTAACCAGCTTATCCAAACCATATAGTTGGTTGACCAGCTTTCCTAGGTTCCCTATTGGGAAGAAGTCATTGTGTACATGATTTAGAACATTCTATCATATGTGTGATTGAAAGCATCAATTGCTTTGAGCATACTTATGCATGTGACATGTATGTCCTTATTACATGGAAGTGATTTTCAAAACATCACAAATAAAGAGCAGTATCTAGAAACACATCATTACTACCCAAGTAATAGGAATAAGTTAGATAAAAAATTCAACCTACAAAGTGACTAATGTCACCATGGGTGTATGATCTATTTGCCACGGATATTCAGGTTGAAACTGGGGCATGGAGTTGTCATCCTCTTAATGATCAATTTATGATCTTGAACTATAGTGGGCTATTGAGATTGTATCAATTCAACATCATTTATTGACGTGCATTAGTATGTCCATGCATTTCATAATTTCACTTATCAAGTGGCCAAGATATCACTCCAACAGAGGGATAAACTCCATCTACATCACTAACAATAATCCATGGGTGTCATAGTGCACCCAACCATTACGAGGTTGTTTAATCCCATGCATCTAGAATTCTGATATTTCTATGGAATCAACACCTCGATTAGTGGTTGCAAAATCATATGGAAATTGGTTTGGTATTTGTGTTAAAAAAATATGTGGGATTTAGAATCAAGCCATGTGTGGGGTACAAAAAACTACCATATTTAGTCTGGTGTCAGATCATTTACTCATGGACACTAGTTTTCTGCGACATATGATTTCACAGATCAAACTCATATGACCTAGAAACCAAGCTCCTTTCATGCATATAATTATCTACATGTTAGAAGATGGCACATGAAAGGCCCCTACTTGTATGGAAACCTTTAATCACAGTCATGTTGGTAGTATTAAAGTACATAGAACAACATGTGATTATTGTAGTAACTTCAAGTCTAATGATCACAATCACCACTTTCACATCAAGATATGACTCTGATTAACTACCATAACATGGCTACCATGTGACATTTACAAAGTGGGTCTATCTAGTATAATTGTTCTCCGATAACAACCCATTTATCTTAGTTGATATCCAATATCAAGAATAAAGAGACATAGTCATCATTCAGTATACACACCAGTCTCATGTATTATTGTTATCCTATAATATCCACAATAATAAATGTTTAGGGACATAAAAAATGAATACTGTTTTTTATCAAAAAGGGTCATCATTTTCATCATGCACCCTCCAGCATGCAAAAAAGAATGAATGCTCTTGAGCATACATATGTTCTCATGTACAAGTCCTCAACCCAAACCATATGTCATTGAGTAACAAACATTCTTTGGACATTCTTACATTTATTCATTATCTCAATATTGAAACAAACATAATAAAAGGAAATGTCTTTTATTCATTATCAAATCATATACAATGTATCCCTATTGCAATAATCACACGATGGCTCTCAAGACATACAACCAACACTTGTGCTTCTCTAGTCACCAAAACCCAATTAGACCCATAGGTAGTTTCCACTAAACCCCCTCTTTCTTTCTGGTGTGATAAAACTCCATGGGATTTATCCTACTATGATGAAGTGATTGTTGCAATCTTTGTTCCAATTATCTTTTTACCCTTCATATTGCTTACTTTTGTCTCCACTCCATTCCATGTTTACTTGATGTTATGTGACACTCGAGAAATGTGATAATCTATAATATTTTGTGGCATGAAATCCTAACTTGATTAAGATTGCAACTCAATATAATGACCTTGCCCTCAAATTTTTTTGATATACTCTAGACTATATCATCAACCTTGGTGCTAATTTCATCCCAATGAAATAATCGTACAAATTTCTAAGTTTTTTGAAGTAAAAATACTTAAAAACCCTTTTTAACCATTTTCTCCCCCTTTTTCCTGACTCAACCCCTTAGGTCAGACAGCTCCTGCCATGACCCGAGTTTGTTTACCCTGTGATGATGTGTAGCATGTTTTGGGAGCACATCCCAGGGCTTGACCTAATAGTTGTTCAGTATAAGATTTAATAGACAACTAGTCGTCTCCTAACTTAGAAATTTTAAGGAAGTGGGACTATTCATTGTAGGGTTTTTCTACCACATGCCTATGTGAAACTCTCCTTTCAATCTTTATTTTCACTCTTTTTTCTTCATCTCTCTTTCTTGATTTATTTCCATCTCATTTTGCCTAAAATTCTTGGAGTATCAGTGAATTTGTTTAACATCATCAACATTTCTAATAGCAACCACAAATACTAAATGTAGAAACTCAATACCCTACTCCTCTTCTCTATATAACCCCCCTAATTCCTTTGTCACGCCTAAACCCAAGTGGATACTTTGCAGACCTCGATTCCCTCTTCTTTTCCCTTCTCCTCTATTTTAGAGAGGATAATTGTCATGGTCTATGCCTCCTACGCATGTGTTGGATGCTCTCGGGGAGAAGGTGCTAGAGCCACATGGTCCCTGTCAACCTTAACTGAGACCATATCAAGCATCCAAGATCCTTTGCCTTTCTCTTTCCCTTACATGTCTAGTTAGTGGAGGCAATGTTGGGGTGTGTCGGTCCAGTCATAGATCAACTGTCGAGGGAATATAATTGCACTCCGTTTTCCATTAGTAAAATTGTGATCCCTCTCTACATTAAAATCCCAAGAAAATGCTACAACTTGTTTAATTCATTCAAATGATTCCTTTACCCCAAAAAAAGTGTAAATACCCTAATTTCATCACAAAAAAGATGGGAAACTGTCTCAAATGCTTTTGTGACTTAAATCTCTATAATGATCTTAAAAGATGGTTATTTAAGGATATTTAAAGGAAATATGATCTTTCTTGACAAAACTTGATCTTAATTACTTAATCCCTAAGTAGGTCAAGAAAAATCTTCTGAAAACTAAATTTTGAAAACTTTACGATGTTTCTAGTAATGATGATTTGAATCTTTATATGGAAACTTAGTATTACTTTAGTTCCCAGAAAAATGACCTAGGTAGATCATTCATCCACTTGAATGTTCTTGTTGATGAAATAAATAATGATTTCTTAAACTTGGTAGATTTTGATAATTCGAGATGCATGATCATACCTAGAGTCAAGATAGGAACAAAATTTTGTTTGATTCTATCTGGAATTGGGTAGAGCTATGTGGCTTGTGGCGTCTATACATGAGGTTTTTTAGAGGGATGTGGGAGAGAAGATGATCTTGGGTATGCTCATACCCAATGAGTGTAACAAAATAGAAGCCACCCTTGGGCATAGTGAAGGGTTGTAGGGTGAGGTTAGGAACAAACCCTTCCAATACATGTCTGAAGGTTGACGATGATGGAAAGAAAGAAGATACCATACATTTTGCATAGGTGGAGGGAAAGTTAGGGGATAGGAGATGGTGTAGGTTTGCACACGACTGATTTCTTCTACTTTTTTGTTGATATCATATAGAGGTGATGTATAGGATGGAGTGATGGCAGCCATGATAGGTTTTTTTTCATGGGTCTACTCTTATGTAATACTTTTCTTTTTTATCCCATGTGAGGAGTGTGGGATGAATGAGATTGACTCTTGGCTTATTAAAAAACTAGGAACAAAATACCTAACCTTGCATACTTAAAAACCCAAATTTTTAGTACCCAATCTTAACTATTGGATCTACATGTTCCTCGACTAGGATTTGATATTAACCATTGACTACTCCTACTTTATTGTGTTACTCTAAAAATTATCAAAGGTGTCTGTCTTTCTCTATGGGTCAAGTGGTGTCTATGAAATGATGTCTTTACCTTGGGGTTAAGTGGCATCTATGGGACCTTCACACACACCTTGTTAGTGTGAGGTGAATGGTTAACGCTTATTTGGAGTACACTAGAATTTTGAAATAAAAAGTAAAGTTTGCAACCAAATGGAGTTTTGAATCACCCATGGTTGCTTTCTATTTTAATCCTACCAAGCTGTTGTTTCGCAATATTAACTTCTTATGACTTTCTAAAATATTACCATTTCTTTGCATTGATTGTCATGATGTTATGATTTTAAGTAATGGAAAACCTTGAAAAGAAATATTTTCATGCTAACCTTGACATCTCTACTATGTTCTCTAATAGACAAAATAATAGTACACCAAACAAATTTTTATGTGAAAATTTTAATTGTAATTGTGTTGCAGCTCTTATCTAGGATAGTTTTTTGTTCTTATCTACCTTCGGGTCTTCATGTAAAATGTTATGAATCCTTCTAATAACATGAGAAGTTACTTTATTATTTTCATATGATTGTGTGTGTCCTTCAGGTTGATTAGAGTGGGCACTCTAACCCTTAACATTGCCTACCCAGGCAACGGGATTGGGACTCGGGTAGTGATGGTTATGTGATAGTTGGTATCAAAGCACACACACACATTAGTGTTTAAATAATGTTTACAATATCATGAACCAAAGGAAACCCTCAAGTACACAATGGTGAAACATAGTTGTCTAGGATGGAGCTCAATGGGTTTAGGCTAGTAATCACCTCCTATTCTTCTAGACATGGTGGTTGAGATTCCCCGGTCTAGCAGGTCTTTATAGATCTAGAAATGGATCAAAGGAATTTCCTTTAACCCTAGAGTATGAATCTAGAATCTTCTCTATTCTTTAAGGATTGTATCCAAGCCACCAATTACAAAGATGTTGGGCAACTTCTTATATTTTTATATTCTCTATAGGGTGTCTTGACTTGATCAATACTCTCTTGATATGGTTAGCTTAAGGATGGGGAAATTAAAATTCGAATTAATTCATAAAGTTGAATTAAAATTGTACTTATTGCCATAATATTAATAATTTTGACTTAAAATTGCATTTTCATTGTATATTCCTCCAAGACTAGGGACGATATGAGAGTGAAGATACCTCAAGAATAAAGGATGACAAGGGTAAGAAGAAAATGAGATATAATGAAGCTAAGGAAGAGAACATGGAGGAACCTCCTCCTAAAAAGACTATGGATTCTGAGGTAAAGGAGAAACATCAGAAGGTCTCTATGCAACCTAGCAGTCCACGCATCACTGTTAGTCCCAAGAGAAGTCAACATGAATAACCAGAACCCAAAACCTATCACTATATAAGACTTCCTATAGTTGAGTCCCCATGCATTCTATAAGGAGTACATTGGATACGTTTTGGATAAGGCAGGCGCATGGTTAGTGTCCATGAAAAATGTATTCATAGTTTCATGGTGCCCTAATATCAAGAAAGTATTTCCATCTATTAGCTTAAAGGAGTAGCCAAACTTTGCTAAGAAAATTGTCATCACTCCTATAAGGTCATTCCTCATAATGGGATATTTTTCAAACCCATACTTACTATCCTCTGTATGCCTTCCTCTTGACTTAGATGAGAAAAGGAAATTATTCATTGGCCTCACCCAAGGTAACTCCTTTGTTTTTGGTACAGTTAGTAATTTTGAGTTATAGAGAACCATTCCACAAATCTAATTATAGAAGAGAAATTGGACTGTTTCGTTGATGAGTTCCATGTGTCTCTACAAACTCTTGTTTCATCTTCCAAAATTGCACTTATAAGATGCTTTTGATCATTTCCTAAAGATGAAGGTTGTCCTTAGGGAGGAAATAAAGAAATAAACCATCCATCCTAGTCTCCCAAAGACTAAAGGATGTTGTGTTCAATAAGCATGAACCGAAAGGGAGGCCCCATGACAATCGACATAAGAAAAAAAACAATGGTCCCAGAGAAACCCTGCCTAGGACCATAACCATGGCCCCAACTAGAACTAGGAATCATTGTTAGAACTAGAACAACAACCATGGTTGTAATCACAAGTACAACATAGGTCATGTATGGTTGTATATAACTAAAATTTAGGCCTAATTAGAGATCAAGTGTAGAATCCTGAGGCTCTTTGGTACCACAACTATAGTAATTGCCCTGTTGGTCAGGCATGCCCATTTCAAGCAATAGTTTTCATTTTTGTAAGAAAGAGGGACATGTTGAGGCCAACTGTCCCTTTCCTCCTCCAAAATGGGCCAAACAAGCTGAAAACAGGAATCCCATTTCTTTTTATCAATTTTGATGAGACAAATGCAAAGGGAAACAATCCTAGGGAATGTAAGTTTTGAAATAAGTGTGTTTCATAATGTCCATATTACACTCGAATTGTCTTGTAAAACCCTTATACCAATTATATGTGTATCTAAGTATGATGTATATCTGTAAGATTCTCAAATTTTGGTAAACTTACGTTGTCTGATTATGAACTCACTAATAATGCAGTGAGATTCACTTTAAGACAGTCGAAATAATATTTGAATGATGAGATCAATATTATGACTCTAATTGCATTTAGAATGATGAATTTAAGCTCTAGACTTAGAATAAGTCCTTAATTTAGTTAAACAAAGTAATTTTGAACATATATATTTATATGAGGCTTCAATTGAGATATGATGATGAGCAAAGCCTCAAGTTTGTAATGAGGGATATAATTGATCCTATGAACCCTTTGGAAGTTGAAAATATGAGCCATGGTCCCTAGAATCCAAATCAAGCCCAATTGGGCCAATAGGATTTACATGTGGGTCCTTGCGATACTAAATGAGGAATTAAGTATCTTAAGATCTATTGCGTTCATAGTGCACCCAATCAATTGACTTGAGTGGATGTGCCTTAGGCACATAGGGTCTTTAAAATTTATTAAACACTAAAGGACACACTTTTATAGGATTCTGCAAGTGTACGTGCAAGGGAGTAGTTTAGGAGTGGTAAGTCAGGGTCGAACCCAAGGGAGATAGGGGAACTAGAGCTAGGTTTTCTTTGGATTAGTTCCTAGTGTGGATTATAGGACTCAAGGGTTTAGTTGGTTTTGGTTGATTACACTAGATAGGTCAAACCAAGAATTAAAGGAAGGCAAGAAGCAAAACCTACTTTAACCTAGACAGTTAAGTTCTAATTAGTAAAGAAAGTGAGGATCAGTAAGAAAAATTTACAAATTAGACTATGGTAATAAAGGTAAGTAAACACTTACACTAAACTAGCAAAGAAATTTTAGTTAACAACCTAGAGGTGGAAACTAGTTAAACTAAGCAAGAAACTACACTAGACTAGTGATTACCAACTAGGGCAAGCAAGGACTAGGTTATCAACTCACTAGCTAAACCAAGGACAAACAAGAACAAATGAACACTAACTACTCTAGCAATACTAGCTATCATGAACACAAAAGATACTAATTAAGCAAGAGAAATGACTAATTAAGATAACACTTGCTAAGCAGGAAGGCAGTTAGGGTTTTAAGCAAGCTATGGAAGTGTGGGTTGTTGGGAGTGATGTGACTAGAACCTAGATTGGTGTGTCATAACATACATTCACTACTCATTCATTTAGACTGTTAAGCTAAATAATAAGGTAGATGATAGAGAAACTACTAATTGGATATAAATGGAATAGGGTGTGTGAAGGAGAACTAGTTGCTAGCACCCCCTATCCAACCTTGTGAGGCTCGTTTGGATTAGGTTTTAGATGGGATTTTGCAAGGATCTAATCAAGTATAGGTTTATAGGATAGAAGTCCTTAGGGAAATTGGGGGCCAAGGGTAGTAATGGAGGGTGGAAATGTTGATATTCCACCTCATATCACCTACCATCTAGCCTTTAGATAGCTCCAATCCAATTGTTTTAAGCGCTTCTAAACTAGCTACTTAGATCTCACACAGGATCAGGGATATATATGTAGGGATATCGGGTGATATATATGGATCCACTAGTCATACCTAGGAGTAAATCCCAGAATAGCTACATTTAGGCAATTTTCTCCTAGGACCTAGGTGGTTTCAAGCACAAATCAAAAGATAATCCATGTTTTTAAGAACAAACCATAAGATAATTCAGGGGAAATGAGATAGAAGTAGGAGACAATCAATAACATACTAATTTATAGAGTATACATATTACTTTCCCCCAACATGGTAACCAAGTCACATTTTAACCTCAAATAGCCCACATAGGAGGCTTAGCTACTCATAACAAAACAATAGAAGAAAGAAGAATGAGCAGAGGAGTAGATAGCCATGGAATCTTGGTGAAGACTCCTCCTTTTTCACCTCCTACATTGAGCATCATGTCCTTATCCCCCTTGATGGTTGGATGGCATGGAATGGTGTATGGAAGTAGCCTAGAAAACTAGGGTTTTGAGGTAGGGAATGGTGGAAATGAAGTGGGAGTAGGTGGGAGCATGTGGGGGCTCAATAAATGTGATAGTAAATGCTACATATCCTAACAATTGCTAACCTAAGCTCCCAGCTGCCACCTATGTATATATAGGGGCTTGGGAAGCATAGGGTTAAGTGGGGACAAAAGTGGAAAATTGGTGCTGAAATGGACTACGGTGTATTGGCAGCATTTTCATTCTAGGCAGAATGGTCATGGTGGAGGAAGGATAGCACGACCATGGTAGGAGAGCACGGGCATGTTGATGAATGGAAAAATTACAGTTGAAGGTGGATTTTTGGAGACTAGTAGAAAGTCCATGGTGGTTTTGAGGTGGCATGATCATGTTTGGTAGTGGGGTTGTGGTAGGGAACTTGGATGATGGTCATTTTTTTTTGGATGGGCCTTCTAGGCATTGGGTAGCATGGTTGTTTTAGCTGGCACGACTGTGCTAAGATCTTCTTGGCACAGTCGTGCTTGCTTGAATGGCCATGTTGCTAGAGTTGTCCTAGGTTGCTTCTCCACTTTGATTTAATTCTAAATGTGTATTGGGAATCATGGTTGCTCCACAATTGTTATGGGGGCATTTTCTTGCACTTTCATCTTCTCTTTGATCATCATGGAGTTATTTGATTAGGCTTTACTCTTGTCCACTAGGTATAGGTTGGGGAATCTCTTATACCCTCCTCATCTCCTCCATAGGTGAAGGAACTATGGGATAATTCTCTTTCTCTCCCATCCTCTCAAAGCATGATGCAACTACCTAAAAACATTCAAATATGTTCATAAGTGCATTTGACAGTTGACCATTTATTAGGGGATATAGCATGCATTCTAACATATTTAGATAAGATTAAAGTACAAAAAAGGCACATGAGGAAGCCCTAAAATAGTAATCCATCACCACCCCAAAATTAAAACATACATGTCCTCAAGTATGCTCCAATGTAATCACTCATTTTAATATCATTCAAGAGAAACATGAGAGAATGCAACATTGTGATGTTCATTGGCCAAATTAAGTTCACATGTGTAATTATGATGTAGTCCACTATGCTCCATATATCTTTATATTTTTTATGTAGTTCAATAACAAATCACAGGACTTCAAATATGGGTACTAATCACACATGTAAGTGATACAATTTTCATAATTTTGGGTAGACTTTATCATGCATGGTTGGCTCACTGGTACCATGGTTGTGGTGTGTAGAATGATTGTGGTGGTTTCTTTCTTGTAACTTTTTCATTCGACTTTCTCAATTTTTTATTTTCTCCTTATCTAGCTCCTCCATACATAATATTTTCATCCATGCACCTATTCTGACATGATTCACAGATAGAAAAACCGTCAAGTATAGTGTGTATGTGTGTTTCTTGGAAATGAAAAACAAACGTATAACAAGAAATGGGTTTTGAGAGAAAGAAGCTCAAATTGAGGTGGGTTGCCTCCCACTAGCACTAAGTTTATTGCCTTCATTTGGTCTTGGAGTTGCTTTCCTTGTCAACTTTCCACAAGCAAAGTGTTTCCATCCTCATCATAGGTAAACCTCTCAAGTTCCTTCACCACATGATCGTCATCCCATGGTAGTGTGATATTTGAAGATGCTTTTCTTCATCTTTGTCGCATTTAAGATCATCATCATAGATCTCAAAACAATGGTTCTCATCAATGAAACCCTTTATATTGGTCAATATGATCCTCTTAGACAGCTTCATGTTATCTTCTTCTTGAAGATACAAACACCTTTATGGAATTATACATATGTTGGACTTTGTTTGATGATATCAAGTAATGAAGGTTTTACCTCACTCGCCTCAAGACCTTCAAAATGTTAATGTTATGCTTATGCCTCCCTTTCGATAAGGTCTTATATGACATCAAAGAAAAAGGGCCCATTCACATCAACCTTGTCAAGAATTGTTTGAGGGCTTTGGGGCACCACAAGAAGACTCATTGATTCATAGGGTGGAACACTTGTTGTTATCAACTCAACAAAATATGGGATGGTATTGGGTATCACAAACTCAATAGATGGTGGAATCCATGGTGTTATCATCTCACAAGGAAGTGGGACATGAGAATTCTTAGTGCACTTGGCACTTTCACAAGAAGGTGGGACAATAGGATTTCTAGTGAATTTGTCACTCTCACAAGAAGGTGGGACATAAGGATTTTTAAAGCACCTGATACTCTCACAAGAACCTTTTAGCAATGGCATTATGTCATGATCTTTGTCAATTTGTCTATTGCCCTTTTTGGGATGCTCAACAACATTCTCAAACCTCAAGACTAAAACCATATTCACTTGCTCATGGGGAGGAGGGTAAGCTCATGATGATTGAGGTGGTGGTGGTGTTGTCCTTTAGTGACATGAATTAGGATTTTAAAGGATGTAGGGTGGTTGGTATTATTGTGGAGGTTGTTGGTATTAAGGAGGTGGTTGTGAAGTTTATCAGAGGTTGAATGGAGGTTGTGGTGGTGTTGGACCATGAGGGTATGGAGGACCTTGGTATTATTTCAAAGTTGTCACTTGCCCTTGTGGTAGGATGTAGGTGCCTTGAGGAGCACCCATGGATCCACTAGCACTACTAGGATTAGCCAAAGTTTGGGAGGGAAGTCTCCCTCCTCCCAACAAGAAAGTGATAAAGAAATTCGATCCAATCATTGCTCGAGCCTACTAATGTTTTGTCCATGAGAGGAAACATCTTTCTTGACCTCATCTAGGCTCCTCAATATTCCAAGCACTTCTTGAAAACTTTAGTTGTTCCTTTGTCCTTGGTCCCCTTGTTTCTTCCATGAGAAATTTGGATGATTCCTCCATTTTGGAGTATAATAAATAGACATCGGGCCTCAGTTAATGTGGTTTACAAAAGAGTGGAGTTCCTTAACCTCCCCATCAATAGACTCAAGAGAGTGAGAAGATCGGCTAGAAGAGCCTCTCACATGTGTCTTCATTATGTTCATCATGTCAGCAAAGACTTTCATCACTTGTGGGTTGGTATCATCTTTGGATTGAGTACAGGCAGCTCTTATGTTCTTGTCATGTTGGATACCGGCACTAGAAGCTCGATGACATGAGTTTTCAGCCAAGTGCTCAAGAAGTGGCCAAGATTCTTGAAGAGGTTTTTCCATAAATGCACCTCCATGATGAGTCTACCACTGTTTGAGGCCATCTCAGAAAGCCCAGTATAGAAGGATTGAAGTAGTTGACAAAGGAGGCACCTCATGGTGGGGGCAATCTTGCAGTAACTTCTAACATCTAAGAAAGTAAATAGAAATATAGACTACTAATTGGTCATGGATTGAATAGGGTGTGTGAAGGGGAACTACTCCCTAGTGCCCCCTATCCAACCTTGTGAGGCTCATTTCATTAGGGTTTAGGTGGAATTTTACTAGGATGTAATCAAGTATAGGTTTCTAGGATATAAGTCTTTAGGAAAATTGGGGGCCAAAGGTAGTAAGGGGATGGAAATGAGGGTATTTCACTTCACATCACCTATCATCTAGCATTTATATATCTCCAAGTAAATTTCACTGAGTTCTTCTAAACTAGCTACTTAGATCTCACACATAGTAGTATGATAAGGGACATATATGTAGGAAGATGGGGTTCTAGCTAGGGATCTACTAGTTGGACCTAGGAGTAAATCCCAAAATAGCTACATACAAGCCATTTTTCCTAGAACCTAGGTGGTTTCAAGCACAAATTATAAGATAATCCATGTTTTCAAGCATAAACCACAAGATAATTCATGGGAAATGAGATAGAAGTATAAGACGATCAATAAAAAAATGAAACTTATATAGTATACATATTACTTTCCCCTAGAATGGCATCAAAGTCTCATTTTAACCCCAAACAAAAACCCCGGGGGCTTAGCTACTCATAAAAAAACAAAAGAAGAAAGAAGAAAGAGTAGAGGGGTAGATGGACATGGAAGATTGGTGAAGATTCTGAAAGATCTAGAGGGGGATGAACAGAGATTTTTGATCAATCAAAGATAATTAAAACACTCAACCAAAGAAGGAGGAGGAAACAAGGAAGACACTTGTGTTTAGAGTGGTTCCAACCATTGTTCTGAAAAGCGGTAATCGGTGTACGGGCGGAGAGGGTACTGAATAGAGTATATACGGTATGCGGGAGTATAAGCGGGAGAATATTCGGTTTTAATCGGTTTTGATTTTTTTTTAATATTAATCATAAATATATGTAAATTATACATTGACCATATAATAATGAAAATGATAAGTAATTAGAAACATTTATAAGTAATAGACTAATATTGAATTCATAAGTAGTTAGAAACATTGATGAAATTAGAGAAGAAAACATTGATAAGTAATTACAAACATTGATAAGTCATAGACTAATATCACATTAATAAGTAATTATAAACATTGATAAGTAATAGACTAATATTGCATTAATAAGTAATTAGAAACATTGATAAGTCATAGACTAATATTGCATTAATAAGTAATTAGAAACATTGATAAGTAATAAACTAATATTGCATTAATAAGTAATAGACTAATATTGCATTAATAAGTAATTAGAAACATTAATAAGTAATAGACTAATATTAGAAAAATTAATGTAAAAAAATTATTAATAGCATTTGATTTTGAAAATCGGCGATTAATCGGCCGATTATTCCCCCGAACGGCCGATTAATCGGTCCTGGACCGATTATTGGCTGATTATTCATATTCGGAGCGGCATACCCCCAAAACCGAATATTCGGCCGATTAGGCCGATTTTCTGAATACTGGTTCCAACCTTTGAATACAAAGGTTGTCAGACCACTACCCAATTGTTTCCAATTGGGATTTAAGTGATTAATTTTATTACCTCACAAAGATGTTAAATAAAATACAATCACCTTCTTTGAAGTAGCCTTCACCTAGAAGTAGCCTCAATCCTCCTTGTGGCAACCTTCTTTGAAGTAACTTCAATTGCTTGGAGCAGCCTTCTCCTCCTAGAAGTAGCTCCACCGCCTTGAGATAGCCTTCCTTTAGAAGTAGCTCCAACTACCCTTGAAGCAACATTCCTTGAGGTAATCTCAAGCTCCTCTCAAAGAAGCCCTCTCCACCAAGAAGTAGCTTCACCTGTGATCCCTCAAGCAGCCTCCACAATCTAGGAGTAGCCAAGGAGCAAAGACAACTTGTACATGTGAAGGGGGGTGGGAAGAAGGGAATATGACAATGAAGTACAGCACTTTGATCCTATATCAAGCGTTAGAATCTGTTATCCACTTAAGATGAATGTGTATATGTGTGGTGGCTAGGAGATTGTAGCTATAGGACACCTTCTAGAGCACAAGGAGGAAGACAACAAGTGAATCTTAGCTTGATTACTCTCAATAGTGAATTCTCAAGTGTAGCTTAGGTGCTTTAGGTGTCCTAAGGCCTTTCCTATTTATAGGAATGGTTTGCAAGTATCTAGGGAGTGTCTAGAGTGTTCTTAGTGCTTAACTAGCCTCTAGGTGTACATTAGTTGGCTAGTAATTTCTAATTTATTTGTTCTTGAAAAGAACAATCCAGAACCCTGCTCGATCGACAATTTGGTCGATCGAATTGTGTCTCGGTCAAGATTTTCTTCAACCGATCATGTGTTTAAGACAAAACTGTTGCAACTCCCAACTGCCAACCACTCAGTCTAATAGTCACAAGCTTTAGACCGAAGTTTACTCAGTCGAGATTATTTTTGACTGAAGACTATTTTAGAGCACAATTGTGTAAGTTTTTTAATAGTGCTCACAAGTTCGACCAAGGTGGTTCTCAGTCAACAAGAACTTCGATTGAGTGTGTCTCAATCGACAAGTTCTTTGACCGAGGGTATCCCTATTTTAGACTTTTGAATCACCTACTAAATGTGTGTTTCAATGTGTGTTGGTGACTCTAACTTTGGGGGGAATCTATCTAAGGATTATAAGTGGGTAGGGTAGATCTAATGCTTGATTTACATGATATCTAAGTACTTGTACATTATATTTTTATATAAGTGTTTACATATGAGTACACTCGTGAATATTTATACAATTAAGCGCATTTGATCTTCAACTTGCATTGATCTTCATCTTCCCACTTAGTAGGATTTCCTTGTTCCTTTGAACCTTGAAATACTCAAATAACATGTTAGATCCACAAGTGTGAAATGTTTTTCATCATCAAAGCAAAGGGTATATTAATGTCTAATTTAGCCAACAATATCACCCTTTTTGAAGATGACAAACATTTCTAAAATATAATCAAAATGATTTAAATGAGATGAGTTTCATACCTGAGATTTACCTGAGATGATGAACATATTCTTATTTTCATAAAATGTGTGCTAATTATTCCTAAAGAGATGTAGAACATAGTATCCATCTCTGAAGGAATATAGCATCAATTAATGTTAAGCCAAGAGAGCATGAAACTCATTTATTTTGTTTTATATTATTTCTCCCCATTTGTCATTTTGAAAAGATAGCCATATAAACATTTTAATCCCCCCTGAATGAGATACTCCCCCTCAATATGATACACAAGATGCAAAACAAAGTAATAGAAAATGTCCAATGAAAGCCACAAGATATATTTTACTAACATGATCAAGTAAACACAAACAAGCTCGATTACATTGATACCAACATAAGATAACATCATAGACTTCACTAGAAATGATTACATAAGTAGTACTACTCACTACAAAGGATAACATCACTTGAAGGATTGTAAGATCACATCAACCTCAGGATCTTTCCCAAGAAATGGAGCATCACCATAGTACTTGACAAGTGTTTTCCAATCAAGTGCACATGTCTTAGTAAGAGCATATGCCTCTAGAAATGTAGGTGCCCTATCAAATCTGAAGTGGGCAGCAATGTCCTGGAGTTGCATGGGTGAGTATTGGGTATGGGAAAGATCATGTGAAGGTGTTTGTGGGATTTGGGTGTACTAGATTGAAGGGTTAAAAGGATAGAGACTCCCGGGATAGAGTGTATATGGGTATGTGTCAAGAACATTGAGAGACAAGATTCACATTCTTTGATTAAGATAGGTCATGGCATTATGATCGTAATCTAATTATCTCCCAAGATGAAAGGTATCCCCTTTGAGTTAACACACATCATTTGATAGATTTTCTATGGATTAGATAGGAGGAATAAGATGTGGAGGATTTGCTTCAGTGGATGTCTCTCCTTCAGTCCTAGCCCTCTTGTGTCCAAATTTAAGGCCCATTTTATCTACATGTGTTTGGTGAGTTTTTGAGGATGCCTATCACACTTGTAGTTTAGATCCTATAGATTTTTTTCAAGGCAAAATTGAATAATTTGATACACAAAATCAGCATATGGAGGATTTCCAGAGAATTCAAACATATTGGATAGGATAATGCGAATAAAATTGATTGGAATGCTCTCTAGGATAGCATAAATTAGATACATCCTAAATTGTGGGATTTTAGTTTTGTTTGCTCTAGGGTAGATGTTGTGGGACATAATGAGGTTTACTACCCTAGCTTCAGGGGTGAGAGATGTAGCATAGTAAGTTCCCCTATTCTCATGACATGAAGTATTAGGAAGGAAAATGGCCCTTTTGACATCTCCTAAGCTAGTGGTGTTATCATTTGTGGAGAGTTTGGATAAAGGGTTTTCGGTAGTTAAGTCTATGAAACCTCCATATTCCTCTCACCTATATCTAACATTTTGAGAATGTCTTTTTTAGAAAAATAAAATCCTAACCCATCAACCATGGAAGTGAAAGAGAAGGGGTTATTGGAGTCCCTAGTAAAATTTGTGTAGAACTCATTTACGGCTTGGGTGGACCAGAAATGAAAGGATGGTTCTTACACCTTGAAGAGATTAGGGAGGTCAAGGAGCATGATGAAGTTGTTGGTGTCCACCGATCATCTAGGAAGAGGGGTCTTTGAGGTGAGTTGAGGTAGCATTCTCCAGCAGCAACGTCGTTGAAGGTGATGTCATTGATGATGCTCAAGGCTGGAGTGACATGTCTTCCCTTCCTCGCTGCTACTTGCTTCTTCTCATTGCACGCTGAAGATGAGGCCATCTTGAACAAGTGGAGGTGGAAGAAGAACTAGGGATGGTAGTGCAAGAGTATTGCTGAAGAATAGCTCTAAATATCACTAGAGAGGAGTTGGAGAAGAGAGCAATTGAAGTATGAGTAGAATGGGCGGATTGGGGTCCTTTTTATAGCAAATCAGTGACCTACTCGATCGACCTTTTCATCGACTGAGAGCCCAACATCTCTCTTGTGATGCTCCTCGGCTAGTTCGATCATTGGAGTTTGAAAAATGACCATTGGTTTGAGGATTCGGTCAAAAATTTGCCCGAATGAGGTGCCTTTTTGCAAAAAAAATTGGTTTGTGAAATTTTTTGAGGAAATTTGGTTCAAAAATGCCTTGTCGTCCAATGCTTCCACCAAGTGGAACTCGTTCGACAATTTTTTCGACCGAGAAACATCTCAGTCCAAAATATGTTCGACCGAACAAGAGTCTGTGAGTATTTTGGTGAATTGTTTTGAGCTTGTTTATGTACTTGTGCATGATAATAAATTATTATGACTAATAAAAGAAACATTACTAGAATATTGTGTAATAAAAATAACATGAAATTCAATTAGAATTTTGAGCACATATATCAAATAATACATCTTCTAAGGGAGTAATAAGTAACTTCTTTCTAATATATTGAAATTGATCAAGAGGAAGAGATATATTCTTTTTAGAAATATGATCTCTTAAGAAACGATGTCTAATTTCAATATGCTTGGAACGAATATGTAAAATAGGGTTATGGTCCAAGTTTATAGCACTGGTATTATCACAAAAAATCAGCGTAGAAGAGAATGCAAAGCCATAGTCATTCAAAATTTGTTGCATATAGAGTACTTTAGCACATCATGAACCAGCAACCACATATTTGGCTTCAGTGGTGGATAAGGAATTGTGTTTTGTTTCTAACTAAACCAAGATACTAAGGCTATTCCTAGTAAGAAGCAGCCACCACTTGTGCTCTTATGATCAAGTCAACAACCAGCATAATAAGCATCGGTGTAAGATTTTAGGTCTAGTGATTGTCCTTTAGGATACCACAAACCATAGTCGCCAACAAGATATCTTAAAATCCTTTTGACAGCTTGAAAATGAAAATGCATTGGTTTTGATTGGAATCTAGTGCAAACCCCAACAGAGAACATGATATTCAGTCTAGAAGCGGTCAAATATAGAAAACTACCAATTATGGCCCTATACAAGGAATCATTAATGGGTTCACCATCTTCGTCCTTGTCAATTTTGATAAAGGTAGCCATGGGAGTGGTACCATGTTTGCAATTTTCCATGCCAAATCATTTTAAGAGTGTTTTGGTGTATTTCTCTTGGCTTAGAAAAATTTAGGCGGGCATTTGTTTTATTTGAAAACCAAGGAAAAATGTTAATTCTCCCATGAGACTCGTTTTAAACTCTTTTTGCATAATATCACTAAATTGATTACATAAAAAATCATTTAAATAACCAAAAATGATGTCATCAACATATATTTGAACAACAAGAAAATTGGGTTCATAAGTTTTGAAAATAGTGTAGAATCTAATTTTCCAATTGAAAATCCATTATCAAATAGATAATTTTAAGTCTTTCATACCAATTACGTAGTTCTTGTTTAAGACCATATAGAGATTTCTTAAGTTTATATACATGGTCAATTTTATTAGGAATATGAAAGCCAGGTGGTTGATCAACATATACCTACTTTTCTATAATTCCATTTAGGAAGGCACTTTTTACATCCATTTGGAATAGTTTCATGTCTTTGAGAGTTGCTAGAGACAATAACATTTAATAGCCTCAAATCTAGTCATGGGAGCTAGGTTTCATCAAAATATATTCCTTCTTGTTGATTATATCCTTGAGCTACCAACCTAGCTTTGTTTCTAAATACTTCCCCTACTTCATTAAGTTTGTTACAAAAAACCCACTTAGTTCCAATAATGGTTTTATCTTATGGTTTAAGAACTAAGTCCCATACATTATTTTTTGTATATTGATGTAGTTCTTCTTGCAAAGCCATTATCCAATATTCATCCTTTAAAGCTTCATTCGCCTTTTTAGGTTCAACTATTGATACGAATGCCATATTTGCAACATCTTTAAATGATGATTGGGTTTTTACTTTATCAAAAGGGTTTCCTATGATTAAGTCTTGAGGATGGTCCTTGATTAATCTAGGAATGGGCTATTGTGTCTCGTTTTGTTGCTCATTTTCAATATTTTGATCATCTTTAGTAGATATGGTTAAGTCATCAATTTGATGAGTTGCATCTTTTAAGTTTTCAATTTCATTTTCAGCAATTGTGTTGTTATTTCATGAAATGTGATATGAATTTCTTCAACTTTTTTTGAGGTGGCATTATAGATTCTAAATGCCTTGCAAGAAGTTGAGTATCCCAAGAAGAATCCTTTATGTGATATAGGGTCAAATTTATCTTTATCATCCTTTGTATTTAAGATGTAATAGGGGTACCAAAAGTATGAAAATAATCAACTCCTGGTTTCTTATTGAAAATAAGTTCATAAGGAGTTTTCTTAAGATGGGAGTGAATTGTTACATGATTCAATACTAAACATGTCATATTAACTGCTTCATCCCAAAAGGTTTTTGGTGCATTTTGTTCAAGTAACATAGTTCAAGCCATTTCTTATAAAGATTGATTTTTCCTTTCTACTACCCCATTTTGTTGTGGGGTGCGTGGAGCTTACAAAAATCTTCAAAGATGTGATTTTCAAATTCCCCACCATGATCACTCCTTTTGGTACATATTTTGTTTGTAGTTGATTTTCAATTTTAGAACAAAATTGAATGAATATTTTAATTGTATCATCTTTAGATGAGAGGAAATGAACCCAAGTATATCTACTATGATCATCAACAATAACAAAGAAATATCTTTTACCACCATTAGATTGAGTCCTCATAGGACCAAACAAGTCCATGTGAATGAGTTCTAATGATCTAGTAGTGCTAAGTAAGGTTTTAGATTTGAAAGGAGTTTTACTTTGCATACCTAAAGTACATGGTTCACAATTTTTCGGTTTGTCAAAAGAGAGTTTAGGTAAACCAAAAAACAAGACCATATTTAATCAACTTTTTTATAACATGTGAACTTGCATGACCTAGTTTTTCATGCCATAGTTGTAAAGATTCATCATATGCAATAAGACATTTTCCAACAATAGCTTGCATAGAATTAGGTCTAAGTATATACAAATTTCCTAATATTTTTCCTTCATAAACAACATTATTTGTGTTTTCTATGAGTAGCTTGTAGCAAGATTTGTTAAAAATAACATCATAGCCACTATCACATAATTGACTAAGCAAGATTTGTTAAAAATAACATCATAGCCAATATCACATAATAGACTAAAACTAATCAAGTTGTGATGTAATCCATCAACAAGTATGACATTTTTTATTTGAATATTTATACCAACATTACCTATTCCAATAATTTTACCTTTGGAATTGTCTCCAAATGTGACCGTACCACTCTTCTTTTCTTCAAAAGTTTGAAAAGGTTCTTTGTTTCCAGTCATATGTTTGGAGCAACCACTATCAACCACCCAATCCTACAAAATAGATTGATTTTGGTACCCATGCAACGGTCCTTTTGATTAGGGATGTTTATTAAAGCATTTTGTATTTTAGAATAATTAATTTGGAAGAGTTTTTGAAGGTCTTTGAGAAACAAGATTGAATATAGTCATAAGTTGATTGATTCAGTAACAACCTCTTTACAGAATAATTATCGATCAAAGATTTATTCGACCAGAAGATTTCTCGATCGAGATATTTGTCGGCCGGAATGATTTTCTAGCAAATATGATTTTAAATAGAAAATATTTGGTTGATAGTTTCTTCGATAAAAGAGACCCTCGATCGAGTATTTTGTTGATCAAAATTGGTTCTGTGTGAGTTTATCAATTTCAAGCAAAACAACTTGTTATTTCTAATCAAATCATGAAAAATATGCAAGTTAAAGCTATCTTTAGTTCAGATTTTCAAATTTAGTTTTAGGTAAAATCTCAACTAGGTATCCCCGTATTTCTAAGTATGTGGTTTTGGAACTCAAACTAGATCCTTTTATTTATTTCTCTTGTAAGGGCATGAAAGTGAATGATGACCAAGACGTAAACAATAATGACAACAAATAAAATCAATTTCATTTCTCTTTTTACCATTGTGGTCATGAGCTGGAGTGTTTTTGGTACATACATGACCTTTGTCTTGGGTACTTGTGTCTTTCTAGTTTTAGGTTTTTGATAGGATTTTTCTTTGGGTACATATCCTAGACCTCTCCTCCCGATTTGTCCAGAAGAGTCCTTTAGGATTTTAGCAAGGATATCTTTATTTTTCAAGATACTAATATCTTTTTGCAACTTACCAATTTCATCTATTTTTCTTTTAATATATAATTTTTCTTGATCTATATTAGATGGCAAACTGTCTCTTTCTTTAAAAATGGCATCATAATCCAAATGAGTGCATAAAATAGGTTAAGTTTGGAGATCATTTATTTTAGCAAGCAATTCAACCTTTTCTTGGCAAAGAAAGTTATAGTTTGTTTCTACATCAAACAACTTGATTTATGCTCATTAATTGAAGATTTTAAGGTATCTCTTTTAGATATGAGACTTTCATTTTTATAAGAGAAAGTATATAGCCTAGCATGCAAATCATCATTAGTTTTTGTAAGCTTCTTTAATTTCTTTTACAATCAATATATTTGTCATGTATCTCTTGGAGACTAGTGACTAGTTCTTCTTTAGATAATTCAAAAAGGCTTACCTCACTTGAGTCCTTGTTTTCATCTAATTTGTCCATAAGACATTCAACTTACTCCTCCCCACTTCCACTTTCATCACTTAATTCATCCCAAGCAGCTTTGTAAGCTTTATCTCCTTTGTCATTTTTCTTGAATGGAGACTTCTTTCCTTTCTTGATTTTAGGACATTCATTCTTCACATTTCCTATCTTTCCGCATTCAAAACACCTAAGGGAAGAAGAGGAAGAAGCACTAGAATTCTAGTTAGATTTATACCTTTTGTATTTCTTACCATTCACAATGAGTGCATATTCTTCATCATCTCCTTCGCTTGTTTCATCACTTTCTTGAGTGATGACTTTTGATTGAATCTTTGTTGTAGATTTCAAGGCTATGTCCTTCCTTTTTCCTTTTAAAGCTCAACCTCCACTCTTTCTTCTTCTTCAAGGGTGACCTCATGAGTTTCTAGGTTGCCAATGAGTTGTTCCATCCTCATTGTGGTGAGATCATTTGCTTCTTCAATAGCCGTCACCTTTGGTTTGTATTTTGGAGGCAAAAACCTGAGAATTTTGGACACTTGATCTTCTTCACTTATATGTTTTCCTCATGCACTTAATCTATTAACAATGGAAGAAAATCTTACATACATTTCACTAATAGATTCATTAGGTTGCATATGAAATTGTTCAAACTTTTGCTTAAGCATATTAATTTTGGTATTTTTAACTTGGGTAGTTCCCTCATGCGTTATGGAGATTTTATGCCATATATAATAAGTTGTATCACATGAGGATATTCAATTGAATTCACTTAGTGAAATAGAACAATATAATATGCTTACTGCTTTGGCATTTAATTGAACTTATTTTACTGTGTTGGGATCCCACGTTGCATATTCGGTTGTGGGAAGAGCATAGGGAGTAGACACCATCATTCATAACTCCAAGTTGAGTCCTTGGAAGTATAATTTCATTCTTCTTTTTCAATAGGTGTAGTTGCTTCCATCAAAAGTTGGTGGTCGAGTTACGTGAGTTCCTTCAAGGTTGAGGTTGCTCAGCATGTTGTCCCACATTCTTCAAGACCTATTATGGCTCCTTGAAGACCTGCTCTAATACCAATTTAAAGATCTAGAGGGGGGTCAATAGAGCTTTTTGATAATTTAAAGATAATTAAAACACTCAACCAAAGAAGGAGGAGGAAAGAAGTAAGACACTTGTGTATACAGTGGTTCCAACCCTTGAATCAAAGGTTGTGAGTCCACTACCCAATTGTTTCCGATTGGGATTTTGAAAGTGATTACTTTTATTACCTCACAATGATGTCACATAAAATACAATCACCTTCCTTAAAGTAGACTTCACCTAGAAGTATCCTCAATCCTCCTTGTGGCAGCCTTCTTTGAAGTAACTTCAATCGCTTGGAGCTGCCTTCTCCTCTTAGAAGTAGCTCCACCACCTTAAGATAGCCTTCCTTTGGAAGTAGATCCAACCACCCTTGAAGTAGCCTTCCTTGAAGTAATCTCAAGCTACTCTCGAACCAGCCTTCTCCACTGAGAAGTATCTTCATTTGTGCTCCCTCAAGCAGCCTCCACGATCTAGGAGTAGCCAAGGAGCAAAGACAACTTGTACCTATGAAGGGGGATTGGAAGAAGGGAATATGATAATGAAGTACAGTGCTTTGATCCTATATCAAGCATTATAATATCCTATCCACTTAAGATGAACCTGGCTATGTGTGATGGCTAGGAGATTGTAGCTATAGGACACCTTCTAGAGCACAAGGAGGAAGACAACAAGTGAATCTTAGCTTGATTACTCTCAATAGTGAATGCACAAGTGTAGCTTAGGTGTTTTAGGTGTCCTAAGGCCTTTCCTATTTATAGGAATGGTTTGAAAGTGTCTAGGGACATTATAGGGAGTGTCTAGAGTGTTCTTAGTGCTTGACTATTTGTTAGGTGTACATAGGTTGGCTAGCAATTGCTAATTTATTTGTGCTTGAAAAGAACAATCCAGAACGTTGCTCGGTCGACAATTTGGTCGACCAAACTGTGTCTCGATCTAGATTTTCTTTGACTGAGCCTGGTTTTAAGACAAAAGTGTTGCAATGTCTATTTCCAACTCCCAACTACCAACCACTTAGTCTAATAGCCACAAGCTTTAGACCGAACCTTACTCGGTCGAGATTATTTTTGACCAAAGACTATTTTAGAGCATAATTGTGTAAGTTTTTGAACATTGCTCACAAGTTCGGCCGAGGTGGTTCTCGGTCAACAAGAACTTCAAACGAGTGTCTAGGTCGATAAGTTCTTCGATAGAGGGTGTCCCTATCTTAGACTTTTGAATCACCTACTAAAAGTATGTTTTAATGTGTATTGGTGACTCTAACTTCGGGGAGGGTCTATCTAAGGGTTATAAGTGGGTAGGGTAGATCTAACTCTTGATTTGCATGAATCTAAGTTCTTGTACATTATATTTTTGTATCAATGTTTACATTTGAGTACAATCATGAACATTTATACAATTAAGCACATTTGATCTTCAACTTGCATTGATCTCCATCTTCCCACTTAGTAGGATTTCATTATTCCTTCAAACCCTAAAATACTCAAATAACATGTTAGATCCACAAGTGTGAAATGTCTGTCATCATCAAAACAAAGGGTATATTAATGTCCAATATAGTCAACAGACTCCTCCATCTTCCAGTCCTTGCTTGCTCTCCCTCCTTGATGGTTGGGTGGCATGGAATGGTGGATGGAAGTAACCAAAACCCTAAAAAACTAGGGTTCTAAGGTAGGAAATGGTGGGAATGAAGTGGGAGTATATGGGAGTAGGTGGGAGCTCAATGAATGTGGTACTAAATACTAGGGAGGCTAACAAGTGCTAACCTTAGCTTCCAGCTGCCTCCCATGTATGTATAGGATCTTGGGAATCATAGGGTTAAGTTGGGGCAAAATAGGAAAATTAGTACATAAATGAACCAAGGTTTATTAGCAACATGGCAGTTCTAGGCAGAAAGATCATGGTGGGGGAAGTATAGCACACCATGTTGGGAGAGAACGAGTGTGTTGTGAATGGGAGAAATCATGATTGAGGGTGGATTTTGGAGGTTGGTAGCATAATCGTGTTGGGCATCATGGGCATGGTGGTTGTGAGGTGGCATGGTCATGCTGGGTAGCACGACTGTAGTGAGGGACTTGGATAAGGGTCATTCTAGCTAGCACGGGCCTTTTGGGCTTTAGGAAGCATGATCGTGTTGGTATCTTCTTGGCACAGTCATACTGGCTTGCCCAGTCGTGCTGCTAGAATTGTCATGGGTTGCTTCTCCATAGTAATTTAACTATAGATTTGGCTTGGGTAGCATAGTTTTACTTTGGCACCACGGCCATGCTGGGGGCAATTTTCTTGCAATTTCAACCTCCTATGACCATCTTTGGAGTTCTTTACTTTGTCTAGACTCTTGAATACTAGGGGTAGGTTGGGGAAGCTCTTGGACCCTCCTTATGCTTCATTAAGGGTGAAGGAACCCTAAGATCATCCTCCTCTCTCATACATCTAGAGCATGGTCCAAGTACCAGAAAAACATGCAAAGAATGTCATAAGTGAATTTGATAATAAACCATTATTTGGGGGAAGTATCATGCACTTTAACATGTGTATATGTGATTAAAGTACAAAAAGGCACAAAATAAACCCTAAAATAGGCATGTATTGAGCTCATAATGAATACTTAAGATAATTTTATTAAATGGATAATTGGAATATTAGATAATAGTGGAAATTCTAGGTAGTTTTGAGTTATTCTGTGATCGATATGATTAGTTAAGTAAGTATCTAGTTATTACTTTGATGAAAAACTTGGTGTAACTATTGGAATACTTTAGACCTAATCTATAAAGAGGAGAGATCACCTCCTTACTAAAATTTAAAGGAAATACAAAACATCCACTTTTCCAAGAAAAATAGACCATGTGGAATGCATGTATAATATTCCAAGTAAATAAGCATGATTCAGATACATATAAAATGTCAATAGCAACGAAAAGAAACTAAGTTATTACATTGCTTATGAACTCTTGTTCACTTCATGAGTTTCTTTGAAAAAGAAAAGAACATAAAAGAAACTATAGGATCTAGCAACAAGCAACATAGTCATCCTTGATAGAAAAACTTGAATCTACTACTCCTAAACTTGGTCCTCTTGGCCTTGTTCAACACCTTGATCTATCCCTGGGTGGTTGGGAAAGCACCCAGCAAAAGGGAAAGAAAAACAAGGTATGTGTCAGAGAAAATGAACAAGAACAAAAGATAAGAAAATTATGATGAAATAGGGATAAGATTTCATCATAATATGAAGAAGTCAAAAGAATGAGGCATAAATAAATAGATGCTTGCCATAACAAAAATAGTAAAGAGGTTGCATACATGATTATTATTGACTACCTAAACTATGTAGGGTTGAGGCACCAACCTAACCTCAACCAATAGGTGAGGTAGAGTAACACATTCCAATCACCTATAAATTTTCTATATTGGGGAGAGTAACACATTCCCCAAGGTGACTTTACACATGCCCTAACTATGGGTGGTTGTAAAAAAGTACCACTACTCTAGTTTAATAGTTTAATAAAATTAACATGCTAAGAAATATGGCAAATAAAAGCATAAAGTAATTATAGACATGGTAGTGCGGTACAAGACCCAAGAAATAAACATTAAAACTGATTTTAAGGCAAATATAGCTAAAGAATTGTCAAAAGGGAAAATTAGGGTTTAATGATAGCCTCATTAGGGAAACTAGGTTAAGTTACAAATTTTCCCAACTTAGGTGTAAGGAAAGCACATACCTTTTCTTAAGAGATCAAATTACTCCTTCTTCACTACTTTAATCGATTCCAAAGATTGTTTCCCAATTTTAAATGTTTAAACATGAATTAGGGTTTACTCATGTATAAAGGCAAGGAAACCCTAACTTTTGGAATTTTCAAACAAAACCTCATTTTTGACCCTAAAACTATCTTCATTGCCTTAGTTAGGTTTTTCTGATTAAGAAAACATATAATATTATGTATTTTAAAGATATGGACTTTTAGATGTATTTTTAGCGATTTTTAATCTTTTATTGTATTTTCTAAAAATCACTTTTGACAAAACTTGAAATAATCCTTGGAACTATTTTTATTAGAAAGATGAGATTTTTCTGAGTTAGGAACTTATTTTGTTTTTAATTTTGGACATAGGAATAATTAGTTATGATTTTATGAAAATTAGCCAATAAGATCATGCCACGTAGGCAAATTTGATTGCAAAGCACCAAAGCAAAGCAAAGAGGGGACCCGCATCGCTGACTTGGCCCAATTAGAGCCAGCCAAGTCAAGAGTCAAAGGTGCAACCATGACTCGCCCCAAAGCAACATAAAATCAGGCAAAAAGACACCTCTGCACCAAGGTGGAAAATGAGGGAAAGAAGAAAAATGAGAGGGCATAACGGGTATTTTACCCAGGGGATTGTCTCCCACAGCAGCTCGCTCCATGGCTGGTGCTCGAGCTTGTTGTGAGACCCCAAATATTGGGCAAAACTATGACAAGTGACCCAAACCAAAATCACGAGCAAGAAAAGAAAAGGAAGGGAAGTCAAACTCACCGGAGGTTCCCATTCGCCCAGAGATCACAAGGAGAAGGAGAATGATCCGCCATAAGCAAAAGGATAAAATCCAATCACTAACTAACAACCATGAGAGCACAAGGGAAATTGGGGGAATGGTTGAGTTGTAAGGGAACCCAGTAAGCCTCAGTAGGGGTATTTATAGGTTGGGTTTAGGGTTTAAGCGAAGAGAGTAGAGATTGAACTTGCAAGGGGACTTTGTTTTGGGTTTTCCCAAAATAATCCATGAAACCCTACAAAGTATGGATCAACATGTGCAGGATCGTATTAGGAAACTGTAGGAGAAGAAATCATGAAAAAAGGTTGAGTAGCAAGGAAGAAATCACGATTTGAAAATCGTGTTGTACCTGATCCGACTTCCTATTCTATCACAAACTAGACAATGATGGAGGACCATCGGATCATGGGTCGCGATCATATGCTCACATCCTGGCTGTCTGCTAGCATGAAAAAGAGAAAAATAGAGGAAAAATATCGCGTGACAAGATAAATGCAATCCTAAACCAAATAGGACTAAAGTGTGGATATTTTAATTTCCCTTTTTCTCTCTCCTCGTTTGAAGGGGCAAACATGTTCCAAATTTAATGAAAATTGACACCCTAACTAATATTGAGGTGTAGAAACCAAATATGAAATTATTTACCTTTTGGGAACTTTTAAGAGGCTAAATAATTCAAAACTTGTTATCTATTTCCTCCTTCATTAATGGTGATAAGATTCCCCAAATTTGATGAAACTTCACCCACACGTCACCCTAAGTACATTGGATATGAATTTGTCATTAATTTCACATGTTGAGATTATTTATTTATTTATTTAATATATTGAAGGTACACAGTTTCTCTTTCCAAATTTTACCCTTTAAACAAATATTATACAAATTGAGTGAAAATTCACCCAAAGGTATATTTTGATATGTAGGACACGAATTTGTCATCCACTATTACTTTTGGAGTCATTAAAGAATTTATTTTGTATTTTTAATTTATCTCCTATTTTCCCCTTTCAATAAATACAATTATAATTACCAATTTTCCAAAAGTTGTAAAATTTATCACCTAAGCAAACTTATACCCAAAGGAAATGAATTTGGTTTTAGAATTATCTTATAAGTTCCACTTTTATATTTTTTAGGAAAATTATCCTTGTATTCACTTAATGGGAAAATAAATTCATTTATTGTCACATTACCCTCACCTTTAGGATTTTCTCTATTTTTCCACACAAAAGCCATAGAAACTTCTAGATTGATTTTTATTTTGTTCTTATTTCTCTTAAGTGGTCATTTTGCAAATTAAATCCAATTAGCAAACTTATACTGAGATATTTGTTCTTAACTCCTTACAAAGTAAAATATTGGGAACAAGTATACACAAAACCTTATTAATTTCCATTAATTCAACATCTAGGAAATAAAAGAAAGAAAAGCTCAAAAAAAGGCTAAAACTAATATTATACATGGATTTCAGTTCATTACAGCACTCCACCCATTAAAAATGATTTCATCCCCAAAATCTCATACAAAAAGAGAAGGGTGAGTATGTAACATCTCATCTCTAAACTCCCAAGTGATTTCTTCCAAATCATGATACTACCATGAAATCTTCACCAACTCGATCTCATTGTTCTTTAACGGTTTAACTCGGGAATAAAAAATCTTCATAGGTAACTCTTCATATGTTAGATTCTCTTGAATCTCTAAAGGTTCAACTGAGAGTACATGAGAAGGGTCCTTCACATACTTTCTTAGCATAGAGACATGAAACACATTATGGATCTTATCAGAGGTAGGAGGAAGAGCTAAATAGTGTGCACAGTCTCCCACCTTATCTAAGATCTCAAACATCTAACATAATGGGGGCTAAGCTTGCCTTTAACTTTAGACCTCGCAATAGAACGTATAGGTTTGATCTTCAAGAAGGCATAGTCACCTACCAAGAAACTCACATCGGGCCTTTTCTTATCAGCATACATCTTCTATCGATCTTGAGCAGCTTTCATTCGCTTCTTGATCAACTGAACCTTCTCTATCATCATCTACATATCATCAAACTTCACTAGAGTTTGTTCCCCCACATCCTCAATGTAACAGAGAACGATAAGGTTTTCCATACAAAACTTCATAAGGTGGCATACCAATACTAGCTTGGTAGCTATTATTATAAGCAAACTCTGCCCATGGAAGAAACTTATCCCATTCACCTCCCCAATCCATTACACAGGAACAAAGAAGATCTTCCAAAAATTGCATTGTTCTTTCAGATTGACCATCGGATTAAGGATGATAGGTCGTACTAAAATGCAAGTCAGTACCCATCTCTGCTTGAATCTGACTCCACAACTAAGAGGTGAACTTTGGGTCACGATGGAACACTATCACTTTAGGAACTCCATGCAGACGAACGGTCCAATCCACATACAATTGAGCCATCTCATCAACCTTGTATGTGGACTTGAAAGGCAAAAAGTGGACAGATTTAGTAATTCAATAAATCACAACCCACACAGCATCAAAACCCTTCCTGGTTTTAGGGAAACCAGTGACAAAGTCCATGGTTATCTTCCCCCATTTCCATTTCGGAATCTCAAGCGGGTGCAGAAGACCACCAGGTTCTTGATGCTCAATCTTGACTTGTTGACAAGTCAAACACTTCATGATGAATAGAGTGATATCCTTCTTCATGTTCTTTCACCAAAAACTTCACTGCAAGTCTTTATACATTTGGTAGTACCAGGGTGTATGGTGTACTTAGACCCATGGGCT
Source organism: Alisma plantago-aquatica (assembly GCA_963693085.1). Lineage (NCBI taxonomy): Eukaryota > Viridiplantae > Streptophyta > Magnoliopsida > Alismatales > Alismataceae > Alisma > Alisma plantago-aquatica. The sequence continues at coordinate 725,962,137 of OY856411.1, read as the reverse complement.
TCACTCAAAACCTTCTATCGCAAGTTCCCAACTTTAGGAATCCACAACCTTTGTCAGAAATGTACAGATCCATCCACTCCAACTAAAAAGTCAGACTATGGTTTCTCAACTAAGGCTTTCATCTCTTCAAGCTTAGGACTTTCAAGTTGTGCAGCAAAAACTTTTGAAATCCAAGAAGGTGTAATGGACAAACTAGCCATGTGAACACACAACTTCTTAGGATCTTCATCATCAATCCGCGGTTGCCAACAGGAAACAAACTCCATGTTCATGGCAACACATGCCGCACTCTTCTACCGACTTAAGGCGTCGGAGACTACATTCACTTTATTGGGATGATAGGTGATGGTAAATTTGTAGTCCTTGAGATACTCCATCCATCTACACTGCCTCAGATTCAGATCCTTCTATGTCAACAGATATCTCAAACTTTTGTGATCTGAGAAAATGACACACGTATAACGTGCGTGTAATACGCAAGTGTATGTGTTGAAGTAATATGGGATTATGAGTCCTGAGTTATCAAACATGGGGAGTTGTGAGGTTAAAGACTATTACTAATTAGGATTGATTAGCTAAGCTGAAAACAAGAGTTGATTGAAAAAGAAAATAAAAATAAAAGAAAACAAAACAACCGATTAAATGGTTAGTTTAATCAATTAAAAATGGAATCATTAGGATTGCGGTTTCACCACAGGTTCTCGTTGTACTAATTCCTACACAATTATCCTAATTCGTCTCCTATTCCGGGTAGTGGCCTGTAGTCAGAATTGCTCGCTTTTGCGATACAATTCACTACCTAAATCTAGGTCGGTTCCACGATAGTAGTAACCTATACCCTAAACTATGTGCATGAAGATCATACTCTGGGTTTCCACCATTAACTATACATCGCCTTGTTCAAAGGATTTATTACTTAATGTGATTATCATCTCTTTTCAACCGTTAGATCTTCTTTCAAAGTAATTAAAGGTATTAGATTATCATTAGGGTGATCAATCATAATGATATAACGGAGAAAATGACATCATACCATGGATTTGAGAGACAAATTATGATAAACTATGTAAAAAGTATCATACAACGATTACCCGGGCTACTCCCGGGTCCTAAGGAATTACAGTTTTTAGCTGAAAATAGACGACATGGTATCATAGTAAGTCAAAAAGATGTAAAACATGAATTTTGAGAAACAGTAAATTGGAGAAAGGGATAAAGAGTGGATCTGGAGAATATGGAGAGAATTTGTCGTCGTTTTCGCTACCAAAACACCTCTGAGGTCTTCCGTGTAGGGTTCCTCTACTTTTCTCTCTCCGTTCGGATGCCGTATCATCCCCCTATGATAGATCTTCCAATTGCAGTTCTAATGGTGTCTTTTATAGCCGTCATACATGTTTAGGTCAAGAGGAAATCTAAAATGTAGTTTTTAATACAATGTGTTAGATTTAACACATTAAAATTTAGTCTGCAGCGTCTGAGTCGATGGTATCAAGTTGGAAGTCGATAGTATCAACTTCTTCACAGTAAAACGTCCTTTTCCTTTTTAATCTAGAGCAAAAAATATTTGTACTCTGATGCCATGTCGCTACCATCGAGTTGCAAGTCGATGGAATCGACTTTGCTCCAGTAAATAATAAGTATCTACAATAAAATAATCAATGAATAAAATCAAATAATTACTATAATAATTAAAACATGTAAAATACATATAAAATACACGTAAAAATATAAGAAATGATGCACAAGTGATTTTTACTAATTTGGTAAAATATGTATTAAAAAGATATTCAATTAAGCACAAATGACAAAGAAAATAACCAAATTAGATATCAAAATAATGACAATTTGTGCATACATCACACCCCTAAGCTTGAATATTGATCGTCCTCGAGCAACACTACTCTTGGAATTGTTTTAAAAAGTCAACAAGAAGACAGGTACCTATGAATTATTTTTTCTAACCACCCTCTACCAGTCGGTCCCAAACCGATCCTTGCCAACCACTGAACAAGTAACTACTCTAAAGCGATCAATCATGTTCATAATAGATGTCCACAATAAGATTAATGAAAAACACTATCAATATGAAGCAGTTAATATCATGGATAGTAGGACACATGCTTGATGCACCATGTGATCTCCCTATCTACATTGCTCTGATCTACCTAAATAAACTACTTGGAAGAAGATCCCCAAATAAAAATGGATGAGGGAATTAATTATGATGGTGGCCTACCATGCAGAGCAATGGGTGGAAATTATGGGTGGCTATGAAAATAGGATTCACAAGAATCATCCAAATTATTTATGCAAAAAGTAAAAATATGATGCACCTGTATGATGGATAAAATGTGAATGTATGATTTCTAATGACTATTTTTTATTTTGGTGGAATTATGCATGCAATCGATGTCTCATCCTAATGATGAGTATAAGTGGAAAGGTGTTTATAAAAAGAATCACAATCCCCTCATTTATTGCTTAGAGAGAATATTACATTGAAATTAAAAATCCTTTTCCTCCTTTTCTCCTCTTTTTTTCTTTTTCAATAACTATTTTTTCTTTGCCCTTTTATTTTAGCAAGATAAATACTTCATGCTTGGGTTTTTTTTAGGAGTAAGGATAAACACATTTTTTCACTCTTACATGAGAGAAGATCATAGAAGATAACAAATATGTAATGCCTTATGAAATATGAAATGCAAATGAAACTATATGTGATTTTTTTATACAAACTACAAATGCTCAAAAGATGATATGAAATTTTTTTTTCCTTTTCTAATGCATAATAAAATGAACTAACTATATGCTTCCTATCATGCCTTGTAATGCAAACAAGAGGAAAATAACTTGGATTAAACTTGATCATCCTATGGTGGTGAATGAAGATGAATGGAAGGTGGATGAGATCACATGATTAAGAGACAATGTCTTTCCCAACCATGATATGTCCCTCTTCTATCAACTTGTGTAATAGGGTAACCTTAGAGTTTATTTCTAGAATTCACATTAAAGATCATGTTACTATTTGGTTGGTTTGGACTCAAACATCATCGTCATAACACAAGCCATAGGGTTAAGTTAGGTTTTTCATTCATTCAGTATGTCATCAAGATGACTAATCCAAACAATTCCTCCAGTTATGTACTCTTAAACATAGCAAATTTAGCTTAAAGTGCAAAGCATAATAGCACATTCAAATTTTTATTTAGAATTTTCAGAATTGATACCACATCATCAACAAATTGCTAATCCTAACCAAAATTTTATATTTTGTCCACAAGTACACTATATAGAAGTGGACTCTAAAAACAAAATGAAGAATCTAATTTTTCAGAAACAAAAACATGTAGATGTATGATATAAAGAAAAGATGCAAGAGGTAAAGATAGAAGCATCGTTCCAGTCCTCCCCCTAAGCTTGAATATGACATTGTCCGCAATGTCAAAAGTAAAGGAAGACAAATGGAATGATTGTACCGATATGTGAGCTCAAATATGGGCAAAAAATGGGTGGGTGGGATCCACATGAAGACATGCCCTCCAATAAGCACTCGAGCTCGGTGAAGTGTCGATGCTTGCTCAGCTTGTGAGATGTCACTGATGAGAACTCAGTACTACCGACAGTGAAGTCGGTGGTATCGACTCAATGCGTCCTTGCACACTGAATGCACATATCAAGGCACCTTTTTTACCTGCATCAAAACTAGATATCACAATCTACAAATAAAAGTAGAATTGAAAGTTTAATAAAATAAACCTAATTGGTGGGTTGCCTCCCACAAGCTTCCTTGTTTAACATCCTAGGATGGACACATGTCAATCAACAATAATCAGGTGGTCATGGAGGAGGGTAAAGCTCTCTCTGCCTCTTCCTTCTAAACTTTTGGTTCCTTGCAACAATGAGAAAAAATAAATAATAGTTAGAAGACCAACATGTATGGTTGGCGTTCCATTTCAACAGTAAATTATCATTGCAATGAACATGAACATGAACACGACTCACAATCAAGTCTTGATGTGGGAGCACATGCAGAAATAGATAGCCATGAGGTGAAAGGTATAATGATGATTGATCCTTAATTTCTATGACCATCTCCAATGGATCACTCCTATCTACACATAATTGAGGGGTTATATCAAAGGTGAATTTTTGTGACTCCTCCTCTTCTAATAATTTAATTCCCCTACATTCATTAATAACCTCACAAAAAGTTTCAAAATTATCATCTGGATATATATCCCATATAGGATCCTCAATAAGGGAATGAAGAGATGGGTCTTGGGGTGAAGGAATTATGTGATGGGTAATGGGAAATTCCTCCACCTTTTCATTCTTGGTATCCTCTTCCTCACTCTATTCCTCTTCTCTAAGATCACCATCAAATAAAGCACCTTCTGGATCCTCCTCTCCTTCACTCATATCCCAAACACATGCATCAAAATTGTCATACACCTTATTTGCATCATTCTTCTCATCTTCCTCATCAGATCCCCAATCATATATATATTCAAAGTCAATCCTAGGATTCGAGGATGTGGGTGTGGTTTCAATGGAAGGGCATGGGAGAGGTGATTCTAAAACTTCTACCAGTATGTTCTCCTCACTCTCTAATTCCTTATCCTCAACCTCAACTTCTTCCATTTTCTCTACTCTACCCCAACCTCCATTAGAAATAGGACCTTTGCGATTTAAAACATATTGAACCATAATCCTAATATGCTCACGATGAATTTCCTTTGATATTTTCTCATGATGTAATGAAGGTGGACTCAGACATCTATAACCTACATGTGCATTTCCACACTTAGAACAAATAGGGGCCATGTACTTTTTTTTTACTTTTTTTTTAAATGAAAGAAGACTAACTACAAAGAAATATTTAGATGAATATGCACAATGCCTAAACTAATAGTACAATTTTATGTAATGAAAAATGGGAAGAATAAAAAAATATATAAAAAAAAAGAAAATAAATACAATGGCCTATAGTGGCCGATCCTAACTTTTTATAGTGTTAACCATGCCAACTCCCCGGTAGCGGCGCCAAAAACTTGACACGCGTATAACGTGCGTGTAATACGCAAGTGTATGTGTCGAAGTAATATGGGATTATGAGTCCCAAGTTATCGAACACGGGAAGTTGTGAGGTTAAAGACTATTACTAATTAGGATTGATCAGCTAAGCTGAAAACAAGAGTTGATTGAAAAAGAAAATAAAAATAAAAGAAAACAAAACAATCCATTAAATGGTTGGTTTAATCAATTAAAAATAGAATCCTTAGGATTGTGGTTTCACCGCAGGTTCTCGTTGTACTAATTCCTACACAATTATCCTAATTCATCTCCTATTCCGGGTAGTGGCCTGTAGTCAGAATTGCTCGCTTTCGTGATACAATTCACTACCTAAATCTAGGTCTGTTCCACGGTAGTAGTAACCTATACCCTAAACTAGGTGCATGAAGATCATACTCTGGGTTTCCACCATTAACTGTACATCACCTTGTTCAAAGGATTTATTAGTTAATGTGATTATCGTCTCTTTTCAACCGTTAATTCTTCTTTCAAAGTAATCAAAGGTATTAGATTATCATTAGGGTGATCAATCATAATGATATAATGGAGAAAACGACATCATACCATGTATTTGAGAGACAAATTATGATAAACTATGTAAAAAGTATCATACAACGATTACCCGGGCTACTCTTGGGTCCTAAGGAATTACGATTTTTAGCCGAAAATAGACGGCATGGTATCACAGTAAGTCAAAAAGATGTAAAACATGAATTTCAAGATACAGTAAATTGGAGAAAGGGTTAAAGAGTGGATCTGGATAAGATGGAGATAATTTGTCATCGTTTCTGCTGCCAAAACGCCTCTGAGGTCTTCCGTGTAGGATTCCTCTACTTTTCTCTCTCTGTTCGGCTGTCGCATCATCCCCCTATGATAGATCTCCCAATTGCAGTTCTACTGGTGTCTTTTATAGCTGTCATACATGTTTAGGTCAAGAGGAAACCTAAAATATAATTTTTAATACAATATGTGTTAGATTTAACACATTACAATTTAGTCTGCAGTGTCTGAGTCATTGGTATCGAGTTGGAAGTTGATAGTATCGACTTCTTCACAGTAAAATGTCCTTTTCCTTTTCAATCTGGAGCAAAAAATATTTGTACTCAGATGCCATGTCACTACCATCGAGTTGCAAGTCGATGGTATCGACATTGCTCCAGTAAATAATAATTATCTGTAATAAAATAATCAATGAATAAAATCAAATAATTACTATAATAATTAAAACATGTAAAATACATGTAAAAATATAAGAAATGATGCACAAGTGATTTTTACTAATTTGGTAAAATATGTATTAAAAATATATTCAATTAAGCACAAATGACAAAGAAAATAACCAAATTAGATATCAAAATAATGACAATTTGTGCATACATCAGAAAATTTCAAACTTCACTCCATACAGATAGTGTCGCCAGATTTTTAAAGCATGCACGATAGCTACTAGATCTAAATCATGGGTAGGCTAGTTCTCTTCATTAGGTCTCAACTGGCGTGAATCATAGGCAATCACTCGATCCTCTTGCATCAAGACACACCCTAACCCTTTCTTAGAAGCATCAGTGAAAATAATGTAGGGTTTGTCTTCAATAGGTAGAGCAAGAATAGGAGCAGACGTCAAACAACTTTTCAACTTCTGAAAACTGTCCTCACATTCAGGTGCCCATATAAACTTAACTTCTCCTCTTGTCCACTTTGTCAGAGGAAGAGCTAACTCAAAAAAACTCTTGATAAACCTCCGATAGTAACCTACTAAATTAAGGAAACTATGGATCTTAGATGGGGTCTTCAGAGCTTTCCACTTGCTCACAGCTTCTACAGTTGCAGGATCAACAGCAATATGTCTAGTAGAAATCACATGACCTAAGAACATCGCTTCCTTGATACAAAACTCACACTTTGAGAATTTAGCATAAATATGATTCTCTCTCAGTGTGTTTAGAATGATCTGTAGATGTTCACAATGTTATTCTTCAGATTCAGAGTAGACCAACACATCATTGATGAACACCACTATGAACTGATGGAGGTAAGGACAAAACACTATTCATCAAGTCCATGAAAGCAGTGGGGGCATTAGTCAATCCGAAAGGCATAACCAAGAACTCATAATGCCCATAACATGTTCTAAAAGCTTTCTTCGAGACATCCTCATCCTTCACGGGCATCTGATAGTAGCCACTTTGTAGATCCATCTTTGAAAACACAGTGGCTGACTTCAGTTGGTCAAACAGATCATCAATACGAGGTAAAGGATAGCAATTCTTTATCATCACTTGATTAAGCATATGATAATCCATGCACATACGCAACGAACCATCCTTCTTCTTCATGAACAAGATAGGGGCTCCCCAAGGTGAAACACTAGGGCGAATAAAGCCCATGTCGAGAAGCTCCTAAAGATGCTTCTTAAGCTTGGTGAGTTCTACAGGGGCCAAGCAATAAGGAGGCTTCGAGATGGGAGAAGTTTCTGGTACAAGCTCGATGGAGAGCTCCACCTTGTGAGTTGGGGGCAAGCCAGTCAACTCCACAGGAAAAACATTAAGGAAGTCCTTCACCACATCAATGTGATCGAGAGTAGGAGGTGTAGTCTCAAGGACTATAGAGGCTAAGAAAGCTCTACACCCTTGTGAGACAAGCTTTTCGACTTTGATGGCAGAGATGACATACTATCGATACTCTCACTTCCTACCCTTGGCACTCATTCTTCAAACAACAAGATATAACAAACTAACTTTTGATACCTCACAAAACAAAATAGCTTTGTATCTCTTCAACTAATCCATTCCCAGGATGACATCAAAGGCAGTCATGTCAAGCAAGATGAAATCTGAGGAAACAGTATACCAGAGATAGAGATCTCCATGGTCATGAGTTTAAGATAAGAAGAGCATATCCTACCACTAGTGGTTTTAACATCAAAAACATGATCCATATATTCTGATTCTATCTCTAACAGGGCAGTAAACTTAGATGATATGAATGTATTCGATGAACTAGAATCGAAGAGAGCTTTAACTAGATGCATATTAAGATGTAAGGTACCTTCGATGACTTCATTATCTCCTTCAACTTCCTTAGAATTAAGGGCAAACACCCTTCCATTCTGCCTATCCACAGGTGGTTGTCGGCCTTGCCGGTTCTTATTATTATTCCTCAGAGGCAGATTTTGTCACTGTTGTAGTTGTTGAGCAGGCTGCTGAACTGGAGCTGGTCCTCGCCCAAAATGACGATAGTTGGGTTGAATTTGTCCAGGTTGACCACACTCATGGCAAATAGGTGTAGGTCAATCATCTCTATGGTGTTGACTATTGCCAACAGGGCACCTTCCTGGAAGGTGAGAATGCAAACAACGGTTGCACCTATCATGTCCTTGGCTTCCACCAGTATTCTTCCTCTTGTTGTTGTTGTTGTTGTTGTTGTTGTTGTTGTTGTGCACGAAAGACTGGAATCTGAGATAAGACTCGATCGCTAAAGCCTTATCCACCATTTGTTGGAATGTCAAGGGAAACTAGGGGATAAGGTTCTGGCTAATGTTGTAGCTCAAACCCTTGAGAAATAGGGTTGATCTCCATTCAGCTCCAAGATCCACCGCATAGCGCTCCAGGAGGAGGAAACGTTGCACGTACTCAGAGACACTCATGCTTCCTTGACGTAGGTTCTAGAACTCTGCCTCCTTCTTCTTTAGAAACACAGGTTAGATGTACTTCTCGCTGAACATCTTGAGGAACTACTCCCAGGTCATGCTAGCGGTATCACAGGTATGAGCCATACGTGTCCACTAGACATGTGTCGGCCCACCCAACACGTAAGATGAGAAACAAACCTTCTGGTGAGGACACACCATGCCCTCAAAGGTACGCTCCCAAGCCGAAACCCAATCATCAACTTTATCCACCATGGTTGTCTCGCTCTCGCCCTTGAAGTATGGTGGTTTCATCTTGCTGAAGTATGTGAGGGTGAACTCCTTCGATTTGGTTGCAGAAGCCGCAGCATTGGAAAGTTATCCCACCAAGGTAGTTGAGAGTAGCTGGCATAACATGGTCAGCTCTTGCTCAGGGGTGAGAAGAGGGGTGCCAACATGGGAAGTAGGAACTGTCCCAGTGTTGGAGGGAGTCACCGGAGTGTCTCGATTGTCGATGTTTCTAGATGTGGCCCCAGAAGCAGAGTTGTTCATGTCTCCAAACAAATATCCCTTCTAAAAAGATAAGGGTATGATATAAGATAACAGGAGTAGGTAACAAAGATGGCTAAGGCTACTATTTCCTCTGAGCATACTATTTCAGGTAGTCAGTATCAACACAGGACAGGCCAGTTTCATATGGATTTGGGAATCCCTGTAAACCAAGCTAGTGGTGCAGGGGAAAATATTGCTAGCCCCCATACCCTAATCCATTCTAGACACCCTTGCTTTCAACTTATGCCCTAGTAGTTTCCCAACAGGCTCTGATACCATGTTTTAAAGAGGTGAGATCACCTCCTTACTAAAATTTAAAGGAAATACAAAACATCCACTTTTCTAAGAAAAATAGACCATGTAGAATGCATGTATAATATTCCAAGTAAATAAGCATGATTTAGATACATATAAAATGTCAATAGCAGCAAAAAGGAACTAAGTTATTACATTTCTTATGAACTCTTGTTCACTTCATGAGTTTCTTTGAAAAAAAAAGAACATAAAAAAAACTATAGGATCTAGCAACAAGCAACCTAGTCATCCTTGATAGCAAATCTTGAATCTACTACTCCTAAACTTGGTCCTCTTGGCCTTGTTCAACACCTTGATCTATCCTTGGGTGGTTGGGAAAGCACCCACCAAAAGGGAAAGAAAGCAAGGTATGTGTCAAAGAAAATGAACAAGAACAAAAGATAAGAAAACTATGAGGAAATAGGGCTAAGATTTCATCATAAGATGAAGAAGTCAAAAGAATGAGGCATAAATAAATAGATGCTTGCCATAACAAAAATAGTAAAGAAGTTGCATGCATGATTATTATTGACTACCTAAACTATGTAGGGTTGAGGCACCTACCTAACCTCAACAAATAGGTGAGGGAGAGTAACACATTCCAATCACCTATAAATTTTCTATATTGGGGAGATTAACACATTCTCCAGGGCAAATTTACACATGCCCTAACTATGGGTGGTTGTACAAAAGTACCACTACTCTAGTTTAATAGTCTAATAAACTCAACATGCTAAGAAATATGGCAAGTAAAAGTATCAAGTAATTATAGACATGGCAATGTGGTACAAAACCCAAGAAATAAACATTAAAATTGATTTTGAGGCAAATGTAGCAAAAGAATTGTCAAAAAGGAATATTAGGGTTTAATGATAGTCTCATTAGGGAAACTAGGCTAAGTTACAAATTTTCCCAACTTATGTGTAAGGAAAGCACATACTTTTTCTTAAGAGATCCAATTACTCCTTCACTACTTTAATCGATTCCAAAGACTGTTTCCCTATTTTAAATGTTTAAACATGAATTAGGGTTTACTCATGTATAAAGGCAAGTAACCCCTAACTTTTGACTTTTTGAACAAAACTTCATTTTTGACCCTAAAACTATCTCCGTTTTCATAGTTAGGTTTTTCTGATTAAGAAAACATATAATATTATGTATTTTGAAGATATGGACTTTGATATGTATTTTTAGTGATTTTTAATCTTTTACTTCATTTTCTAACAATCACTTTTGACAAAACTCGAAATCATCCTTCGAAGCTATTTTTATTAGAAAGATGATATTTTTTTTAGTTTAGAACTTTTTTTTAATTTTGTACACAGGAATAATTAGTTATGATTTTACAAAAATCAGCCAATAAGAGCATGCCATGTAGGCAAATTCGATCGCAAAGCACCAAAGCAAAGCAAAGAGGGGACTCACATCGCTGACTTGGCCCAATCAGAGTCGGCCAAGTCAGGAGTCAAAGGTGCGGCCTTGACTCACCCCAAATCAAAATAAAACTGGGCAAAAAGACACCTCTGCCCCAAGGTGGAAAATGAAGGAAAGAAGAAAAATGAGAGGGCATAATGGGTATTTCACCCAGGGGATTGTCTCCCACAGTAGCTCGCGCCATGGTTGGCACTCGAGCTTGCTACGAGACCCCAAATATTGGGCAAAACCATGACAAGTGACCAAAATCGAAATCGTGAGCAAGAAAAGAAAAAGGGAGGGAAGTCAAACTCACTGGAGGTTCCAATTCTCCCAGAGGCCACGAGGAGAAGGAGAATGCTCTACTGCAAGAACAGGGATAAAATGTGATCATCGACGAACAACTGTGAGAGCACGAGAGAAATTGGGGGTATGGTTGAGTTGTAAGGGAACCCAGCAAGCCTCGGGTAGGGGTATTTATAGGTGCTGTTTAGGTTTAAGCAAAGAGAGTAGAGATCGAACTTGCAAGGAGACTACGTTTTGGGTTTTCCCAAAATAATCCACAAAGCCTCCCTGAAAGTATGGATCAACATGTGTGGAATTGTATTCAGAAACTATAGGAGAAGAAATTTCAAAAAAAGGTTGAGTAGAGAGGAAGAAATCACAATTTGAAAATCGCGATGTAACTGATCTGATTTCCTATTCTATTGCGAGCTAGATGACGGTGGAGGACCGTCGGATCATGGGTCGCGATCATCTACTCACATCCTCGATGTCTAGTGGTGTGAAAAAGGGAAAAATAGAGGAAAAATACCATGTGACAAGATAAATGCAATCCTCAACCAAATAGGACTAAAGTGTGGATATTTTAATTTCCATTTTTCTCTCTCCTCATTTGAAGGGGAAAACATGTTCCAAATTAATGAAAATTGACATATTTACTAATATTGAGGTGTAGAATCTAAATATGAAATTATTTTTTCCTTTTGGGAACTTTTAATGGGTTAAATAATTCAAAACTTGCTTTCTCTTTCCTCCTTCATTAATGGTGATAAGATTCCCCAAATTTGATTAAACTTCATCCACAAGTCACCCTAAGTGCCTTGGATGCAAATTTGTCATTAATTCTACATGTTGAGATTATTTGTTCATTTATTTAATATATTGAAGGTTATACACACTTTCTCTTTCCAAATTTTATCCTTTAAACAAATATTCTCCAAATTGAGTAAAAATTCACCCAAAGGTATATGTAGGACACGAATTTGGCATCCATTGTTACTTTTGGAGTCATTAAAGATTTTATTATTTATTTTTAAGTTATCTCCTATTTTCCTTATTCAATAAAATACAATTATAATTACCAATTTTTCAAAAGTTGTAAAACTTATCACCTAAGCAAACTTATACCCAAATGAAATGAATTTGGTTTTAGCGACTTTTATAATTTTTAGGCAAATTATCCTTGTATTCACTTAATGGGAAAATGAATTCATTTATTGTCACATTACCCTCACCTTAAGGATATTCTCTCTTTTTCCACACAAAAGCCATAGAAACTTCTAAATTGATTTTTATTTTATTCTTATTTCTCTTAAGTGGTCATTTTGCAAATTAAACCCGATTAGCAAACTTACACTAAGATATTTGTGCTTAACTCCTTACAAAGTAAAATATTGGGAACAAGTGTACACAAAACCTTAATAATTTCCACTAATTCAACCTTTAGGACATAAAAGAAAGAAAATCTCAAAAAAAGGCTGAAACAAATATTATACATGGATTTCAGTTCATTACATAATCTTTGTCCTGAGAGAAGATAATCCCAAAAATTGGGATTAAGTGGACCAATAAAGTGGCCATAGGAAATAAGACGGCCTCTCAAATCCAAACTCACATGTCGAACAAAGTCCTCAATGAAGAGATCATGTTGCCCACTCAGGCTCTCCCATAACATCCCTAGAGTCGAGGACTCTTCATCCCCTTTCCCTTATCCCTATATCTCTCAACTTCCCCAATATTCATAACCATCAGACATATCCCCTATTTGTATCCCCATATCCAAAGAACCAATTTGAGATTGAGAGAGACTAGCCTTATCATGAATTATATATAGAGAAATGTGTTATATCCTACCTTAGGGGTTTGCAAAGCCAAAACATATACCCCTTCATCATCATCATCATCGTAGTCATCATTGCCATCCATCTCCTCCTCCTCATCATCATCATAGTCATCATCATCATCATCATCATCATCATCATTTTCGTCGTCGTCGTCATCATCATCATCAACAAAAACAATAACATTTTCTTTTTGTTTATATTATTACTCTGTTATTCGTCTTCCACTTCCTTTTTTCTTCTTCTACTTCTTATTCCACTTCTTTTCTTTTTCTTCTTTGTCCTCTTATTCTTCTTCTTACTATTTGTCTTCCTCTTTGTCATCATCGTCGTCGTCATCATCATCGTTGTCATTGTCATTATTGTCATCATCATCATCGTCGTCGTCGTCATCATCATCTCATCATCATCGCCATCGTCTGTCATTTTCATCATCATCGTTGACGTCGTCATCATCATCATTGTCATCATCATCATAAAAATCATCATCACCATCACTATCATCATCAACATCGTTGTCATCATCATCATCACTATCATCATCATTGTTGTCATCATCATAATCATCATTGTCTTCATTGTCGTTGTCATTGTCATAATTGTCATAATCATCATCATCTCCGTTGTCGTCATCATCATTATCATCAATATCATCATCATCCTCATCTCATAATCATCATCACCACCACCACCATCATCATCATCATCATCACCACCACCACCATCATCATCATCACCATCATCATCATCACAATCATCATCGTCATCATCATCACCATCATGCATCATCAACGTCATGATCATCATCATCATCATCATCATCATCATCATCTTATTATTATTATTATTATTATTATTATTATTCTTTACCATCCTCATCCTCATCATCATTCTCATCATCATCATTGTCTCATCATCATGATGAGTCTTCTTCTTTGCTATCATCATTTTTGTTGTTGTTGTTGTTATCTTCCTCATCATCATGTTCTTCTTCTTCTTCTTCTTCTTATTCTTCATAATCGTCATCTTTGTCATCATCGTTGTTATCATCATCATCATCATCATCATTGTCATTGTTGTTTTCATCATCATCATTATTGTCAACAACAACAATAGCAACAATAACAACAACAACATTTTCTTTTTATTTATATTATTATTCTATTCTTCTTCTTCCACTTCATTTTTTCTTCTTCTACTTCTTGTTCCACTTATTTTCTTTTCTTCTTTGTCCTCTTATTCTTTTTCTTACTCTTTATCTTCCTCTTTGTCATCACCATCATCATCATCGTCGTCATCATCAATCATCATCGTCATCATCATCGTCATCGTCATCGTCGTCATCATCGTCATCGTGGTCATCAGCACATCATCATCATCATCATCTTTATCATCATCGTCATCATTATGATCATCATCACCATCGTCATCACTAGTTGGCCTTGTGGCCCTATAGGCAAGGATGGTAGTCATCTCAGAGTAGATGATCGATGTTGGGCATGGTGTGAATTTAGAAACATGCCTAGAGGGTCTGCAATTTGCATTTAAGGTCAGTAATAGCATCTAAGGCACCTCGGTGAGATCTCTTCTCCTAGTTATGTCTTTTGTGTTTTGACTCAAGCCTACAGACCTTGGCCATGGTTCTATTGATCTCGACCACTACAAGCCCCGTCTAGTTCCTAGATAGGTTTGGAAAAGGCTGGCACATGTTCCTAGACCTCAAATTGATCTTGAGATGATTGTGAGAGGGGAGTCAGTTCGTGGGTTGACCTTCCCATGGTGGGAGTAGGTCTCTGTGTGAGGAATAATAAGTCTAGAGGTGCTTGGACCAACTATCCCTGAGTGCATGACATCCCAAGTCATAGTGATAGCACAATAGGATCAGTTCCCCTGGTCCCTAGATGGCTCGGTGACAAAATAAAAAATAAGGTTAATTGCTAACGTGTTAGCAGATGATAGGTCCATTAGTGGTTATGTTGTATATTATGTACTAAATAGATCATAGCTCAAAAGGTAGTGATATCATATATGAAAATGATCACAAAAATGTGTAGATCATGATTAAAATGGTATGGATATCTAGTTCTGGTCCTAGTTATAAAAATAAAGATAATACATGAATATGATGTGATTAATACATGTGAACCATAGTTTTTAATAGTAACATGATGAATTCATAGAGTATGTTTGTTTTTTGATAGTACTTTATCTAATTGAACATAATTAAATCTCAAGATAAGAATCATGGTGATGATGTTGTATATTTAAATCATACATATGATAAAATACGGTTTTGAAACCAAGGTTCTGACTTGTTATGACCTTAACTAAAATGATTTGATCAAGCTGATTCATAATGGAAGAATAATCCTAAAGTGATAATTAGGGTTTCCCCTAATGTATAATTAGGGTCTAACCCTTTTAAATAATGATATGATGGGAATATTTCTTAGTACCCTTATTACTAATCCAAACCTGAGATATCCCTAAACCCTGGTTTAGGACCTAAGTAGGTTTAATTAGTATCACATGAATATATGATGACACTCTAGTCATACGTATGTTTAGATTGAATGATTGATTGCTTGAATGTACCTAAGTTGATTTGATTGCTGATACACACTTGAAGTACATGGATAATATTGCATTAATTTTGCATCATGAAGGTACATGGTTGTTCTATAAGTGCCTGACATATTGACTACCAATGTATTTTTAAATAAAAAATTTAGGTATTGAATTGAATGAATAAACTATTGGATGTTTATTTAACTCCAGTTCAATTATAGTGCAAATTAGAGTATCACATAAAGAAAGCTATGATATTTTGAATCAAGGGTTGGATCTACTAAGGGGTAGTTTACCTAAGTCCAGTGATTATAGATAAAGGTCATTACACCCAAGCGGGTATGACAAATAGGGGTTGGTTTATGCTAATGAAAATACAAGTTTATATGTGCAACTATTTGATGGTTGATAATATATGTTGATATCTTGTATGTGCACTTTTGTGTGTACCCATGGACACAGTATAGCAATACATTGACATGTGTCTTTGTTTGTCAGTGTTTCGGGTAATTGTAGTAAAGATAAAAATATGAAGACGTGGAGATTTAGATGAAATCAATTGAAGTTATGAAAGTTAATACTGTAGAGGATTAGTTAGTTACCTTAGTACTTCTCTCGTGTATATGTTAGTTTTCTTTGAGAATTTTATGTAACTCCTTAAAGGAGTATTGTTTAAACATATGTATCCATTCAAGTTTGATTAATGGAAATTGTTAACTATTATTTATTTTGGTTAGATCTAGATTTCGGATTCTAGAAATTTAGGTATTGATCCTTATGTTCTATGTCTCTCTTAACCGGGGGATACTCAAAACTGAGGGTCATTATAATATCCATGATCATGTAGTAATTACACTCTTTGATTTTGGGTCTACCAAGACCTTCATGACATGATGTATAACATCCATGTAAAACATGAAAATATAAGGCTTAGGTTACATACTAGGCATACTACATCATTGAAAAAGCCCTTATTTCAAATGTTGGGCATCAACTGTGTCAGACTGGAAGACTTTGATCCCATTCTTGGTATGGATTGGTTGTACAAATGTCATGCTTTTCTGGATTATCGTGCCATGAATATTATTATATTCATTACCAATCTCCCAACTCTTGTAATTCCTAAAAGAAAAGATTAAAACTAAAACAAATTCATTTTCTCAATTAAAACCCAATCCTTGATGTCTAAAGGGTGTAAAGCATACTCAGCAGTTGTGACAATAGTCAATTCATATATAAGTTCCATAGAAAATATTAACATAGTGCATGAGTACCTAGGAGTTTTTATTGGGGAGCTTCTCAGGCTATCGTCTGATCATGGAATCAGAGTTAGCCTCAAGTACTGCACCAATGTCTCAAGCACCCTATGCGATGTCTATTGTTGAGCTCATTGAATTCAAGAAACAATTGCAAGAATTTTCAAACAAGGGTTTTATCTACCTTAGTTATTCCCCTTGGGGAAGACTTGTTCTTTTTGTTAGGAAAAAGGGTGGATCACTTTACATTTGTATCGACTATCGTATGAAAAACCAAGACACTAAAAAAGTAAATATACATTATTACAAATTGATGACCTTTTTTATGCTTGTGTATTCTCAAAAAGTCAACTTTCATTCTAGTTACCATCAAATCAAGGTTATAGATGAAGATATCCCTAAAAGCACCTTTCACACTTGGTATGGACACTAAAAGTTATTGTTCATGACAGATTGGTTGACCAATGCCCATGGCATGTTTATGAACTTGATGAATGGTGTCTTTCAACTTTTCTTTCAACAATTAACACATTTTATACCTTTTGGATTTGACACTTTTGATTTCTTAAAACTGGAGGTCATGGAGCTTATTAAGAGGGTTCAAAATGTTATTCATGGTAACCTAATGAACCACAAGTCCATGGATGTAGTATTTTAGAGGATTGGTTGCTATTTAGAAAGGACTGGCAGCACGGCTTGTTGCTCGTCTTCCTTCCATCTTGATATAATAAACAACTTCTGAATTTATTATTTTAGATGAGCTTGTTGTTATTTTATCGATGATATCTTTATTTATTCAAATGATATTTAGTCACAGCATATCTGCCTTCTTAAGGTACTTGATATCCTCTAAACTCAAAAATTCTATGCCAAGTTTTCCAAATGTAAGTTTTGCATTTCTAAGTAATATTTTGGGCCGCATCATCTCGTGCGGTAAAAAAATATTATGACCACAAAAGTCTAAGTCATTCTTGAGTGCCAGGCCCCTAAGAACTTTCATAAAATTTGGAGTTTTCTTGAACTTGCCAGTTATTACTGAAGTTTCATACCCAAATTTAATAAAATAGTATTACCCCTCACCAAACTCACATAGAAAGGAGAAGTAGTTCATTTTATCAAAGGAGTATGAGTCTAATTTTCAAGAGTTGAAGACAAAGTTGACCACCAAACTCATCTTGTAACTTCTTTCAAGAAATGATGGGTTCGTGATTCTCATTGATGCATTAAGGTTTGGTTTGGGTTGTGTCCTGGCGTAAGAGAACAAGACAGTTTCTTATGACTTTCTATAGTTGAAGCCAAAAAAGGTCAATTAGCTGGCCCATGACGTTGAGTTATCCGCCATCATATGTGCCTCAAAGATCTAAAGACATTACTTGTACAATGTTACTTTAGATATCATTACTAATGTCAAGAGTTTGAAGTATATCATAACACAAAAAGATTTGAATGTTAGACAGGGAAGGTGTCTAGAATAACCTAAGTACTCTAACTTTATGATTGCCTACCACCACATCAAGGCAAATGTCATATTCAATTCCCTTAGCATGAAGAAAGTTAAGTGTGTTGTTGATTTTGATATTGGATGGAAAAACATGGACATCCTATCATTATGGGGCCCAATGCGCATGGATGTCATAATCATATTGATGTTAACATTAATGTAAAACGAGACTTTCATTCTGATATTCTAACCACTTAAAGGAATAGTCACAGCCTTGAGGAGATGACAAAGTTACTAGAGAAATCTGAGACACGTCTTTTGATTGATATGGATGGTGGAATGCATATAATAAAAGAATTGGGTACCAAAAGATTTGGTTTTAATGGAAAAAATATTACATAAAGCTCATGAATCAAGAAATGTAGTTCACCTTGGATTGATTAAAATGTTCAAGGACCTACTGAGGCACTTCTGGTGGAGGAACATGAAGAATGATATAGCCTCTTTCATCTCAAAATGCTTGACTTGCCAACAAATCAAGATTGAACATCAGAGGTCATGAGATCTTCTCAACCCTTACTTATCCCAAAATGGAAGTGGGAGAATATCATCATAAATTTCATAATTGGTTTACCCAAAACCAGGAATGGGAGTGACTCCATATGGGCTATGCTTGACCAACTAACTAAATCATACACCTCTATCCCTACAAAGACAACGACTAAAGTTCCAGAGTTGGCAAAACTTAATATGCAAGATATTGTAAGGTTGCATGGGATTCGTGTATCCATTGTATTTGATCATCAATCAAACTTCACTTTCCATTTATGGCAACAATTGCAGGAAGAGCTTGGGGCCCGATTGAATTTCAGTACAGTGTATCATCCAAAAATTGACAGACAGTCAGAACGGACAATACAAGTGTTTGAAGACTTACTGAGATCATGTGTCCTTAATTGGGTTGGTACATGGGACTACTGCCTCCCTTTAGTGGAGTTTGCCTACAACAACAACTACCAGTTGAATCAACATGCCCCTTATGAAGCTTTGTATGGAAGGTCGTGTAGATCAACACTTTTCTGGGATGAAGTAGGTGAAAGACTAATTTTGAAATATGAGTAGTTGCTACTCTATTCTAAATTTCAAACTTATAAGACAGAGGTTAAAAGGGGAAAAAGACTGTCAAAATTCATATGTCTATGCACACAGGATGGATATCCAATTTTTTGTTAGTGACCATGAATCTATGAAAACTACACTTATATGAGAAACTACAAAGAGCAAGGGGAAATTGAGTCCCAGATTCATGGGTATATTTGAAACCTTAGACATATCAATGAGTGTGCTTATAGAGTGGCACAATATAGTATCATGCACAAAGTTTTCCAGGTATGGAACCCAACCATGTCCTCAACCGCGATCTTATCAAAATAAATCACCCCCTTGTATATAAGGAAGAACCAATGAAAATACTTGATAGCCGAACCAAGGAGATCATTACTAATAAGATGGATACATTGAAAGTAATGTGAAACACCATGGGAGTGATGATCCTACTTGGGAGTTGAATTCATATTTGAAAGAAAGACTTCTGGATCATTTTAAGGAAGCTTGAATTTTGGGAACTTACTTGTAAGGAATAGAGGATGTGATGAGCCAATCATGTAGTCATGTGGGCCCATAGTGTGTCATTTAACTTGTTGCTTGAATCCTTCCTTATTCTATTGATCATCTTCTCAAAGATTTCATTGGTTTGATGATTTGCCACGTGTACATGTGTATGTGGGTGGTAGGGAGTGTCAATACATTGAGAGACGTCATAGTTTTGAAGCACCTAAAATATGTTCTCTAAGAAGTGGGAATCCCCATAAGATATGATGGTGCATGGCCCCCCAAAGTATGGTAACATGAAGTATATAAACAACCTTATAATCATCTTGGAGTTGCTTGAGATGGTGGGAAATGTAATCCACTCTTCAGGCATAAACAAAATTTCTTCATGCCAGAGTTGCGAGGGAATCTCATCCCTCTTCGAAATGTTATCAATTATTTGACATTGTATTTGTAGGAGTTTCTTTTGATAGAAGTCTAGTAGAACACATAAAAAATAACTTTTGAAGCTCTATTTTTTATGTTCATATGCCCTCTAGTAGGGCCTAAAAGACTACTCCAGAAATGAGAGGATCTTCCTCCTAAGAGATGCACTTGTATCAATTCCCATCTTAGTACAATATGCATAGATAGGGCTCATCACATAGTAGTGGTGTATGTCACAAAATCATTTTCTTCATTGTGTTCCATGTACATTCAAGATGTGAATCTCCTACAACTAAGTAGTTCAAAAAAATTCATACCATGTGGTAACTTTGGTCACCTTCCTAAGCTAATTATTAGACGGAGAGCCATTTATAGTAACCAAATGTCTGACTTAGGTGTTTATATTTCTAAGGTGACCAGCGAATACATTCTCATTTGCTTTCTTTGTCTAATTTTGAGGTCAAACTCTTATATCAATAAGATCCATATGATATCATGGATTTACATCTTACATATGGTATCAAAGATCACTAAAATCTCCTTCCTTATGGTCACATAGTTCCTCTATTTTTTCCATACAACATCCTGATGGCATTGTACACAACATGATTTTTCTTGTTTACATGCTGCTCAGGATTGTGCCAACTACATATCACTTATGTCACATATAAATGGTCACAAAAGGAAGAGACCAATTTAGTGCTCATATAAATGGGTAGAGATTTAGATCCTCCTTCAAGCTACTAAATGTCTTCATGCATTCAACATAAAAAAAATGAAATTAGCATGATTTATAAAAAGATTGGTAAAAGGTTTGATGATCCTGATGAAATTGTGGGTGAACATGTTGTAGCAGCCATTGTGGCCCAGAAATGCTTGAATAATCTAATAATGGGTGTAGGTGACAAGTTGGAAATCACTTCAATCTTCACTTTGTGAACTTCAAACACCTATAAAGCAGACAAGATGTCCCATGACTATGCCTTCATTCACTGGGAAGTGGCATTAGTCCCTATTGAGCACCATATAAACTTCTTCACAACATTCTGGCACAAGTGTAAGATGATCTAGGAATTCCTAAAATTGGATAATTCATGCATGAATACCTCCATAATGGTCTTTGTATACTCAAAGAAGATGGCAGGCATGCAACATTGAAATGTAGTGAGGTCATTGCATAGTCCAAAGGGCATTATGCAAAAAGTTTATGTCCCAGATGGACATGTGAGATTCTCTTCTAATCATTGGGATGGATGATATATGATAGAATCCTGAGCACCCATCTAAATAATAGAAAAACTCCTGGTGTGCCTACCTCTATAGGACATTATAGAAACATATGTGGGAAGTGATCCTTCATGGTAGCTTTGTTGAGCTTCTAGTAGAGTCAATGCACATGTGCCACTTTGTCACGGCACTGGTGAGGAACAACTCAGTATTCTCATTTAAGACCATTGTAGTGCCTCCCTTTTTAGGCACAACATGTATAGGGCTCACTAATGGTGAGCTATAAATGAGGGATAAGTCATGTCTGCATCAGCTTGATCACTTCTTTGTGAACCACCTCCTTTGTGTTGGGACCTAACCTACATTGATTTTTTATGGAGGGATTGTGATCATTTATCATGTTAATCGTGTAAAAATTCATAAGGCATGGTTAACCCTAGTTAAATCTCTCACTTTGTACCCAAATTATTTCTAAATCTTAGTAATCTCACCAATAGCTTATCCTCCTACTCACTTGTGAGGTCTACATTAATGATTATGAGGTATACCTTCTACTCATCTAATAGAACATACTTTAATCCTTCTAGTATTGGCTTCAACTTTGGCACTATAGGTACTTTGACTTCCTCTTCTAAAAAGAAATGGATTTATCCTCTAAAAACTCTACCTCGATGTCTTCCTTTATGATGTATAGAAGGAAAAGAAACTGATCCATATGTGCATTGTCCAAATCATGGGCTCTCATATAAATAAGTGTTGTATCTAGGGGATTCTATAAAGTGGATGCTTGTTTTTGCAACTATGTCATCTTGTATATGCACTCTCTAAGATACACCTATTCCTAGATGGTGGGTTCTTTCTTACTTTCTAGGACTTTAAACTCAAATGCATCAGTCTTTAGTGTCAATCTCAACATTCTAGCCTCAACAACAATAATAGTTGTGGCAATTGTGAGAAATGGGGGCCGACTATGAGGCAATGTCAAAGGTCCTCCTTGATGTCCATCACTACAATATCATAAGAGATATATAAATTCCCCACCTTCACATGAATATCCTCTACAATAACCATAGGACTAGTAATAGAAGAATCAACCGGTTGTATCACCACCATGGTGTGAAACATGTTAGTAAATATGAGCCTCTTACATAGGTTATGGGACATGATGGAAATGCTCACCCCCAAATATGTTAATCCTCTCTGGAACATGGAGACAATGATGAAATAGGAGATACCAAAGAATCCTAAATTATTGAGATTGTGTGGTATCTTATTATAAATAATATCAAATGTCATCTTTGTTAACATCACAGTCGCATACTCTTTAGTCATACACTTGTAAGTGAGAAGCGCCTTGAAAATCTTGGACCAAGATGGGACTTTTATGAGAGAGTCAAGGAAATGGATGTTGATATACAACTTTTTATTGCCTCCTAGAACTTCATGAATCTAGTGTCTAGTCAGGTATGTGTTGAGAGACTCTAGAAAGGTGGATGTGGCTTATACTAGTGAACCATGGGTGGTGATTTGGTCAATGTAGTCTCTATTGACTTATATGAATACCCAATGGTGCCTTGCCTCTCAATATCGACCAATGTGTCTTCTAACACTGTACCCTGAATGACCTTAATATTATCGTATTAATCTGTATTGATTGTCCATGTGACTACAGATGTGATATTTTCAACACTAACCTAAAATGTGTGGTCGTTGCATTTGTTATTCTAAATTCTACGTATGATCTTCTGGATGACCAACGCATGCACTATGTAGGGGCAATATGCTACATCAGTCTATGCCAATTATGCCTCCATGGATTTATTATATTAATATTTATTATCCATCCTTTTCTTAATACTATCTATGTGGCCTTGGTCATTGGAAAAATAACTATTTTGCTAAATGTTATGAACTTGAATCATATTTTGACATTGTTTCCCCTAATTATATTTATTTCTCTAATTATAATAATGGTGGTTTCACCCAAAATAAAATTTTCATGTCTATAATTTTGCTAAAAAGAACCAGGAGGACCAATAGCTTCGTTCTAGTACTTGTGACATGTCTTATCTATTGTGAATATTGTGCTCATGTTGGATCCCATATTGAAACAGATGATCGTTTCTCGGCATGTTGGGGTTGTATTACCCCTTCCCTAGCATGTAAATTGACGGCTTTAACCTATTTAACTGGATTATTATCAAATTAATGTTGGTGCATGTTTATCTTAGCCTAGTAGAAGTGATTTCCCTCTAGACTAGGCAGATGTACTACATTGCATCTTCATGGCGTGACGATGAGATCCTCTACCCATATTCCTAAAATGAGGACTCAAGGTTATCTTGCTTCATCGCAAGCTACTATAGGGACTCTATAATTATTTTCAGCTCTGATATGTCCACTACCATTGCAACTTTGAGAACTCCCCTTTGTCCTAATGTCCCCATTTAGATTGATTTTCTACTCAAATATCCACAATATCCCATGCTTCGTCAAAGCTCTTCTGCATTTTAGTTTTGCCTGAAGAAATGTCCAAAATCTCTTGATGTCATCATCTAATCTTATGTTCAAAGTCACAAAGGAGACATGGTGATGAGGACATTTACATAGAAGCTTCTTATACCCAGATCTCATATAGGGATTCTCCTGGAGCCTTGGTGAAGGGATTGATCTACCCTCTTACCTGATATTTGAGTGAAGGTGGATAAATTCATTCTAGAAATTGGTTCTGGTGTTGCTTCCATGAGGTGATACTATGAATTAATGAGGTATCGAACCAGTCCTGGCATTGTCCGTGAGAGAGAAGTAGAATAGTTGTATCTTTATAGCTTCATTTTGAACTCTAACTTGTTTTCTTGTAGTAAAAAGGTCTATGAAAATTCATAAGCGGCCATGTGTCTCGTCCCCAATCCTATCAGTGAAATTTTTATTCTGCATCATTTGCACCCACCGTGTCTTAATTTTTAATGTTGATTCTATGATAGGCGTGGTGGATGAGCAAAATGACAAACATCTGCAACTCTAGGGAATAAGAACTATCATTAGTGTAAAACATGATCTTATGGCAATTGAATAAGATCTATGTTGTTGGTTTCATAGTGAAACTACATATGTAACAAACCAGATCTCCACTGTTAGATAAAGAGCCTATGCATTTAAGTTTGCATCAAAGGTTTCTTCACTAGAACCATAGAGTCAAAGATGCTATGACATTGGTCTTCTAAAACCACCAAGATATTATCCATTGTTTGCATATATGTCTTGGTGGCCATTTGTAGTGGCAATTCGACACCACAGAATTTTACTTATATGTAATGTTAACCATCAGTTTTGTATGATAACTGCCATTATAAGTCCATGTTTTTTCACAATGCAAGTTGTAACATTAAAAGCAAATGAATTTCAACAACCCCACAAAGTGTGACCTACATAGTTTAAAATAAAGAACATGCAACAAACTACATTGCATTGACTAGCACATTGAAAATAAATCACTTGCACTTTCACATCACACAAACATTCGATTTATCATTTCATCCAAGTCATGTTGCACCCTATTCCACATTGCACAAATAATCCAATTCTCATTTCACGTGCATCACATTGCACTGATTACCACATTGCATGTACATTCCAATTCTCATTACAATGAAATCCCATTGTATCACAAGTTCACAAGAATATATATTATATCAAAAGAGTTCAAAATGACATATATACTAAAAATGGTATGAAGGAAGTTATATACAATTAAGTTCACAAATTCTAAACAAAAAATATAAGCTTTATCTAATGAAAAACATGACTTGTACAATTTTTACCTCTCTTCATCAAATAGCAACATGTACATATCCAACAAAATGCACACAAAGTTTCTCAAAGATCATAGAGTTCTTAAATAGAGTATGGTTGATCGTCGAGAAACTACAATATAAAGATGTGTTTTATTAGACTTATATACGACAAAAAGACCAAAAAATCCATTATAGTGTCAAATTATATATGAAGTTGCACCACATTATTTCAATCATAATTACATACACGTACTTTGTTACAAAGTAGATGCATGACCAACTGTCTTTTTGCAAGGGGAAGTAATAAAAAATAATACTTCGTTACATTAAATGATTAAATAATTACTATGAAATTGATAACAATATAATAACATCATCTATGATTCTATATAGTATAAGACTACTGAACTAGATACTTACAATGATTTTGTGAACTTGATTGGCTTAGTGGTTGGATTTATTTTTTCCTTGTGGCGGAGGATGGTAAATCTCTAAAGCAATATAGACCAAAGTTGTTGTATTTTTTCTTAACGATATAAGAAAAATTAAATACATAGGTATGAGTTTAAGAAAGATTTGTAAATAAAGTGAACTTGAGTAGTCCAAAATCTGGTGGAGCAACACTAGGGTCTACGATATCCATTGTAAGTTCTTGAGGACAAATAACTAGTAACAAGCAGTGTTGACCCCTTCATGTGTACATTCATAATTTTAGAAAGAAAATTTCTACAAAAAGCTAAAATATGATTATATAATAGAGTGATATACTTGTATCATATTGTAAGGAGTAAATGTGATGTCTTTGTTAGGGTCGTTAAAGACCTTAAATGCATTGATTAATTATGTGGGCCTCCCCTCAACCAAGTTTTTGGTTCTTGAAAAGGTTGAGCATGGTAGAGATCAAAATCACACATTCATTGTTATGAATTGTTGGGAGTGGTGAAAGGATTACTTGTACAATTTTTACCTCTCTTCATCAAATAGCAACATGTACATATCCAACAAAATTCACACAAAGTTTCTCAAAGATCATAGAGTTCTTAAATAGAGTATGGTTGATCGTCGAGAAACTACAATATAAAGATGTGTTTTATTAGACTTATATACGACAAAAAGACCAAAAAAATCCATTATAGTGTCAAATTATATATGAAGTTGCACCACATTATTTCAATCATAATTACATACACGTACTTTGTTACAAAGTAGATGCATGACCAACTGTCTTTTTGCAAGGGGAAGTAATAAAAAATAATACTTAGTTACATTAAATGATTAAATAATTACTATGAAATTGATAACAATATAAGAACATCATCTATGATTCTATATAGTATAAGACTATTGAACTAGATACTTACAATGATTTTGTGAACTTGATTGGCTTAGTGGTTGGATTTATTTTTTCCTTGTGGCGGAGGATGGTAAATCTCTAAAGCAATATAGACCAAAGTTGTTGTATTTTTTCTTAATGATATAAGAAAAATTAAATACATAGGTATGAGTTTAAGAAAGATTTGTAAATAAAGTGAACTTGAGTAGTCCAAAATCTGGTGGAGCAACACTAGGGTCTAAGATATCCATTGTAAGTTCTTGAGGACAAATAACTAGTAACAAGTAGTGTTGACCCCTTCATGTGTACATTCATAATTTTAGAAAGAAAATTTCTACAAAAAGCTAAAAATATGATTATATAATAGAGTGATATACTTGTATCATATTGTAAGGAGTAAATGTGATGTCTTTGTTAGGGTCGTTAAAGACCTTAAATGCATTGATTAATTATGTGGGCCTCCCCTCAGCCAAATTTTTGGTTCTTGAAAAGGTTGAGCATGGTAGAGATCAAAACCACACATTCATTGTTCTAAATAAGTTTTCAATGTTTGATTCTAAGCCAGTAAGTACACCTTTTAATCCTAATTGCAATCTCAAGAAAAATAAAATTAATAGTGTTCAACAAGTCAAATATGCACAAGTAATTGGAAGCCTGATGTACTTAATGAATTGTACTCATCCAGATCTAGCATATGCAGTAGGGAGATTAAGTAGATATACTCAAAATCCTAATAAGGATCATTGGGATGCTCTACATAGGGTTTTAAGATACCTTAAAGGAACAATTAATCATGGATTGATTTTTTGTGGATCTCCAACTGTGCTAGAAGGATTTTGTGATGCCAATTGGATTTTAGATTCAGATGAATTGAAATCTACAAGTGGCTACATCTTCACTATGGGTGGAGGTGTTGTGTCTTGGAAATATTCCAAGCAAACTTGTATAGCTCGTTCCACTATGGAATCTGAGTTTATTGCCTTAGAAAAGGCTAGAACTGAAGCCGAATGGCTAAGACATGTTCTAATGGATCTTCCCATTTGGGAGAAACCTTCTCCACCAGTGTTTATACACTGTGATAATCAAGCTGCCATAGCAAGAGCTAAAAACAAAGTTTACAATGGGAAGAGTAGACATATTTGTCTACGTCACAATAGTGTGAGGCAGCTTGTATGTGATAGCATAATCTCTATGGATTATGTAAAGTCAGAATTAAATTTGGTCGATCCTCTGACAAAGCCATTAAGTCAAAGACTAGTGAGTGATACATCGAGGATAATGGGATTATGCCCTTACCAAATGTTGAAGTGATGGATACCCAACCTTCACGAACGGTGATCCCGGGAAGAAGGTTCAATGGGAAAAACGAAGTCACTGGATGACTCAATGACTTGTAATAAATGTATCTCATTCTTATGATGTAAACAACAATTTGCAATGATTTAGTTGAATATATTTCTTAATGGATTTCTTAGCCATTAATGGTGGTGTGTATATTGCAATATATGTTTGATGAAAGTCCAACTATATGAGTGTGGAGTGGGGCCGCTCCTGTTGAGATTTGGGCAGATATCTAGAGCATTCATGAATTTTCCCAGTAGGCGCATGCCCTAAAGGTGCCAATCCATAAGAAAGGTAATTGATTTTATGAATGTCATGTGAGTAATGTACCACTAATCAGATAAAGGAGGAATTGGTTCAAGAACATAGTTCCACTAATCTTCTACCGATTACGTACATCTACTTAATGCTTTAGTTCAAAGAACTCAGTTCTACCAAAGCTTATGTGTGTCATTTGTTTAAGTTCTTCCAGTGGTCAACTCAGTTTTTATAGTGTTTGTTTTGAAATAGTGGGGGATTGTTATACTTCTTTGTTGTATTTCAAACCAAAAGGCAAAAGGTTTAGTCCCATATTGCTTGTGTTGGAGACTTCCCTCCTCCTTATATATGGACCCTTGTCCATAGTACATTTGAGGAATGAAAGGGAATAGGCCCTACGCATGTGCATGGTGGGCCTTGCCAATGTGGTTTGGGTCGGCCCGGTCCGGAAACCCTTTAATCGGGTGCGTCGGCGCACGTCGCATCCCGCACGCAGGGGGGTGCAAATCCGGCCTCGCGGAGCCCCTTGTGCGGGCGCGGCCCCGGTTTGGTTTTGCCTTTCGGTTCATTGAACCATTTTTTAACCTGGGCTGCTGCAATGCATCTGTTCATTTGGCAGTTCCAAACCGCACTGCGTTTGCAACCGAATGCATCCTTTCACACTTCCTTTCCTGGTTATTTATGTTTGTTTTCCGCAGTCGTTCGGCACAGATGAAAAAACTTCTCTCATTTTTTTCTTCCTCTCTTCTCCTCCGCCTGCAGTCTGCCCACTGGAAGAATGATCATTTACCTTTCGTCTGTCGTCATGACTGTGTGTGCACGCTTCACGTTGACAAACGCTGTTGGATCCTGGGAGAGTACCGTGCAGGAAACTACTGCACAGACGTCGTCGTCGAGTACCGCGGAGATACTCTTAAGGACAGTGCATCTCACACACCTCAGCGATACTCTAGTATACTCTTTTATGTTTACACCTTTTCATCGTGGTTTGTACCCTTATACGATCTACAATCTTAAGAGTATCTTGTTTCTCTGATGGGTACTAATATGGAAGGTTTTGAAACCCCCTTTACGCTTGTGACGTCATCAAATAATAACAACCAAATCATCACTGTTTCTAGTATTTCGCAAACACCTATCCCTGATGTTATGAAAATTGAACAGTTTAATGGACAACAGTATAGGCGTTGGCAAGAAAAAATTATTACTGCTTTAGAAGTTTCTAATGTGTCGTTTGCTTTAACTGAACCCAAACCTGAAAATGATTTTGTTGATTGAGAAAAAGCAAATTGCATTTGCCGACCTGTGATTTTAAGTACATTATCTAATCAACTGTTTGACGCCTACTTTCCAATTAAAACTACATCTGAAATTTGGGAAGTCTGAATAAGAAATATATTCTGGAAGAGGCTTCTACCCAAAAATTTACTGTTGCGAATTTTCTAAATTTTCATATGACTGAAGATAAAGATATAACAACTCAAATTCATGAATTTCATATTTTACTTGATGATTTGAAAAATGAAAAATTGATCTTCCTGAGTCTTTCGTTGTGGGTTCTTTAATTGAAAAATTGCCTGGTTCTTGGAAACATTACAAGAACAATTTAAAGCACAAAAGAAAGACAATGTCACTGGATGATGTAATAATACATATCCGAGTTGAAGATCAAAACCGTACTAGAGAAAAATCTGAACTGAATAAAGAGTTGTCATGTACTGCTAACTTTGTTGATAATGAAGTTAAAGAAAATAAAGTTTCTACTGATCAGTCTAAAAATAAGTGGAAAAATAAGAAAGGGAAAGGAAATAAGAATAAATATAAAGGAAACAAAGATATTAATAAAAAGAATGTTTTTTGCTATGTTTGTGGCAAACCAGGTCATACTTCTCCTAAATGCAGGCATAGGAAGAAACAAGCAGTGGATTCAAAGGAACCTTCAACCAACTTTGTTACTGAGGACGTATTTGTGACCTATACTAAAGTAGGACAGGAGGAACACCGGGTTGTCATGGGCAACTCAACTGCTTCTCCTATGACCGGAAAGGGCAATGTCATGATCAAGATGACTTCTGGAAAAATTTTGTTGATCAAGGATGTGTTGTTTGTCCCAGATATCCGTGTTAATTTAATATATGTGTCTCAACTTGTTAAGTTTGGGGTGAAAGTGTCCTTTGAATCAAACAAGGTCATTCTCACCAAGTCTGGGGACTACCTAGGCATGGGTTACTGCTCTAATGGGCTCTTTCTACTGAATGTACCAAACTCTTCTGCTAATGAAATAAGTCCTTCTGCTTATATCGTTGATTCCCTTGATACATGGCATAATAGATTAGGACATGTTAATTTTAAATACTTACAACGCATGAAATATTTAGGTTTACTAAAGGAGATTAATGGTGTTGTTAATTTAAATAATAAATGTCAAATATGTGCTGAAACTAAATCTACAAAGAAACCGTGTCCTCAAATTTCACATAGAAATTCTGAATTGCTAGATTTAATTCACACTGATCTTCGAGATTTAAAAGGAAATCTATCTAGAGGTGGGAAACGTTTCTACATTATTTTTGTAGATGATTTCTCTCGATATACAAATTATATTTGTTACATTCAAAGGATGAAGCCTTTGGAATGTTTGTTAATTATAAAACGGAAGTAGAGAATCAACTCAACAAGAAAATAAAACGTCTTCGCTCAGATAGGGGTGGTGAATATGATTGTTCTTCCTTTAATGAATTTTGTCGGAACCATGGTATTATACATGAATACACACCTCCATATTTGACTCAATCAAATGGTATTGCTGAATGTAAAAATAGAACTCTAAAGGAGATGATGAATTCTATTTTAATCAATTCAGGAGCACCCAACAACTTGTGGGGGGAAGCGATTTTGTCATCTTGTTTTCTTCAAAATTGCATCCCTAGTAGGAAGACAAATAAAACACCATATGAATTATGGAAAGGATATCCTCCTACGGGATGGTGTTTTTATAGGTTATGCTCAGAATAGTGCTGCAAATAGATTCTTCGTTTTTAGAAATGGCAACAATGTTGTAGAACCTAATACAATTGTTGAATCTTAAAATGCTGACTTTTTTAGCATGTTTTTCCTATGAAAACTCCCTTAGAAAACTTAGTTAATCCTTCAAATGAAATTTTAGATAATATCCCAAGTACATCCAATTCTAATGATGTTTTAGAACCGGATGATATAGAACCTAGAAGATCCACTAGGATGAGGAAAGAAAAGAATCTTGGTGATGATTTCTATTCCTTTATAGTGGATAATGATCCTCAGTCTTACAATGAAGCTATTAATTCAACAGATTCCTCTTCATGGAAGGAAGCAATTAATAGTGAGATTGAATCTATATTGTCTAATCATACATGGGAACTAGTAGATCTTCCACCAGGTATTAAACCCATAGGATGTAAATGGATATTTAAAAAAATTAAAAACATATGGGACTGTAGATAAATACAAAGCTCGTTTGGTTTCCAAGGGATATAAACAACAAAAGGATATTGACTATTTTGATACCTTTGATCCTATTACTAGAATCTCTTCAATCAGGATTTTAATTGCTTTGGCATCTATTAAGAAATTAATTATACACCAAATGGATGTTAAAACTGCTTTCTTGAATGGAGATTTAGATGAGGAAATTTATATGGATCAACCCGAAGGGTATGTAGTTTCAGGAAAAGAACATATGGTATGCAGACTAATCACATCTCTCTATGGTTTGAAACAAGCACCTAAACAGTGGCATGAGAAATTTGATAAGGTCGTTATATCATATGGATTCCATATAAATGAAGGAGACAAATGTATATATTCTAAAGTCGATAACCAAGGTTTTGTTATAATATGTCTCTATGTAGATGACATGCTTATTTTTGGCACTAATATTAATATAATAAATAGTACAAAAGGCTTCTTGGCTTCTAATTTCGACATGAAAGATATGGGTGAGGCAGATGTAATTTTAGGAATTAAACTTCTTAAAAATGATGATTGCATCATGCTATCCCAAAAACACTATGTTGAGAAAATTCTCAATAAGTTTTCAATGTTTGATTGTAAGCCAGTAAGTACACCTTATGATCCTAATTGCAATCTCAAGAAAAATAAAAGTAATGGTGTTCAACAAGTCAAATATGCACAAGTAATTGGAAGCCTGATGTACTTAATGAATTGTACTCGTCCAGATCTAGCATATGCAGTAGGGAGATTAAGTAGATATACTCAAAATCCTAATAAGGATCATTGGGATGCTCTACGTAGGGTTTTAAGATACATTAAAGGAACAGTTAATCATGGATTGATTTTTTGTGGATCTCCAACTGTGCTACAAGGATTTTGTGATGCCAATTGGATTTCGGATTCAGATGAATTGAAATCTACAAGTGGCTACATCTTCACTATGGGTGGAGGTGTTGTGTCTTGGAAATCTTCCAAGCAAACTTGTATAGCTCGTTCCAATATGGAATCTGAGTTTACTGCCTTAGAAAAGGATGGAACTGAAGCCGAATGGC
The DNA here is from genome assembly GCA_963693085.1 of Alisma plantago-aquatica. Lineage (NCBI taxonomy): Eukaryota > Viridiplantae > Streptophyta > Magnoliopsida > Alismatales > Alismataceae > Alisma > Alisma plantago-aquatica. Next base: position 725,929,252 of record OY856411.1, on the reverse strand, counting down.
TAAGACATGTTCTAATAGATCTTACCATTTGGGAGAAACCTTCTCCACCAGTGTTTATACACTGTGATAATCAAGTTGCCATAGTAAGAGCTAAAAACAAAGTTTACAATGCGAAGAGTAGACATATTCATCTACGTCACAATATTGTGAGGCAGCTTGTATGTGATAGCATAATCTCTATGGATTATGTAAAGTCAGAATTAAATTTGGTTGATCCTCTGACAAAGCCATTAAGTCAAAGGCTAGTGAGTGATACATCGAGGAGAATGGGATTATGCCCTTACCAAATGTCGAAGTGATGGATACCCAACCTTCATGAACGTGATCCCGGGAAGAAGGTTCAATGGGAAAAACGAAGTCACTGGATGACTTAATGTGTTGTAATAAATGTATCTCATTCTTATGATGTCAACAACAATTTGCAATGATTCAGTTGAATATATTTCTTAATGGATTTCATAGCTATTAATTGTGGTGTATATACTGCAATATATGCTTGATAAAAGTCCAACTATATGAGTGTGGTGTGGGGCCGCTCCTGTTGATATTTGGGTAAATCTCTAGAGCATTCATGAATTTTCCCAATAGGCGCATGGCCTAAAGGCGCCAATCCGTAAGAAAGGTAATTGATTTTATGAATGTCATGTGAGTAATGTACCACTAATCAGATAAAGGAGGAATTGGTTCAAGAACATAGTTCCACTAATCTTCTACATATTACGTACATCTACTCTATGCTTTAGTTCAAAAAACTCAGTTCTACCAAAGCTTATGTGTGTCATTTGTTTAAGTTCTTCCAGTGGTCAACTCGGTTTTTATATTGTTTGTTTTGAAATAGTGGGGGATTGTTATACTTCTTTGCTATATTTCAAACCAAAAGGCAAAAGGTTTAGTCCAATATTGCTTGTGTTGGAGACTTCCCTCCTCCTTATATATGGACCTTTATCCATAGTACAATTGAGAAATAAAAGGGAATAAGCCCTACGCACGCGCATGGTGGGCCTTGCCAATGGGGTTTGGGCCGACCCGATCCGAAAACCCTTTAATCGGGCGCGTCGGCGCATGTCGCATCCCGCGCGCAGGGGGGGTGCAAATCCAGCCTCCCGGAGCCCCTTGTGCGGGCGCGGCCCCGGGTTGGTTTTGCCTTTTAGTTCATTGAACCATTTTTTAACATGGGCCGCTGCAAGGCATCTGTTCGTTTGGCAGTTCCAAACCGCACCGGGTTTTTCAACCGAACGCATCCTTTCACGCTTCCTTTCCTAGTTATTTATGTTAGTTTTCTGTAGTCGTTCGGCACAGATGAAAAAACTTCTCTCGTTTTCTTCTTCCTCTCTTCTCCTCCGCCTGCAATCTGCCCACTAGGAGAACGATCATTTACCTTTCGTCCGTCGCCGTGACTGTGTGTGCACGCTTCACATCGACACACGCTGTTGGATCCTGGGAGAGTACCGCGCAGGAGACTACTGCACAAACGTTCGCCGTCGAGTACCGTGGAGATACTCTTAAGGACAGTGCATCTCGCACGCCTCAGTGATACTCTGGTATACTCTTTTTTGTTTACGCCTTTTCATCGTGGTTTGTACCCTTATACGATCTACAATCTTAAGAGTATCTTGTTTCTCTGATGGGTACTAATATGGAAGGTTTTGAAACCCCTTTACGCATGTGACGCCATTAAATAATAACAACCAAATCTTCACTGTTTCTACTGTTTCGCAAACACCTATCCCTGATGTTACGAAAATTGAACAGTTTAATGGACAACAGTATAGGCGTTGGTAAGAAAAAATTATTATTGCTTTAGAAGTTTCTAATGTTTCATTTGCTTTAACTGAACCCAAACCTGAAAATGATTTTGTTGATTGGGAAAAAGCAAATCGCATTTGCCGACATGTGATTTTAAGTACATTATCTAATCAACTGTTTGACGCCTACTTTCCAATTAAAACTGCATCCGAAATTTGGGAAAGTCTGAATAAGAAATATATTCTGGAAGAGGCTTCTACCCAAAAATTTACTGTTGTGAATTTTCTAAATTTTCATATGACTGAAGATAAAGATATAACAACTCAAATTCATGAATTTCATATTTTACTTGATGATTTGAAAAATGAAAAAATTGATCTTCCTGAGTCTTTCGTTGTGGGTTCTTTAATTGAAAAATTGTCAATTGTCTGGTTCTTAGAAACATTACAAGAACAATTTAAAGCACAAAAGAAAGACAATGTCACTGGATGATGTAATAATACATATCCGAGTTGAAGATCAAAACCGTACTAGAGAAAAATCTAAACTGAATAAAGAGTTGTCATGTACCGCTAACTTTGTTAATAATAAAGTTAAAGAAAATAAAGTTTCTACTGATCAATCTAAAAATAAGTGGAAAAATAAGAAAGCGAAAGGAAATAAGAATAAATATAAAGGAAACAAAGATATTAATAAAAAGAATGTTTTTTTCTATGTTTGTGGCAAACCTGGTCATACTTCTCCTAAATACACGCATAGGAAGAAATAAGCAGTGGATTCGAAGGAACCTTCAACCAACCTTCTTACTGAGGACGTATTTGTGACCTGCACTGAAGTTGGACAGGAGGAACACCGGGTTGTCATGGGAAACTCAACTGCTTCTCCTGTGACCATAAAGGGCAATGTCATGATCAAGATGACTTCTGGAAATATTTTGTTGATCAAGGATGTGTTGTTTGTCCCAGATATCCGTGTTAATTTAATATTTGTTTCTCAACTTGTTAAGTTTGGGGTGAAAGTGTCCTTTGAATCAAACAAGGTCATTCTCACCAAGTCTGGGGACTACCTAGGCATGGGTTACTGCTCTAATGGGCTCTTTCTGCTGAATGTACCAAACTCTTCTGCTAATGAAATAAGTCCTTCTGGTTATATTGTTGATTCCCTTGATATATGGCATAATATATTAGGACATGTTAATTTTAAATACTTACAACGCATGAAATCTTTAGGTTTACTAAAGGAGATTAATGGTGTTGTTAATTTAAATAATAAATGTCAAATATGTGTTGAAACTAAATCTACAAAGAAACTGTGTCCTCAAATTTCACATAGAAATTCTGAATTGCTAGATTAAATTCACACTGATCTTGGAGATTTAAAAGGAAATCTATCTAGAGGTGGGAAACGTTTCTACATTATTTTTGTAGATTATTTCTCTTGATATACAAAATTATATTTACTACATTCAAAGGATGAAGCCTTTGGAATGTTTGTTAATTATAAAACGGAAGTAGAGAATCAACTCAACAAGAAAATAAAATGTCTTCGCTCTGATAGGGGTGGTGAATATGATTGTTCTTCCTTTAATGAATTTTGTGTGAACCATGGTATTATACATGAATACATACCTCCATATTCGCCTCAATCAAATGGTATTGTTGAACGTAAAAATAGAACTCTAAAGGAGATGATAAATTCTATTTTAATCAATTCAGGAGCACCCAACAACTTGTGGGGGAAGAGATTTTGTCATCTTGTTTTCTTCAAAATCGCATCCCAAGTAGAATGATAAATAAAACACCATATGAATTATGGAAAGGATATTCTCCTAATTTAAAATACCTAAAAGTGTGGGGGTGTCTAGCTAAAGTCTTATTAACTGAGCCTAAAAAATGAAAATTGGGATCCAGAACCCTAGATGGTGTTTTTATAGGTTATGCACAGAATAGTGTTGCATATAGATTATTGGTTATTAGAAGTGGAAACAATGTTGTAGAACCTAATACAATTATTGAATCTAAAAATGCTGAATTTTTTGGGCATATTTTTCCTATGAAAACTCCTTTAGAAAATTTAGCTAATCCTTCAAATGAAATTTTAGAGAATATCCCAAGTACATCCAATTCTAATGATGTTTTAGAACCGGATGATATAGAACCCAGAAGATCCACTAGGATGAGGAAAGAAAAGAATCTTGGTGATGATTTCTATTCTTTTATAGTGGATAATGATCCTCAATCTTACAATGAAGCTATTAATTCAACGGATTCCTCTTTATGGAAGGAAGATATTAATAGTGAGATTGAATCTATATTATCTAATCATACATGGGAACTAGTAGATCTTCCACCAGGTATTAAACCCATATGATGTAAATGGATATTTAAAAGAAAATTGAAAACATATGGGACTGTAGATAAATACAAAGCTCGTTTGGTTGCCAAGGGATATAAACTACAAAAGGATATTGACTATTTTGATACCTTTGCTCCTGTTACTAGAATCTCTTCGATCAGGATTTTAATTGCTTTGGCATCTATTAAGAAATTAATTATACACCAAATGGATGTTAAAACTGCTTTCTTGAATGGAGATTTAGATGAGGAAATTTATATGGATCAACCTGAAGGGTATGTATTTCGGGAAAAGAACATATGGTATGCAGACTAATCAAATCTCTTTATGGTTTGAAACAAGCACCTAAACAATGGCATGAGAAATTTGATAAGGTCGTTATATCATATGGATTCCATAAAAATGAAGGAGACAAATGTATATATTCTATAGTCGATAACCAAGGTTGTGTTATAATATGTCTCTATGTAGATGACATGCTTATTTTTGGCACTAATATTGATATAATAAATAGTACAAAAGGCTTCTTGGTTTCTAATTTTGACATGAAAGATATGGGTGAGGCAGATGTAATTTTAGGAATTAAACTTCTTAAAAATGATGATTGCATCATGCTATCCCAAGAATACTGTGTTGAGAAAATTCTCAATAAGTTTTCAATAATTGATTGTAAGCCAGTAAGTACACCTTTTAATCCTAATTGCAATCTCAAGAAAAATAAAAGTAATAGTGTTCAACAAGTCAAATATGCACAAGTAATTGGAAGCCTGATGTACTTAATGAATTGTACTTGTCCAGATCTAGCATATGTAGTAGGGAGATTAAGTAGATATACTCAAAATCCTAATAAGGATCATTGGGATGCTCTACGTAGGGTTTTAAGATACCTTAAAGGAACAATTAATCATGGATTGATTTTTTGTGGATCTCCAACTGTGCTAGAAGGATTTTGTGATGCCAATTGGATTTCGGATTCAGATAAATTGAAATCTACAAGTGGCTACATCTTCACTATGGATGGAGGTGATTTGTCTTGGAAATCTTCCAAGAAAACTTGTATAGCTCGTTCCACTATGGAATATGAGTTTATTGCCTTAGAAAAGGCTGGAACTGAAGTCGAATGGCTAAGACATGTTCTAATGGATCTTCCCATTTGGGAGAAACCTTCTTCACCAGTGTTTATACACTGTGATAATCAAGCTGCCATAGCAAGATCTAAAACAAAGTTTACAATGGGAAGAGTAGACATATTTGTCTACGTCACAATATTGTGAGGCAGATTGTATGTGATAGCATAATCTCTATAGATTATGTAAAGTCAGAATTAAATTTGGCCGATCCTCTGACAAAGCCATTAAGTCAAAGACTAGTGAGTGATACATCGAGGAGAATGGGATTATGCCCTTACCAAATGTCGAAGTGATGGATACCCAACCTTCATGAACGGTGATCCCGGGAAGAAGGTTCAATGGGAAAAACGAAGTCACTGGATGACTCAACGTGTTGTAATAAATGTATCTCATTCTTATGATGTAAATAACAATTAGCAATGATTCAGTTGAATATATTTCTTAATGGATTTCTTAGCCGTTAATGGTGGTGTATATACTGCAATATATGCTTGATGAAAGTCCAACTATATGAGTGTGGAGTGGGGCCGCTCCTGTTGAGATTTGGGTAGATCTCTAGAGCATTCATGAATTTTCCCAGTATGCGCATTGCCTAAAGGTGCCATTACGTAAGAAAGGTAATTGATTTTATGAATGTCATGTGAGTAATGTACCACTAATCAGATAAAGGAGGAATTGGTTCAAGAACATAGTTCCACTAATCTTCTACAGATTACGTACATCTACTCTATGCTTTAGTTCAAAGAACTCAGTTCTACCAAAGCTTATGTGTGTCATTTGTTTAAGTTCTTCCAGTGGTCAACTTGGTTTTTATATTGTTTGTTTTGAAATAGTGGGGTATTGTTATACTTCTTTGTTGTATTTCAAACCAAAAGGTAAAAGGTTTAGTCACATATTGTTTGTGTTGGAGACTTCCCTCCTCCTTATATATGGACCCTTGTCCATAGTAAAATTGAAGAATGAAAGGGAATAGGCTCCACGCACGCGCATGGTGGGCCTTGCCAATGGGGTTTGGGTCGGCCCGGTCTGAAAACCCTTTAATCGGGCGCGTCGGTGCACGTCGCATCCCGCACGCAGAGGGGGTGCAATTCCGGCCTCCCGGAGCCCCTTGTGCGGGCGCGGACCCGACTCGGTTTTGCCTTTCGGTTCATTGAACTATTTTTTAACCTGGGCCACTGCAATGCATCTGTTCGTTTGGCAGTTCCAAACCGCACCGCGTTTGCAACCGAACGCATCCTTTCATGCTTCCTTTCCTGGTTATTTATGTTTGTTTTCCGCAGTCGTTCAGCACAGATGAAAAAACTTCTCTCATTTTCCTCTTCCTCTCTTCTCCTCTGCCTGCAGTCTACCCACTGGAAGAACAATCATTTACCTTTCGTCCGTCGCCGTGACTGTGTGTGCACGCTTCACGTCGACACGTTGTTGGATCCTGGAAGACTACCGTGCAGGAGACTACTGCACAGACGTTCGTCGTCGAGTACCGCGGAGATACTTTTAAGGACAGTCCATCTCGCACGCCTCAGCGATACTCTGTTATACTCTTTTATGTTTACGCCTTTTCATCGTAGTTTGTACCCTTATACGATCTACAATCTTAAGAGTATCTTGTTTCTCTGATGGGTACTAATATGGAAGGTTTTGAAACCCCCTTTACGCCTGTGACACCATCAAATAATAACAACCAAATCGTCATTGTTTCTACTATTTCGCAAACACCTATCCCTGAAGTTACGAAAATTGAACAGTTTAATGGACAACAGTATAGGCGTTAGCAAGAAAAAATTATTACTGCATTAGAAGTTTCTAATGTGTCATTTGCTTTAACTGAACCCAAACCTGAAAGTGATTTTGTTGATTGAGAAAAAGCAAATCGCATTTGCCGACATGTGATTTTAAGTACATTATCTAATCAACTGTTTGACGCCTACTTTCCAATTAAAACTGCATCCGAAATTTGGGAAAGTCTGAATAAGAAATATATTCTGGAAGAGGCTTCTACCCAAAAATTTACTGTTCTGAATTTTCTAAATTTTCATATGACTGAAAATACATATATAACAACTCAAATTCATGAATTTAATATTTTACTTGATGATTTGAAAAATGAAAAAATTGATCTTCCTGAGTCTTTCGTTGTGGGTTCTTTAATTGAAAAATTGCCTGGTTCTTGGAAACTGTACAAGAACAATTTAAAGCACAAAAGAAAGACAATGTCACTGGATGATGTAATAATACATATCTGAGTTGAAGATCAAAACCGTACTAGAGAAAAATCTGAACTGAATAAAGAGTTGTCATGTACTGCTAACTTTGTTAATAATGAAGTTAAAGAAAATAAAGTTTCTACTAATCAGTCTAAAAATAAGTGGAAAAATAACAAAGGGAAAGGAAATAAGAATAAATATAAAGGAAATAAAGATATTAATAAAAAGAATGTTTTTTGCTATGTTTGTGGCAAACCTGGTGATACTTCTCCTAAATGCAGGCATAGGAAGAAACAAGCAGTGGATTCGAAGGAACCTTCAATCAACCTTGTTATTGAGGATGTATTTGTGACCTACACTGAAGTAGGACAGGAGGAACACCGGGTTGTCATGGGCAACTCAACTGCTTCTCCTGTCACCGGAAAGGGCAATGTCATGATCAAGATGACTTCTGGAAAAATTCTGCTGATCAAGGATGTGTTGTTTGTCCCAGATATCTGTGTTAATTTAATTTCTGTTTCTCAACTTGTTAAGTTTGGGGTGAAAGTATCTTTTGAATCAAACAAGGTCATTCTCACCAAGTCTGGGGACTACCTAGGCATGGGTTACTTCTCTAATGGGCTCTTTCTGCTGAATGTACCAAACTCTTCTACTAATGAAATAAGTCCTTCTGCTTAAGTCGTTGATTCCCTTGATATATGGCATAATAGATTAGGACATGTTAATTTTAAATACTTACAACGCATGAAATCTTTAGGTTTACTAAAGGAGATTAATGGTGTTGTTAATTTAAATAATAAATGTCAAATATGTGCTGAAACTAAATCTACAAAGAAATTGTGTCCTCAAATTTCACATAGAAATTCTGAATTGCTAGATTTAATTCACACTGATCTTGGAGATTTAAAAAGAAATCCATCTAGAGGTGGGAAACGTTTCTACATTATTTTTGTAGATGATTTCTCTCGATATACAAAATTATATTTACTACATTCAAAGGATGAAGCCTTTGGAATGTTTGTTAATTATAAAATGGAAGTAGAGAATCAACTCAACAAGAAAATAAAACGTCTTCACTCAGATAGGGGTGGTGAATATGATTGTTCTTCCTTTAATGAATTTTGTGTGAACCATGGTATTATACATGAATACACACCTCCGTATTCGCATCAATCAAATGGTATTGCTGAATGTAAAAATAGAACTCTGAAGGAGATTATGAATTCTATTTTAATCAATTCAGGAGCTCCCAACAACTTGTGGGGGGAAGTGATTTTGTCATCTTGATTTCTTCAAAATCGCATCCCTAATAGGAGGACAAATAAAACACCATATGAATTATGGAAAGGATATCCTCATAATTTAAAATACCTCAGAGTGTGGGGGTGTCTAGCTAAAGTCTTATTAACTGAGCCTAAAAAACGAAAATTGGGATCTAGAACCCTAGATGGTGTTTTTATAGGTTATGCTCAAAATAGTGCTGCATATAGATTCTTGGTTATTAGAAGTGGCAACAATGTTGTAGAACCTAATACAATTGTTGAATCTAAAAATGCTGAATTTTTTGAGCATATTTTTCCTATGAAAACTCCCTTAGAAAACTTAGCTAATCCTTCAAATGAAATTTTAGAGAATATCCCAAGTACATCCAATTCTAATGATGTTTTAGAACCGAATGATATAGAACCTAGAAGATCCACTAGGATGAGGAAAGAAAAGAACCTTGGTGAAGATTTCTATTCCTTTATAGTGGATAATGATCCTCAATCTTACAATGAAGCTAAAAATTCAACGGATTGCTCTTTATGGAAGGAAGCAATTAATAGTGAGATTGAATCTATATTATCTAATCATACATGGGAACTAGTAGATCTTCCACCAGGTATTAAACCCATAGGATGTAAATGGATATTTAAAAGAAAATTGAAAACAGATGGGACTATAGATAAATACAAAGCTCGTTTGGTTGCCAAGGGATATAAACAACAAAAGGATATTGATTATTTTGATACCTTTGCTCCTGTTACTAGAATCTCTTCAATTAGGATTTCAATTGCTTTGGCATCTATTAAGAAATTAATTATACACCAAATGGATGTTAAAACTGCTTTCTTGAATGGAGATTTAGATGAGGAAATTTATATGGATCAACCTGAAGGGTATGTAGTTTCAGGAAAAGAACATATGGTATGCAGACTAATCAAATCTCTCTATGGTTTGAAACAAGCACCTAAACAGTGGCATGAGAAATTTGATAAGGTCGTTATATCATATGGATTCCATATAAATGAAGGAGACAAATGTATATATTCTAAAGTCGATAACCAAGGTTGTGTTATAATATGTCTCTATGTAGATGACATGCTTATTTTTGGCACTAATATTGATATAATAAATAGTACAAAAGGCTTCTTGGCTTCTAATTTTGACATGAAAGATATGGGTGAGGCAGGTGTAATTTTAGGAATTAAACTTCTTAAAATTGATGATTGCATCATGCTATCCCAAGAACACTATGTTGAGAAAATTCTCAATAAGTTTTCAATGTTTGATTGTAAGCCAGTAAGTACACCTTTTAATCCTAATTGCAATCTCAAGAAAAATAAAAGTAATAGTGTTCAACAAGTCAAATATGCACAAGTAATTGGAAGCATGATGTAATTAATGAATTGTACTCGTCCAGATCTAGCATATGCAGTAGGGAGATTAAGTAGATATACTCAAAATACTAATAAGGATCATTGGGATGCTCTACGTAGGGTTTTAAGATACCTTAAAGGAACAATTAATCATGGATTGATTTTTTGTGGATCTCCAACTGTGCTAGAAGGATTTTGTGATGCCAATTGGATTTCGGATTCAAATGAATTGAAATCTACAAGTGGCTACATCTTCACTATGGGTGGAGGTGTTGTGTCTTGGAAATCTTCCAAGCAAACTTGTATAGCTCGTTCCACTATGGAATCTGAGTTTATTGCCTTAGAAAAGGCTGGAACTGAAGCTGAATGGCTAAGACATGTTCTAATGGATCTTCCCATTTGGGAGAAACCTTCTCCACCAGTGTTTATACACTGTGATAATCAAGCTGCCATAGCAAGAGCTAAAAACAAAGTTTACAATGGGAAGAGTAGACATATTCGTCTACGTCACAATATTTTGAGGCAGCTTGTATGTGATAGCATAATCTCTATGGATTATGTAAAGTCAGAATTAAATTTGGTTGATCCTCTGACAGAGTCATTAATTCAAAGACTAGTGAGTGATACATCGAGGAGAATGGGATTATGCCCTTACCAAATGTCGAAGTGATGGATACCCAACCTTCATGAACAGTGATCCCGGGAAGAAGGTTCAATGGAAAAAACGAAGTCACTGGATGACTCAATGTGTTGAAATAAATGTATCTCATTCTTATGATGTAAACAACAATTTGCAATGTTTCAGTTGAATATATTTCCTAATGGATTTCTTAGCCATTAATGGTGGTGTATATACTATGATATATGATTGATGAAAGTCCAACTATATGAGTGTGGAGTGGGGCCGCTCCTGTTGAGATTTGGGCAGATCTCTAGAGCTATCACGAATTTTCCTAGTAGGCGCATGGCCTAAAGGCACCAATCCGTAAGAAAAGTAATTGATTTTATGAATGTCATGTGAGTAATGTACCACTAATCAGATAAAGGAGGAATTGGTTCAAGAACATAGTTCCACTAATCTTCTACAGATTACGTACATCTACTCTATGCTTTAGTTCAAAGAACTCAGTTCTACCAAAGCTTATGTGTGTCATTTGTTTAAGTTCTTCCAGTGGTCAACTCACTTTTTATATTGTTTGTTTTGAAATAGTGGGGGATTGTTATACTTCTTTGCTGTATTTCAAACCAAAAGGCAAAAGGTTTAGTCCCATATTGCTTGTGTTGGAGACTTCCCTCCTCCTTATATATGGACCCTTATCCATAGTACAATTGAGGAATGAAAGGGAATAGGCCCTACGCACGCGCATGGTGGGCCTTGCCAATGGAGTTTGGGTCGGCCCGGTCCGGAAACCCTTCAATCGGGCGCGTCAGCGCACGTCGCATCCCGCGTGCAGGGGGGTACAAATCCGGCCTCCCGGAGCCTCTTGCGCGGCTCCGGCTTGGTTTTGCCTTTCAGTTCATTGAACCATTTTTTAACATGGGCCGCTGCAATGCATTTGTTCATTTGGTAGTTCCATACCGCACCGTGTTTGCAACCGAACGCATCCTTTCACGCTTCCTTTCCTGGTTATTTATGTTTGTTTTCCGCAGTCGTTCGGCACAGATGAAAAAACTTCTCTCGTTTTCTTCTTCCTTTCTTCTCCTCCACCTGTAGTCTGCCCACTAGAAGAACGATCATTTACCTTTCGTCTGTCGCCGTGACTATGTGTGCACGCTTCACATCGACACACGTTATTGGATCCTGGAAGAGTACCGCACAGGAGACTACTGCACAGACGTGCGTCGTCGAGTACCACGGAGATACTCTTAAGGACAGTGCATCTCGCACGCCTCAGCGATACTCTGGTATACTCTTTTATGTTTACGCCTTTTCATCGTGGTTTGTACCTTTATACGATCTACAATCTTAAGAGTATCTTGTTTCTCTGATGGGTACTAATATGGAAGGTTTTGAAACCCCATTTACGCCTGTGACGCCATCAAATAATAACAACCAAATCGTCACTGTTTCTACTGTTTCGCAAACACCTATCCCTGATGTTACGAAAATTGAACAGTTTAATGGACAACAATATAGGCGTTGGCAAGAAAAAATTATTACTACTTTAGAAGTTTCTAATGTGTCGTTTACTTTAACTGAACCCAAACCTGAAAATGATTCTATTGATTGGGAAAAAGCAAATCGCATTTGCCGACATGTGATTTTAAGTACATTATCTAATCAACTGTTTGACGCCTACTTTCCAATTAAAACTGCATCCGAAATTTGGGAAAGTCTGAATAAGAAATATATTCTGGAAGAGGCTTCTTCCCAAAAATTTACTGTTGCGAATTTTCTAAATTTTCATATGACTGAAGATAAAGATATAACAACTCAAATTCATGAATTTCATATTTTACTTGATGATTTGAAAAATGAAAAAAATGAACTTCCTGAGTCTTTCGTTGTGGGTTCTTTAATTGAAAAATTGTCTGGTTCTTGGAAATATTACAAGAAAAATTTAGAGCACAAAAGAAAGACAATGTCACTGGATGATGTAATAATACATATCTGAGTTGAAAATCAAAATTGTACTAGAGAAAAATCTGAATTGAATAAAGAGTTGTCATGTACTGCTAACTTTGTTAATAATGAAGTTAAAGAAAATAAAGTTTCTACTGATCAGTCTAAAAATAAGTGGAAAAATAAGAAAGGGAAAGGAAATAAGAATAAATATAAAGGAAACAAAGATATTAATAAAAAGAATGTTTTTTGCTATGTTTATGGCAAACCTGGTCATACTTCTCCTAAATGCAGGCATAGGAAGAAACAAGCGGTGGATTCGAAAGAATCTTCAACCAACCTTGTTACTGAGGACGTATTTGTGACCTACACTGAAGTAGGACAGGAGGAACATCAGGTTGTCATGGGCAACTCAACTGCTTCTCCTGTGACCGGAAAGGGCAATGTCATGATCAAGATGACTTCTGGAAAAATTCTGCTGATCAAGGATGTGTTGTTTGTCCCAGATATCCGTGTTAATTTAATATATGTTTCTCAACTTGTTAAGTTTGGGGTGAAAGTGTCCTTTGAATCAAACAAGGTCATTCTCACCAAGTCTGGGGACTACCTAGGCATGGGTTACTGCTCTAATGAGCTCTTTCTGCTGAATGTACCAAACTCTTCTGCTAATGAAATAAGTCCTTCTGCTTATATCGTTGATTCCCTTGATATATGTCATAATAGATTAGGACATGTTAATTTTAAATACTTACAACGCATGAAATCTTTAGGTTTACTAAAGGAGATTAATGGTGTTGTTAATTTAAATAATAAATGTCAAATATGTGCTGAAATTAAATCTACAAAGAAACTGTGTCCTCAAATTTCACATAGAAATTTTGAATTGCTAGATTTAATTCATACTGATCTTGGAGATTAAAAAAGAAATCTATCTGGAGGTGGGAAACGTTTCTACATTATTTTTGTAGATGATTTCTCTCGATATACAAAATTATATTTACTACATTCAAAGGATGAAGACTTTGGAATGTTTGTTAATTATAAAACGTCTTCGCTCAGATAGGGGTGGTGAATATGATTGTTCTTCCTTTAATGAATTTTGTGTGAACCATGGTATTATACATGAATACACACCTCCATATTCGCATCAATCAAATGGTATTGCTGAATGTAAAAATAGAACTCTAAAGGAGATGATGAATTCTATTTTAATCAATTCAGGAGCACCCAACAACTTGTGCGGGGAAGCGATTTTGTCATCTTGTTTTCTTCAAAATCGTATCCCTAGTAGGAAGACAAATAAAACACCATATGAATTATGGAAAGGATATCCTCCTAATTTAAAATACCTCAGAGTGTGGGGGTGTCTAGCTAAAGTCTTATTAATTGAGCCTAAAAAACGAAAATTGGGATCTAGAACCCTAGATGGTGTTTTTATAGGTTATGCTCAAAATAGTGCTGCATATAGATTCTTGATTATTAGAAGTGGCAACAATGTTGTAGAACCTAATACAATTGTTGAATATTAAAATGCTGAATTTTTTTAGCATCTTTTTCCTATGAAAACTCCCTTAGAAAACTTAGCTAATCCTTCAAATGAAATTTTAGAGAATATCCCAAGTACATCCAATTCTAATGATGTTTTAGAACCGGATGATATAGAACCTAGAAGATCCACTAGGATGAGGAAAGAAAAGAACCTTGGTGATGATTGCTATTCCTTTATAGTGGATAATGATCCTCAATCTTACAATGAAGCTAAAAATTCAACAGATTCCTCTTTATGGAAGGAAGCAATTAATAGTGAGATTGAATCTATATTATCTAATCATACGTGGGAACTAGTAGATCTTCCACCAGGTATTAAACCCATAGGATGTAAATAGATATTTAAAAGAAAATTGAAAACATATGGGACTATAGATAAATACAAAGCTCGTTTGGTTGCCAAGTGATATAAACAACAAAAGGATATTGACTATTTTGATACCTTTGCTCCTGTTACTAGAATCTCTTCAATTAGGATTTTAATTGCTTTGGCATCTATTAAGAAATTAATTATACACCAAATGGATGTTAAAACTGCTTTCTTGAATGGAGATTTAGATGAGGAAATTTATATGGATCAACCCGAAGGGTATGTAGTTTTGGGAAAAGAACATATGGTATGCAGACTAATCAAATCTCTCTATGGTTTGAAACAAGCACCTAAACAGTGGCATGAGAAATTTGATAAGGTCGTTATATCATATGGATTCCATATAAATGAAGGAGACAAATGTATATATTCTAAAGTCGATAACCAAGGTTGTGTTATAATATGTCTCTATGTAGATGACATGCTTATTTTTGGCACTAATATTGATATAATAAATAGTACAAAAGGCTTCTTGGCTTCTAATTTTGACATGAAAGATATGGGTGAGGCAGATGTAATTTTAGGAATTAAACTTCTTAAAAATGATGATTGCATCATGCTATCCCAAGAACACTATGTTGAGAAAATTCTCAATAAGTTTTCAATGTTTGATTGTAAGCCAGTAAGTACACCTTTTAATCCTAATTGCAATCTCAAGAAAAATAAAAGTAATAGTGTTCAACAAGTCAAATATGCACAAGTAATTGGAAGCCTGATGTACTTAATGAATTGTACTCGTCCAGATCTGGCATATGCAGTAGGGAGATTAAGTAGATATACTCAAAATCCTAATAAGGATCATTGGGATGCTCTATGTAGGGTTTTAAGATACCTTAAAGGAACAATTAATCATGGATTCATTTTTTGTGGATCTCCAACTGTGCTAGAAGGATTTTGTGATGCCAATTGGATTTCGGATTCAGATGAATTGAAATCTACAAGTGGCTACATCTTCACTATGGGTGGAGGTGTTGTGTCTTGGAAATCTTCCAAGCAAACTTGTATAGCTCGTTCCACTATGGAATCTGAGTTTATTGCCTTAGAAAAGGTTGGAACTGAAGCCGAATGGCTAAGACATGTTCTA
Organism: Alisma plantago-aquatica; assembly: GCA_963693085.1. NCBI lineage: Eukaryota > Viridiplantae > Streptophyta > Magnoliopsida > Alismatales > Alismataceae > Alisma > Alisma plantago-aquatica. The sequence goes on along the minus strand of OY856411.1, from coordinate 725,913,613 downwards.
ATGGATCTTCCTATTTGGGAGAAACCTTCTCCACCGGTGTTTATACACTGTGATAATCAAGCTACCATAGCAAGAGCTAAAAACAAATTTTATAATGGGAAGAGTAGACATATTCGTCTACGTCACAATATTGTGAGGCAGCTTGTATGTGATAGCATAATCTCTATGGATTATGTAAAGTCAGAATTAAATTTGGCCGATCCTCTGATAAAGCCATTAAGTCAAAGACTAGTGAGTGATATATCGAGGAGAATGGGATTATGCCCTTACCAAATGTCGAAGTGATGGATACCCAACCTTCATGAACGGTGATCACGGCAAGAAGGTTCAATGGAAAAAATGAAGTCACTGGATGACTCAACGTGTTGTAATAAATGTATCTCATTCTTATGATGTAAATAACAATTTGTGATGATTCAGTTGAATATATTTCTTAATGGATTTCTTAGCCATTAATGGTGGTGTATATACTGAATTATATGCTTGATGAAAGTCCAACTATATGAGTGTGGAGTGGGGCCGCTCCTGATGAGATTTGGGCAGATCTCTAGAGCATTCATGAATTTTCCCTATAGGAGCATGGCCTAATGGAGCCAATCCGTAAGAAAGGTAATTGATTTTATGAATGTCATGTGAGTAATGTACCACTAATCAGATAAAGGAGGAATTGGTTCAAGAACATAGTTCCACTAATCTTCTACAGATGACGTACATCTACTCTATGCTTTAGTTCAAAGAACTCAGTTCTACCAAAGCTTATGTGTGTCATTTGTTTAAGTTCTTCCAGTGGTCAACTCAGTTTTTATATTGTTTGTTTTGAAATAGTGGGGGATTGTTATACTTCTTTGTTGTATTTCAAACCAAAAGGCAAAAGGTTTAGTCCCATATTGCTTGTGTTGGAGACTTCCCTCCTCCTTATATATGGACCCTTGTCCATAGTAAAATTGAAGAATGAAAGGGAATAGGCTCTACGCACGCACATGGTGGGCCTTGCCAATGGGGTTTGGGTCGGCTCGGTCTGAAAACCCTTTAATCGGGCGCGTCGGTGCACGTCGCATCCCGCACGCAGAGGGGGTGCAATTCTGGCCTCCCGGAGCCCCTTGTGCGGGCACGGACCCGACTTGGTTTTGCCTTTCGGTTCATTGAACTATTTTTTAACCTGGGCCACTGCAATGCATCTGTTCGTTTGGCAGTTCCAAACCGCGCCGCGTTTGCAACCGAACGCATCCTTTCATGCTTCCTTTCTTGGTTATTTATGTTTGTTTTCCGCAGTCGTTTGGCACAGATGAAAAAACTTCTCTCATTTTCTTCTTCCTCTCTTCTCCTCTGCCTGCAGTCTACCCACTGGAAGAACAATCATTTACCTTTCGTCCGTCGTCGTGACTGTGTGTGCACGCTTCACGTCGACACACGTTGTTGGATCTTGGAAGACTACCGTGCAGGAGACTACTGCACAGACGTTCGTCGTCGAGTACCGCGGAGATACTCTTAAGGACAGTCCATCTCGCACGCCTCAGCGATACTCTATTATACTCTTTTATGTTTACGCCTTTTCATCGTAGTTTGTACCCTTATACGATCTACAATCTTAAGAGTATCTTGTTTCTCTGATGGGTACTAATATGGAAGGTTTTGAAACCCCCTTTACGCCTGTGACGCCATCAAATAATAACAACCAAATCGTCATTGTTTCTACTATTTCGCAAACACCTATCCCTGAAGTTACGAAAATTGAACAGTTTAATGGACAACAGTATAGGCGTTGGCAAAAAAAATTATTACTGCATTAAAAGTTTCTAATGTGTCATTTGCTTTAACTGAACCCAAACCTGAAAATGATTCTGTTGATTGAGAAAAAGCAAATCGCATTTGCCGACATGTGATTTTAAGTACATTATCTAATCAACTGTTTGACGCCTACTTTCCAATTAAAACTGCATCCGAAATTTGGGAAAGTCTGAATAAGAAATATATTCTGGAAGAGGCTTCTACCCAAAAATTTACTGTTCTGAATTTTCTAAATTTTCATATGATTGAAAATACATATATAACAACTCAAATTCATGAATTTAATATTTTACTTGATGATTTGAAAAATGAAAAAATTGATCTTCCTGAGTCTTTCGTTGTGGGTTCTTTAATTGAGAAAATAAAACGTCTTCGCTCAGATAGGGGTGGTGAATATGATTGTTCTTCCTTTAATGAATTTTGTGTGAACCATGGTATTATACATGAATACACACCTCCATATTCGCATCAATCAAATGGTATTGCTGAATGTAAAAATAGAACTCTAAAGGAGATGATGAATTCTATTTTAATCAATTCAGGAGCACCCAACAACTTGTGCGGGGAAGCGATTTTATCATCTTGTTTTCTTCAAAATCGTATCCCTAGTAGGAAGACAAATAAAACACCATATGAATTATGGAAAGGATATCCTCCTAATTTAAAATACCTCAGAGTGTAGGGGTGTCTAGCTAAAGTCTTATTAACTGAGCCTAAAAAACGAAAATTGGGATCTAGAACCCTAGATGGTGTTTTTATAGGTTATGCTCAAAATAGTGCTGCATATAGATTATTGATTATTAGAAGTGGCAACAATGTTGTAGAACCTAATACAATTTTTGAATATAAAAATGCTGGATTTTTTTAGCATATTTTTCCTATGAAAACTCCCTTAGAAAACTTAGCTAATCCTTCAAATGAAATTTTAGAGAATATCCCAAGTACATCCAATTCTAATGATGTTTTATAACCGGATGATATAGAACCTAGAAGATCCACTAGGATGAGGAAAGAAAAGAACCTTGGTGATGATTGCTATTCCTTTATAGTGGATAATGATCCTCAATCTTACAATGAAGCTAAAAATTCAACGGATTCCTCTTTATGGAAGGAAGCAATTAATAGTGAGATTGAATCTATATTATCTAATCATACGTGGGAACTAGTAGATCTTCCACCAGGTATTAAACCCATAGGATGTAAATAGATATTTAAAAGAAAATTGAAAACATATGGGACTATAGATAAATACAAAGCTCGTTTGGTTGCCAAGTGATATAAACAACAAAAGGATATTGACTATTTTGATACCTTTGCTCCTGTTACTAGAATCTCTTCAATTAGGATTTTAATTGCTTTGGCATCTATTAAGAAATTAATTATACACCAAAGCTTATGTGTGTCATTTGTTTAAGTTCTTCTAATGGTCAACTCAATTTTTATATTGTTTGTTTTGAAATAGTGGGGGATTGTTATACTTCTTTGTTGTATTTCAAACCAAAAGGCAAAAGGTTTAGTCCCATATTGCTTGTGTTGGAGACTTCCCTCCTCCTTATATATGGACCTTTATCCATAGTACAATTGAGGAATGAAAGGGAATAGGCCCTACGCACGCGCATGGTGGGCCTTGCCAATGGAGTTTGGGTCGGCCCGGTCCGGAAACCCTTTAATCGGGCGCGTCAGCGCACGTCGCATCCCGCGTGCAGGGGGGTACAAATCCGGCCTCCCGGAGCCTCTTGCGCGGCTCCGGCTTGGTTTTGCCTTTCAGTTCATTGAACCATTTTTTAACACGGGCCGCTGCAATGCATTTGTTCATTTGGTAGTTCTATACCGCACCGCGTTTGCAACCGAACGCATCCTTTCACGCTTCCTTTCCTGGTTATTTATGTTTGTTTTCCGCAGTCGTTCGGCACAGATGAAAAAACTTCTCTCGTTTTCTTCTTCCTCTCTTCTCCTCCGCCTGCAGTCTGCCCACTAGAAGAACGATCATTTACCTTTTGTCCGTCGCCGTGACTATGTGTGCACGCTTCACATCGGCACATGTTATTGGATCCTGGAAGAGTACCGCACAGGAGACTACTACACAGACGTGCGTCGTCGAGTACCACGGAGATACTCTTAAGGACAATGCATCTCGCACGCCTCAGCGATACTCTGGTATACTCTTTTATGTTTACGCCTTTTCATCGTGGTTTGTACCTTTATACGATCTACAATCTTAAGAGTATCTTGTTTCTCTGATGGGTACTAATATGGAAGGTTTTAAAACCCCATTTACGCCTGTGACGCCATCAAATAATAACAACCAAATCGTCACTGTTTCTACTGTTTCGCAAACACCTATCCCTGATGTTACGAAAATTGAACAGTTTAATGGACAACAATATAGGCGTTGGCAAGAAAAAATTATTACTACTTTAGAAGTTTCTAATGTGTCGTTTACTTTAACTGAACCCAAACCTGAAAATGATTCTATTGATTGGGAAAAAGCAAATCGCATTTGCCGACATGTGATTTTAAGTACATTATCTAATCAACTGTTTGACGCCTACTTTCCAATTAAAACTGCATCCGAAATTTGGGAAAGTCTGAATAAGAAATATATTCTGGAAGAGGCTTCTTCCCAAAAATTTACTGTTCTGAATTTTCTAAATTTTCATATGACTGGAGATAAAGATATAACAACTCAAATTCATGAATTTCATATTTTACTTGATGATTTGAAAAATGAAAAAAATGAACTTCCTGAGTCTTTCGTTGTGGGTTCTTTAATTGAAAAATTGCCTGGTTCTTGGAAATATTACAAGAAAAATTTAAAGCACAAAAGAAAGACAATGTCACTGGATGATGTAATAATACATATCTGAGTTGAAAATCAAAACCGTACTAGAGAAAAATCTGAATTGAATAAAGAGTTGTCATGTACTGCTAACTTTGTTAATAATGAAGTTAAAGAAAATAAAGTTTCTACTGATCAGTCTAAAAATAAGTGGAAAAATAAGAAAGGGAAAGGAAATAAGAATAAATATAAAGGAAACAAAGATATTAATAAAAAGAATGTTTTTTGCTATGTTTGTGGCAAACCTAGTCATACTTCTCCTAAATGCAGGCATAGGAAGAAACAAGCAGTGGATTTGAAGGAACCTTCAACCAACCTTGTTACTGAGAACGTATTTGTGGCATTTGTCAGCATTGTCAGCATGGGATCATTCCACCAGAATGATTGGATCATTGACTCGGGGGCTAGTCGCCACATTAGTGGCAACATAGATGCCTTTGTGACCTACACTGAAGTAGGACAGGAGGAACACCGGGTTGTCATGGGCAACTCAACTGCTTCTCCTGTGACCGGTAGTGGCGTAGCCACGTAACGGCACGGGTAGGCATAGGCCCTACCCGTCCCCACACCCACATACATATTAGTTAATAGACAATCAAGGAAAGTTCATATCATAAAATTTTATTATGTGTGGTGCCCTACCCACTTAACTCCGCGTATAATAAAGCATGATGTCCGAGTAGTCAAAGCCATTTCTTGCAAATAAAGTTCTGATTATGTAGTTTGCCATATATATATTACTGTACGCAATGGTCAATGTACCGTCCTTCTAGTTATTTTTAAGTTCTAACCAAATATATATTAGATCTAGTTAGAATAATAAATAAAGGCATAAAATTTAATGGTTATGTATAATCCTAGTCTTGCATCTATCTCAGCTCCTGTTTGGTTTGAAATTATATCTGAAATGGGTTCTGTCTTTTTGTGCCACTTCCGACTAACTCAATGCATATCTAGTCTTGTTTTGTTTGTAGAAATCGGGCTAATAAGGTCCGTTTCAGATTTCGTAATCCTCTATTCCGGACCAAGTCAATTCTCCATTTAGCATGATTTTAAGATCTCATTCTATGTGTTATTTTATTTTATATACAACAAGTTATGAGGTCAACTCAATCTAATGAGTGCTTACAATGTGATTGAGTTGCCAAATAAAAAATAGACCAAATCCAAATAAACAAATATGGATCCATCAACTAACCTTAATCTAAATTTTATAATCTCTATCCCCAACCAAATATGGCTCAATGACTCACTCTTTAGAAAAATAATTATGCATTTTTACAACAAAGATTAAATAAATCACGCCCGGAACAATATCTCAAAACTGTAAATTCTGACCCTTAATAAAAAGGCAGATGCTTCTTGCACATATCGTGCTCAGTGCACTAATCTCTACTTGCAGATTGTTTTTTCCATTTACCTCTTCTCATGAGCGACTCGCAATATGCATTTACCAAGAAAAAGTCCTCTCAATACCATCTTGTATTCATATACGAACAAGGTAAAAGTGTTATTTAAGAATTTGATCTTTATATGTTAACAATTGTGTAACATTTCTTTATATATGAAGTCATAAACTAATTTTATCGCCATCTTAGGATATGAACTAGTGATCAACCGGTTTGGCTGACAATTAGAAAAGGAGGGTTACAATTATTTATAAACATATATAAAGTGAGACATTATGTGTTAGATACAAATAACATCTATGATAAATTTATTATTTGTTTTCTTTTCTAATTTGACAAATTTCTTGACTTCTGCATATCTTAACACATTCTTGGTACAGCATAGTGGATGATAATTTCTTATTGGTGAGGAGTTTAGACTTGGTAGAAGTTCAACATTATTTTATATGGTGCCCTCCCCGGTTAAAATTTCTGGCTTCGCCACTGGTGACCGGAAAGAGCAATGTCATAATCAAGATGACTTCTGGAAAAATTCTACTGATCAAGGATGTGCTATTTGTCCCAGATATCCTTGTTCATTTAATTTCTATTTCTCAACTTGTTAAGTTTGGGGTGAAAATATCCTTTGAATCAAACAAGGTCATTCTCACCAAGTCTGGGGACTACCTAGGCATGGGTTACTGCTCTAATGGGCTCTTTCTGCTGAATGTACCAAACTCTTCTGCTAATGAAATAAGTCCTTCTGCTTATATCGTTGATTCCTTTGATATATGGCATAATAGATTAGGACATGTTAATTTTAAATACTTACAACGCATGAAATCTTTAGGTTTACTAAAGGAGATTAATGGTGTTGTTCATTTAAATAATAAATGTCAAATATGTGTTGAAACTAAATCTACAAAGAAACCGTGTCCTCAAATTTCACATAGAAATTCTGAATTGCTAGATTTAATTCACACTGATCTTGGAGGTTTAAAAGGAAATTTATCTAGAGGTGGGAAACGTTTCTACATTATTTTGGTAGATGATTTCTCTCGATATATAAAATTATATTTACTACATTCAAAAGATGAATCCTTTGGAATGTTTGTTAATTATAAAACAGAAGTAGAGAATCAACTCAACAAGAAAATAAAACATCTTCGCTCAAATAAGGGTGGTGAATATGATTGTTCTTCCTTTAATGAATTTTGTGTGAAACATGGTATTATACATGAATACACACCTCCATATTCGCCTCAATCAAATGGTATTGCTGAACGTAAAAATAGAACTCTAAAGGAGATGATGAATTCTATTTTAATCAATTCAGGAGCACCCAACAACTTGTGGGGGGGAGTGATTTTGTCATCTTCTTTTCTTCAAAATCGCATCCCTAGTAGGAAGACAAATAAAACACCATATGAATTATGGAAAGGATATCCTCCTAATTTAAAATACCTCAAAGTGTGGGGGTGTCTAGCTAAAGTCTTATTAACTGAGCCTAAAAAACGAAAATTGGGATCTAGAACCCTAGATGGTATTTTTATAGGTTATGCTCAGAATAGTGCTGCATATAGATTCTTGGTTATTAGAAGTGGCAATAATGTTGTAGAACCTAATACAATTGTTGAATCTAAAAATGTTGAATTTTTTGAGCATATTTTTCCTATGAAAACTCCCTTAGAAAACTTAGCTAATCCTTCAAATGAAATTTTAGAATATCCCAAGTACATCCAATTCTAATGATGTTTTAGAACCGGATGATATAGAACCTAGAAGATCCACTAGGATGAGGAAAGAAAAGAATCTTGGTGATGATTTCTATTCCTTTATAGTGGATAATGATCCTCAATCTTACAATGAAGCTATTAATTCAACGGATTCCTCTTTATGGAAGGAAGTAATTAATAGTGAGATTGAATCTATATTATCTAATCATACATGGGAACTAGTAGATCTTCCACCAGGTATTAAACCCATAGGATGTAAATGGATATTTAAAAGAAAATTGAAAATAGATGGGACTGTAGATAAATACAAAGCTCATTTGGTTGCCAAGGGATATAAACAACAAAAGGATATTGACTATTTTGATACCTTTGCTCCTGTTACTAGAATCTCTTCAATCAGGATTTTAATTGCTTTGGCATCTATTAAGAAATTAATTATACACCAAATGGATGTTAAAACTGCTTTCTTGAATGGAGATTTAGATGAGGAAATTTATATGGATCAACCCGAAGGGTATGTAGTTTCGGGAAAAGAACATATGGTATGCAGACTAATCAAATCTCTCTATGGTTTGAAACAAGCACCTAAACAAAGGCATGAGAAATTTGATAAGGTCGTTATATCATATGGATTCCCAATAAATTAAGGAGACAAATGTATATATTCCAAAGTCAATAACCAAGGTTGTGTTATAATATGTCTCTATGTAGATGACATGCTTATTTTTGGCACTAATATTGATATAATAAATAGTACAAAAGGCTTCTTGGCTTCTAATTTTGACATGAAAGATATGGATGAGGCAGATGTAATTTTAGGAATTAAACTTCTTAAAAATGATGATTGCATCATGCTATCCCAAGAACACTATGTTGAGAAAGTTCTTAATAAGTTTTCAATGTTTGATTGTAAGCCAGTAAGTACACCTTTTAATCCTAATTGCAATCTCAAGAAAAATAAAAGTAATAGTGTTCAACAAGTCAAATATGCACAAGTAATTGGAAGCCTGATGTACTTAATGAATTGTACTCATCCAGATCAAGCATATGCAGTAGGGAGATTAAGTAGATATACTCAAAATCCTAATAAGGATCATTGGGATGCTCTACGTAGGGTTTTAAGATACCTTAAAGGAACAAGTAATCATGGATTGATTTTTTGTGGATCTCCAACTGTGCTAGAAGGATTTTGTGATACCAGATTTCGGATTCAGATGAATTGAAATCTACAAGTGGCTACATCTTCACTATGGGTGGAGGTGTTGTGTCTTGGAAATCTTCCAAGCAAACTTGTATAGCTCGTTCCACTATGGAATCTGAGTTTATTGCCTTAGAAAAGGTTGGAACTGAAGCCCAATGGCTAAGACATGTTCTAATGGATCTTCCCATTTGGGAGAAACCTTCTCCACCAGTGTTTATACACTGTGATAATCAAGCTTCCATAGCAAGTGCTAAAAACAAAGTTTACAATGGGAAGAGTAGACATATTCGTCTACGTCACAATATTGTGAGGCAGCTTGTATGTGATAGCATAATCTCTATGGATTATGTAAAGTCAGAATTAAATTTGGTCGATCCTCTGACAAAGCCATTAAGTCAAAGACTAGTGAGTGATACATCGAGGATAATGGGATTATGCCCTTACCAAATGTCGAAGTGATGGATACCCAACCTTCATGAACGGTGATCCCAGGAAGAAGGTTCAATGGGAAAAACGAAGTCACTGGATGACTCAATGTGTTGTAATAAATGTATCTCATTCTTATGATGTAAACAACAATTTGCAATGATTCAATTGAATATATTTCTTAATGGATTTCTTAGCCATTAATGGTGGTGTATATACTGCAATATATGCTTGATGAAAGTCCAACTATATGAGTGTGGAGTGGGGCCGCTCCTGTTGAGATTTGGGTAGATCTCTAGAGCATTCATGAATTTTCCCAGTAGGCGCATGGCCTAAAGGCGCCAATCCGTAAGAAAGGTAATTGATTTTATGAATATCATGTGAGTAATGTACCACTAATTAGATAAAGGAGGAATTGGTTCAAGAACATAGTTCCACTAATCTTCTACAGATTACGTACATCTACTCTATGCTTTAGTTCAAAGAACTTAGTTCTACCAAAGCTTATGCGTGTCATTTGTTTAAGTTCTTCCAGTGGTTAACTCGGTTTTTATATTGTTTGTTTTGAAATAGTGGGGGATTGTTATACTTCTTTGTTGTATTTCAAACCAAAAGGCAAAAGGTTTAGTCCCATATTGCTTGTGTTGGAGACTTCCCTCTTCCTTATATATGGACCCTTGTCCATAGTAAAATTGAGGAATGAAAGGGAATAGGACTATACGCACGCGCATGGTGGGCCATGCCAATGGGGTTTGGGCCGACCCGGTCCAAAAATCCTTTAATCGGGTGTGTCGGCGCACGTCGCATCCCGCGCGCAGAGGGGGTGCAATTCCGGCCTCCCGGAGCCCCTTGTGCTGGCGCGGCCCCGACTTGGTTTTGCCTTTCGGTTCATTGAACCATTTTTTAACCTGGGCCACTGCAATTCATCTGTTCATTTGGTAGTTCCAAACCGCACCGCATTTGCAACCGAATGCATCCTTTCACGCTTCCTTTCCTGGTTATTTATGTTTGTTTTCCGCAGTCGTTTGGCACAGATGAAAAAACTTCTCTCATTTTCTTCTTCCTCTCTTCTCCTCCGCCTGCAGTATGCCCACTGGAAGAACGATCATTTACCTTTCGTCCGTCGCCGTGACTGTGTGTGCACGCTTCACGTCGACACACGCTGTTGGATCCTGGGAGAGTACCGCGCAGGAGACTACTGCACAAACGTTCGTCGTCGAGTACCGCAGAGATACTCTTAAGGACAGTGCATATCGCACGCCTCATCGATACTCTGGTATACTCTTTTATGTTTACGCCTTTTCATCGTGGTTTGTACCTTTATACGATCTACAATCTTAAGAGTATCTTGTTTCTCTAATGGGTACTAATATGGAAGGTTTTGAAACCCCATTTACGCCTGTGACGCCATCAAATAATAACAACCAAATCATCACCGTTTCTACTATTTCACAAATACCTATCCCTGATGTTACGAAAATTGAACAGTTTAATGGACAACAGTATAGGCGTTGGCAAGAAAAAATTATTACTGCTTTAGAAGTTTCTAATGTGTTGTTTGCTTTAACTGAACCCAAGCCTGAAAATGATTCTGTTGATTGGGAAAAAGCAAATCACATTTGCCGACATGTGATTTTCACTACATTATCTAATCAACTGTTTGACGCCTACTTTCCAATTAAAAATGCATCCGGAATTTGGGAAAGTCTGAATATGAAATATATTCTGGAAGAGGCTTCTACCCAAAAATTTACTGTTGCGAATTTTCTAAATTTTCATATGACTGAAGATAAAGATATAACAACTCAAATTCATGAATTTCAGATTTTACTTGATGATTTGAAAAATGAAAAAATTGATCTTCCTGAGTCTTTTGTTGTGGGTTCTTTAATTGAAAAATTGCCTGGTTCTTGGAAACATTACAAGAACAATTTAAAGCACAAAAGAAAGACAATGTCACTAGATGATGTAATAATACATATATGAGTTGAAGATCAAAACCTTACTAGAGAAAAATCTGAACTGAATAAAGAGTTGTCATGTACTGCTAACTTTGTTAATAATGAAGTTAAAGAAAATAAAGTTTCTACTGATCAGTCTAAAAATAAGTGGGAAAATAAGAAAGGGAAAGGAAATAAGAATAAATATAAAGGAAACAAAGATATTAATAAAAAGAATGTTTTTTGCTATGTTTGTGGCAAACCTGGTCATACTTCTCCTAAATGCAGGCATAGGAAGAAACAAGCAGTGGATTTGAAGGAACCTTCAACCAACCTTGTTACTGAGAACGTATTTGTGACATTTGTCAGTATTGTCAGCATGGGATCATTCCACCAGAATGATTGGATCATTAACTCGGGGGCTAGTCGCCACATTAGTGGCAACATAGATGCCTTTGTGACCTACACTGAAGTAGGACAGGAGGAACACCGGGTTGTCATGGGCAACTCAACTGCTTCTCCTGTGACCGGTAGTGGCTTAGCCACGTAACGGCACGGGTAGGCATAGGCCCTACCCGTCCCCAAACCCACATAAATATTAGTTAATAGATAATCGAGGAAAGTTCATATCATAAAATTTTATTATGTGTGGTGCCCTACCCACTTAACTCCGCGTATAATAAAGCATGATGTCCGAGTAGTCAAAGCCATTTCTTGCAAATAAAGTTCTGATTATGTAGTTTGCCATATATATTACTGTACGCAATGGTCAATGTACCGTCCTTCCAGTTATTTTTAAGTTCTAACCAAATATATATTAGATCTAGTTAGAATAATAAATAAAGGCATAAAATTTAATGGTTATGTATAATCCTAGTCTTGCATCTATCTCAGCTCCTGTTTGGTTTGAAATTATATCTGGACCGGGTTCTGTCTTTTTGTTCCACTTCCGACTAACTCAATGCATATCTAGTCTTGTTTTGTTTGTAGAAATCGGGCTAATAAGGTCCGTTTCAGATTTCGTAATCCTCTATTCCGGACCAAGTCAATTCTCCATTTAGCATGATTTTAAGATCTCAGTCTATGTGTTATTTTATTTTATATACAACAAGTTATGAGGTCAACTCAATCTAATGAGTGCTTACAATGTGATTGAGTTGCCAAATAAAAAATAGACCAAATCCAAATAAACAAATATGGATCCATCAACTAACCTTAATCTAAATTTTATAATCTCTATCCCCAACCAAATATGGCTCAATGACTCACTCTTTAGAAAAATAATTACGCATTTTTACAACAAAGATTAAATAAATCACGCCCGGAACAATATCTCGAAACTGTAAATTTTGACCCTTAATAAAAAGGCAGATGCTTCTTGCACATATCGTGCTCAGTGCACTAATCTCTACTTGCAGATTGTTTTTTCCATTTACCTCTTCTCATGAGCGACTCGCAATATGCATTTACCAAGAAAAAGTCCTCTCAATACCATCTTGTATTCATATACGAACAAGGTAAAAGCGTTATTTAAGAATTTGATCTTTATATGTTAACAACTGTGTAACATTTCTTTATATATGAAGTCATAAACTAATTTTATCGCCATCTTAGGATATGAACTAGTGATCAACCGGTTTGGCTGACGATTAGAAAAGGAGGGTTACAGTTATTTATAAACATATATAAAGTGAGACATTATGTGTTAGATACAAATAACATCTATGATAAATTTATTATTTGTTTTCTTTTCTAATTTGACAAATTTCTTGACTTCTGCATATCTTAACACATTCTTGGTACAGCATAGTAGATGATAATTTCTTATTGGTGAGGAGTTTAGACTTGGTAGAAGTTCAACATTATTTTATATGGTGCCCTCCCCGGTTAAAATTTCTGGCTTCGCCACTGGTGACCGGAAAGAGCAATGTCATAATCAAGATGACTTCTGGAAAAATTCTACTGATCAAGGATGTGCTATTTGTCCCAGATATCCTTGTTCATTTAATTTCTATTTCTCAACTTGTTAAGTTTAGGGTGAAAATATCCTTTGAATCAAACAAGGTCATTTTCACCAAGTCTGGGGACTACCTAGGCATGGGTTACTGCTCTAATGGGCTCTTTCTGCTGAATGTACCAAACTCTTCTGCTAATAAAATAAGTCCTTCTGCTTATATCGTTGATTCCTTTGATATATGGCATAATAGATTAGGACATGTTAATTTTAAATACTTACAACGCATGAAATCTTTAGGTTTACTAAAGGAGATTAATGGTGTTGTTAATTTAAATAATAAATGTCAAATATGTGCTGAAACTAAATCTACAAAGAAACCGTGTCCTCAAATTTCACATAGAAATTCTGAATTGCTAGATTTAATTCACACTGATCTTGGAGGTTTAAAAGGAAATTTATCTAGAGGTGGGAAACGTTTCTACATTATTTTGGTAGATGATTTCTCTCGATATATAAAATTATATTTACTACATTCAAAAGATGAATCCTTTGGAATGTTTGTTAATTATAAAACAGAAGTAGAGAATCAACTCAACAAGAAAATAAAACATCTTCGCTCAAATAAGGGTGGTGAATATGATTGTTCTTCCTTTAATGAATTTTGTGTGAACCATGGTATTATACATGAATACACACCTCCATATTCGCCTCAATCAAATGGTATTGCTGAATGTAAAAATAGAACTCTAAAGGAGATGATGAATTCTATTTTAATCAATTCAGGAGCACCCAACAACTTGTGGGGGGAAGTGATTTTGTCATCTTCTTTTCTTCAAAATCGCATCCCTAGTAGGAAGACAAATAAAACACCATATGAATTATGGAAAGGATATCCTCCTAATTTAAAATACCTCAAAGTGTGGGGGTGACTAGCTAAAGTGTTATTAACTGAGCCTAAAAAACGAAAATTGGGATCTAGAACCCTAGATGGTGTTTTTATAGGTTATGCTCAGAATAGTGCTGCATATAGATTCTTGGTTATTAGAAGTGGCAATAATGTTGTAGAACCTAATACAATTGTTGAATCTAAAAATGTTAAATTTTTTGAGCATATTTTTCCTATGAAAACTCCCTTAGAAAACTTAGCTAATCCTTCAAATGAAATTTTAGAATATCCCAAGTACATCCAATTCTAATGATGTTTTAGAACCGGATGATATAGAACCTAGAAGATCCACTAGGATGAGGAAAGAAAAGAATCTTGGTGATGATTTCTATTCCTTTATATTGGATAATGATCCTCAATCTTACAATGAAGCTATTAATTCAACGGATTCCTCTTTATGGAAGGAAGTAATTAATAGTGAGATTGAATCTATATTATCTAATCATACATGGGAACTAGTAGATCTTCCACCAGGTATTAAACCCATAGGATGTAAATGGATATTTAAAAGAAAATTGAAAACATATGGGACTGTAGATAAATACAAAGCTCATTTGGTTGCCAAGGGATATAAACAACAAAAGGATATTGACTATTTTGATACCTTTGCTCCTGTTACTAGAATCTCTTCAATCAGGATTTTAATTGCTTTGGCATCTATTAAGAAATTAATTATACACCAAATGGATGTTAAAACTGCTTTCTTGAATGGATATTTAGATGAGGAAATTTATATGGATCAACCCGAAGGGTATGTAGTTTCGGGAAAAGAACATATGGTATGCAGACTAATCAAATATCTCTATGGTTTGAAACAAGCACCTAAACAATGGCATGAGAAATTTGATAAGGTCGTTATATCATATGGATTCCATATAAATTAAGGAGACAAATGTATATATTCCAAAGTCGATAACCAATTGTGTTATAATATGTCTCTATGTAGATGACATGCTTATTTTTGGCACTAATATTGATATAATAAATAGTACAAAAGGCTTCTTGGCTTCTAATTTTGACATGAAAGATATGGATGAGGCAGATGTAATTTTAGGAATTAAACTTCTTAAAAATGATGATTGCATCATGCTATCCCAAGAACACTATGTTGAGAAAGTTCTCAATAAGTTTTCAATGTTTGATTGTAAGCCAGTAAGTATACCTTTTAATCCTAATTGCAATCTCAAGAAAAATAAAAGTAATAGTGTTCAACAAGTCAAATATGCACAAGTAATTGGAAGCCTGATGTACTTAATGAATTGTACTCATCCAGATCAAGCATATGCAGTAGGGAGATTAAGTAGATATACTCAAAATCCTAATAAGGATCATTGGGATGCTCTACGTAGGGTTTTAAGATACCTTAAAGGAACAAGTAATCATGGATTGATTTTTTGTGGATCTCCAACTGTGCTAGAAGGATTTTGTGATACCAATTGGATTTCGGATTCAGATGAATTGAAATCTACAAGTGGCTACATCTTCACTATGGGTGGAGGTGTTGTGTCTTGGAAATCTTCCAAGCAAACTTGTATAGCTCGTTCCACTATGGAATCTGAGTTTATTGCCTTAGAAAAGGTTGGAACTGAAGCTGAATGGCTAAGACATGTTCTAATGGATCTTCCCATTTGGGAGAAACCTTCTCCACCAGTGTTTATACACTGTGATAATCAAGCTTCCATAGCAAGTGCTAAAAACAAAGTTTACAATGGGAAGAGTAGACATATTCGTCTACGTCACAATATTGTGAGGCAGCTTGTATGTGATAGCATAATCTCTATGGATTATGTAAAGTCAGAATTAAATTTGGTCGATCCTCTGACAAAGCCATTAAGTCAAAGACTAGTGAGTGATACATCGAGGATAATGGGATTATGCCCTTACCAAATGTTGAAGTGATGGATACCCAACCTTCATGAACGGTGATCCCAGGAAGAAGGTTCAATGGGAAAAACGAAGTCACTGGATGACTCAATGTGTTGTAATAAATGTATCTCATTCTTATGATGTAAACAACAATTGCAATGATTCAGTTGAATATATTTCTTAATGGATTTCTTAGCCATTAATGGTGGTGTATATACTGCAATATATGCCATATGAAAGTCCAACTATATGAGTGTGGAGTGGGGCCGCTCGTGTTGAGATTTGGGTAGATCTCTAAAGCATTCGTGAATTTTCCAAATAGGCGCATGGCCTAAAGGCGCCAATCCGTAAGAAAGGTAATTGATTTTATGAATATCATGTGAGTAATGTACCACTAATTAGATAAAGGAGGAATTGGTTCAAGAACATAGTTCCACTAATCTTCTACAGATTACGTACATCTACTCTATGCTTTAGTTCAAAGAACTTAGTTCTACCAAAGCTTATGCGTATCATTTGTTTAAGTTCTTCCAGTGGTCAACTCAGTTTTTATATTGTTTGTTTTGAAATAGTGGGGGATTGTTATACTTCTTTGTTGTATTTCAAACCAAAAGGCAAAAGGTTTAGTCCCATATTGCTTGTGTTGGAGACTTCCCTCTTCCTTATATATGGACCCTTGTCCATAGTAAAATTGAGGAATGAAAGGGAATAGGCTCTACGCATGCGCATGGTGGGCCATGCCAATGGGGTTTGGGCCGACCCGGTCCGAAAATCCTTTAATCGGGCGCGTTGGCGCACGTCGCATCCCGCGCGCAGAGGGGGTGCAATTCCGGCCTCCTGGAGCCCCTTGTGCTGGCGCGGCCCCGACTTGGTTTTGCCTTTCGGTTCATTGAACCATTTTTTAACCTGGGCCACTGCAATGCATCTGTTCATTTGATAGTTCCAAACCGCACCGCGTTTGCAACCGAATGCATCCTTTCACGCTTCCTTTCCTGGTTATTTATGTTTGTTTTCCGCAGTCGTTTGGCACAGATGAAAAAACTTCTCTCGTTTTCTTCTTCCTCTCTTCTCCTCCGCCTGCAGTATGCCCACTGGAAGAACGATCATTTACCTTTCGTCCGTCGCCGTGACTGTGTGTGCACGCTTCACGTCGACACACGCTGTTGGATCCTGGGAGAGTACCGCGCAGGAGACTACTGCACAAACGTTCATCGTCGAGTACCGCAGAGATACTCTGAAGGACAGTGCATCTCGCACGCCTCAGCGATACTCTGATATACTCTTTTATGTTTACGCCTTTTCATCGTGGTTTGTACCCTTATACGATCTACAATCTTAAGAGTATCTTGTTTCTCTAATGGGTACTAATATGGAAGGTTTTGAAACCCCCTTTATGCATGTGACGCCATCAAATAATAACAACCAAATCGTCACTATTTCTACTATTTTGCAAACACCTATCCCTGATGTTACGAAAATTGAACAGTTTAATGGACAACAGTATAGGCATTGGGAAGAAAAAATTATTACTGCTTTAGAAGTTTCTAATGTGTCGTTTGCTTTAATTGAACCCAAACCTGAAAATGATTTTGTTGATTGGGAAAAAGCAAATCGCATTTGCCGACATGTGATTTTATGTACATTATCTAATCAACTGTTTGACGCCTACTTTCCAATTAAAACTGCTTCTGAAATTTGGGAAAGTCTGAATAAGAAATATATTCTGGAAGAGGCTTCTACCCAAAAATTTACTGTTGCGAATTTTCTAAATTTTCATATGACTGAAGATAAAGATATAACAACTCAAATTCATGAATTTCATATTTTACTTGATGATTTGAAAAATGAAAAAATTGATCTTCTTGAGTCTTTTGTTGTGGGTTCTTTAATTGAAAAATTGTCTGGTTCTTGGAAACATTACAAGAACAATTTAAAGCACAAAAGAAAGACAATGTCACTGGATGATGTAATAATACATATCTGAGTTGAAGATCAAAACCTTACTAGAGAAAAATCTGAACTAAATAAAGAGTTGTCATGTACTGCTAACTTTGTTAATAATGACGTTAAAGAAAATAAAGTTTCTACTTATCAGTCTAAAAATAAGTGGAAAAATAAGAAAGGGAAAGGAAATAAGAATAAATATAAAGGAAACAAAGATATTAATAAAAATAATGTTTTTTGCTATGTTTGTGGCAAACCTGGTCATACTTCTCCTAAATGCAGGCATAGGAAGAAACAAGTAGTGGATTTGAAGGAACCTTCAACCAACCTTGTTACTGAGGACGTATTTGTGGCATTTGTCAACATTGTCAGCATGGGATCATTCCACCAGAATGATTGGATCATTGACTCGGGGGCTAGTCGTCACATCAGTGGCAACAGAGATGCCTTTGTGACTTACACTGAAGTAGGACAGGAGCAACACCGGGTTGTCATGGGCAACTCAACTGCTTCTCCTATGACCGGAAAGGGCAATGTCATGATCAAGATGACTTCTGGAAAAATTCTGCTGATCAAGGATGTGTTGTTTGTCCCAGATATCCGTGTTAATTTAATTTCTATTTCTCAACTTGTTAAGTTTGGGGTGAAAGTGTCCTTTGAATCAAACAAGGTCATTCTCACCAAGTCTGGGGACTACCTAGGCATGGGTTACTTCTCTAATGGGCTCTTTCTGCTGAATGTGCCAAACTCTTCTGCTAATGAAATAAGTCCTTCTTCTTGTATCGTTGATTCCTTTGATATATGGCATAATAGATTAGGACATGTTAATTTTAAATACTTACAACGCATGAAATCTTTAGGTTTACTAAAGGAGATTAATGGTGTTGTTAATTTAAATAATAAATGTCAAATATGTGCTGAAACTAAATCTACAAAGAAACAGTGTCCTCAAATTTCACATAGAAATTCTGAATTTCTAGATTTAATTCACACTGATCTTGGAGATTTAAAAGGAAATCTATCTAGAGGTGGGAAACGTTTCTACATTATTTTTGTAGATGATTTCTCTCGATATACAAAATTATATTTACTACATTCAAAAGATGAAGCCTTTGGAATGTTTGTTAATTATAAAACGGAAGTAGAGAATTAACTCAACTAGAAAATAAAACGTCTTCGCTCAGATAGGGGTGGTGAATATGATTGTTCTTCCTTTAATGAATTTTGTGTGAACCATGGTATTACACATGAATACACACCTCTATATTCGCCTCAATCAAATGGTATTGCTGAACGTAAAAATAGAACTCGAAATGAGATGATGAATTCTATTTTAATCAATTCAGGAGCACCCAACAACTTGTGGGGGGAAGCGATTTTGTCATCTTGTTTTCTTTAAAATCGCATCCCTAGTAGGAAGACAAATAAAACACCATATGAATTATGGAATGGATATCCTCCTAATTTAAAATACCTCAAAGTGTGGGGGTGTCTAGCTAAAGTCTTATAAACTGGGCCTAAAAAATGAAAATTGGGATCTAGAACCTTAGATGGTGTTTTTATAGGTTATGCTCAGAATAGTGCTGCATATAGATTCTTGGTTATTAGAAGTGGCAACAATGTTGTAGAACCTAATACAATTGTTGAATCTAAAAATGCTGAATTTTTTGAGCATATTTTTCCTATGAAAACTCCCTTAGAAAACTTAGCTAATCCTTCAAATGAAATTTTAGAGAATATCCCAAGTACATCCAATTCTAATGATGTTTTAGAACCGGATGATATAGAACCTAGAAGATCCACTAGGATGAGGAAAGAAAAGAATCTTGGTGATGATTTCTATTCCTTTATAGTGGATAATGATCCTCAATCTTACAATGAAGCTATTAATTCAATGGATTCCTCTTTATGGAAGGAAGCAATTAATAGTGAGATTAAATCTATATTATCTAATCATACATGGGAACTAGTAGATCTTCCACCAGGTATTAAACCCATAGGATGTAAATGGATATTTAAAAGAAAATTGAAAATAGATGGGACTATAGATAAATACAAAGCTCGTTTGGTTGCCAAGGGATATAAACAACAAAAGGATATTGACTATTTTGATACCTTTGCTCCTGTTACTAGAATCTCTTCAATCAGGATTTTAATTGCTTTAGCATCTATTAAGAAATTAATTATATACCAAATGGATGTTAAAACTACTTTCTTGAATGGAGATTTAGATGAGGAAATTTATATGGATCAACCAGAAGGGTATGTAGTTTCAGGAAAAGAACATATGGTATGCAGACTAACCAAATCTCTCTATGGTTTGAAATAAGCACCTAAACAGTGGCATGAGAAATTTGATAAGGTCGTTAAATCATATGAATTCCATATAAATGAAGGAGACAAATGTATATATTCTAAAGTCGATAACCAAGGTTGTGTTATAATATGTCTCTATGTAGATGACATGCTTATTTTTGGCACTAATATCGATATAATAAATAGTATAAAAGGCTTCTTGGCTTCTAATTTTGACATGAAAGATATGGGTGAGGCAGATGTAATTTTAGAAATTAAACTTCTTAAAAATGATGATTGCATCATGCTATCCCAAGAATACTATGTTGAGAAAATTCTCAATAAGTTTTCAATGTTTGATTGTAAGCCAGTAAGTACACCTTTTAATCCTAATTGCAATCTCAAGAAAAATAAAAGTAATAGTGTTCAACAAGTCAAATATGCACAAGTAATTGGAAGCCTGATGTACTTAATGAATTGTACTCATCCAGATCTAGCATATACAGTAGGGAGATTAAGTAGATATACTAAAAATCCTAATAAGGATCATTGGGATGCTCTACGTAGTGTTTTAAGATACCTTGAAGGAACAATTAATCATGGATTGATTTTTTGTGGATCTCCAACTGTGCTAGAAGGATTTTGTGATGTCAATTGGATTCGGATTCAGATGAATTGAAATCTACAAGTGGCTACATCTTCATTATGGGTGGAGGTGTTGTGTCTTGGAAATCTTCCAAGCAAACTTGTATAGCCCGTTCCACTATGGAATCTGAGTTTATTGCCTTAGAAAAGGCTGGAACTGAAGCCGAATGGCTAAGACATGTTCTAATGGATCTTCTCATTTGGGAGAAACCTTCTCCACTAGTGTTTATACACTGTGATAATCAAGCTGCCATAGCAAGAGCTAAAAACAAAGTTTACAATGGGAAGAGTAGACATATTCGTCTACGTCACAATATTGTGAGGCAGCTTGTATGTGATAGCATAATCTCTATGGATTATGTAAAGTCAGAATTAAATTTGGCCGATCCTATGACAAAGCCATTAAGTCAAAGACTAGTGAGTGATACATCGAGGAGAATGGGATTATACCCTTACCAAATGTCGAAGTGATGGATACCCAACCTTCATGAACGGTGATCCCGGGAAGAAGGTTCAATGGGAAAAATGAAGTCACTGGATGACTCAATGTGTTGTAATAAATGTATCTCATTCTTATGATGTAAACAACAATTTGCAATGATTCAGTTGAATATATTTCTTAATGGATTTCTTAGCCATTAATGGTGGTGTATATACTGCAATATATATGTGATGAAAGTCCAACTATATGAGTGTCGTGTGGGGCCGCTCCTGTTGAGATTTGGGTAGATCTCTAGAGCATTCATGAATTTTCCAGTAGGCGCATGGCCTAAAGGTGCTAATCTGTAAGAAAGGTAATTGATTTTATGAATGTCATGTGAGTAATGTACCACTAATCTTATAAAGGAGGAATTGATTCAAGAACATAGTTCCACTAATCTTTTACAGATTACGTACATCTACTCTATGCTTTAGTTCAAAGAACTCAGTTCTACCAAAGCTTATGTGTGTCATTTGTTTAAGTTCTTCCAGTGGTTAAGTCGGTTTTGATATTGTTTGTTTTGAAATAGTGGGGGATTGTTATACTTCTTTGATGTATTTCAAACCAAAAGGCAAAAGGTTTAGTCTCATATTTCTTGTGTTTGAGACTTTCCTCCTTCTTATATATGGACCCTTGTCCATAGTACAATTGAGTAATGAAAAGGAATAGGCCATACGCACGCGCATGGTGGGCCTTGCCAATGGGGTTTGGGCCGGCCCGGTCCGAAAACCCTTTAATCGGGCGCGTCGGCGCATGTCGCATCCCGCGCGGAGGGGGGTGCAAATCCGGCCTCCCGGAGCCCCTTGTGCGGGCGCGGCCCCGGCTTGGTTTTGTCTTTCAGTTCATTGAACCATTTTTTAACCTGGGCCGCTGCAATGCATCTGTTCGTTTGGCAGTTCCAAACTGCACCGCGTTTGCAACCGAACGCATCCTTTCACGCTTCCTTTCCTGGTTATTTATGTTTGTTTTCCACAGTCATTCGGCACAGATCAAAAAACTTCTCTCGTTTTCTTCTTCCTCTCTTCTCCTCCGTCTGCAGTCTGCCCACTAGAAGAACGATCATTTACCTTTCGTCCGTCGCCGTGACTGTGTGTGCACGCTTCACGTCGACACACGTTGTTAGATCCTGGGAGAGTACCGCGCAGAAGACTACTGCACAGACGTTCGCCGTCGAGTACCGCAGAGATACTCTTAAGGACAGTGCATCTCGCACGCCTCAGCGATACTCTGGTATACTCTTTTATGTTTATGCCTTTTCATCGTGGTTTGTACCCTTATACGATCTACACTCAACTCTCCCCAGAAGTCCATGTTAGGCATATATCAAACTTAACTATTGCCTCATTATCACTTGTGTTGTAGGAGGCCAAAACCTACCCAGTTTCAAATTTAATAAATACCTGCAGTTTTTTGCCAGAACTCAAATTTAACTAAGTGCTTGACTCTCGTCAGAACTCAAATTCCATAAATACATGCGGTTAGGCATCTATCAAACGTAACTGCTCGACTCTCCTCAGAACTCAAATTTGATAAATCCCTGCAATTTTTTTCCTAGTTTCAAATCCACGTAATGAAGAACTTGCCCGTTTAACTCTGCTACCACACGTGGGAAAACAACAGTTATGTCCATAGTGATATTGCGATAGTATACAGAACTGCAATCTTGTTTTTAAGGGAAAATGGGATGCTACCACGATCTAGAAAGGAGTTGGGTATCATGGTATCGTTCTTGTGTGATGATTAGATGATAAAAACACAATTAGCAGGAGGGAGTATGATGTTGGTCCCACGAGTTAAATCTAAACGAGAAAGAAGATGGCTTCATATGTGTAACATGAAATTGGATTGGATTCCTAGTTGAAACTGCATGGCATGGAGGCTTATAAATAGAGACAATTGGGGAGGTCATGGATATCATCCCACCTATTAGTGTGTGGTCCCTCCAGTTGTTTGTTGGTGTCTTTTGTGGTAAAAGCATCACTGAACAAGAACAACTGGAGAAGTTCTCTTGGTTGATAAAAGAGGGCCAGCAAATTTACCTTGAAACAAATTAGCAGCTAACAGCTTGTGACACATCGGATGCACTGACAGAGCAGCTCTCTTGGTTAATAAAAGAGGATCAGTGACTTTGCCTCGAAGTAAAGTAGCGTTTGGCGGTTACAAACACAGTGTTGCCATAGCGGCAACGGTTTGACCCAGTCAGCGGTCACAACCGCATCAAACAGTATCTAGCAACGACAACAGCATTGTGAGGAGATCAAGCAAAAAGAGAAATTTTATACACATTGGGTGTGATTGTCTTCTTTTTCATATTTATTCTCATGTAGGAGATACTCAGATTTAGGGGTAATTAAATCTGGACATTGTGGGTTGAAATCTTGATTACATAGAGGTTGTTGGTCGGTATTGCCCTGTGTTTTTTCTTCTCGTCTTGGGGAGAATTTTTCATGTTAAATCTAATATTTCTTCTTTAGATTTACACGTTTGTCAGTATTGCTTCCGCAACAAGTTCTCATCACATCTAGGACCGTACCGGTACAACATCCACAACAAGTGGTACGAGAGCATAGGCTGTAGATACTGGTCCAGATGGGGAAGGATGAAGATGTGACGATGATAAATTTGACAAGCACAAATTGGCGGATTTGAAAACTCAAGATAGAGGATATTCTCTATTGCAAAGATTTATATGATCTGATAGAAGGACAAAAGTTAGAGAGTACGTCTGATGCAGACCGGAAGAAATTAAACAGGAGGACCTTCTGAATAGTGCAAAAGTGGCTCGACATTTTTATATTCCATCACGTCTCAAAAGAGACCAATGTCAAAGATCTATTGAAGAAGCTCAAGAAATTATATAAGCGGAAGACTACCAAAAATTAAGTTTTTCGATCAGAAAGTTGGTGAACCTCAAGTACCGGATGGTACAAGAATTGTCGAGCATATGAATGAAATCTAAAGCCTTGTAAATCAACTGAGATCTATGAAGATGATTCTTGATTATGAACTCCATGCTCGACTTTTTCCAGGATCATTATATGACAGTTGGGAGATGCTTGTAGTGACAGTTAGCAATCTGCACAGGAAGACAAGTTTACACTTGATCATGTGAAGAGCAGTCTACTAAATGAAGAGACTCGATGACGAGCCTCATGCGACAAAAGATTAGAGGTGCACTTCACATAGAGCAGGGGGATGATAGAGCGAGAGCTCATGGCAGATCCAAGAGCCACAGTGAATCCCAGGACCGTTGGAAGTGTCATGGTAGATCCCGGTCAAAGAGTAGTAGAGGGTGCTTCCGTTGTGGAAACGAGGTCATTTTAGAAAAGATTGTAAGGTTTGAAAAAAGAAACATGGGTTTGAAGCCAAAGACAACCAAGATGATGACAAGAATATTGCAGCAGTAATCTCAGATGACATGGATGATGATGACAATGAGGTCTTGATAGTCCAAGAATAGTGTTTGCATGTTGAGGATGATGATTCTGAGTGGGTGATGGATATTGCAGCTTCTCATCATGCTTCACCGAGTAAGGATATAGGAAGAGGGGACTTTGGTAGGGTGAATATGGGAATTCCAACTTCTCTAAAATTATCAATAGCGGAGACATTTTTGTTCAAACAAGTGTTGATTACACGCTCACCGTGAAGGATGTTTATGATGTTCCAGATTTGCATCTAAGTTTGATATTTGGTTTATTCTTTGATAGAGAAGGTTGTCATCTGGATTTTGGTGGTGGGAAATGCAAGATCGCCAAGGGGGATTTTCTTATTGTGTCGCACATTATACAAGACCCAATTTAAAGTGCTCAAAGGCAGTGATATACATGTAGTTGAGGATCACTAGACAAATTTGTGGCAGGAACGGCTAGGATACATGAGTGAGAAAGGCTTGAAGCTACTATCAAAATAGGGGTTGATTTCTTTTGGCAAGGAAACCAGTCTCAATTCATGTGATGCATGTCGGCAAGAAAGCATCAGTGAGTTTCTTTCAAGATAAGATCAAAGGTGAAGTCATTACTTCTACATTTGGTTTATTCACATGCTTGTGGTCCATTTGAGGTAGCTTCACTAGGTGGCAATATTTTTGTCATGTTCATTGATGATGCATCTAAGAAGGTGTGGGTCTAATTCACTACAAAAATATAGTCCTATGCCATTATTTAATAAATTTTAGCATAAGATCAAAAGTGTTGGTATAGGATATACCAATGCTTAAGAAATGTTGACTAAACTAATGACTGCATAGGCTTTTACCAACATTTTTAAGACTATTCCAGCACTTGGAGTTGTCGGTATAGGTGTGTCGAATTAGCTCCCATTAGTCATTATCTCTTTATATCGTCACTTACATGATGCTGGAAAATATTGCACAATTGCTGGTATAGGTTCTATTGGTGCCAAAGTTAACTAACTTGGGATCTTTGCACCGGCATAGGAAAAATATTGGTATAAATACGATAATCACTAGCATGGATTTTCTCAAGAAAATGGCCAAAAATGTAAAGTTTTTGGTAGATTGATTTGAAACATGTTTGGAAACATATCCTTGTATCTTTTAACACCACTATAGATAAAGTTATCATTTCCAACAAATTATTTATTGGCACATAATGTAAAAATCATTCTTGAGTCAAAAATCACACTTGAATTATTTCAAAAGTTGTACAGCCACAATGCAACAATTTTCTTTAAAATTTTCATGAGATAGAAATCATTCTAAACAAAAAATATTACACATAAGTTCTGATATGAATTAAACGACTATATATTTAATATTTTAGAATATGAAATGACATATGATATCGATTACATTACTTGATGTCACATACACACAAGCGTAGTTATACAAAAATGAGGTATTGCTTTTATAACTTTCTAATAAAAAATGAAAATAACTTCATTCACTTTGACATGAACATCTTTGTGCTCCAACTTTCTACATTATTTAAAGCTTTCCCCTACAAAATAAAAACAAGTCATTTAACTTTTGAAACGTGATGATAAGTGAGGATAGTTATACAATGTATGTAAAACAATCATCATAAAGGTTCTAACAATGGTTATAGGTTTCAGTATTAGAATTCAACACTTGGAAAAAGGGACTATTAATGATATCATATTGGAGATTGATCTAGCCCTACTTTATGGGCTTTCATGATGTATTTGAATCAAATGTTGTGTTTACCAATAACTTTCTTTTAGACATTGTGTCCATCTTCCATAACCACTTTACAAAATAATTTCTCTTATAGAATTTTTTTCACTCCTAGGACATCCCTTTCATGAGGAACAACTAAATCATCAACCATAATTAGTTCATGACATATCTACATATATAGATAGAACAAACCAAGATAATTTTATTTCAATTCATTATCTAGAATCTCATATATTATTGAAATCCTTTGATAAATTCATATATGTAATTCTTAGTTTCTTTCACTAACAACCGCATAATGAAAGAGGTGTTTATATGTTGAAGTTCTATCATATACCAAAAAATAGATCATGTGCAGTTGAAAACCACCATTTAACATAGCATGTGTGACAATTGTTTACAACACAAATTGTAAAACCATTGGGAATCCAATAAATTTATGGTTCCAACTACTATACAAATAGTCTATACATAGAAGTTGCAACTAAACATTTGCAAAGTCAACAAATACGTGTAACATATGTTCATGCTATCAATGGTGATGTGAAACCCACCAACTAGGTGGTTTAATTTAATTAACACCACAAAGGTAAAAAAACATTATACATACAAAATTATATAAGGACCACCTAATATATGATTACTAAAAATATTATGAAGATTGCTAGTCAACACATACATATTCACACAATTGCTAGAGACAATTATATAATATGGATGTAAGTAAATCACCATGAATATAACATACCTTAGAAAGATGTGACAAGAGAACAACACAGAAAATACATTTTCTCCAAATCTCACAAATACATGAGACATCAACTGCATCTGGACTAAAGAACTTGTGTTTGTCTATTGATATTGAAGTATAATTTAAGGTCTTATGAAAATAGTTCAACGTGGAGTGAATAAATATACCTTGAACTAAATGGTAGGGAAAAGAAAAATATTTATATAGCATACCCCCTTGCAAAATAATTACATAGATGGGCATTAAGTCAACTGCAAAACATATAATTAACATCCACTAAAAAAAGCATATAATCAACAAAATTTGAAAGGCATGATGTACAATCGTTAGTAGAGACACAGAACTAAGTAACAAGTATTGATACGGTATAAGGTAGGCATCAAATAAAAAATGAAGTGGAATACATATAAATTATCCCGATTAGAACTAGAAAATAAAATATATGACAATAATAGATTACTTATTAACATGAGAACTAAAGAAGGATTTTCAAAGGCAATGGAAAGATTATCAAAAGATCGACCATTTACCTTCAGGAGGAGTATTAAAATCATAAGAGGGTGGATATATTGTCTCTTCATATGCATAAAAAATATTACTAGAAGAACATGTTGTAACAATTTCTATGTACATCTGAAACAATGTTTAAAGTGTGCAATATAAAATCCTTTGCATCCATACGAACAAAGTAAAATCTTCAAATTGATTTGACATCCTACTATTATTTAGGCAATGTATGAAACTAAAAGCAACGAATGCAGCAAGTCAAACAAGATGATTTTAGTTGGATTCAACTTATTTGTAATGCCAACAAAATCATGGTCGATATAACCATACGCTTTGTTCAAGAATATTTTTATATTTAACTATTCACTACTAAACATCAATATTTTTACCATCGACAATTGATAAAGTTGAATAAAAAAGCAAAAGTAAAGCGATGGTTGGGTGCACACAAGGAAACAAAAGATGAAACTTTACTTGGATTATATGATTCTGTCATCCCAGACGCAAACATAGAACTCTTGTATGTTTAATCCTTGTTATGTATTTAATACCATCAGCAATTTTTAATGTCAGTAGACATAGTATATACCTTCTTAAAGTACATGGTGTTGGGACAAAGTGTCGGCATTGACAAGATTTCTTGCAGTGCTTGTTGAAGATCAAAGATCAAGTTTTTAGGTATTTTCAGAAATTTCATGTCATGGGGAGCGGGAGACTGGAAAAAAGTTGAAGTGTCTCTACACGGACAATGGGGGAGAGTACACCTCTAGATAGTTCCAGAATTACTACGTGTAACACTGGGTACGACATGAAAGGATAGAGCCCGACATACCACTACCATAGTGGAGAAATTCATATGCATGTTGAAGACTGCACGGTTGCCAAATACATTCTGAGGCGAGACAGTGAATATTGACTGCTATCTGATTAATTAATCCCCATCATTTCTTTTGAGGTTTGATATTACTTAAGAAGGTATGGACAGGCAAGGATGCATTCTATGCTCATCTACAAGTATTTAGGTGCAAAGCCTATGCACATGTTCCAAAGGAAAAAATGAAAAAGTTGGATGATAAAGCGGTGTCATGTATCTTTCTTGATTATGGAGATCAATAGTTTGGCTATAGGTTATGGGATCCTGTGAAAAATACCATGAGTAGATAGTGACTTTATGTGAGAGTCAGATAGTGACAGATCTTGAGAGTGATGATGTAGAGGCTATAGGATCAGATGATAGTTCTTTTGATGATGCGTATGAGGACGCTTCAGCTTCTTCACAAGTGTAGTCTTCAGATGATGATGAAGAGAAGCAGGATCACCCTAAGCAGTAGAGTGCTAGCACATCCAGTGTTCCTATTCTAGATGCACAAATGAGTGGTTCAGAATCACAGTCAGAGACTTCTATACAAAGGGAGCAAAATTATCACCAGGCAGAGTCCTCAGAGTAATAGTTGAAGAGGTATAACTAAGTTCATCATCCTTCATCCAGATACCCGACATCTCTGTATATTCTTCTCACTGATTAGGGGGAGTTAGAGACTTTTCACGAGGCACAAACTCATATAGACAGAGCACAGTGGCATCAGGAAATGTAGGAGGAGATATCTTCTTTACAAAAGAGTGATACCTATGAGCTTGTGACACTTCCCAAGTGTCAGAGATCACTAAAGAATAAGAGTATTTACAGGATATAGTAAGAAGGGCGGTGGATGTTCAGCTATGATTTCTAGAGTAGAGGAGCATCGTTAGAGGGTTTTTTAGCCTTGTTACAGAAGGTCAGAAATAAGGTTTTCATCTAGGATGGCTCGATTGATCTGTCAGAGGGAGCTGACAAAGTTCTAGGTGTGGACATGGGGAGAGAAGCGATGTTGCCAGGATACTTCTTCTCATGTACTTGGGAACAAAGTGAAGTCGGGATGGAACTTCAAGAATATGGATGAAAATGATATGATGTTGACATGTTTGAGGAGAACGGATCCATCACATGTGGTGATGAGGTCCAAAGGCTACTGTAGATGATCAATGAAGACAAGGTCTCCCTCATTGGCAGGAGGGGGAGATTGTTGGGAAAAGAAAAGGATTCTGGCCCATGTGTCAGTTGGATGTGGACTTGAGTAGGAGTTGGCTTGTGCTATCAATCCCAATAGGAGTCAAATCTAAAAGTGAGAGGATATGGCTCCCTATGTGCAACATGGACTTGGATTAGGAATTGGAATAGGATTTCTAGTTGCAACCACACGGCATGAAGGCCTATAAATAGAGGTCATTGGAGAGGCCATGGATATCATCCCACCTGTTGGCATATGATCCCTCTAGTTTCTTGTTGGTGCCTTCTGTGGTAAAAGTGCCACAGAACAAGAACAACCAGAGGAGCTATATTGGTTGATTAGAGAGGGTCAGTGACTTTGCCTTGAAGCAAAGTAGCATTTGATAGTTGGTGGCACATTAGGTGCACTGACATAGTAGCTCTCTTAGTTGATAAGAGAGGATCAGTAAATTTGTCTTGAAGCAAAGTATCAGTTGGCAGTTACACACACAATATTGCCATAGCAGCAATGGGTCCGACCCGGTCAGTGGTCACAGCAACATCAAGCAGTCCCCGGCAATGATAGTGGCATCGTGAGGGGATCAAGAAAAGAGGGAGATTTTGTATACATTGGGTGTGATTGCCTTCTTCCTCATATATGTTCTTGTGTGGGGGGTACCCACATTAGGGGTAATAAAATTCGGATGGTGTGAGTTGTAATCTTAATTACACAGTACTTATTGGTTGGTATTGCCTCGTGATTGTTTTCTTCTCATCTTAAGAAGAGTTTTTCATGTTAAATCTGGTGTTTCTTCTTTAGGTTTGCATGTTTGTTGGTAACGCTACCACAACAAGTTCTCATCACATCTGGGACCGTATCGGTACAACATCCCCAGCATATAAATGATGGAGCCAAAATGAGATTGAGTGATCCCAGAATATTGAGAGGAATGGATTTAGATTGATCCCCGACTTGATAATGTGTAAGTTCTAAAACATGTGGGGGCTCTCCAACATGATCACTTAAAAAATCAGCTCAATAAATGACCAAATGAGATGTATCTTAGTTGTAAGCTTGTTGAGGTGGTTCATTTATATGTAAGTTCCTATAGCTCGACATGTTTGATTAAGGTTTCACTATAGAAACCAACCACTTTCTAATAATAAACTCAACCCATCTATAGTGGGTGTTTAACTGCCTATAGAACAACTAATACGACCAACAATGTTATGTATGAGTGAATGTAGGGTAATGGAAACATATTATCTAGCTTGGTGTTTCAAGTTTGATAAATGCCTAACATTTGCATCCTCAAACATAATTGTTGCTTGCTTGCTTCCATTTAGTCAAAATTTCAATCTTTTTTGTTCTACTTTGTCAGTGTTAATTGCCAAGCAAACATGCACTTATGTAATTGATCTACATTTGAGTTTTGTTTATGTTTTGAACAACGCATACCAATCTGCACAATAATTAATATGCATATGGCTCTTCTATTTTTCTAGTCAGACTTGGTTTTGCATTTTCCCCTACCTTTTCTCTACAACCATTTCACAACAAAGAGCTTACTACTTCAATTGTTTTTTTGCTAGAAGAAAGTTTTAGCTTCTCCTTGCTTTTCATCACTTTTGATTCTGCTAATAGAAAGGTCCAGCTTCTTTATGGAGTAAGTGTTTTTCATCCCTTCAATATGTTGGCCCTATGATTGTGCTTGGTTTGATGATATTGTTTAATACCTGTGTTGGATCATGGAGAATTGGATACAAAATCATGCTTAATTAATCTAATACAATCATTTTCTTTTAGAAATACTACCCTTCCATTAACTATTCGAATGTTTTCTATAGTTCTTATTTGTTTAAGTATTTATTATTTGTTTAAGTATTTCTTATGTGTGTAATGCAAGCAACAACTTAGTAGGAGTTAAATGCATGTAGTTCTACACATCAAATGCTAAATCCAACAATCTTACGTTGATGACTCTTTCAAGTTTGACAAAATGGGGCTTCCAAATTTTTTTAGTGTACTTAGTAGTAGGACATCTATCATATCTCCCCATTATTTCTTATCTATGAATAGGTTAGGATCTATATGAAAATGTTTACCTATAGTGTACCCATTCATGATATAGCCATTAGGGATGTATATGAATAGTCCCCAATATTTGGGACTTTTTAAGCATTGTGATCAGATAAGGTAGTTAATACATACTTGTTTCTTATTTCTAATAAAAAAATCTGGTAGTATTTCCATAGTTGTTCTATGGATGCACATGTGGAGTTACTTATAACTCTACATCGGTGTATTTAGAGAATTGGGGGGAATACTACCAGGTTTTAGTTAGAATTAAGATATAAGTATGTGTTATCTAGTGTGACCACACTGTCAAAAATGGGTTAGGACCTATTAGAAAATATTTGCCTATAGTGTACTCGTCCATGATATAACCATTAAGGTTGTATATAAACAATCCCCAAAATTTGGGACTATTTTTAGCATTGTAATCACACTTAGGTAATAATACATACTTGTTTCTTAATACTACTAAAAAGAATTAGTAGTATATCCATATGTGTTCTTTGGAGACACATGTGGAGTTATTTCTAACTCTACATCGATGTATATGGAGAACTAGGGGGGAGATGTTGTAGAGTTTTTTTTAGAATTAAGAAATAAGTATGTGTTAGCTAGTGTGATCACATGCTCAAAAATGGGTTAGGGTCTATATATAGTTAATTGATAATAATATATGGTTGAATCTATAGTTAACATAAACTTGTTTTGGGTTTTATCTAGGTTATTTGAATATATATTTTGGTGTTTCTACTCCTATTTCTAATGATTATGCTGAAGAAGAAAGTTAAATACAAAGTAATGTTGGAGGATCTACTAGTAGGAAAAGAAATCGTAAAATCAATTAGTGGAAAGAATTTAAAAGGACCATCATAGATGGAGCGATCAAGGTTGTGTGAAACCATTGTGGCAAACTACTATCTGGAGGTTCCAGAAATGGAACCACTCATTTTCTCAAACATTTCCTCTGTTCATGTCTTACTAGGAAAGGTTTGGCTGAAGCAAGTGTGACAAGCAATGTAAACCTCCCTGGAGGACTGATTATATCATTTGGTTCTCTTAGTCAAGAAAATGCTAGAAAAGATTTGGCTCGTATAATTGTAATGCATGAGTATCCTCTATGAATGGTGGATCATGTTAGATTTAAGAAATTGTTAAATATTCTTCAACCTCAATTCAATTGTCCTTCTAGAAATACAACAAAGAGTGACATATTATCTGCATATAAGTTACAGAAGTCAAAGATGATGTGAATATTTGATGATAATGATTCTAGGGTTGCAATAAGTATAGATATGTGGACATCTAACCATCAAAAGAGCAGATATATGGTCATCATTGTACATTACATTGAATGTGTGGGAACTATGTAGTTTGATCTTAATATTTGTTTACATCCCATGTCCCATAATAGAGAAGTATTTGATTTTGCTTTTTTAGAAGATTTGATGGATTTCAATGTTCATAGAAAAGTATCCACCATTACTTTGAATTCATGTTCCACAAATTATGCAATGGTTAAAACAATCAAAGAAAATCTTCCTCTTAATTCTTTGATGTTATCTGGAGAAACATTGCATATGTGTTGTAGTGTGCATATTTTCAATATAATTTTAAAAGACAGGCTATCTGTAATTGAATACAGAATAGAAAAGGTATGTGATAGTGTAGCCTATTGGACAACTACACCAAAGAGAATAGAATAATTCAAAGACATAATAAAATTGTTGAAAGTTTCCAATGCAAAAAAACATGTTCTCGGTTGGCCTACATATTAGAACTCTACTCTTGTTATGCTCTAAATCGCATCCACTTATCAAAGTTTTTTTCGACCAAGCCAGTGTCAGACAAATTATAAAACATGACCCTCATATGATGAGTGGGATTTTGCTTTGAGATATGTGATAAACTTCAAAAAAAAATCACTGCTACTCAGACTTTATCTGGAATATTACATCCAACATCAAATTTGGGATTTAGGAAAATTTGTAGCATCAAGTTGCATTTGGACAGTTGGTCTACATCAGATATTGATGTGGACTGCTGCTATGATGCAAAGTTCGTAAAGTATTGGAATGATATCCATGTTTCGGTGGGGTTTGCTATTGTTTTAGACCCTAGATTTAAGATGAAGATGATCAACTTTTACTATGGGAAATTGTATGATGAAAATTTTTATACTATGGGAAATTGTATGATGAAAAAACTTCTTTTACTATGGGAAGTTCTATGATGAAAAAACTTTAAAATGTGAGGAAGACAAAGTTTGCAATGCATGCTTTGATTTGTTGTTAGAGTACCATGCAAAACATATGTCGAATGATGCATCTTCTAGTCAATTGGTATGCTCACAATCTCCTAATATAGTACAAACAACAAGACAAATTGATGAATTCAAAGAATTCATAAAAAATAAAATAGGACACAAATTGCCACCAAAACTGAACTAGATATCTATCTAGATGAGGACATGCAATCTATAGATGACAACTTCAATCTTTTACATTGGAGGAATATCCAACATTTAGAGAGATAGCTTGAGATATTTTAGCAATTCATGTGTCCATGGTGGCCTATGAGTCAGCATTCAGCATAGGAGGTCAATTAATCAACCCTCGTTATAGTAATCTTCTTCCAAAAATAGTTGAATCACTAATGTGCCTTCAAAGTTGATTGTCCATTGATCATGGTATGGATAAATACATTTTATTTTATTTTTCTATTTTTCTTAATTTTCAATTTACATGTTAATATTTTTCAAACAAATGTCTGAGGGTCTGAAAACATTGGTACTTTCCTTGAATTTCTCGATGTGGAAGCTCTAGGTACATTTAGTTACCATTCATTAGGTGATATTATATATTTTTATAAATTGTAAACATTATATTTTTATGTTGTAGAATTTGATGCTTTGTTGGAGTAGATTGTAAAGTGATATGATATGTTTTTAATGTTGTAGAATCTGATGCTTTGTTGGAGTAGATTGTAAAGTGAAGTACTTGTAAATTTAGAAGGTATTTTTGTAAGAATGCTTAAATTAATGGATGAATATATGCTTAGTTAATGATATTATTAATGTTCTTAATATTATTTTGTTTCTTTGTTTATTTTAGCAAATGACTTTTCTCTCTCTTGGATTTCTTCATGATGGGACTAAGCACACTAAACGTTTCCAGGTTTGTCATGCTAGACTCCTTATTTTCTAGTTCTTATGTTTTTCATTTGTTATTATTTTTAGTAAAGAACCTCTTACTTGGAATATATAAACTCATATTTAGGGATGCCTCATATATATCAGCTAGCTATCCATGAATAGTTTGTCGGGGTTTAAGCAAAGTGGGGTTCATAGTACTAGGGCATAGATGTTAATACTTTGAATATTGAGGGTATAGAGTGTGTTTTATTTTTGTATCAAATTGAGGGTATAGAATGTGTTTTTTTATTAGTTTTGACATACCTTTCTATAGTTTTGATTTGTAGAATACAGTTATAAAGAATAATTTTGCATCTTTTGAAGACATCTTTTCCCTACTAATCTTGACTACACATGTTTTTCTTTTTCATTCAATTTTCTATGTCATTCTTTTTTTATGTTGTAAGGCAACCACATCAGTTCTTCCTACATTTTTGGGAGAGGCTTGATTACTTTTGTTATCCAAGTAATAGTAGTGTAGCAACATACAGAGCAACCATTTTTAAATATTTCAATAGTTAAATATCCAAGTGAGATTTTGGAACTTGATTTACTTGGTTTTGGGGAACTCAAAACCATAACAATAGTTAAATGGATAGTCCTGAGCATGTCAGTTGTGATACCTCCTCCAACAAAAACTTGTTGAGCCTAGAACCACTGACTAATGTATGCCTCTTCATTCTATAGTGTTGATTTGTAGAGAAAACAAGAATATGTTCTTCTTTTTAACTTGGTGAATCTGGTGTTTTGATCTTCCACCTTATCCAAGTTCCACCATCGAAGCTACAAAAAGCTAAATATTATGCTGCCACATAATAGAACAAAAATCAACATGAATAGATAACATGAGGGGGGAGCAGGACGTGATGGTGAAATGAGTCACATGCCTCACTGTGAAGTAAAAAGTTTGTTAGAAGACGAGTTTGAGCTAGTATATATGATTTAATCTAAATAGATGTACTATTCTCCAACCATTCTAGAAACATGGTACTTCTTTTTTATGATAGGTTTGTTTGAAAACTACATTGCTTTTATATACTCTTTTAATCTTAATTCAAAAGTGGCATTACACGTAATTTCAGGAATACGTACATTGTACATGTGTCATACTTGCTCATTTACTTTCAATCATTTCAGTGGCTATATGGCTATTTTTAGATAATTTTGTTACCGATTTGCGTAATTTTAGCTTCATATTGAACCTTCGTATTCTTGTTACAGATTCAAATGAAGATTGATTTCACTATCCACTTGACTGATCAAGCTTCATATTCAAGGTTTTAGTGGGATTGGGTCCCATGCTTGTTGCATATTGACTGTTTGTATGTTTCAGTGGTTTTTGTGTTAATTAGTAGGGGCACTCAGTTATGTAAAATCAGAATTTAATTTTTGTGCTTCAACAATGTCATGTACTTATTCTGATTTTCATGTTGCTCGCATGGTTCGCAGCTTATGCTTGTAAAGATATAATTTTCTTTTGTTGAATGAACCGCAAATGTTGGGTATGAATGGTAATTTGTTAATTTTTAAAGATTTTTTAAGCAATGATGTGAATGTAAGAAAAAGAAGTACGAGAAAAAGTATGTGTTGGTTGTGTTTAATCTAAGCAAGTCCTAAATTTGATGTTGATTTTGCCTAAATGTGGCTATTTTTTCTGAAAGTATGAGAAAAAGTGATATTCAGGGTTTGTTCGGGTCCAAACCTTTGGGTTGGGCCAAAAATGGGTCAGACATATACAGATAAAAAATAATGTTCAATTTTTTTGGGTCTGGTTGGGTTCAAACTTTTGGTTCGGGTCAAAATTGGGTCAGGTAAATTTTGGGTCCGTACTATAAAAATGTTCACGTCGGGTCAGGTCCAGACCCTACGGCAACTAGGTTGGGTTGTGGGTCAAATCTAAGAAACCCAACCCATTTCTAGGCATACCTAGAATGGTCCATGGACATCCAACTCCCAGTTATGACTACCAGCACACATGTGGCTTCATCACCATGGATAGTTGTTTCCAACATGCCTAGACTGCACGGCTCAAGACTGCATACCACATGCCCATGTGGGCCCCTCTATTAGAGGGGTTATGGCTCTGATACCATTTGTAATACTCGGGCCCACTGCCTAAGTCTCTAGTTGAGTTTTAGGAATGATGACTGGTCCCACAAACTACTATTGCGTGCTTCACCCTCATGCACAAGTCAGGATCAATTTTCCAACTAGTTACCCATCCTAATACTACTTCAAGTTGAGCACGCTTAACTTTGGAGCTCTTAGTGATGGGATCCTTGAAAAGGAGATGTACCTTGGATATGGGTAGTCCAATCATTCCTTTTAAGATTACTTTATCTGAGGACTCCAATCCTGGGATGTTACATAAGTTCATTAACCCTTTTGTATCCCTCAAATATGGATATTTACAATGTTGGTCAACTAACACTAAAAGTACAAACTAGCAAGAGGCTATAAAAATGATCTATCAAAAGATCTCAAAATAGAAAATCCACATCAGCTCTAACTTGATTCCAAACAGGCCCCAGGCTTCTGAAAACCCCTTTAAAAATTATGAGATTCCTTTCTCTCTAGACTTCATAATAGATCAAAATAATATTATTTCAACTTCTATCTTTGTAATTTGGTAAATTAGTAATACTCACATATACACTACCAATGTACCCTTCATTAACCCTACATAGGTTTTCATGGTGAATCTTCTCTCCTATGTCTGAAATTTGTCCCTCCTCTAATTTGAATAAAAAGGATATCAAATCATACATTTTCTCTTTCTTCCTCTCCTATTCTCTTTCTAAGTTTCCAGAGTTGAAAACAATGAGAAAGGGATTCTATCCTTGTGAATTAGTTGATTTTATAGAAATTCAAATTATATATGACGTTTTTTAGGTTCTTGGCACCTGATTTGGGTGGTTATCTTCCTATGAAGCTTTGTAATCATGTTGAAAGCCTAATTCCCTTCAACTAAATAGATAATACCCTTGATTGTATTTGTATGCGACTGGATAATCATTGGGGAAGATTTTTGAGAAATGATTTCTATTGATTTAGATTCTTTCTGATTGATATGTATTTGTATAGTTCCTGATCTATTGATTCAAGATATAAGAAAAACCCTATGGATAGAGAATTGTGTTGTTTTATATATATTGCCAATAATTGCCTAATAAATGTTATGCACAAAAATTTAACCAACATATATAGGATCATATTTGAACTTAATAATAATAAGTTATCAACTATATTTTAAGATCTTTGATAGAGTTACGTATTGAATGTAGATGAGGATTGGTATGAGATTTTAAATGGAGGAATTCCATGTCTAGGGTTAGTTTTGCATGATTGACTTAAATGAGCTAATGAACATATGCATACTTCTCTTCTCTGGTCAGGTGCGGGGACTCCCGTGGTGGGATCTTTCTTCTGGATCGGTGCTCTTCACGTTCCCCTGACGGTGGCAACCCCGGGGACTGTTCAAACCATGTGAGCAAGGTGTTTAATGGTCAGTCTAATGACCTTACCATGCCTTCAGAGTCATGAGCTACCCTACAGGATGTTGAGACTGTAGGTCTCCACCTGGGCATTCATGTCCCTAGAGGTGTATGCCTTCAGTGCCTGCAACGAGGACATTGGTGGATCCATTGCTCAGTCGAGGTTGCTTGTTTTTGGTGTAGGGCTCCAGGGCACCATGCACGAGAATGTGGGGCTAGCAGGTAGGTCCAGAGGCGGCCCTCTTCTTGGAGAGATCAGTGTTTTCGGTGCCTTCAATGAGGACATTGGAGGCATCACTGCACTTTCCTGATGACATGTTTTCATTATAGAACTCCTAGTCACATGGTGGGGGTTGTCGTTTGACCAAACTGGTCACACGGATTCAACATTCTGAGGCTGAGATCCTATCAACAACCGAGTTTGCTGCGTCCTATGGGGTGACTAGTTATGCCAAGGCTAGCTTTGTGACGAGATGGATGCAAGATTATATTAGTGCATGTCAGCATCTAAGGTGTCGATGCCTCAGAGACTTCTTGGGACCTCTGCAGGGTGATGCCTACTCGGGTTTGTGGCCTGGGAGTGTTGATGGATACTCCATTCACTCATCTTTCAAAGTGGTGAATAGCACCCCTAATATTTATGGATATGTGAGCAAGGCTGATGACGATTATGATGACTTGGTTGTTTCCTGAGCCAACCTAAGAGACAAGATAGGTGGAGGTTGACTCCCTAGTTAGCTTTCAATGATGAGTTGATGAGTCGATGTGTGCTTCTGGGTGTTGTGAGGATGTGATCTTTAATGATTGGATTTCTCGCTAGTGAGGGTAATCTGATGTAATCTCTCCTTATGATAGCTTTGGCATGT
Organism: Alisma plantago-aquatica; assembly: GCA_963693085.1. Lineage (NCBI taxonomy): Eukaryota > Viridiplantae > Streptophyta > Magnoliopsida > Alismatales > Alismataceae > Alisma > Alisma plantago-aquatica. The sequence continues at coordinate 725,874,089 of OY856411.1, read as the reverse complement.
GTAAGGTGCAAGATGAATAAGATTGACCTCAATTGTGATTAAAAAAGAATATATGCATACTTATAATTGGTGGGTGAATTGTGTGAAAATCAAAACTATGGTTTCCTTGTCTATGTGAATAGTCTTAATGAACTCGTGCACATTCTAATGAGATTAGGGAATAATAAGGTTAATGTGGTGTAATGAACTAAAATGACTTATTGAAAACCCTAGAAATTTAGTATTAAGATGGGTATGAGGGATAAAGCTCAGACTTGAACTTTGTAAATGTGAAGAAATGCTCAATTGTAGGTAATATCATCAATTGAAGGCAACATATATTATTAAGATGGTCTAAGTTTGATGCATCTATTATAGTATAATTCAAAGAATATGAGTTTATTCCCCATCAATGCAAATTTTTATATAAGTTATGTTATAACTAATTGAGATGATTGCCAATGATTTGGAGTAAGAAAAGTAACCCTAGTATGTTTTACTTACTAAATGAAGTGTTTATAAGAACCTAACCCTAATCCTAATGTGATGAGCTAGGTAATAATAATGAAGAATATTCCTTAATGAGAGATTAATGAACGTGCATGGCTAAATATAACTTGACACAACTGGAAGAAAGGAAATTAAGGTTATTGAGTAGAATTTATAAGAACATGGTTGGGTTCTAATTGTGTGCCTATAATACTCATGTTTTGAGAACGAACAACTATCTTGAATATTTTAAATTGAATTAATTTATGTTTTGAATGGTAACCTCATTTGAGGCATGGCAAATAAGAAAAGATGAGTTATGTGTTGTGAATGTTTATGCAATGATATTTTTTATATCTAAGGAAATTCATATGGAATAAGTCAATTATTGTGTAACTAACTTCATATGGAGTGATTAAAGATGTTCATATGCTAATATTTCTTGGATTCTTGATGTTTCTATGGGTACTTGATGTAAAATGTAATATGAATGAATTGATAAGAAATATGTTTAGATTGAATAGACATGCATTGATTATATTTGAGGAAACCTTAATTAAGGAAAATGTTGGATAATGAGATTATGTCTCAGGTTGATATCCCACTGAATGATGACATATATGAAATGATGTGGAAATGGAAAGAATTGTATATGTTGCAAATTATAGATTGTTGTGCTCTTTATTTTGGTAATTGTATTTTTTGTTAAGCCTAATACACTTTATGTTATTCTAGTTGTGAGAGAATACATAACATGACAAAAGATATTATAAATTCTTTTTAAGATTTGTAAGAGGATTAAGTAACAAGTTAAATGTTGAAAACATCTAATTAGGTGCCTTGAACACTGTGAGTTTCCCTAAGGTCCATACTAGGGAAATGAAATAGATCTCCTTGAAGTAATTATATAATTATGAGAAGGATTTTTAGACTTTTGATCAAGACTTGAAAGGTCAGACCACTAAGATTTAGGAGTGAGTCATTTGGTATGATTCTGGCCCTAAATCCTTTGTTGTAAAAGTTTGTGTCCATGCGGAATAGATTCTGATGAAACGTAAACTATGATATATGCGAAATTTATGATATGTGATATTATGTTGTGTTTGCTCCTATCTCATGTACTCGAGATGAGGGCCTAAGCCTATTTAAGAAACACTGCAATGGACCAGGGTCTATTTTTTATATCTTAGGGTGGCCAGCTAAACCCTAAGATAGTAACAGTGAGTCATTAACATGAGAATCAGATGTGGCAACATCTGCTTGGTGAGGTACAAGCCAAGTAGTTTCAAGGCAAACGAATAAAAGGTGACAATCTATGTAGAAAATGAGTTGAATATTTGCTACATACCTTTTACTGCTAGATGATAGACCTACTGTTATTGAATATGTTTTTTGTTGTGGAAATTAATCATTCTTTTATATTGATAAATATTTGATATTCTTATTTGTCTGCTTTAGAATATGATCTTAAATGTTGAAAAGTGGTTGATGTTGGTATTTAATATCCATTATGAATATGATTTGAATTTACTTTTCATTTGAATAGTCATGTTTGGTAGGCATGTCTTATGTGTACTTCAGCTTCAGGATTGCAAATGTATTCATGGTCGGGTTGGTGGGTGTGTCACAAATATGGTGTTGTTTCTATGTGTTGATTCTAATTGTTTAGATCTTGACGTGTTAATCCTACAATTGGATTGTCATTCTGACACAATCAACATCTAATCATATGTTCATAGACATGATCTTAAAGATGCCTTAAAGTTGAAATTATCCTAAGTAAATACCTTATCTGATTGATTAGATTTTGTCATAAAATGGATGTTCTAGATGCTAGAATAACCTGTTAGAGTCAGTAATATCTGTAAGTTTCTCATAAGTTCAATATACTTAATGTAATGTTGATGCATGTACTTAGCCTGAGTAGGAGGTATCCACTCATTGGGGCTCTATATAAGTCTCACGAGGTTATTCTAAAAGTTTTTAAGTATAATGCTATCCAACGAAGAGGTTGTGACAAAGAAGATATAAATATAAAAATATAGTTTAGTATGTCCCTACACTCTCTCTTTCTTAGGATGGATAGTATATCAAGTTTGTACTTTTATGTAACATGTAACTAATGTAAACTGAACTGCATATGAGCAATAAGATTTAATTCTGATCTCAATAGAGTTGAATAAGATTTGTGATGAATGAATATATTATTCTTGATGCAACATTGGTTTATGAGGTTTTGTGAAGAAAAGGAAAAAATACATGTGTTTTCACTTACTTTGTTAATCGCATTTGTCGAGAATTTGTTGTTTTATTTTAGAATATGGGTTTAGGTTTAGAAAATCTCTCTAATGTTGTTATTTTGATGATCAAAAGAGAGTTGTTGTCATTGGTGGTGGAGAGGTGACGAAGAGGTGACCATATGCAAACTTTCTTCAATATAACACGTTGTTGAAAGAAATAGTACATAAGGATGGATGTTTTCTTGCTTTCCCTCTGTTATCTATATGATGATATGGAATGTGATGCCCCGCGCCACACAAAATGATATTACTCAAAACCAAAGTCACGGAATAAGATTAAACAAACAGATTACTGAAAAACACAAAAAATTAAAACCATTTTCATAAAACTACCAAACAGCAAGAACCTCTACATACAAGTACTTTCATGCCTCAAATAACTTAATGTATGTGCCATCAACCTGTTACTAGGTATGCATACATTTATTATAGCTATATACTACAGGGCACACAAGCCAACCACATATCGAAAGCACGTCCACAAAACTTCTACAAAACATCCCCAAGGACCCGAGTGTACAGGGATGACTCTAGGACTCTATCAACAAAAGACATCCAGCAGCACTTCCAACCTTGTTGGCTATTGTCTCTCTTGATGCTCCTCAACCTCTGTTGCATGATCTCAACCTCCTCGTGTACGTCCACCTTAAAAGGATGTGGGAAACCCATGGGTGAGATTTCAAATCTCAGCAGCAGATATAACTCTCCACCAATTCTATTATTATCACAGATAAGATAAATAAAACAGCAGTAAAGCTACAACTATAAGAAGCAGATAATCATTATTAATAGGATGAGAAATCACTATTGAATTATGAAACATCTTAACAATTTAAAAGGAATATGAAGAACATGTATAATTTATATCAACAACATTGTATAAAGATCAAGCAAGGCCTCATCCAATTTTCCCATATTTGATCCTATACAAATATACTACACGTCTGATTACGTATTTTATTATGCTCCGAGGATTTGAGTCATACCACCCAAATCCAACCGACCACTACTAAGTTGAAATCAGTGTGATACATGTCAATGGAATTGCTAGAATCCATGACCTCCCCACACCTCATGGCCAACACAAGAGAAAATATCGTAGAGACGTATCATTCAACTACAACAATGGCATATAGTCAGGCTCAAGGATTGGCTCATGCATGGCCATCCACACATATATATAATCATACCTAGCCCACCTTGGTATAGGTACGGTGCTAGAAGAATAGGCTCATGCATGGCCATTCTAACAAGAAAGAGTGGCTCACGCATTGCCATCCATACAACGAGATCGAATCACGCATGGTCGTCTCACACATCTTGTAGTTAAGGATACAAGGAATAATTCGAATTGTACCCCGCATATTTAAAAATATGCGCTCCGAGTTAAACTTATTTCACCATTCAACAAGTGTTGACACTGAATGGATCTATGGCACAAGGCAAGCTACAAAATTAGATTCCACTTGATTAATTAGATCATTTAAGTATCTTTTAGCATCAATGCAGTACAACGTACAACTTCTAAATAAATTCTACATAAATAAGGCTATAACACATCACCAGATCATATTTGAGCACATAGGGTGTGATCTCATCACATTATCACTGGATACCTTCCAATCACCATATTTCTCATCAAAAATATCACATACTTTGGGGTAGCAACCCTTCATCTCATCATTGAAAAAATCACCATCTCATATAAGGCAATAAGCCATCATTAGGTCATAAGACCGTTTACCTCCTCTCTTTAAGGATGTAAACAACACTTATGCCTCACAAGGCCCATTCAAACTTATCATAAGCAACATAGCTCATACCTGGCTATGCTTATCAACTGATGTCACCTGCATGGTTAGAGACTCATAACAAGAAGAACCATACATCACCAACACAACCATCTCATAAGATTCATGCCATTCACGTTACATCATTTGAGTTAGGGTTTCCATATAATCAATTAGGGTTTACAAGGTTGGATTAGCAACCACCCTTAGATCATTGCTTTTATCATCATTATAAGGTGTCTTATGAAATGAAGATTATAGAAAACAACACTCCTTATTATTCACATAACCCCTCATAGGGTATCACATCATAACATGTAACCCTATCATCAACATGATGTAACATATCCATCATCACAAGGTATCGGTTGATAGTATCATGTAATATATCTGTTTAGACCTCCTTGGTATATCGGGTGACACTTGCCATAGGGTGTCGACTTGTCATCATCACAGCATGTCAACTACCACCATGCAAGGCATAAGAGATAACCTCACAAAAGGTGTAACAGTTTACCACTTCTTGAGAGCGTAACGATCAACACCATATAAGGTGTGACAGGCAACACCACCCCGTGGTGTATCGGCCAACACCACCTAAAGGTGTCAGGAAACACCATCCCATAGCATATTAGCCAGCACCAACGAAGGGTGTCGGGCAACCAAAGCAGTTGGGAACCTTGGGTATATTGGTTGTTAGTGTCAGGCATCATCACTCCAAGGTGTGTCAGCCTTCCTTCAACCAGGGCATCATGGTTAGCCCTCAAAACAAACCAACTCCTTGAGGTACACCCATAGCCATGACGGGCTAACACCTTTAAGGGAAAATCGGTTGAGCAACACCTTATCCACTTAAGATACTTCAAGAGCATGACGACCAACACCCACCATGCATCTCGGTTAACCATCACATATCAGTTTAGGTACTATTAGGTCATAACAGGCTAGCTTCTCAAGATCTATCAACCATATTGGTTAAGCAACCATAAAAAAATGATTTAACCTTCTCAACTCATGATGACCTAAGCATCCACCAAGCATGATGACCTAGGAATCACCAAGTCATGACGACTTAGGCATATAGGGTATCGGTTCATTACACTACAAGCCATGATGACCTATCCTCCACATGGTGCATGTGTTTGTGTGGACTTGTTGCCTTCAACCATAGGAAGATCGGTCACTATTCCATCTACTGCACGACAAGAAGGTGCAAGACAAGAAGAACAAACCAATGAGATTCCATCATCAAAATAGTTCTAAGGCCGTTAACATCTACTAGCATACAAGGGATGAATGATCTCAAGATGAAGAACAAGCATAAGCATATGAAGGGTGAAAATAACAAAGGAGGTTAAGAGTTATATAACTCACCTCAAGGATCACCACCAAGATCCAAGCTTAAAGGTCAAGCTCCAAGGTTACGAGCTCAAGATAGAAGATGATCAACCAAACTCGGTCACCACCACACCTCCAAGGAAGAATATTATACTAATGTTAGGATGGTTCAAGATGGAAAGAAGGTATCCAAGATCCATGGCCGAGAAGAAGAAAAAGAAGAAAAGAGAGCTAGGAAACATAGCTTACCAAGGTGGAAGATGAAGGATGCTCAAGAAACACTACAACTTAAAGCTCATACACCAAGCTCCAAGAGAGATCCTCTATCTCCTTAAACTTCTTAAGGTCATACACTAAGGAAGAGGGAAAGCAAATATGGCCAAAAGGATCCTCTTGCATGGAGAGAAATTAGTATATATACAAGAGGGATGAGAGAGAGATCATGGAAGAGTTGTCACCACCTAAGGAGCTTAGGTGCCACTTGTCCACGAAAAAGAGCCACATGCACAACATCATGCAAGACATGGTGATAAGGTCTAGACAAGGTCTCACCCATTGGTCTCCTACCAAGGTCATGCCCGATACCACAGCTCCACACATCTACAAACTAATAGGGTGCAACACTGCACACTCACAAATCGATAGGGTGAAACCCTACACACTCACAAACGGATAAGGTGCAACCCTACACTCACAAACTGATAGGGTGCAACCCTACACACTCACAAATTGATAGGGTGCAACACTACACACTCACAAACTGATACACAGACTCTCTAGGGATCTCTAGCCCTAGATAACACATCTAGGTGTAAGGCACACCTCAAACATGTGTCCAAAACATCACCAAGGATGTCACCACACAACCAAGATCCAAACAAGGTGCCCATCTCTCTGTCTCCTCTAGATGGTGCCAAGAGAGAGAAGGAACACTCATGAGGTGCCAAAATTGCATATCAACCCTAAGTCTGGGTGGATTGCAATTTGTACCAAAACCTCACCACAAAATACAAGCATCAACCAAACAAGCTTAAGCAAGAACTTCAAGCTTCCAACATGCCCTAATTACATCTCAAATGATTATATCAAGGTACTAAGCAACATGCTTAAGAAAAACAAATAGTGTTATCCCTAAATGTGGGCCAAGGTCCTTACAAGTCAAAAAAACCTAACAGGGATTTCGCCCCCAAAATCCTAAGAGAAAAAAGGGGGGTACTTCCTCCTCATCTCTTCCTCAAGCTCCCACGTGGTTTCCTCAACACCACAATGATGCCAAAGAATCTTCACAAGAACAAGGTACTTCCTCTTCAACTTCTTCACTCTCTGATCCAGGATCAACACTGGACCTTCCACATAGGTCATGTCCTCATCAAGATCTACCTCCACAGGCTACAACATCAATTCTGCATCCATATGACAGTTTCTTAACATACTTACATGAAACACTGGATGTAGTCTGTATAGCTCAGGTGGCAACTCCAACTTGTAGGCCACCTTCTCAACATGTGCCACCACTGGGTAAGGTCCCATAAACCTAGGAGACAACTTACCCTTCTTTACAAACCTCAGAACACCTTTCCAAGGAGAGACTTTCAAATATACCTTGTTTCCCACTTGGAATTCCAAGGGTCTACGATGATTATCTGTATATGACTTATGTCTGTCTTGTGTTGCCTTCAATTGTTACTAGATTACCTTGATCTTCTCTATCATCTACTACACAAGTTTAGGATCAATAAGTTGATACTCACCTGTCTCATACTAATACAGTGACAATCTACAATGCCTCATAAGGTGCCATGTCAATGCTACTCTGATAGTTGTTGTTGTAGGCGAACTCTATCAGATCGAGGTGTACATCCCAACTTCCTACAAACTGAAGAACACAGGACCTCAACAAATCCTCTAAGGTCTGAATGGTCCTCTTAGATTGACCATCTGTCTATGGGTGAAAAGTAGTACTAAAATTTACTTGCATACCTAAAGTTGTGTATAGTCGCTCCCAAAAGTGACTCGTGAACTGGGGACCCCTATCAGACATGATAGTTGTTGGAACACCATGCAAACACACTATCTCATCCACATAGATCTGGGAAAGCTTCTCTGTTGTGAATGTCATCTTCATGGGAAGAAAATGTGCTGACTTGGTCAACCTGTCGACGATCACCCAAATGTAATCATGGCCTTTGGCTATCCAAGGCAGACCAACCACAAAGTCCATAGTCACATGACCCCACTTCCATTATGGTATAGGAAACGGTTGCAACATTCTTGCAGGCTTCTTATGCTCTGCTTTAACCTGTTGACATACAACACACCTTGCAACGAACTCAGCCACAACCTTCTTCAAGCTTGACCACCAACACATATCTTCAGGTTATGATACATCTTCCTTAGGTCATTAGGATCATGAACCACTATCCTGCCATGGTAACAAACTGTCCCATCATCTAACTCATGGAAGCCACCATGCTTCTTGCTGCCAAACTCTAATCGAATCTATTGTATCACAATATTCATCAGTTGTGCCTCTTTGATCTGTTGTTTCAGCATAGGCTTCACATGTACATGTGCCAACAAACCTTCTAGCAAGGAGACCTCCAACTTGACATTCATCTAACGCAAGGAGACCAACATGTCTTGCTTGTGGCATGTCAAAGAACTTAGTTGGGCTTTATCCATATGTGAAGATGAAGATTTCCTGCTCAACACATCTGCCACAACATTCACCTTTCCCAGATGATTGTGCAGTCATAGTCTTTAATCAACTCCATCCAACAGTGTTGCCTCATATTCAACTCTTATTGTGAAAAGATGTACTTCAAGTTCTTGTGATCCATGAAGATCTGACACTTCTCCCCATACAGGTAGTGCCTCCAAATCTTCAAAGCATGAACTAATGTTGCTAACTCCAAGTTGTGGGTCAGGTAATTCTACTCGTGTTTCTTAAGTTGTCAGGAAGCAAAAGAAACCACTTGCTTATCATGCATCAACACACGTCCCAAACCATTCATGGACGCATCACAAAAGACTATGTATCCTTTTCCTTGCTCAGGCAAGACCAGAACGGGTGCACTTGTCAACTTCTCCTTCAATGTCTGAAAAGCACGCTGACATATGTCATCCCAAATGAACAACACATCCTTCCTCGTTAACTTAGTTAGGGGTAAGGTGATAATGTTGAAGTCCTTGATTAACCTCTTGTAATAGCCTACCAAACTTAGAAAATTGTGTACTTCTATCAGTGTCTTAGGCTACTCCCACTCCATTACAGACTTCACTTTCTTAGGATCCACACGTACTCCCTCGGTAGATACAACATGCCCCAAGAAAGCTACCTTCTTCAACCAGAACTCGCACTTGCTAAAATTAGCATAAAATTGGTGTTGTCTCAGCACAGTTAATGCCTAATGAAGATGTTGTTCATGATGTTGATTATCACGACTGTATATCAAGATGTCATCTATGAAAACCACCACAAACTGATCAAGAAACGACCAAAACACTCTGTTCATCAAATCCATGAATGTTGTTGGTGCATTGGTCAGCCCAAACGGCATAACTACGAACTCGTAGTGACCATACCTCATCCTAAAGGCCAACTTAGGTATGTCATCCTCCTAGATCCTCAACTGGTGATATCCTGATTGTAGGTCTATCTTTGAGAACACTGTCACTCCACGCAACTGATCAAATAGGTCACCTATCCTCGGCAACGGATATTTATTCTTTATCGTCACCTTGTTCAACTATTTGTAGTCTATGCACAACATCATAGACCTATCCTTCTTATTCACGAACAATATTGGTGCACCCCATGGTGACGTACTTGGCCTAATGAAACCTTTGTCAAGAAGTTCTTGCAACTGTCTCTTCAACTCTACCATCCATCTCTGTCAGAGCCATCCTATACAGTGTATGAGCTATCTATTGCGCTTCAGGGACCAGATTGATCTCAAAATCAATCTCTAGAGCTGGGGAAACACCTGCAAACTCCTTAGAAAACACATCCTTGAACTCTCTAACAATCGACACCTCCTAAATACTAGGACTCCTTGCCTCAGTATTCATCACATGTTCCAAGAATGCCTCACAACCCTGTCTCAAAAGATTCCTCGCTACCATGGTCGTTACCAGACACATATAGAATCTTCCTATCTCCTTGGAAGATCCATGTTTCACTATCATCTATAAACATTACCTGCTTGGAACTACAATCCAATACCACTTTGTACTTCTCCAAGGTATCCATTCCAAGGATTACATCAAATCCATGCATGTCAAGTGGTATGAGGTCCACTTGAATGTTGTGCCCCGAAAAGGAGAGGATATAGAAAGGACTCACATCATGCAACATTGTAGAACCAACTAATGGGGTTTCTAACAATAAACTATTCTTCTTACGACTAGCAAGCAAAAGACAATTGTTAAGCACTTCAAGAATGATAAAAGAGTGTGTTGCACCCGGGTCAACCAAAATAGATACTAAGCAAGAAGAAGACAAATCTAGATAAAATAACTCCATCTGACCTGTCACCACTCGCGGGTTGACCACCGCCTCCTACTGACTCGTAGAGTAGAATTTAGTTGTTGCTTGTTGTTGCCCCCGTCCTTTACTTCCCTTAGCAGAAAATCTGGTCTGTGATGCTTGGCCACATACTCATCCTCCTACACCACTGTCTGAGAGCCCTATTGGCTCAGCCTCAGTTGCTGGGTCACTTCATCATCTTTCATAGGATAGAACGGTTTGGTATGCCCAACTTGTCCGCACTTATAACATGTCATGTTCTCATACCAAGGCCTAGGTGGTCCTGACACAGACACTGATGCAGCACTCTGGGCTCCTGCTGGTGGAAAACTACGACCTCTTCCCTTACTCGGTGACCACTGGGTCGGTACACTAAACCTCTACGATGTTGGTGGTATGGGAAACCTCGGCTTCTTAAAGCCTCCTAATGACTACCCCCAGGACTGTGCAGACATCTTCTTAGCACTTGCTTCTCATTTCTCCTTCACAGATCGTTCTATCCATTGAATAGACCCCACAAACACGACAAACCTCTCTCAATTCTCTAAAGCATCCGTCAGGGTAGACAACTCAGTATTCAACACCTTCTCAAAATAATGAATATGCTCGTCCTCTATGGCACCCATGTGATGATAGAACCTCAACAACTCCGTAAACCTTGCTTCATAGTCATTGATCATCATGGATCCCTTTTGAATCCTCTCAAAGTGGTTGATCTTCTAATCAAGGTATGTCTGAGGAAAGAACTGACTAACAAACTCACATCAGAACTCCTCCCAACCGATCATGACACCTAGCCTCTTCTCCTCTTTTATGGCCAACCAATGGCCAACACTCCCCTTTAGAACGTACACTGCATGCTTCACCTTATACTCTTCATGGATACTCATGATCTTAAAGGCCTTATCAAGATCAGTAAGCCACAGATCCGCATCTACAGGATCAACCGTCCCAGCATACTCCACCACCCCAACATGGAGAAGTCACTCAAAAGTCTTCCCAGTACCCAAAGATTCAGTATGGGGAACTAGTACCCTAGGTTAAGGTGCAGGCATCATGTCTGCCATATGAGTCATAGTAGCCATAAACTACCCAAAAAGAGATTGAAATGTAGGGTTTTCAACTATGGATGGGTCAAACTAGAGGACTCCAGGCACCCAATCTTCTTGTGCCTGATTCCTTGCACCACCACATGGTGCAGCAACACTTCTCTCGACAGCATGTTCTTCGTATTCTCCAGACATCTTTAAGCTTTCTCTTCTACTTCTGCATGAGTAGAAGTCACTATAAGAAAGAATGGAGGACACTAGAATAGACACAAACCCTAGTCATAGGTCCCTATAGACTCTGCAAACCTAAAGCTCTGATACCAACCTTTACTGTGATGCTCCGTGCCACACAAAATGAGATTGCTCAAAATCAAAACCACGGAAGAACATTAAACAAATAGATTACTGGAAAACACTAAAAATTAAAATCATTTTCATAAAACTGCCAAACAGCAAGAACCTCTACATACAAGAACTTTCATGCCTCAAAGCACTTACTATATGTGCCATCAACCTGTTACCAGGGAACATGTTCCAGAACATATATACATACATCCAGTACAGCTATATACAACAGGTCACACAAGCCAACAACATATTGAAAGCATATCCACAAAACGTCTATAAAACATCCCCAAGGACCCGAGTGTACAAGGATGACTCTAGGCCTCTATCAACAAAAGACATTCAACAACACTTCCAACCTTATCGGCTACCATCTCTCCTATTGCTCCTCAACCTATGTTGCACGATCTCTACCTCCTTGTACACATCCACCTAAAAAGGATGTGGGAAACCCACATGGTGAGATTCCAAATCTCAGCGGGAGATATAACTCTCCACCAACTCTATTATTATCACAGATAAGATAAATAAAACAACAGTAAAGTTACAACTATATGAAGTAGATAATCATTATTAATAGGATAAGCAATCATTGTTGAATTATGAAACATCTTAACAATTAAAAAGGAATATGAAGAACATGTATAATTACCAATAACATTGTATAAAGATCAAGTAAGGCCTCATCCAATGTTCCAATATTTGATCCTATATAAATATGCTACACGGCTGATTACGTATTTTATTATGCCCTGAGGATTTGAGTTGTACCACCCAAATCCAACCGACCACTGCTAAGTCAAAATCAGTGCCATATAGGGTCAATGGAAGAGTCGAAATCCATGACCTCCCCACACCTCTTGGTCAGCACAAGAGGAAACATCATAGATACGAATCAATCAACTGCAACAATGGCATATAATCAAGCTCAGGGATTGTCTCACTCATGGCCATCCACACATATATATAATCATACCTAGCCCACCTTGGTATAAGTATGACGCTAGAAGAACAGGCTCACACATGGCCATTCTAACAAGAAAGAGTGGCTCACGCATGGCCATTCATACAACGAGATCGACTCATGCATGGTCATCTCACACATCCTGTAATTAAGGATACAAGGAATAACTCAACTTGTACCCCGCATATTCAAAAATATGCACTCCAAGTTAAACTCTTTTCATCATTTAGCAAATGCTGACACTGAATGGATCTATGGCACAGGGCAATCTACAATATTAGGTTCCACTTGACTAATTAGGTCATTTAAGTATCTTTTAGCACCAATCAAGTACAACGTACAACTTCTAAACAAATTCAACATAAATAAAGGCATAACACATCACCAAATAATATTTGAGCACATAGGGTGTTATATCATCACATTATCACTAGATACTTGCCAATCACCATATTTATCATCACAAGTATCACATACTTTGGGGTAGAAACCCCTCATCTCATCACTGACAAAATCACCATCTCGTATAAGGAAATAAGCCATCATTAGGTCATAAGACCATTTACCTCCTCTTTCAAGGATGTAAACAACATTTATGCCTCACAAGGCCCATTCAAACTTAATATAAGCAACATAGCTCCTACATGGCTATGCTTATCAATTGATGTCACATGCATGGTTAGAGACTCATACCAAGAAGAACCATACATCATCAACACAACCATCTCATAAGATTGAAGCCATTCACGTTACATCATTTGAGTTAGTGTTTCCATATAATCAATTAGGGTTTACAAGGTTGGATCAAAAACCACCCTTAGATCATTACTTTCATCATCATTATAAGGTGTGTGTGAAATGAAAATTATAGAAAACAACACTCCTTATTATTTACATAACCCCCCCATAGGGTATCACATCATAACATGTAACCCTATCATCAACATGATATAACATAGCCATCATCACAAGGTATCAGTTGAGATTATCATGTAATATATATCAGTTTAGACCTCCTTGGTATTTCAGGTGACACTTGTCATAGGGTGTCAACTTGTCTTCATCACAACATGTCAACTACTGCCATGTAAGGCACAAGAGATAACCTCACAAAAGTTGTAATGATTTACCACTTCTTGAGAGTGTGATGGTCAACACCATCTAAGGTGTGACGGGCAACACCACCCCATGGTGTATCAGCCAAAACCACCTAAGGGTGTCAGGCAACACCATCCCATAGCATATCAGCCATCACCACCTAAGGGTGTCGGGCAACCAAAGCATGTCAGGAAACCCTAGGTATATCGGTTGTTAGGGTTAGGGTTGATCTAGGCATCATGGGTTAAGGTGTGTTGGGCATCATCACTCCAAGGTGTGTCGACCTCCCTTCAACCAGGGCATCATAGTTAGCCCTCAAAATAGACCAACTCCATGAGGTACACCCATAGCCATGATGGGCTAACACCTTTAAGGGCATATCAGTTGATAAACACCTTATCCACTTAAGGTAATTTAAGAGCATGACGACCAACACCCACCATGCATCTCGGTTATCCATCCCATATCGATTTAGGTACTTCTAGGTCATAACGGGATAGCTTCTCAAGATCTATCAACCATATCGGTTTAGCAACCATAAGCCAAAACGAGCTAACCTTCTCAACTCATGATGACCTAAGCACCCACCAAGCATGATGACCTAGGCATCACCAAGTCATGATGACTTAGGTATATAGGGTATCGATTCATTACACTACAAGCCATGATGACCTATCCTCCACATGGTGAATGTATGTGTGTGTGGACTTGTTTCGGGCACTAGTCCATCTACTACACAACAAGAAGGTGCAAGACATGAAGAACAAACCAATGAGATTCCATTATCAAAATAGTTCTAAGGTCATTAACATCTACTAGCATACAAGTGATGAACAATCTCAAGATGAAGAACAAATATAAGCATATGAAGAGTGAAAATAACAAAGGAGGTTAAGAGTTATATGACTTGCCTCAAGGATCGCCACCAAGATCCAAGCTCACAAGCCCAAGGTAGAAGGTGATACACCAAACTCGGTCACCACCACACCTCCAAGGAAGAAGATGATACCAAGTTTAGGATGGTTCAAGATGAAAATAAGGTATCCAAGATCCATGGCCGAGAAGAAGAAGAAAAAGAAGAAAAGAGAGTTAGGAAACATAGCTTACCAAGGTAGAAGATGAAGGATGCTCAAGAAACACTACAACTTGGAACTCGTCCACCAAGATCCAAGATAGATCCTCTAGCTCCTTAAACTTCTCAAGGTCATCCACTAAGGAAGAGGGAAAGCAAAGATGGACAAAATGATCCTCTTGCATGGAGAGAAAGGAGTATACACATAGGAGGGATGAGAGAGGGATCATGGAAAAGGTGACACCGGCTAAGGATCTTAGGTGCCACTTGTCCACGAAAAAGAGCCACATGTACAACATCATGCAAGACATGGTGATAATGTCTAGGCAAGGTCTCACCCACTTGGTCTCCTACCAAGGTCATGCTCGATACCACATCTCCACACATCCACAAATTGATAGGGTGCAACCTTACACACTCACAAACCGATATGGTGCAACCCTACACACTCACAAACTGATATGGTGCAACCCTACACACTCACAAACTGATAGGGTGCAACCCTACACACTCACAAACCAATAGACAACCTCTCTAGGGCTCTCTAGCCCTAGACAACACATCTAGGTGTAAGGCACACCTCAAGCATGTGTCCAAAACATCACCAAGGATGTCACCACACAACCAAGATCCAAGCAAGGTGCCATCTCACTATCTCTCCTCTAGATGGTGCCAAGAGAGATAAGGAACACTCAAGAGGTGCCAAACTTGCATATCAACCCTAACTCTGGGTGAATTGCAATTTGCACTGAAACCTCACCACAAAACACAAGCATCAACCAAACAAGCTCAAGCAAGAACTTCAAGCTTACAAAATGCCTTAATTACATCTCAGATGATTAGAGCAAGGTACTAAGCAACATTCTTAAGTAAAACACATAGGGTTATCCCAAAATGTGGGTCAAGGTCCTTACATGGAAGTACATGTCTAGTTTCAAATATGATTACAAGAAGTATGTGACGAAACAAATGTGGGATGATATTATGTGTTGTGGATGTGAAGATTAAAAGTAAGGTTTTACGTAAAGTGGAGGAGCCACTTTTCTATGACTTATTAGGCCTTAATGCTATTGTTGCACCACACTTCAAGATTTAGATGATTAGGATGGTCAAATGGATACCACCATACTTAAGGAATTTCAAATTCAATGTGGTTGTTGGCAAGTCCTGCCACAAAGATGGGATGAAAAGGAGATGGACTACATGTGTGATAAGAGATAGAAATGGGCACCTTGTTGTAGCTTAGAAATTTTGGTTGTCTGCAAGTGCTTTTGTAGATGTGATGTTTCAAGCTATAATTGTGGCACTTAATATAGTTGAGGACAAGAACATCATCTTGTTCGTGTTAGATATGGATGATGAGTAGGTGTTTTGGATGATTTAAGGAGGTGGGGATTGCCCTTGACATTTTTTTGTCTTTCCTCGGGGAGATATAGGCTTTGCTAGATGAGTTCTCCATTGTCGGCTTTTGTGCTCATTCAGAGGCAAGCTCTGTGGCCCATTTTGTTTGCCTTAAAGTCTCTAGTGTGGATGAGGGGTTGATTATTATGAATATCAACCACCTCAAGATGAAGACTTGTGACCTTATGGTTTTAGATATAAGGGATACACAATACATTACTACTTCTTAGATATATACTTAGATATAGATGGGTGTATAGATGGGTCCCAGCTAAAGGGACTATATATAAGATAGTTTTCTTTTTGCCTTTTGTTGTTTGGTGTTGGACGGTGACTCCACACATGTGTGGTGGTGGTTTCATGTGTCACCATGTTTTTTTTTGTAGATCCCTTTTGTGGTGGCCTGCTACAAGGAGAGCATGATGAATGGAAAAACTCCTAACTTATATTAGAAAAAACTATCAAACAAACCTTACACAAGATTCTATGATCTATAAATATTGCCTCCTAGTTCATCACCCCTCCCTATTTTAGGAAGTAGTTTGTCATGATTATATCCTTGCTTGAACCTACTTGCCCACACATGAATGGAACCACATACATCCAAGTTGTCTAATAAATTGAAATTAGCATTGAAGGCATCCACAAATTTCTCACTAAAAGAGAACCTTGCATCCCCTCAGTAATATAATTGCCAACAAACAACAAAGACTTCTGAAATCAACCATTGCGTCCAAATTTTATTTAGGAAACCCTAACTAAATTGGTATGACATCAACATAGGGTCTCTGAAGACCTTATATATGTTTATTGTTTGCCTTGAAGCAAAGGAATAAAATGGCCATTTATACTGAAGTGACCATCTTACGCACATGAGAACCAATTTCTAAGTCTATATTAGATTCATGGTCATTGAAATAACAAAAAACACCCTTTTAAAGTATTACAAACACTTGGTCATGATCAAAATTGGCAAGTGAAAAACTAATTTTATTGAACAATAAATTTTCTTAATTAGATAAGTTATCAAAAAACAACTAATAATATGTTTTTGGTACTATGAACAAAAATAAGAGGCACCTTAAGAATCCTTCTCAGACAACCTAAAAAATTTAGACATTAGTAATAAGTCTTGAATGTTATATATTGTAGATGGTGAGTAATTATTAAATGAAAAAAAAACAGAATGACAAATAATAAGCCTGAAACAACCTTGAGGATGATTTCTTTGAGCTACCTTGGCATATCTCTCATGTCATGCAGTTTTGTTTAAATGGTGGTCTTTTTTTTATGAACCCATCATGTCATTTTGTTTTTCTTTGAATATGTATTGGCTGCACTTCTCATGTGATTTTGCAATTGGGTGAGATCCTTTGGATCAACTTCTACCCTTGAAATGAATTTCATATAGTATCAAAATCATTGGAAATGTCTAATAGAAAGGAAATATCTTTACTACCCTATAAATAAGCACAACTGAAGTGTGTGCATGAGTGATTTTCCAATCACTTTTCACATATAGTTGGCAGTTTGAGATGTTTATTTTTATAGACAATGGATTCAATAGACGTGAGCATGGACCGGTCTGGGCATGATCCTAGTCTGACAAATATTTTGACTGTATAATTTAAGACAAACTTGATTCACATGAACAATATTGAACATTTTGGTTTAGATTTTTTGGCATGAGTCATGCCAAGATAAATTGAGGCCTAAAAACTCAGGTCATTTCTGACTTTAACTATTTGAATTGTTAATTTTTTTTTCTATCAACTTGGCTGACATGATCCAACAAATTTCTATAGTGTATAATTTAAGCCAAACATGATTCACATAAACAATGGATGGGCCCAGCCAAAAATCTTGTCCCAACTTATATATGGCCCAGATGATGGCTTAAGTAAATCCAAACATGAGAACTCATTTAGTTACATATTTTTAACTATTTAGCTTGTTTACTTTTTTTCTACTAGAAAAGAATTGAATATGTGATGGGCATCGATTGGCCCAACGCGAACCAATTAATTCTTTCAGCACATGAGATGGGCATTGATTGGCCCAATGTGATCTTACTAATTCTTTAAGCGCATGTTTTAAGTTAGATCTAATTCACATAAACTACAATAATGGATTGGTCTTTAAATTTTGATCTATACTTTTAACGAGGACCTTGATAAACTCAAATACTCAGATACCCAGATCTGTTACATATATATATTATCTAGCTACATTTTAGATATAATGTTTTTCTTTCATATAATAATTTGAGTACAAACTTTACAAATTATTTTTATCTATTATTTTAGTCGTTAGTCAGCCATAAGAATCACATACCATAGTATATATAAATGATATGTACCAATTTGATATTTAAGATGTTTTTATTGAAAAATATTACCTTATAATATAGATTGTATTCACATTAAATGTGTTCTAAAAACCATCTAAACCATGCATTTTTGGGTAATTCATCAAAACAAAATGAGCATGCTGCAAAAAAAACTAGAAATTATTGGATAATTTTACTAGATCTTATAAATGCATGGGACGTGTGAGATTTATAGACATGTTTTAGGGAACATTTCAAGATGGGATGAACATCAATCACAACAATCCAATTTGGCTGATGTCACGTCCCGCATAACTTGAGGCAGACCCAGTTCATATAAACTATATTGATTAGCCATACTGAATTTTTCTTGGCACAAACTCTTATACAAGACAAGTCAAGGCTATTGTAAACCCAATCCCAAGAACCAAGATGCATACATATATATGTATATATATAACTAATTATAATTTACAAAATGCATCTTTTGTATGATTGTCTACATACTTTTCAAATTATATTTCATATATTACTTTATGCCAATGTAAATATGGCATACAACTAATTGTTAGTGAAGCCATATGTTGAAATAAATTTAAAAATGTTGGATTTGGTATAACTTTACAGGTTGATTTGAAATGTGTTGATGGTTTGTATTACTTTTCATATTGTTTATGAGTGGGTACCATCCGTTAAATTATATGTACAATCTTGGGTTGGCCTAATGACCCTCCTTCACAATGGAGCCTCAAGATAAAAAAATATTACAATTATCCAAGTTAGCAGCACAACATAATCATATGACCTTAGTGAAGTGTTGATAAGTTGAGATTCAAGTAATGTACTACATCAATGTCATATCATAAAGAATGAGACAGAGGGTGGTGGTATATGTATGTGACAGTCAATGTCCAAAAATCAAGAATGATATCTAGATGGTTGGTGAGAAGTTGTTTACACAAGTCAATATTCTATCAAACACGTGAATCCAACATGGTTTGGCATGGAAAAAATATTGCCATTTTGAGTTTAAATGTGGGTGGCTAAAAATGATTCCAGACTGATTTTGAGTTTATACTTTGTCAAGTCAAGTTAGTTTGGATATGACAAGTTTCAAATAATTAATATTTTGATAAGATTATAGTTTAGTAGATATCATAGTTATTAATTTTTAAACAAACTCAAAACAATCTACAACATAAAAAGATAATAAAAAATATCATTCTATGTCAAGTAATATGATATTTGTTGAACTATTAGTTGTATGCATATATATAACTATATAATCGGGCCTGGATTTGAAATAAAATTTTGAAAGAAAAAGACGATTCTACATTGGGATTTTATTTTATTTTATGTGATATATCAAGAATATCCAAGTGATGATATGTGAATGAATGTGTACTTAATTATGTTTTAAATACACATGATCATCATATTTTAATAAAAATTCTTCTATTTGTAGTATTGATGTATGACATGAATATCACTTAGATACACATTGAGAAATAAGTAGAACTAAGTGTATATGTCAAATAGGTCATCTTAACACTTAATTGAAAATAAATATTCTTAGCACATGCTCTCTTGCTAGTAAGAAGAAATACAAATGAACTTGGTTGCTTCTGGTGCATGGAAAAAAATTGATTGGGAAGGAGATAAATATGGGAAAGGGGAAGGGGACGACGATGGAGAAGATGGAATTATTAAAACTAATTTTAATAACTCTTACATGATAAAAAGGATAGATGGGTAACTACTTAAAAATAATTGTTTATTATTTGGATATGGAAACAGTAAATGAATTTTTTTAATAAAATACATGTCAGACAAGTATAAATTGTACTTATATATATTGTAAGAGAACTCAGATGAATTCTTTTTGACATAAGCAACAAAACCCTTATTTCATCAAATCTTTTTATTGATATAATACATTAGATTATTGTAAAATATTGAGAAGAATATTTGACACACATATCTATTTAACTATCATTGAAAAAATGGGCAAACTAAATTTCTCTATCATATGGATTTTCTTGATAAATACAACAACGATAAAATCTTTTGAGATTCCTCAAGTGGATCCCTATATTCATCCACCCCCATAGTGGGCCCTAGAATCTCGTGATGTAAACGATGACCCTGTCACATTTATGACACAAGATACCACAACCTAATATCACTTCACCATGAGGTTTTTAGTCGATGAAGAGTGCATGTGCATAGTTCTCCAACACTACAGACTACATGACTTCATTAATTTCAACAAGCAAGGTCCTCCATCCCGTTGTAGGCATAGCCGAAGCAGTTATAAAAGATCTCATAGGCATACATATATCAACCCAGAACCTAGGAGAACCCTCTCTAGGGCTCAAGCCTCATCTCAACCTTTCAACAGGACAACACAGAGACACTCCAGACACTTCTCAGATGGTGATGAACCCTTTGATGACTCTTATAAAGAAGAGGTGATATGAGGTAGCTGCTACTCATCCAGATGGACAAACCAGACATAGCACCCCTAACATTGTTAATGAACTCATTTAATCATCTTTTTTGGAACATCAGAGGTGCAAAAAATAATCTGACCTACATAGTACTAGGTAGATTATACAACAAGCATGGCTCAGTTTTGGTTTGCTTGCTTGAACCCTTTCTACATGCAAACTGGTGGAAGAGCTCCTTGACATTGTCAAATTGGACTTGGTAGTTGACAACAAGGAGTCTCAAAGGAAATTTTAGTTCTACACTTACTCAAAATTGAACCCTATGATGTATCAGAGACACCGACAACATATCACAGTCCAGATTTCCAACAACCCTAGTACTAAATCCTTCATTATAGTAGTCTATGCCTACTATTCGACACAAGCTAGGAGATAGTTATGGAACTCCCTGGTGGACCTCACAAATGATATAGGTGATAGAGGTTGGGAAGTCGATGGTGATTTCAAAATCATTGGGAAAGTGGATGAGAAAAGAAGAGGTGACATGCCAGATTTCCAGGACATGTTGGACTTGAACAACTTCATCATTGATGCAAACCTATCCGAGACCCTAAGTCAGTTCACGCGGGCTGACAAGAAACTACACACTCCAACAACTTGGAAGATGTTGTATGGAGCCTTAGTAAACCCTACATGGTTGTCTTGTGCCCATACCATCAAATCGCTTCATCTGACCAAGTTTCATGTCTCTGATCATTGCATGATGCTTGTATGCTCTGAATCTTCATCCACACATTGGAAGCGAGCTCCCTTCACATTTCTTTCCATTTGTCTAGCTCATCCAAGATGCATACAAACTATTGAACAAGGTTGGGCCTCACTTCTTCTCTAAGATCAAGAATCTACATAGAATTTTAAAAGCCTGGAACTGGGACACCCTTGGAAATATACAATAGAATAAAAGATATTTAGAAGACATCATCCATACAATGCAAATAGATTTTAATGAAAATCCTTCCCATGCAATCGAGGACTCTCTAAAGGAAGTTGAGGAAAATTGAAATTCATCTTGGCCCAGGAAGAAGCCATGTGAAAGGAAAAAGCAATAATAGACTAGCTGGAAGTAGGCAAATGGAACGTTTCCTTCTACCATGCCATTGTTAAATCAAAGAGAAAGAGGTGAACTATCCCAGAGATTGTTCTACCAGACAGAACATTGATCGATGCATCAAATGGCATGGCTAATGTCGTGGCAGACTACTTTGATTCCTTCTTCTTGGAGTCCCCTAACACAGCTTTGGTGGAGGCTCTTTATCCTCACCGATTTTCTCTATCCTCAACACAAATGACAATACAACAATTCTATCACCCCCTCAGAAGATGAAATACTTGCCACAATGAATATGGTGGATAAACATGCAAAATCGAGTCTAGATGGCTTCTCTCTGAGTTTCTTCATCATAACTTGGGACATTTTAAACCCAACCTCATTAGTCTCGTAGACTTCTTCTTTAAAGGGGGAATATGAGAAACCTAGAGTGAAACTTTTGACTGATCCCTAAGAATGACAAACCGAGAAACATGGAGAGTGACTTTTGGCCAATCTCGATTGAGAATGTGGCTCTATAAATCTTGGCAAGGATCATTAGCAACATGAAATCTTCTCGTATCCCCCACCTCACATCAGAAGATCAAGGCACATATGGGAAAGGAAGAGACATGTCTAACCACATTCATTTAGCAAAGTAACTTGTTCACAATATTCATCAAAGTGGTACTTTCCCAAATGTGGTGGTGAAACATGACATGTCACACTCTTACGACGGAATCAATTGGAGTTTCCTTAGAACCATCCTTGAAATGTTCAAAATGATCCCAACTAGTGTGGATCTTTGCCTCGGTATCTTTGAAGCTTCTTGGGTAAGTGTCACATTAGATGACTCCATCGTCAGTTTTTCCAACTGAATAAATGTCTGAAACAAGGCAACCCTATCTCACTGCTTTTATTCATCTTGTTTGAAGAAGTTTTATGTAGGAAATTATCTGAGTTAGTAGGTAATGGGATCATTGACAAATACATCACCAAAGGTAGAGGTACCACTCTGACAATTCTGATGCATGTTAATGACATTGTCGTCTTTTTCAATGCATCCCCTTCCTCCTCCCTATAGGTGGCCAACATCATTAGAGAATATGAGAAGACAAACGAGCAGTTAGTTAACATGACCAAGTCATCCTATATGATTGGCACAATTGACTAGAGGACTTTTGAATCCATTGCTGCATCCCTTGAAAAATCCATCATTAGTAACTCCCTCACTTATCTCACCATACCTATCAATGCACGAAGGATAGAATTAGAGCATTTCAGCTTCATCCTCGAGAAGATGAAATCTAAGATGGAATCATGGATATATCCAGACACCTGTCATTTTCTAGCCACAAAATCCTCATCAAACACTCTTTGACATCCACCTCGTTGTCGACCATCGCCGCCAAAGAAATACCAGAAGTGCAAGAAGAATTGAATCTATGATGTCGAGCTCCCATGGGCTGATAGAGCAAACAACACCAGAAGAGCATGGGTAGCTTGGGATCGCATCATTCAACTAGTGAATGAGGGAGAACTGGTAATTACTTTCTAAAGGTCTTTATGAGCTCTTATCTACACAAAGCATGCTGGGAGATATCAACAAGCAACTCCACATGGGCGCAATTTTATAGGGCAAAGTATAGCTTAGATTTTAAGAACCATTTTGGTTGTTTCCCTCCATACCTCAAGATGGGCGCAAATTCATACCGTAGTGGAAATATATATGAAATAATTCCCCAACTTTCATTCCTCTATGCTGTTGGATCACTGGTAAGGATGGTTTTTCTTTTTGGGACAACAGGCGGCGCCTCTATCCTTTAAGTGACTACATCACCTCAATAGCAAATAGGGATCAATACTTCAAGGTACATGACTTCTGGAGTGATACAGGAGGTTGGGACTGGTCTCCACTACAACAAATTCTAGACAAAGATGGTATCCACCTCATCACTAATTCTCAAGAGATAGTCTCCAGCCATGAAGATCATCTAGTATGGACCCCTGACAACAATGGTTCATTATCCATAAAATCAGCTAAGTAATCTTACACCCCAAGCCTACGATCAAATGTGGACACATATGCCTAGATCTGGAGGTGCTCATTGCCTCGAGCCAATGTTCTGTTATGGAAAATTCTTCATAGAGTGCCCCATACAGATGATCATTGCAAGGTGGTGAATCCTTGTTGCTTCTCGATGCTCATGTTGTGATGTCCCAGAACAAGAAACTATGGAACACATATTCTTTACAAGCGACATCGATGCATCCCTGTGGCAGAAGGCTCAAACCCTGATACAAGATGTTGACTTAGACTTTCTCACATCCTATGATCACATGAGAATCGACGCCCAACAACAGACGTCCTCCCTGAAGGGTTGGCTACACAATGAGTTAATCTAATTGATTTATTGGTTCGTATGGAGATTCAAATGTTTAGATAGATGTGATAGTCAGAAGACCTAGTGCAATCACTTTGGGACTCCATCCTATACATCATCAATCATGAATTGTGTAAGTAAGTGTACAAAAGGATTCAGGCTTCTACCAGGTTATAAGAGACCATAACTTAGTGGACCCAAGATTGAGAATCAAATAGTTCAAAATAGTGAGATGGAGACCATTGTGTTGGATTCTAGGATGGGCGATTGGATGTTCTGGTGGGGGGTGAATATAGCTGAATGCACTTAAAAAAAAATTATTAGACCTTCAAGTTATATCACAAGATAATAAGGTTGTTAAATAGGAAATTTCAGTGCAACTAAAACATACATAGTAAGGGAGAGAGAGATTGAACAAGCACCAAGTGACAAGCTATGTAGAGTGTTTCCATACTCCAAATAGGAGTATGTCAGTCCACTACCTAGAGAGGTCAACCTATAGGATTTCTAAGTGTGTCTTCCTCTATATATTCACTTATAAGAGTTACAACACATGGCCCACCAAAGGACTTACCTATCCAATACAAAGAGTCTTCAACCTTGCCAAAGACTTACCTACTTTGTAATGAGTCTTCAGCCTTCTCTAAGGACTTACCCACTCTTGCACAAGTCTTCAACCTTCTAGGAATTACCCACTCTTCTTGGATCTTCAACCTTTGACTTCACCTTCACTCAGAGAAGCTTTCACCAAGGACTTACCCACTTGAGCAAGGAATCTTCTGCCTTCATCAAGGGCTTACCCACTCTTGCTCTAAGTCTTTGGCCTTGTTCTTCACCAAGGGACTCCTTCCCTTATTCTTCTTCACCTCTCTTAGCCAAGAGAGAGAACCTTCATCTTTATGGTTGAAATGAGAGATAGGGAGGTGGGTAGATGTGAGATCCTCACAATATATACACGTAGGATGAGCTCTCTTACAAATCTCCTATTCACTCTAATGGATGTAGCAAGTGATTAAGCTTAGAGAGAGAGGAGGTTGTAGGATCACTCAACTATAGAATAGGGACCTTCATAGTGCTTGTCTAACTAAGGGATGAAGCCCAAGGGGTCCTATTTATAGTTGGGGATGTCTAGAAGCCTTTGGGAACACTTAAGGATGAATATTAGATGTTTAGGGTGTTGCAACAGATATTTTTCGAGTTTTGCAACACTTCAACGGCTAGAAACACTTTTGTGCACTTTTCCCTACAGTGCGATCGGTCGAGTTATGTGTGTCGGAAACTCGACCGATTACACTATTCAGTTTGTCTAGTGCAGAGACCGGTCGAGTTTCTAACTGGACTGAATGGATCGATCGAGTTTGTAACTGGACTAAACTTGGACATTTTCAAAATCCATCAAGGGATCGGTCGAGTTTGTAACTCAACTGATTAACAACCTATAATGAATTTTGGAAAATGTCATTAAAGTGCTTAAATATTCGAGTTAAGTGATCTTGATTTTTTCTAAGTTTAATTACAAGTTATACAATCATTACAAGTGATTTACAACATGATTCTAATGGATTTACATCATATTCCACAAAAGTGCACTTGTATTGACTTTGCGTTGTCTTTTCTCCAAGTTGAGATGTGCAGTTAGGGCATTTGGAGTGTGTCTATACCTAATCTGAAATCAGTCAAGTATAGACATTAGACACAAAAAAGTGGAATGGTTTAGTCATCATTAAAATAAGGGTTTGGTCAATTTAGACCTAGAATCAACAAATCACAGAAGAAGATTAACGAACAGATTACTGAAAACACTAAAAATTAAAATTGTTTTCATAAAACTGCCAAACAACAAGAACCTCTACATACGAGTCATTTCATGCCTCAAGGCACTTACTATGTGTTCCATCAACCTATTACCAGGGAACATGTTTCAAAACATATATACATATATCCATTACAACTATATACAATAAGGCACACAAGCCAAACACTTATCGAAAGCACGCCCACAAAATATATCATAATCAACATAGCTCATACTTGGCTATGCTTATCAACTGACGTCACTTGCATGATTAGAGACTTGTAACAAGAAGAACACACCAGACATCACCAATCTAAAGCTCAACCTCACGATAGGTAGGGATAGGGGTCCTTAGTGTGTAACGAGATGGTGGGTAGCTGGCATCGTCACAAACTGTCACAACTATGTGAGATTGGTGTTTAGGTTTTAGTTGAACAAATAGGATTACCCATGCTTACATTCACAGATGCATAATGGCTCTCAAGATCGTCGATGAGAAGAACATCAACATGTCCATCATTGATGACCTTTACATCTTCAAGTCCCATGGGAGTCTACTTTGGGCCCTTGGAAGGCAATTAATTTCATCAGAGAGATTAAGCGTATTCTAGATGAATATGCGATCATCATATTTCATGTCCCAAAATATGTCAACTCCACACCAAAGGAACTTGGAAGTGGGGTTGCACAGTAGAGGATGATCTAGTCTTCACAGACACCGCCCTCCTACCTATGAGACTCAGATGTATCATCATCCTAGAGAGTAGAGGTACTCCTTATATTGATACTACATGGACATTTACACATATTATGAAGTGGATGCTTATAATATTGTTGATGTTTTGCCTACTCGAGGAGGGTAGGATGAATGAATGATCCTCCTATTAAAGTAAAAAATAATGATCAATCTTTCTCAATCATATTGGCGAGAAACAATGTGGCAGGATTTTTTTTGTTTGAGTAAATTTTTCTGGTTCCTAGTCATTTAAAAGGAACCAATATTTGGTATCTCCATAATATTTTTAATAGAATAAAATATAGAAACATATATTCAGTTCATAGTCTGAGTTTATATAAGAAATTATCATCCCTTACTTAGATAGAAATAATTTAGTGGGAAACTTTGTCTTGGGAGGAAAAAAACATGTTGCGAAATTTTTCGATTCTAATAAGCTAATTCTTTGGTATTAAATAAGCTCTTGAAAGGGAAAAAATTTTGAGCAAAATTACGTAGTTAGATGAAAACAAAAATTTAGACTAAAACTCAACTTTGAATAGGAAATTTTATTGTAGGAAATTAAAGTCACAACATAAAATTTGTTAGAGGAAAGTTCTAAACTTGGAGGAAACACCATCTATAGAGGGAAGTTGTGTTCTTGACAAAAATTATAATTGAAGTAATATATTTATGGAGGGAAGCTTTTTAACATGGAGGAAATGTTATTATTTGAGAATGATTACCATAACAAAAGAAATGAAATATTAGTGGGAAACAATTCTACTTTAAGGGTATCAAGATAGACAAATAGTATTAGAAAGATAGAATGTGTAACGACCCCGCCTCCCAGTAACCCCCAATTAAGGGAGACCGAAAGATCAGAGCCGTTATCCAATAACCCGGATCAAAGGTTCAAAAAATAATCAATAACAATTATTAAATTCTACCAACTATATTGAAATATGGTGAAAATAAAACTTTGCATACCTTTTAAAAACTTGGATCTCTAAACTTCTATCCACATATGAATTCTACTCTAACTAATCCTCCTTGTATTTTAATTCATGTATTTCACAATATGACGATTTAATATTTGTCCTTTTGGCTTGTACCTAAAATTCTGACAAACAAAACGTCGGTCAGCATAAAGATGGTATGTGGGGGAAACAAATAATCATGCAACTATGATAACAATGTAATCAGTCAATTATGATTTAAACAAACAACTTTACATTTTCCGCATGACTGCTCAATCCCTACCCTTTTGGTAGATCCCCATTAAACCCCTCATGATCCTACCTAACAGGTGAACTAGTTTCTAGGGTTGAGTCACATGGCACTACCTGTAGGTAGCCTACTCCTTAACTCATGGCATGCTAAAGAGTCTCATGGCACTACACCTGGGTAGTCCAATTTCTAACTCATGATAACCTAGACCTTGCTCTAGGTTACCCCTTTTTAGCCTTTGCAAAGCCATAGAGGTGGACCAGGATCTGAGCCAGTCATTTATGCACATTTATAGTGATAATCATAGTCACTTTATAGTTGCATGAAATAAATAGACATCCAATAGTTATTTTCATGCAACCGATAAAAACTTCGGGAATCGCCATGAAACTAGAGCGATTATTCATAAGCGTAACCACATACATGTTCAGTAGATTTCTCAAGCTAATATCAATTCCAACCAAGAAGGCAATCCAAGCAAGTAGTTCAACCATACAATCAAGAATCCTGAAAATCAGATGTACTCAATTTACTACACACTTTATCAAGATTATTTCTATTCAACTTGAAATTGCTTCATATGGTTTCCTTATCCATTTTAGGATTTCCATTGCAATTAGGGTTTCCCTTCATCTTTTACTATTTTAAAACCTAATTTTATACCATTACTCATAAACCCTTATTATCTCATCTTTTCTTCAATATTAAGGTTATCTTAACAACATATAACCCTATTCTCGGATTTAAGGCACCATTAACCATCAATTAAGTTCATTAAGCTTCTTTTACATTAAAGCTACTATTTTTATCCTTTTAATCCATGACAATATCATTATACACATTTATCATCAATTCAAAGTTCATTATGGTCTAATTTACATATGAACTCGATTTGCCATTAATTCTACCTTTTATTCATGAGAAAACCCTAATTACTACATTTAGGGTATTTATCCAGAATTAATGACTTTTGTACTCTAAATAGCTTAGATTCATCATATTTCAACTTTAATCATGAAATTAATCAATTAAAGCCATTAATAATCTCATTCACTAATATTAGGGTTTTAAGGCCCATTAAAACATATTTATGCACATGAAACTCTAATATTAAACCAATTACGTGCAAATTTCATCTTTTTTGTTCCTAATGTTTCTTTTTATCATTAATAGGCTAATATCAACTTTAATCATCCATTAAACCCTACTAAATATATTACTCATCAAAGATTAGGGTTTTTCATCAATTAAACCATTAAAGATAGCATCGTTACATTCTTTACAAATTACAAGCAGAATTAATCTTGAAATATAATTTATTTGTGTTCCTCTCATTCTGAGGATCAATTTTCATATTTTATTTGCTATCATCGGAGTTACAGATAATTAGTTACGAAATTGTGAAGAAAAATACCTTTTCGGCCAATCACTGGCGGCCACGTCGGCCCCTTTTTCTTTTTTTTTTTCCTTTGCACGCGGTTCGGCCCATTAATCAACAGAAAGACATTTCCACCCTTCAGCTCCTTTACTAGAGTCAGGGGCAGGGGGGTCTTTTCCCCCTATGTCATCCCCTTCCTCGTGCAAGGGACCTTGCGCCCGACCTGCGCTGCCTGGCGGTCAACCGCTGGGTTGACTTCGCCCTTCTGGTGGTCCAAAGCTCCTCGCAACTGGTTCGGTGCCTCCGTTCACCATCCCTAGAATGGCCGCAGACACCCTCTCCTTCTATGAGGGTCGGGGTTGACCATCCCCTTAGCCTGACCTTGTGCCGAAACAGGGCATCTTCGCCCGCGGCCTGGGCAAGGCTTTACTCCCAGATGCTTGCACGGACCAGTGTGGTTCCCCATCGCGAATGCAAGGACGGATTCAAAATTGATGCAAGCAGCTCGTGGCCCCTCCCTCATATATATAGGGTCATCAACCAGTGATCTCCCATGAATTTGGGGAAACCTGTAGAGTTCAGGGAAGGTCTGCAATCCCAGGTCGGTTTGATGCGAAAATTACTCCCGAAGCCAATGAAATTGTTTCCTTCGTTGCACATTGCCTCTACTTCGAGCAAATAAAAAAGGAAGGTTATGCTTCCTGGTCATCTACTTGCCAGAGATATCGTAGAACTAGGATTTGGTCTGGTCCATTGGATCTCATATTAACGGTCTCAGTTTAATCCGAATATCCATATTTACGATTTGATGATTATTTATTCATTCACTTTAGAAATCTTCTAAAAACCATAACTCAAAATTCCGTTATCCTTTTTTAACCAAAATTTAAGGGAAACTTCCTCTTGGTTTTATTTACTCACATACCAAAATTTAGTCCCAAATTCCAAAGGAAAAGGGCATTTCCTTTATAAGCAAGTTACTCTTTATTAAAACCAAATTAATTAATATTTCCTCTTTCTTTTGCCATTATCTGATCATCTTGGATTCTTTGGACCTCAAGGAACCCTAAAGGCACGAAATCCCATCTTGGGGTAATACCTTAGCCTTTTGTTTATCTTTTATCCATTATTTCTCAGTATCTTATTTATTTCTTATTAAAATATCTCTTTTTGAGGTTTTCTCTTTATTTCTCTTTTATTTTCCTCATTGGCATTCCTTTTAACATTAGGAATCCTTTGAATACGAAAATCCATCAAGGATAACTTAATTACACCTCTTTTCACTTCTTTTCCACATTTTTCCATTATTTTCAATTTCTTTCTTAATAAAGAAATACTTAATTAATCTTTTCTTTTCTTATTGCCTTTTATTTGCAACTTTGGACTCCTTGGAACCCAAGAGGCACGTAATATCTCTTTGAATTTGCCTTCTAAACGTTTCCACATCTTTCTTTTCTCAAAACTCAATTATTCATTTACTAATTGAATTTTCCTTATTATTGGGCCCAATAGCCAATAAAGCCCGCAACACAATCATCAAGGCTATTGTAAATGAAATCCATTTATTCCAAACAAATTATATCATTATTTTTTCAAATATCTTTAATATGAGAAATTACATTTCTCACCAAATGAACTCAAAAATTGGGGTTGCAACATCCTTCCCCTCTTATAGGAATTTTGTCCTCAAAATTCTATCAAGCAAATAAACAATTTAGGATTAGACTTTTCCATGTCCATCATCGGCCCCTATGTGGCTTTACCTTATCCATGGTGCTTCCAAAGAACCTTTATCATCACATATTCTTTTCTTTGAGTTCTTTCACCTTGGCATCTATAAACCTCAAGGTTACTCAGGTCATTTCAGCCTCCCTTGGGGCTCATTAGGTTCATTGCTCAGCACATGGTCTGGGTACATCACATAGTGCTCTAAATTGGACACCAAGGACTCATCACACATTACTTTATCCATAGGGGTGAGATCAAACTTAACCTTCTCCACCAATCCATCTCAAATGAACCCATGTATTGGGGACTCAGCTCTCTTAGCTGTAACTTAGAGGGGTCAGATTTTCATGTCACATATTCTCCCACAGTGAACTGCATGTCAGTCTACTTTGCATTCGCTCACGACTCTCATCGTCTCTAGGCTCCTTTCAGCCATTGCACGATCAAAGCGACTTCATCTACACACACTATGGTCCTTTTCTAACCATCGTGTGGTCCTTACACCAACATCACCTTACTGAAGTGGTGACCGACACAACCTCCCTTACAAAGCTTTTTTAAATCCTGATACTGGCTATGGTGGTTATCATCACATCTTTCATAGGATAAGAATTTTCTCTAGATATCACCCTAAATGATCACACATGCTCTCATCAGACCCTTTAGTCTAAATCATACTAACCATTAGTTAGGGGTGACAAACTGTACTAACATTGAGTTCTTCATGTATCTACTTCCACCTCCTAGAAGTGAACCTTTAGGTTATACTTTTGAACTCGCATCATGGTGTAGTTGAACCATCTCTCTCATGTGTAGTTCAACTGGAAACGTCCCTTGAAAGAACTCTTCCTTTATCATGTCATCATGGTAAGGAGATCTATCCTAACCCATATTGCATCGTGTCCTTCCTTGGTCTAGGGAAGACTTACAACATCATCCATAGTGATGAACTTCCATTCCCTCTCGGGGACTCTTTATCCCTTATATCAATGCACTGGGTTACTGGTGTTCGTCCTTCTCCCTCAGCTTGCATGGCCACATACCCCATGCAACTTCATCTTAGGCATCCAAAGTACTACTGTCACTTATTACCTTGGTAATACCATGGTATATGGTAATCTTAAATCATGATCTCATGTATGTCATGATTCCTCAAGATTGATTCCTCATAAACCCTAAACCACTCTAGTCGGGGTTTCATCACCTTCCTTTCCAAAAAAGTGCATTTGAGGTTCTACAATCATCCTTTCATTGCATCAAGGCCTAGGCTGGCTAACCAAACAACCATTAACTTGTACAACAGATCTCGTTACATCTAAGTATTAGCCAAACATATCTCCTTTCCAAACTTAGGGTTATCCTAACAACCTCTTCTAGCTTTTAGACAAACTAGACAGATATATCTCAACCAGAGCATCCATTACCACTTCACATCCTTAGGTATTAGGTAACATTGAAGACATACACTTCCCTGTATTTCACTTATCATCTCAAACTCGAACTCTAAGTCTATCTTCATTGAGAACACTTTGAGCTCATCTTCTTGGTGATCAAACTCAACCTTGTATGACTCATATCTCATGATAAAAACATCCTCTTAAGGTGACTACCTCATTCCTATTAGTGTTTGCAAACCATCCACGTATCATTCACTTTACCAGGGTATGTTATCTTCTCTATCCCCATATCTCGTGGCAACGTTCCAACCCACATCACATTTATCCTTGGTGTATGGCATGCGTACTGTCCTATCTCTCACTCCCATAGCAAGAGGAAATAAGCATTTGGCTGCAGTCCAAATACAGAGTTCTTCACGTTCCAAGAGTAGAGATGGTACATCCCACCTTGCCAATACACTTTCAAATCTAAGTTGAAACGTGCCACATATGTCTCTACCTCACAAACGTCACGATATCAAAAATTACTTCCATGGAAAACTGATCTGGAACCTACTTGGGTCACCACACAATCCTTGGTCATCTCTTCTAGGTCTATAGGGTGCCGGTACTTTAGGGGTCATCCCTCTTCCCTTATGCATCCAGAGAGTGCCCTACTCATCCTCCCTTTGGGTCCCATGAGTTCATGAAGGTGATAAATCTCCTAACCCATGGCCCTCAGACAATGATAGATGTTACCTCCCAACCCTATGGTCATGTGCAACTAGGGAATTAGGCAACTCCTACTTCCATTGGTCTTATCCCTACCTGACCCTAGGATAGACTTAGGATTCTGTTATAGTACATGTTCAACTTAGAACCTTACCCAAGCCTTCATCATCTCTCTCTCTCTCTGCATTCATGGGATGACTTTCATCCATTTACAGGGGTCATGGCGACCTGCCTACCTTGGTCAGGCCCCATACCGGTTACCTCCATGGTAACACATCCTCATGCACTTAGAGATGGATATTTATGTGTCTACAAGTTCATTCTCATACAATGTACTTTTCATTTAGCTTCTCAAGATCCTATGAGACCTCTTTAGGTTAACTTAAACCAACAAAACTAGTATACACCCTACCAAAGGGTCCCACTCCCAGGATAGGAGGAAAACTTCATCTCTTGATAACGAAGGTCACAAACATCCTTATGTCTAGGGTTTACATCCACATGAACATGCTTAACCCTAGCAAGCTACTAAGGCACGAGCAGACCACCTACTAAACCATGCTAGGTCACACTTGTTCTCATCCTCAACATTGGATCACGATCATACCTTCCCATGTCATCAACTTCATTGTGAGGGGTTCATCAAACATACCTTAAACTCAAAAGGGTTTCCCTTTCCTCTATCCATGAGAAGCACCATGTTCACATCTATAGAACTCAACTCTCATCCTGAGCATTAGGTACACCACTTCCCCTCTTAGGCCTAGGAACCCTAGGTTCACTTCTGTGGTGTTCAACTGTCTGCTCAATCTCTTAACCACGAATCAAGCATGTCCAAGGTATGTCATGTACTCCCATGATCCTTTTATATAAGCAACACCTCAGAGTTGAGTCCTCCTCAAGGACAACCAACTAGGTATAATACCTCACAACTGGTTACATAAACCTCCTCAGGGTCTAAGGCACTCTTTGTCTCATCTCAGCAGGTAACCACTTATACCATAGGCACATAGGTACCAGAAGCATCATCCTCAACTCCCCATTGTTCATCATATCTCGTGGTTTTAGGCTTCCAACCTCCTTACTGGGGTCCTGCTTTCTCTCTCTAGAGCTAACCCTACAAACAACCTTACTATGAGAGGTCCTCTCTCCATGAAGGCTCAAGCTCATAAGCATACCTCTACGTGGGTGAAGCCTATGTTCAACTTATGTTCGCTCAGGATTATCCATAACTCTTTATGCTTATTTCATAAGCTATCCTTCATACTCTCTTGGCTAGGGTTTCAACCTATTGCTCGTACTACTAACATACTATGGGTGCCTACTATGCCATGCTCATATAAGCTCATGGGGTTTCCATAGGTTCTTCTCTAACCTCATCAATGAAGGAGCTATCCTTCACTCTAACATGCTCGACCCTTCCCAGGGTTGGGTTGCCAAGGGTACTCGGTCATCCAATGGATCATATGGCATCCAAGGCATGTCTATCCAAACACCTGGTCTATCATGACATCTAACTCATCATGTTGTCTCTCTCTCTCTCTAACTTTCACTTAGGGTTAGAGTTAACATCATCCTCGAAGGTTGTGCCAGGTCTCTACTTATAATGGAGGTCTCTACCTCTAAGACTAACTCTCTTTATTTATCCTCCTGACAAGAAGGTCTAGCCTCAGGTCTCTTCTAAGGGCATCACAACTTATGTCGTACGACCTAAGCACGTATCTATCCTTTAGTTTACGCTTAATCTATTAAGCTTATGTCCATGACATCTTATTTACATGCTTTTCATTAATTTGGTGGAGGATTCCTTAAACCTTATCGACCTTACCCATACCTCAAGAGGGTGAGGAAAAGAGAGAAAACCCTAATCCTTAAGGTCCTTAACAACATTTCAGTTGAGAAGGGATGAACTAGATGAGAGAGTCCTAAAGGTATCTTAATTCGAATCATACCCTAAGACTTTAGCCAGGCAGTCACACAGATCCGGGAGTCCTCGTATTCCGACTAGCGGTGCAGAGGAAAATATTGCCAGCCCCCAGTCGTGATCCTTTTCTAGACACCTCTGTCTTTCAGATAATCCTCTAATAACTCCCTTGGGTTCTATAGAATTTGTAAAATTTAATAATTATTAAAGATTAAGTGAGGAACCTTCGCTCTGATACCAAATGTAACGACCCCGCCTCCCGGTAACCCCCAATTAAGGGAGACTGAAAGGTCAGAGCCGTTATCCAATAACCTGGATCAAAGGTTCGACAAATAATCAATAACAATTATTAAATTCTACCAACTACATTGAAATATGGTGAAAATAAAAACTTTGCAGACCTTTTGAAAACTTGGATCTCTAAATTTCTATCCACATATGAATTCTACTCTAACTAATCCTCCTTATATTTTATTTCATGTATTTCACAATATGATGATTTACTGTTTGTCCTTTTGTCTTGTACCTAAAACGTCGACAAACAAAACGTCGGTCAGCATAAAGCTGGTATGTGAGGAAAACAAATAATCATGCAACTATGATAACAATGTAATCAATCAATTATGATTTAAACAAACAACTTTATGTTTTCCGCATGACTGCTCAATCCCTACATACCCTAGCCTCTGCGTTGTCCCTATAGTGGACCTGGATGCTACCTTCCTTATGGTAGATTCCCATTAAACCCCTCATGATCCCACCTAATAGGTGAACCAGTTTCTAGGGTTGAGTCACATGGCACTACCCGTAGGTAGCCCACTTCTTGACTCATGGCATGCTAAAGAGTCTCATGGCACTACACGTGGGTAGTCCAATTTCTAACTCACGATAACCTAGACCTTGCTCTAGGTTACCCCTTTTTATTTTTTGCAAAGCCACAGAGGTGGACCAGGATCTGAGCCAGTCATGTATGCACATTTATAGTGATAATCATAGTCACTTTCTAGTTGCATGAAATAAATAGACATCCAACAGTTATTTTCAAGCAACCGATAAAAACTTCAGGAATCGCCGTGAAACTAGAGTGATTATTCATACGCGTAACCACATACCTGTTCAGTAGATTTCTCAAGCTAATATCAATTCCAACCAAGAAGGCAATCCAAGCAAGTAGTTCAACCATACAATCAAGAATCCTGAAAATCACATGTACTCAATTTACTACACACTTTATCAAGATTATTTCTATTCAACTTGAAATTGCTTCCTATGGTTTCCTTATCCATTTTAGGGTTTCCATTGCAATTAGGGTTTCCCTTCATCTTTTACTATTTTAAATCCTAATTTTATACCATTACTCATAAACCCTTATTATCTCATGTTTTCTTCAATATTAAGGTTATCTTAACAACATATAACCCTATTCTCGGATTTAAGGCACCATTAACCATCAATTAAGTTCATTTAGCTTCTTTTACATTAAAGCTTCTATTTTTATCCTTTTAATCCATGACAAGATCATTATACACATTTATCATCAATTCAAAGTTCATTATGGTCTAATTCACATATGATCTCGATTTGCCATTAATTCTACCTTTTATTCATGAGAAAATCCTAATTACTATATTTAGGGTATTTATCCAGAATTAAGGACTTTTGTACTCTAAATAGCTTAGATTCAACATGTTTCAACTTTAATCATGAAATTAATCAATTAAAGCCATTAATATTCTCATTCACTAATATTAGGGTTTCAAGGCCCATTAAAACATATTTATGTGCATGAAACTCTAATATTAAACCAATTACGTACAAATTTCATCCTTTTTGTTCCTAATGTTCCTTTTTATCATTAATAGGCTAACATCAACTTTAATCATCCATTAAACCCTACTAAATATATTAATCATCAAAGATTAGGGTTTTTCATCAATTAAACCATTAAAGATAGCATCTTTACATTCTTTATGAATTACAAGCAGAATTAAGCTTCAAATATAATTTATTTGTGTTCCTCTCGTTCTGAGGATCAATTTTCATATTTTACTTGCTATCATCGGAGTTACAGATAATTAGTTACGAAATCGTGAAGAAAAACACCTTTTCGGCCAATCACTGGCGGCCACGTCGGCCCCTTTTTCTTTTTTCTTTTCCTTTGCACGCAGTTCGACCCACTAATCAGCAGAAAGACATTTCCACCCTTCAGCTCCTTTACTAGAGTCAGGGGTAGGGGGTCTTTTGTTGGATCCTAGATGGGTGATTAGATGCTCTAGGGGGGGTGAATAGAGCTGAAAGCACTTAAACAAAATTCATTAAACCTTCAAGATATATGACAAGATAAGGTTGCTAAATAGGTAATTTGAGTGCAACTAAATCATGCATAGCAAGGATAAGAGAGATTGAACATGCACCAATTAGACAAGCTATTTAGAGTGGTTCCACACTTCAAACTAGAAGTGTGTCAGTCCACTTGCTTAGAGAGGTCAACCTCTAGGACTTCCAACAATTGCATTCTTATATTCATTAATAAGACATACAATACATGACCAACAAAGGACTTACCTATCCAATACAAAGAGTCTTCAACCTTACCAAGGACTTACCCACTTTGCAAGAGTCTTCGGCCTTCTCCAAGGACTTACCCACTCTTGCACAAGTCTCCGGCCTTGTAGGAATTCCCACTCTTCTTGGATCTTCCGCCTTTGACTTCACCTTCACTCGGAGAAGCTTTCCACCAAGGACTTACCCACTTGAGCTTGAGTCTTCTGCCTTCTCCAAGGACTTACCCACTCTATCTCCAAGTCTTCAGCCTTGATCTTCACCAAGGGACTCCTTCCCTTGTTCTTCTTCACCTCTCTTTCTCTTGGAGAGCTTTACCACCTTCCTCCTTCACTCGGAGGCCTGGAGCAGCTTGCCTTCTTCTCCTTCACTCGGGGAAGAACAACATCCTTCTTCTCTTTCACTTGGAGAAGAAGCTTCAAATAATCTTCAAAGGGAATGGAGGTAGGAGAAGAAGAATGGAGAGCTTTACAACATTACAAATGATAGCTCTCATACATGGTGACCTAACTCACTCATACTCACGATTTTGCTTTGAAGGTAGAGAGAGAAAGGGGATCAAAGGATTAGAAAACACTCAACTAAGGCTAGGACCAAGCATATGTGAATGAGCAACCTTGGAATGAAGTCCAAGAGGTCCTATTTATAGTTGAGGGTGTCCCTTTGAACTTGGGAGATATAAGGGACACAAAATAGCCATTTTACAACTTGCAACGGATCTATTTTGAGTTCCACCAACTTCTCCAACGGTTGGAATTACTTTTTCTGCATTCCAGTACAGTCTGATCGGCCGAGTTTATATAAAGGTAACTCGGCCGAACCACTAAAAGACAAGGCTGAAAGCTAGACTATCGACCGAGTTCCTTTGGAGAAACTCGGTCGATCGGTCGACTTTCATCTTGGACCGATCAGTGGATCGGCCGAGTTTCCTAGCTAGAAACTCGACCGAACGGGAATCGGCTGAGTTTGTAACTCGGCCGATTGCAACAAAAATTCCAGAATATATGGATCGGCCGAGTTTGGAATTCGGCCGACCAAATCCCTATTTTGGAATTTTTGTATAACCGTACAAATGATGGATTTTTGAGTCCCAATAATTTTATCCATCTTAGTTACAATGCAAAACATGAGTATAAGTGATTACATCAATTGTTCTAAGCCAATAAGGGCTATTTCCCAAAAAGGTCAAAAGTCACATGTTTTGCATGTGCTGGATGAGTAGCTTTTGAGTTGAATGTGATTCTTTTCTTGTACCTAATATCTGAAACAATCTCAAATAGATTTGTTAGATACATATGAATGGAATGGTTAAGTCATTATCAAAATATGGGCAATGTGCGACATCTAGGTCAACATTCTCCCCCTTTTTGACAATGACAAACCATTCCTCAACATATTGAAAAGAATGTGAAAGTTATACCTTTTCTTCGGGAATTTCAAGGGGATGCAAAAAATGATCAATTTGAAGTGCTCCCCCTCAATTCATGCTTACTTATGCTTGTATGACTTTGACTTGTCTTTTCTCCAATTTGAGATGCGCAAGTTAGGGCAATTGGAGTGTGTCTATACCTAATCTGAAATTACTCAAGTAGAGACATTAGACACCAATATGTGGAATGGTTAGTCATCATCAAAACACGGGTTTAGTCAATTTAGACGTGAGTCAACATTGACCTAATTGACCTTGAGTCAACATTCTCCCCCTTTTTGAAGATGACAAACCATTCCATAAATGTATTGAAAGCATTTAAGTAAATTCATACCTTTGGAGAAACCTAGGGGTTTCAATGGAATTGAGTTCATATGCTCCCCCTCAATTGATGCTAGTGGAGTTCTCATACTCCCCCTCAATTGATGCTATTTCTCCTGCATGGTTAGCTTTCATAACATTTATAGAATACCATGTCTTCTACTCATATATGTTCTACACATATATGTCTTCTCCCCTTTACCTTCTCCCTTTACATGAACATACTTCTCTTCTTCATGTAAGACATGCCTTCTTCCTCTTTTTAAAAGAAGACATTACTTTTCTCCCCCTTTGTCATTTCAAAAAGGTGGGGGTATGAAGAAATAAGAAACATCACTTGTTAAAGAGAAAGGAGATAACACAAATATATAAGGAGAGTAGAAGAGCACAGATAGGGTCTTATCCAAGCATAGAAAGAAAAGCAAGTTAAAGCATATACTTGAACAACCCAAGATGCAAGATGAAGTGTTGTAGAAAAATAATAAAACATAATTTTCACCCTCAAGATGACGAATTTTGACCAAAAACCATCAGAGCTCATCGCGAAGCTATGAGTCTTTCTTAGAAGGCCGTTTCTGCATGAAAAACACTAGTCTTGCACCAAAAACTGAAACTGGAGCAAAATCTGCATAAAAATTCATAAATACTCCAATTCCCACATATCATGTAGATCTATGTACCCTGCATCACAATGTTATGCAAGCAACTCAAGATAGTAGATATTCAATTTAAGGAACAATCTTGAGCATGTATGAGATAAGATACAAGCATAACATATAGATGATCAAAGATGCCAATTTTAAACAAGGCTAGAACTACATGTATATGAACTACTAGTAGATGATATCACAAGTTAGGACTACTAGTAGGATCTAGATCATAGCAAGAGATACACAAGATAAAGCAAGCTATGAGTAGATATAGAGATATATCCAAACCAAGAGATATGCAATTTTAGAAGCATGAGAGGATATAACTCACTATATATGCATCCTTACCATAAGATGATTACCCCTAAGAACCTCAAGGTTGTATCAAAACAAGATATACACTGAGATAGATGTAGCAAGTTAGAGTACAGCGGAAGTAATTTTTAGACACAACCAAGAGATCCAAAGCGACCATCATCAAAACCTGCAAAACAACTCAAAGCAAGTAATTGTAACATATAGATTTACCAATTTAGAGCAATTAGATAGATAGAGTTGTAAGCAAGATAGACAATGTAGAACAAGGCAATATGCATATATAAAGGTACCAAATGAGAGTGCCAAAGAATAAGGCTATTGGTTGAGAAAATCTAGTTGAGAGGGAAATTCTCACTCAATAAGCCAAATTTATATTCTGTGCACAGTGTAATCGGTCGAGTTCTGTGCATTGGCAACTCGACCGATGACAAATGCTGGCAACACCCATTGGTGCCTATCGGTCGAGTTTCACTAGGGCAAACTCGACCGACAGAGCAGCTGTCAAAAAGCACATATATTTCATAAAAACATATTTAAAGGCATGCTAAAATATACAAACCATATCCAAACATGTCTAAGCAAGTTAGTAATGCACTATAGAAGCATTAGAAACAGTTTTTGAGCAAGAGTGTGAAAAGAAACACAAAATGCCACTTTTGACTCAAAAACCATATGTATAGTGCACACTAACTTGACAAAACAAGTTAGAAATGGTTACAAGCAATAAAACCATTACTTTTGTACTTACCATTTCCTTTTCCACTTGTTGTCACCCTCTACACATCTCACCTTTCTTCTTTCATGTGGATTGAGAAGTCAATTTGCAATTCAATAGCTCAAGTCAATCCATTTGCAATTACCTATAAGAAGAAAGATGAAATGGTCCCCAATCATGTTTTTGGGTCCGGAGGGGTTAGTTTAGCAACCCAAATCCTATTGCTCTTGGGTGCTTTCCTAAAAGGACAACAATTAGAATAATGACCAAAATCATTGCAATAGTTGCATGTGCCCATAGTCTTGGAACTAGAGGATTCTCCATGGAATATTGGAGGTCCTTTATCTTTGTTGTTCCCTTGACTACTATCATACCCTAAACCATGTCTACCAATTTGTTTAGTAGTATTGTGTAGGATATCATTAAGGCTCTTCTTACCAACTAAGAATCTTTGCAAAGAGGATCTCAAACTATCATTATCATGCTTAAGAGAAGAAATAGTAGAAGACAAATTATTGATATTATCTCTAGCATGCAAAAGATCATTTTCTAAGCAAAGAGATTTAGTTGAATAAGAATCTCTATCAATATGAAGAGTAGCAACATCATTCTCTCTATTTGTAGAACTAGAACAAGATTCATGCCCATTGATTTTAGCAAGCAAGGAGGCATTTTCTATTTCTAATTCATGCAAAACAAAATCTTCGTCCTTGTTTTCAGATTTAAGAACATCAATGTCATGCATGAGAGAATCAACAATTAAAGTATGCTCTTCATTTGAACTAGGCATGAGAGGTTGAGCTTCTAGAAATTTAATCTTATCAAGTAAACTAGCATTTTCAAGTTTAAGAGAGTCTACTTGGCTAAGACAATCATTTTTATCAATAAGCAAGCAAGAATTAGCATATTCAAGATCATCTAGTTCTATATGCAAATTATCAACAATTTTAGCAAGCTTTTTCTTTTTCTTTTTAGAAGACTTATAAGAGGCACAA
Organism: Alisma plantago-aquatica; assembly: GCA_963693085.1. Classification (NCBI taxonomy): domain Eukaryota; kingdom Viridiplantae; phylum Streptophyta; class Magnoliopsida; order Alismatales; family Alismataceae; genus Alisma; species Alisma plantago-aquatica. The sequence goes on along the minus strand of OY856411.1, from coordinate 725,831,618 downwards.
ATATCATGAATAATAGCAATTAAAGATTCTTTATCTAACGAGTCTAGGTTTACCTCACTTGAGTCTTCACTTGTTGATGCTATAAGGGCAAAATGGCATTCTCTTTCATCACTAGAGCTTGAGCTTGATCCTTCACATGAATCTTCACTTGAGCTTGAGTTGGAGGAGCCACTTGAGCTTGATTTCCATTTCTTCATGTGAAGATGGGTCTTTTTGCCTTGTGGGCAATCTTCCTTGTAGTGACCCTTCTTCCCACATGTGAAGCACCGTGTGGAGGAGGACTTGCCTTTGTAGAATCTACCCTTGGAGTACATGGCATCTTCTTCAACTTGAGAGGTTGGAGAAGCTTGACCAACAATAGCCTTGATTTGAGCTTTGATTTCAGCTTCTTCATTCTCTTGAGTTCTTTCTCCTCTTGTCTTTCTACTTCCTCCCTCTTGTCAAGTGTGGCTTCATGTGCTTGTAGATTTCCAATGAGCTCTTCAATAGGAATATCCCTAAGAGACCTTGCTTATTCAATAGAAGTCACCTTGGATTCCCACCTCTTGGGGAGAGTTCTAAGGATCTTTGAGTTGATCTCTCCACTAGACATAGGATGTTCTAGAACAACAAGACCATTCAAGATGGTGTTGAGCCTTGAGTACATGTTGGTTATGCTCTCCTCCTTTCCTATCTTGAAGTTCTCAAGCAACCCTTTGAGCATGTAGACTTTGCTTTCCTTCACTTGATCTGTCCCTTCATAAGTGATGCAAAGCTTTCTCCATACCTCATAGGCCGTCTCACAAGAGGAAATCCGGTTGAACTCGGTGGGGGTCATGGAGGCATATAGGATGTGCATGGCTCTAGCATTCAAAGTTTCTTTCATCAAGGTGGCTTCATCCCATTCTTCAATATTTGTCTTTGGTAGAATGTATGGGCTGTTCACCATTTGCCACATCTCGAGACTTGATCCTTGGATGTAGAATTGAAGTATTCTTCTCCAATAGAGGAAGTTGCTCCCATCAAAGATTGGAAGGCTGGTTGAGAGTCTCCCTCCTAGGTAGTCACCCATCTTCTCCTACTTGTTGAAGTATGCTTGGAGAAGACCCGCTCTGATACCACTTGCTGGATCCTAGTTGGGTGATTAGATGCTCTAGAGGGGGGGTGAATAGAGCTGAAAGCACTTAAACAAAATTCATTAAACCTTCAAGATATATGACAAGATAAGGTTGCTAAATAGGTAATTTGAGTGCAACTAAATCATGCATAGCAAGGATAAGAGAGATTGAACATGCACCAATTAGACAAGCTATTTAGAGTGGTTCCACACTTCAAACTAGAAGTGTGTCAGTCCACTTGCCTAGAGAGGTCAACCTCTAGGACTTCCAACAATTGCATTCTTATATTCATTAATAAGACATACAATACATGACCAACAAAGGACTTACCTATCCAATACAAAGAGTCTTCAACCTTACCAAGGACTTACCCACTTTGCAAGAGTCTTCGGCCTTCTCCAAGGACTTACCCACTCTTGCACAAGTCTTCGGCCTTGTAGGAATTCCCACTCTTCTTGGATCTTCCGCCTTTGACTTCACCTTCACTCGGAGAAGCTTTCCACCAAGGACTTACCCACTTGAGCTTGAGTCTTCTGCCTTCTCCAAGGACTTACCCACTCTATCTCCAAGTCTTCAGCCTTGATCTTCACCAAGGGACTCCTTCCCTTGTTCTTCTTCACCTCTCTTTCTCTTGGAGAGCTTTAGCACCTTCCTCCTTCACTCGGAGGCCTAGAGCAGCTTGCCTTCTTCTCCTTCACTCGGGGAAGAACAACATCCTTCTTCTCTTTCACTTGGAGAAGAAGCTTCAAACAATCTTCAAAGGGAATGGAGGTAGGAGAAGAAGAATGGAGAGCTTTACAACATTACAAATGATAGCTCTCATACATGGTGACCTAACTCACTCATACTCATGATTTTGCTTTGAAGGTAGAGAGAGAAAGGGGCTCAAAGGATTAGAAAACACTCAACTAAGGCTAGGACCAAGCATATGTGAATGAGCAATCTTGGAATGAAGTCCAAGAGGTCCTATTTATAGTTGAGGGTGTCCCTTTGAACTTGGGAGAGATAAGGGACACAAAATAGCCGTTTTACAACTTGCAACGGATCTATTTTGAGTTCCACCAACTTCTCCAACGGTTGGAATTGCTTTTTCTGCATTCCAGTACAGTCTGATCGGCCGAGTTTATATAAAGGTAACTCGGCCGAACCACTAAAAGACAAGGCTGAAAGCTAGACTGTCGGTCGAGTTCCTTTGGAGAAACTCGGCCGATCGGTCGACTTTCATCTTGGACCGATCAGTGGATCGGCCGAGTTTCCTAGCTAGAAACTCGACCGAACGGGAATCGGCTGAGTTTGTAACTCGGCCGATTGCAACAAAAATTCCAGAATATATGGATCGGTCGAGTTTGGAATTCGGCTGACCAAATCCCTGTTTTGGAATTTTCGTATAACCGTACAAATGATGGATTTTTGAGTCCCAATAATTTTATCCATCTTAGTTACAATGCAAAACATGAGTATAAGTGATTACATCAATTGTTCTAAGACAATAAGGGCTATTTCCCAAAAAGGTCAAAAGTCACATGTTTTGCATGTGCTGGATGAGTAGCTTTTGAGTTGAATGTGATTCTTTTCTTGTACCTAATATCTGAAACAATCTCAAATAGATTTGTTAGATACATACGAATGGAATGGTTAAGTCATTATCAAAATATGGGCAATGTGCGACACCTAGGTCAACACTTTTCCCCCTATGTCATCCCCTTCCTCGCGTAAGGGACCTTGCGCCCAACCTACGCTGCTTGGCGGTCAACCGTTGGGTTGACTTCGCCCTTCCGGTGGTCCAAAGCTCCTCGCAACAGGTTCGGTGCCTCCGTTCACCATCCCTATACTGGCCACAGACACCCGCTCCTTCTCCGAGGGTCGGGGTTGACCATCCCCTTAGCCTGACCTTGCGCCGGAACAGGGCATCTTCGCCCGCGGACTGGTCAAGGCTTTACTCCTAGATGCTTACACGGACCAGTGTGGCTCCCCATCGTGAACGCAAGGACGGATTCAAAATTTATGCACACAGCTCATGGCCCCTCCCTCATATATATAGGGTCATCATCAACCAGTGCTCTCCCATGAATTTGGGGAAACCTACAGAGTTCAGGGAAGGTCTGCAATCCCAGGTCGGTTTGATGTGAAAATTACTCCCGAAGCCAATGTAATTGTTTCCTTCGTTGCACATTACCTCTACTTCGAGCAAATCAAAAAGTAAGGTTATGCTTCCCGGTCAACTACTTGCCAGAGATATCGTAGAACTAGGATTTGGTCTCGTCCGTTGGATTTCATATTAACGGTCTCAGTTTAATATGAATATCCATATTTACGATTTGATGATTATTTATTCATTCACTTTAGAAATCTTCTAAAAATCATAACTCAAAATTCCTTTATCCTTTTTTAACCAAATTTTAAGGGAAACTTCCTCTTGTTTTATCTACTCGCATACCAAAATTGAGTCCCAAATTCCAAAGGAAAAGGGCATTTCCTTCATAAGCAAGTTACTCTTTATTAAAACCAAATTAATTAATATTTCCTCTTTCTTTTTCCATTATTTGATCATCTTGGATTCGTTAGACCTCAAGGAACCCTAAAGTCACGAAATCCCATCTTGGGGAAATACCTTAGCCTTTTGTTTATCTTTTATCCATTATTTCTTAGTATCTTATTTATTTCTGATTAAAATATCTCTTTTTGAGGTTTTCTCTTTATTTCTCTTTTATTTTCCTCATTGGCATTCCTTTTAACATTAGGAATCCTTTGGATACGAAAATCCATCAAGGTTAACTTAATTACACCTCTTTCCACTTCTTTTCCACATTTTACCATTATTTTCAATTTCTTTCTTAATAAAGAAATACTTAATTAATATTTTCTTTTCTTATTGCCTTTTCTTTGCAATTTTGGACTCCTTGGAACCCAAGGAACCCAAGAGGCACGTAATCCCTCTTTGGATTTGCCTTCTAAAGGTTTCTACATCTTTCTTTTCTCAAAACTCAATTATTCATTTACTAATTGAATTTTCCTTGTTATTGGGCCCAATAGCCAATAAAGCCCACAACACAATCATCAAGGCTATTGTAAATGAAGTCCATTTATTCCAAACAAATTATATCATTATTTGTTCAAATATCTTTAATATGAGAAATTACATTTCTCACCAAATGAACTCAAAAATTGGGGTTGTAACAGAATGTTTCGCTGGAAATATACACTTTATTAGCAAAAAATCTTAGACGGAAAACATGTTTGCCTAGAATAAGAAAATATTAATTTTTTCTTCTATATTTATACAAATAATTAATGTATAACTTCATCGAATTTTTTTGATCATTCATCATACTTCTCCTTAAGGACAAAATTATACCAATTTTTCCATAAATTTTTCTCCTTTTGTATTACCATGCTAATCAAATGATATTTTTTATTTTCTCACTGGTACCCTCCACATGATTCACCATGTACCGAGTACAACCATAATGATATATTGAGAAAAAAATATTTGTAAGGAGAAAAATGAAAAGAAAAAGTGAACAAATTTTGGAGTTATTCACGTAACAAAAAATATATTGCCAAAACATACAACATATGCTATTCTTTGACCTCACTCTAGATTGATCAATGATGAAAATATCTCACACTTTTATTCTCTTGAGATTTTTTTTTTCTTCAATACATTCGTAACGAGACAACTAGTCTCTTCCCATTCTGGTCCCTCTATTGACTAGGGATGAGCATAGAGATTGCTTGTACTGGGTTTTAGGCTTTCACATGTCATGCTCAACCCCATATTGTAAAATGGGTTGTAGGCTCATTCCATACTTAGCTTGTGTAGTATAGCTGAGTTTTGCTTGGGTTCGGGCCGACACATATAACAAATTCAGATAAAAGTATTTACAACATACATGTAGATGTATATTATGAAGAGAGTTCTGTAATGTGTATTGACAGGTACATACAACCTATATGTATTATCCATCATACTACACATACAACTTATTAATTAAACATAATGAATTATTAGAATATTATCTTGATTGGATATATTTACTAATCACATGTCATGCTCGTGTATTTATGAGATAGTTAAAGTTTATTCAACAATTTATAGAATTTCTGCAACTCATCAATGATTAAATAAATACACAATTTATATAGATGAATGGTCATAAATGTACAGAGATGTTTTTTGAGATACATCAATTGTAAGTACCATACATCTAATCTATAGGGTTAGATTATAATGTAGATTAGCTAAAACATGTTTTTTTATCCTAGTACTAACATGTTAAATATCAAACAATGCATATAATTAAGTAAAATCTCTAGTATATGGTTCATTTAGTTTTAATAATATGACAACTAAACATATTTTAGATAAAATGTAATATAGAATTCTAGTGTATCATACCATGATATTATACATATATATATATATATATATATATATATATATATATATATATATATATATATATATATATATATATATATATATATATAAACATATGTAGCTGCACATACATGTATATGTGACAAATCCTGAATATTTGGATTTACCTTAACACTGATCTGGTTTATATAGGAATTTGGGTTAGAGTTTAGGCAAAACCTACCCATATAAGTCTACTACCCAATAACTAAAGTCAGGTGTCCATTGTGCTCATCACACAATTGGTCTATTTGCTTAACTTACCTCCTTTGCTTCACCTAACCTTTTTGTTGCAACTTAATAATGCAACAAGAAAATATATCAAAGAGCAGTGACAATAAAGAGTATTTCTGCCAGTTCATATGATTTCTTTTATATCTAATAAATACAAAATAAATTACACGTGTGTGCTATGCAACCCATATGTGTAATCAAGCAACTTAATGAAATACAATAATAAAATTAATCAAAGGACAATGGCACATTAAAGAGTGTTTGTGTTGGTTCATCTAATTTTTTTAAATCATGTTTGCTTGCTAATAAGTTCACTCTATTTGTGTGCGTAAAGGGATTAGAGAAAATTGATTTGCTATTAATCAAGTTGCTCTTTATCTTAGTGGGTTGTATATTTATAAACTATTGTATATGTTAGCATAGTACTAACCATGAGGCTGATGAAAAATCAATTTTGGATTCAGAGGGGGTTTACAAGAGCCTTGTTGTGTGATCACTTGTCCAACCACTCTATGTGTTTCAACAATATATTTATGTATTCCAACAACATGTCTTTGTATTAATTAGTCAAGTCTCTCTATGCGCTGTTTTTAATCAAGATGATCTCTCTCTCTCTTATTGGGTTGTTTATAAGTTATTTTGTATGATAATGTACTAATAATGAGCCTGATGAAAAAATCAATTTTGGATCCAGATGGAGTTCCAACGAACTAATTGTGTGCTAATTGATCTGATCTCAATGTGTTTTCCAGTAGTCAGTTTGTATTATTTGGTCAAGTTTGTCCGTGTATTGATAGGTAGGAGATAGTCAACAGACTGTTAATCCAATTGTTCTCTCTTAGTGAGCTATATATATTATTGTGTATGACATGTATTACTAATCAAGAACCCAACAAAATGTTGGGTTTTTGTGGAGAAAACATGCGCGGCGGAAGCGATAAATCCACGCAACCCGTAACAGGATCTCGTCGATAACAGCGTATTCGGAAATAGGGCGGGGTCGAGGGGAGGCCGCCCCTCGCGGGTTCTCAGGGGCAGAGCCCCTGAAAGGTCTACGGAATTTTACTTCCGTGCACTTAGGAAAATCACTATTTTCCACAGTCGACCCCGTCCAAAACGTCAAAAACAATAGCCTGCGGCGTATGTGGAATTAGGTTTAGATTTGCACATTAACAGGTTTAATTCGCATCGTATGCAACATAAAACAGTATACAGCGATTCGATCATATCGAAACGAATCCAAATACGCCGTAGATCGACGCTGCTCTGATACCACTGTTGGGTTTTTGTGGAGAAAACATGCGCGGCGGAAGCGATAAATCCACGCAACCCGTAACAGGATCTCGTCGATAACAGCGTATTCGGAAATAGGGCGGGGTCGAGGGGAAGCCGCCCCTCGCGGGGTCTCAGGGGCAGAGCCCCTGAAAGGTCTACGGAATTTTACTTCCGTGCACTTAGGAAAATCACTATTTTCCACAGTCGACCCCGTCCAAAACGTAAAAAACAATAGCCTGCGGCGTATGTGGAATTAGGTTTAGATTTACACATTAACAGGTTTAATTCGCATCGTATGCAACATAAAACAATATACAGCGATTCGATCATATCGAAACGAATCCAAATACGCCGTAGATCGACGCTGCTCTGATACCACTGTTGGGTTTTTGTGGAGAAAACATGCGCGGCGGAAGCGATAAATCCACGCAACCCGTAACAGGATCTCGTCGATAACAGCGTATTCAGAAATAGGGTGGGGGTCGAGGGGAGGCCGCCCCTCGCGGGGTCTCAGGGGCAGAGCCCCTGAAAGGTCTACGGAATTTTACTTCCGTGCACTTAGGAAAATCACTATTTTCCACAGTCGACCCCGTCCAAAACGTCAAAAACAATAGCCTGCGGCGTATGTGGAATTAGGTTTAGATTTGCACATTAACAGGTTTAATTCGCATCGTATGCAACATAAAACAGTATACATCGATTCGATCATATCGAAACGAATCCAAATACGCCGTAGATCGACGCTGCTCTGATACCACTGTTGGGTTTTTGTGGAGAAAACATGCGCGGCGGAAGCGATAAATCCACGCAACCCGTAACAGGATCTCGTCGATAACAGCGTATTCGGAAATAGGGCGGGGTCGAGGGGAGGCCGCCCCTCGCGGGGTCTCAGGGGCAGAGCCCCTGAAAGGTCTACGGAATTTTACTTCCGTGCACTTAGGAAAATCACTATTTTCCACAGTCGACCCCGTCCAAAACGTCAAAAACAATAGCCTGCGGCGTATGTGGAATTAGGTTTAGATTTGCACATTAACAGGTTTAATTCGCATCGTATGCAACATAAAACAGTATACAGCGATTCGATCATATCGAAACGAATCCAAATACGCCGTAGATCGACGCTGCTCTGATACCACTGTTGGATTTTTGTGGAGAAAACATGCGCGACGGAAGCGATAAATCCACGCAACCCGTAACAGGATCTCGTCGATAACAGCGTATTCGGAAATAGGGTGGGGGTCGAGGGGAGGCCGCCCCTCGCGGGGTCTCAGGGGCAGAGCCCCTAAAAGGTCTACGGAATTTTACTTCCGTGCACTTAGGAAAATCACTATTTTCCACAGTCGACCCCGTCCAAAACGTCAAAAACAATAGCCTGCGGCGTATGTGGAATTAGGTTTAGATTTGCACATTAACAGGTTTAATTCGCATCGTATGCAACATAAAACAGTATACAACGATTCGATCATATCGAAACGAATCCAAATACGCCGTAGATCGACGCTGCTCTGATACCACTGTTGGGTTTTTGTGGAGAAAACATGCGCGGCGGAAGCGATAAATCCACGCAACCCGTAACAGGATCTCGTCGATAACAGCGTATTCGGAAATAGGTTTGCGGGATATACCTTATCGCGGAGCAAGTCCGGTGATGTCCCGCTGCACGACGGTGCAACACTGCTTGTCAAACACGGACGGATCTTCTCTCCCATTCGCTGTCGCAGGTTGATCCGGCAATGCTCCTCTGCGGCAGTGATGTACGTTGCTCGTAGCACGTACAGGTGGTCGTTGACGTCCTCCGAACGCAGGCGTCAAGGCGTCTGCGTCTCTACTTCGTCCACGCGGATGGACGGAACTCCACGTCGCGCTTCTCAAGCCGGCGGGAAGGAGCGTGTCTCTGCGGCGGCGTGCTAGCGGCGCGTTGCTCTCCTTTCTTTCCTAAGGACGACGACGACTAGGTTTTGTACGTGAGAATAACCTAAAAGCGTCTCTCTATATCTTATATAGATATCGGTCGTCTATCCTCCTTTAAATAGGATAAGAAGAGAAGTAGGGTTTCCTAAACCCATCGGTAAACAGAAACGTTGCGTTAATTAAAACGCTCGTGGATTAATTAGAATATTTTGGAATTCATTAATTAACCAAATAATCGCATTAATTGATTAATTAATATCCGACTCCATGCAATCGCTTGGGATGGCTCTACGGGCATACATATACCAACACAAAAAATATCAATTTTGGATTTACATTTTGAAAATTTCAGTATTGACACACTACAAGTTAGAAGGAGTCAATTGGTTGTTGATTGAATTGCTCTCTTTTAGTAGTGTGTAAAAATGATTATATATGACGTCGCAATATCAATCATGAATGCGACTTACACATGATTTTAAGTTATATTTTGTGGATCTAAGTGAATTCCTGTTTGAATTTTGATGAGTAATTAAGACCAAATCACCGTGTTAGGATGTTCACAATTAAGGCCGGTTCTAAATAAACAAATTCGGACAATCAATGTTCAACTATTCGATGCATATCAATACTGTTTGAATATGTAATTAAGGATGTACAAATTCTTTTTTTGGTTTAGGGATAGACATTGAAAAATTGGATGTATGTATATGTACACATTACTTGCATACTTTTTCTTATAAGGTATTTAGTCTTTTTGATAAGTATAAGTTGATGTTATAGATATATCTAGATGGTTTTAACTTTAGATTTTGTCATTCGAGATCTATTTAAGATTGACAATTAGACAATCTATATTCTAACGTTCGACGCAAATCACTTCTATATTAATTATTATGGTTGTCAAAGTTTTGTTCAGACATGAAAACCAACTATGACTTTATATTTTGTCAATGGGTGCACATTTGGAAGTTGATGATGGAATTAAAATTGAGTTGATTATGAAATTATGATTAAAAAATATTATCAACACCTTAAATTTTCAACTATGTCATTAAATAAGAGAATCAAAATTATAAAGTAAATGATATATTATACAAATAAAAACCGATTAACTTTTATTTAGTGATGTCATGGGTCAATTCTATTGTATCTCACGCACACGTCTTAACCTGCGTTTGAGTCGGATTTTGTAAGGCGTGATCGCGCCAACTCAACCCTATCATTAACTACCCATCAACCCTATTAACGGTGGGCACTTTTTTTTCTTCAGTTAGTAATCGCGGGGTAATTTTGTTTCTTGGGTCAATCATGGGGTGATATTAGAAACTAGAAATCGTAAACCTTGGATAAAGAAAAGAGAAAATAGCAGTAGAGAAAGATCCAAAAAGGGACTGCAGCTCTCAAGTATACTCCCTCTTCTTGAATCTAGCGGTCCTCGCCCGGCCGTATCCGCCCCCTCCTTTCTTCTGTTCCGGCACCGCCCTCAGGTGCTGCCACCTCCGGCAATACCTCTTTTCCTTGGCCTTTTTTCCACCAAATTGGGGAAAACCCCCAATTTTGGCGACTGGGTCATCGAAAAAATTGCTCTTTACCACCCCGAATGAGCGATTTTAGCGCGACCCAATGATCGTGCGGACCTACACCCGTCGTAGCAGGTCTGCTGGCCGCAGCTGCTCTGCCGGCGCTGTAGTCATTGGATCCTCCTCATCTTCATCGGCTTCTTCCCTGGACATAGATGCCGCCGTTTCTCAGGATAGCGTCGCCCCCCCTGAAGACCTCTCCTGGCGCGCTGCCGCCCCTTTTGACTTGCAGAGCTCTAATCCCGGGCGTAGCGCGTTTGAATTGGATCCGTTTGGTTTCGAGGATTCATCAGCAGTTTCTCCTGTACCGACCTGTGATGCCCCGGTAAGGGCCCTTAAGAAGCCGCCAAAGAACGTGAAAGCCAAGAATCCCGATATAGATCCAAGAAGGAGCGATGTGACAATACTTGAGCGCTCGGAACCGGCTTCAACTTCAACATCGACCCTCATGGAGGCACAGGAGTTCGGGGAGATGATGGAACACGTAGACGAGGTTAATTTCGCATTAGATGGCTTGCGGCTGGGTCAGCCTGTGCGAATACGTAGGGCGAGCTTGCTTTCACTTCTATCAGTCTGCGCATCCTCGCAGCAACGCCGGTTGCTCCGTGCTCAGGGGTAAGTAATAGTAGCACTTCTCATTTTCCACAATTTGTACAGCGATTTTCTTAAGAGCGGGCAGAACTTTATCTCTTGTGGCCCTGATCAATTACTATTAGAACCAGCAGGTACAAATATCTGAGCAGCAACCAACGAACCCTTCTTTTGAACTGTTGGTAATTGTATGCCACTATATCTCCTTATGATTAGAGAAAGCTTAAGAGGCTAGCTAAAATGGACAATATGATCAACCCCTCCTTGGAATGCTGTATTTACTACAACGCAAATGTGGATCAGTGGTAAACAGGCTGCTAATATAGAGACTAGGTTAGGGTAGGACCTAATGAAGTTTGGCGTTTGGTTATTTCATGTTTTACAGTCAATTCATGGCTTCATCGAATGCATTCTTCTTAACTTTACTTGCTTATTCAGAAAACAAAAACATGAATGCTGCTAGCCATCATCCCTGTTATTTTGTTTTCTGCACTACCCAGAAGCTTGCCTTGATTTTTTTTAACTATACAGTCAGTGGCTTGATCACGATGATCAGCTGGAAATAGTTTCAAACTCAGCTTCTACTTCCAACTCAGCATTTTTTGCACACACTTGAAATGAATAAATTTTGTTTTTTGATTGTATATACACATATGGTAGAGCATAATAAAACAAAGTAAACTGGAGAGGTTTTTGCATTGCAATAACCTCTCCAGTTTACTTTGTTTTATGATGCTCTACCATATGTATTTATACAATTACAAAAACAAAATTTATTCATTTCAAGTGTAATCCCATAACCCAAACCTTTCCGAAATTCCCTGGAAGCCACCCCTTCTTTCCCAAATCCATATTTGTCTAGGTGGCTAGGCGGTCCTTCCCACCCAAAGGAATCCTAGGGGGCCTAGGCGTTCTTCATATTTGTTTATATTTTACATATATATAAATGATTTTTCGTGTAGATTTAACTATATTCAAATATGTACATCACTATGTACATTGTATTGGTTGTCCCTAAGCTTAATCAATCATAAGTTCACCTAAAGCGGACATGTCATAACCTAAGCTAGACCTATTCGGCCTTAATTGGACCTAACATGATCTAAATTGGACTTAATTTAACTTTCGTTTGGTAGAGCAGTGAGATTGCCCAGCAACGATGGGGCAAGGTTGGGCAGGTTGCAATTGCTGGTAACCGCCGTTACCAAACACAAGATCATCCACCGCTTTAAATTTGTATTGTTTTTAGTATTGAGTACCGTTCACCTGTAACTTTTTTCCACTAGACAAAAATCTTGCGGTGGTCGATCTCACCGCATTAGAGCGTTGGCACATCCATCGCGTTGCCAAATGCTGCATTAGTCTGCGCAATTTGCCCTAAGTCAGACCGATTTTGGCATAATGACCTAATCAGACGTAACTTCTCCTAATTTGTGTTTCATTGACCTAAATGAACCATAATTGGCGAAATCAGACCTACTTCCTCCAAATCAGACATATTTCCTCTCAAATGAGACATATTTCCTCCCAAATCAGATCTATTTCTTCCCTAAAACAACTAAACTTGATGTAATTTGACCGAATTCAGACCTAATCCATGTCATTTGGTCATTAAGTGTTTTAATTTAAGCCTAAAAGGCCGTAGGCGTCCAATTTAGTTATTTGAAAGCCTAGGTGCCCATTTTAAGGCGACCCACCTAAAGTCTAGAGGGCCTAAGCGGGAGTCCGGATAACTATGTCCAAATCTCAAACAATCCCCTCTCATCACCTTCTTGTCTTGGGCCGATTCTCAATCGGACAAGCACTCTAGTTTTTGCGGAATTGTCAAACCTGAAAATGATCTAGGCTTGGGTTTCCAGCAAATCACTAAACCTAGAACTAAATCTGATTCTAGAATGTGGCCGCAATCGACTCAGACCTGGATTTTTGCAAAGTCTTTAACCCATAAGTATATCTGGTTCTATTAATGTAACCTAAAATCAAATTCTATAACTTTATGTATCCCCCCCACCCAAATCAGACATATTTCCCCCCAAATTCTATAACTTTATGTTTTCTCTATCACATTAGCGTGGGTAGAGGTGGAGGTATTCCATCGGGCTTCAAATTCCATAGCATGTGGCTTAGGCATGATGCATTCTAGAAATAATAAAAGAACACTTAACCCTGGACACTAGGGGGACCCATCCTACATGCTTTTTGAGAAATAAAATTCACTTAAAAGAACCCTTACAATTCGGAATAAATACGTAGTTGGCAATATTTTTGATAAGGTTAGGGTATGCGAAGGCTATGTTAGGCAGCTCCAATCTAGGTTGAATGTTTCATCGTTTGAGGCTGATCTAGAGGCCCTACACCAGGCGGAGTCTGAGCTTGAGGAGTTAGAAATATGGGAGGAATGTTGTTGGAGAGAGAGATCGGGATCAAATGGCTTAAAGAAGGGGAGAACAACACATACTTTTTTCATGCACATGTATGGCGCACAGAAGAAGGGCTAAAGTTGATATGCTAAGGAAAGAAAATGGGGCTTGGGCGATAGGGGAAGACGGGGTTATGCAAGAAGCCATTACGTATTTTACTGAAGCCTTCCAATCAGAGGGTACCCGATAGCACAACCATACACTAGAATTGATGATCTTTGGTCCAACAGGAAGATAGCATGCATTTGCTAGGATTCACGTCAGAAGAGGAGATCAAAGCCATCATCATGAATATGGATGCGAATAGCGCACCCAGACTGGACGGCTTTACCGTAGTCTTCTATCAGTTTACACGGGAAGTGATGAAAGAGGACCTGGCTATGTTAATCGACCATTTCCTTAAAGGGAACAATGTCTGTAGAAGCCTTAAGTAGAACCCTAAGAGTGTTAGGGACTTCAGACCAACTAGTGTAGGCAAGGTTTCTCTTAAAATTGTATCGAAAGTGATTTTTTTGAGATTATCTGGGCTCACACATAAGCTTGTCTCGCTTGAACAAGCGACATTTAGCAAAGGGAGAAACATTAGTGACAATATTAGATTATACCGAGATCATTAATGGCATTAATGCCGGGAGGGTAGTTGGTGAGAATGTAGCATACAAGGTAGGTATGTCAAAAGCCTTTGATATAGTGGAATGAGGTTCATAGAAAGTGTCCTATGAGCTTTTGGGTTTGACCATTTAGCGATCAAGGTCATCATGGACGTTGTCCGAGGGCCTTGGTTCTCAACCTTAATGAATGGTAAGGTTAGTGCATTCTTTCAATCTTCTAGAGGCTTAAGGCAAGGTGGCCCCCTATCACTGTTACCTCTTCATCTTATCACAAGAAGTGTTAGGGAAACACATTAAAGGAGCGGTGGAAACATGAAGGATTTTGAGGTTTAGGACCCTTGGGGGTGGGCTTGCACCCTCCCACCTCACGTTTGCGGATGACCTGATTTTTTCCCTTAACCTAGTGGGTAAATCCAAGGCGATATTAGTTGAAACCCTTGCAGACTATGAATTCTTTGCCAGATAGAAAGTGTACCAGGAGAAATTCTAGTTATGATATCTAAGACGTCTGACATGAGGAAGGATGAGCTCTTGGGAAGCATAGACACGTGCTTGGACAGGGACACGAGACACAATAAATTTTGAAAATATAGGACACAAACACGACAATTTTTTTATCAATATTTAAATGATTTCATATTTTAAAAAAAAATTATACAAGATAGAACTTACAATAGCAAAATTGTTAACTCAAATATGTAGAATTCTACTGATAATTTCAAATAGAGAACACATTAATTTGCAATATAAGAAAGTGAAACTTGCATACTGTATTTAAAGAACTTGAAATGTAACCGAGTTCTATCCACATTTAATCCTAAGTTGCATTGCCACCACAAGCCTTCATGTGGCTACATTTAAGCAAAATAATTAAATTCAAAGCAAGTGTGCAGAACACTGCTCGCATGCTAACTCAGTTACAACAACGTCAAAGTATGGAACTGAAAACATTGGCAAAATTAGGAATCATTGACAGCAACACCAAAGAGGGAGAAGAAAATGTTGGAAAAATCAGGGATAAGTGACAGAAGCACCCAATGTTTTAAAAAACGTTAAGCGGTAACCGTGCGGACAACACCTTATAACTGGTTAAGCGGTAAGCGGCCGATTTTTGAAAAAAACGGATTTTAGTTTCCTATATAATTTTATACAAAATTACACATATATGTATACAAATACTATACTCTTTGAAACTTTTATATATATATCTAAAGATCCTAAGCACTCTACCCAACAATACAAAACACCCAAATAGTTTGTAAGATAGCTATAAGACAATGATTATAGCCATAATATAGTAAACAATAGATTTGACATGGATAAAAACCCTACATACATGATACAGAATTTTTTTTGCATCACATGTTTACATAGCTAAGCAGTAAACAATAGACTAATTATTGGATACCTTTCTAACCTATTGTTATATGTGCATATCATCAATTAGTCATAGCTTACAGTAGTACATTTAATTAAAGTATGCATTCTAAATTAGATAATAGTTACATATATTTTACTTGTATAAATTACACTTTACATCAGTACCCTATTATCCCAACTTGTATATAAGTTTAATATATTATAGTCAATAATACTTGGGACCATAGAGTTTACTTAAAATTATAGGCGTACAGTCAAATTTTTTAAAAAGGACAAAAAGGCCAAAAAGTGGGGAAAAAGGGCAAAAAAAGAAAAAAAGGGTAAAAAGCGGGAAAAAACGGCCGATTAATTGCAAAACGATTAACCGGCGATTTTGGCAAAATTTAAACGGCTTGGGTGCTGGGCCGATTAATCGGCCGCTCAGGCCGTTTTTCAATTCACTGGAAGCACCAAAACGGGGAGAAGAAGATGTTGGCTTGAAGGAGCTCTCAAATTGTGTTTCAAAATGTATTGTACATGGACCAGGGAACAAAAGACAAAAAATGAATCTGGGACGATTGACGTTCTCAAATCATTCACCTGAACAAGTGAAAGAAGAAAAAAAGGAAGAAGAAGAGACGTAGAAGATGATTAATCGAAAAGTGCAAGACTAACCTAGTCTGCTACTTCTTGTGTCTCCTACTGTCCCGCATCCAAAATGACGCTAGAGTGTCGCAGTTGCTGCAAGTTGCCCAAGGCGGCACTGCTGCTGCTCCAAGTTGATCTCTAGCCGCTAGAGAGGGAGGTTGCAGTTGTCGGAAAGGGAAGTTGTTGCAGCGTGTAGAAGCTCCTAAACCCCCAACCCTCAAGGGTGGAGGAAAGGAACCGAGAGGAGGTCAAGAGGGAAGAGGCGGATGTCAGCTTGGAAGGAAGTTGTCCACTGCTCTGCGACCAACTGAAGCTATGTTGACGCCAACAACCCATCAGAGAGGGGGGTCACTGCTGCGTCGTAGTTGCTCTTAAAGCTAACCCTCTCTAGGGCGTGGCAATGAACGACTAGCGAAGGAGTCAGGACGGAGAGGGCTAGGGTGTGCTTGATTGTGAGGGGGAGCAAGTAGTGGCTAGTGATTTCTATTGGGCCGATTCTGCTGGCCTTTTCTGACTGGCCCGCATCCAACACGTGTCTGTAGCAGTTAAACCGTGTCCAGGTGTCCAACAAGGCTGCAAGCGAACCAGACATGGCAGACACGGATGGGCCGTGTCCAATACGTTTTGGGCCGTGTCCGTGTCCAAAATGCGTTCGACACGACCATGAGGTCCCTATAGAAGTGTTCGTGCTTCATAGGTTAGTTGTTACACAATTGGGGTTGTGCAGAGGATAGTGATCAAATTCCCTACTTAGGAGTCCCGTTGATTAAAGGCATGATCATGATTAGGCATTACGATAACCTGACAAGCAAGATAAAAAAAACAATTACTTTTGGGCAGGTAATTGACTTTCTTATCAAGTCTATCTTATTAACCATTCCCACCCACAATTTGAATGCGTATGCGATCCCTAAAGCTACCTGATAGAGATGGAGTGGAAAATGGCAGGGTTCCTATGGGAGTCCAGGGAGGGTGCTAAGAGACAACATTGGGTGAGGTGGGACCACGTGACATCTTCGACCTTTGAGAAAGGCCTGCGAATCTAGAGGCTCTAGGATAGTAACCGGCCTATATCGCGCGTCCAAAAGGAGCGGATCCAGAGTAGTCGAACTTTTAAGATTATAACCCGACACTCAAGCCCCCACAACTATTATACGGGGTCCGATGTAGTATTCAGGGTCGAACCATAGGGACAAGGTCGACAAGTGTTAAGTATGCATCGTCTCACACTCTCACACTCCGAACGAACAAGCGGGATAAAAAAAGGGTGTTCCTTAAGGAACGAAGGTACCTCAACCAAAACAATAAAGTTAAAAGAAAGAAAACAATAACAAGATGAAAAGATATGGGTGGAAACTTGGATCGAGGTTCACCTACTAAGATCTCTCACCAACATGCAAAACTCACACCCCTTCGTACACCCCTATCAAGATTACAAGCAGTTATAAAAATGTCTATTCCCTCCTCTCTCGAGATAAGGATAGATCTAGGATCTAAGGTAGCCTCTCTCTCGAGATACCCACCCTACAACCACAAAACAAACCATATGATCGTTAGCCTTAGCATTCCAACACTTTCATGCATTCATACTACTCCATAACGCTAGATAAGGAAGGTACTACTCTTTCGAGGTACCAACAATCGAACACAGCGTGTGAGATCTATTTGAGGACATAGGGCGTGCCTCCAAGGTATTTCAAAAGGTGTCAGGGAGATTTTGAAGTGTTGTGACGTTATCGAAGCTGGGGAAGACCAATCTATATATGCCATGTAAGGATGATCATTTTACGCTTACTTTCGCGGTATATGCCCTTAAGAGGGATAGAGCTGGCCCTTCTTCATCCCTCTCTGGGAACACCCTTTCCAAATGGGTGTGGAACCCCGCTCTTCCCCGAAAGATTTCCACCTTCACATGGAAAATCTTTTGTCTATCTTTCCATACTAATGATATGATTAGGTCTTGTCGTATTCATTTAGTTTCTAAGTGTGAGTGTTGTGTCCATGGACATGATGAATCTTGAACCATCTCTTTCTAAAAGGGGATGTAGTGAAGCATCTCTGGGTCGAGGGAGAGAAAATCTTGGAGGTGAACTTGTTCAACACCGAGAGTTCTGTGACCCTAGTGCTTCGTCATTGTTGGTCCCTTTCGAATGGGAAGTCCTGGTTAGGCTTCCTCAGGGGGATCCTTCCTATGGTTATCCTTTGGTGTATTTGCGCTGATAGATGTGTAAGTAGGTTTGAGAGGAGGAATATGGAAGGTAGGAGATCTAGCGTCGGGTATGTCACATTTGCAAAACTGTTTGTGAGGATATTCTCCCTAAACTATCTGGGATCCAAAGAGGTACTCTGGATTTTTGGAGAGAGAGAGGCTTCTCCCCGCACCTTAGGATCAAAAACTTCATTCTTAGTCCTATTCGTTGGCTTACCCCGTAGGAGGGCTGGTCAAGTGAATATTGCATGCGTGGCCTAGAAACCTGATAGACATGGTATAACCAGTTTGGCAATAGGAGGCATCATTAGGAGAACATCAGGTGAAATCGTTACGGGTTTCTCTGGCCCGGGGGTTGGAGCTGACCGCGTCCTTTGCCTCCTTGAGGCTGTCAAGGTTGGCCTTGGCCTCCTTGGTGATCCTGTCTCGGTTAATATTGTTTTGGAAAAGTTACGACAAGAGGTTGGTTGATCTCCTTAACTGGAGGTCAACGCCACCTTGGTAGGTGCGTAGACATGTTGAAAAGGTTCGAGCTCTCACTTAGACTAGGATTTGGCAAAATACCTTTTTGTGTAGAGAGGCCAATTGTTTAGCGATTAGGTTTGTAGAATACGGAACTGGCTTTGCAAATAGATATGTGTTTAGAGATCTTAGAATGATGCTCCCACTATTAGGGGGGTTGTATAGGGTAGTATCGTAGGCATCTCATACTTGAGGCGAGAGGTGGTTGATGGTACATTCACATAGAAATGCTTAACTTTGCTTCTTTATCTTGGCCCTATCGGCGAGAATCCGTTTTTGTAGTTTAGCCGGAGTTCCCTGTGTAATCTTTTTTTTGATATAGCCCACTGGGGAAAAGGATAGCTATAATCCCCGCATAGCTCTTAAAGAAAAAAAAGAACTGATCTATTCCAATTTAGACATCAATTTTCAAACTTGGTATTAAATTATTAATCATTGACAAAATCCATTGACAAATTCCAGCTACCTAGTTTTTCCCTGCTTGGACCGGGTTGGATTCACGAGTTTATGCAGAACTTTGGCAACCCTATAACTGACACCCAATGTGATTATAAATTCATAATTTGTCTACGTGGAACTGACCTTGGTTCAATTCAGACATCAGCTTCTAGATTTGGAATTGGTCATTGACAAAACCAAACCAGTACCTCGTTTTTCTCAAGTAAGTCCAGGTTGGTTTCACTGATTTAGACAGTACTTTGACAACCCCACAGACAACGCCCAATCAATTCAAAATTTATAATTTTATACAGGTCATTAATAATGTTGCGTTTTTCTTACTATAACCGATGTGAGCTTATAATTGAATTTGTTCACTCAGTACAGGATCCTAGGACCCTGATCTGGATTGTTAAACAGATAGCAATAGGAATATGAAAAGTAGTAACTCAAAACTCACTTGATATCTTAAAATATCATATACTTTTAAATTTTTTATAAATCATATATAATTTGCTACTATTATAATTGATAATAACCAATTGCCAACAATAAGCCGTCAATTTTTTTTTGCCAACAATAAAATTAGTATATTGCAATTTTGTAATAGATGCAGGATGAGAGTCTATTGAAAGGGAGAAAACTGTTTTCTTTTTTCCACCATTGCGAGTGATAGAAAGGTGGGATGAAAGGGTTGGCTTGAATTAGGGAAAGTGGACGGAGTTTTGTAGGATTTTTTAGAATGCAAATTAACTGTCTTTTTCTCACATCAACTCTTCTTGGACGAAATTCCAAGGGCGGCTGTTCGTATAGACAAATCCAAGACAACTCAATATTTTTTTTTTTAGACTGAATTTCGTAATTCAAAAACCAGTTCTTTTAAGTTTTTAACTACATAAATAATAAGAAAACTTATTTTAACAAAATAGTGTTACCTAAAGTAAATAAACAATCCTTAAAGTAATTAAGATTTCGGCAATATAGACTGCATGATTTCTGCGTAAGAAACTTTCTTCCTTCGTTATTGCAATAGGAAAATAAGAAATGATAGTTTCTATCAACTGATTATTGCATGGCATTCTTCAGGTTGGTAAAGAAAATAATGGATGCTGTTCTGGGTCTAAAATGTGATGATTCTTCGAGCACCATAGCTGCTGCTACCGTTCTTTATATTTTGGCTGTTGATGTAAGTTTTTTCTTGTAAGATAGTTAGAAATTTTAGTATATGTTAATATTGATCATTATATTGGATTCATGATGTTAAGTTTTAGAATGTCAAGATTTCACTGAAACATCTAGCTACTGTACATTTGTACAGGCATCAATGACCATGAGGCTATAGTATTTTATCGCATGGTCAACTTCTATCCAGTTGCTAAGATGTTGGATTATCATATTTGACTACTGTGTTTTAGGCTGTTCGTGGTTTGCTGGGTCGAAATCTATCGATCAAATAGTGCATGCAGTTCTTTTTTAAATGTCTGCATCTAGGCTAGCTTATGACCGATGTACCTTAAAATATTTGTTTCTTTGCAATTTGTTCTGTTTCAGGCCCAAGATGATCACATATTGGAATCACTGTCGTATATTCAGTTTCTGATCAAACTATTGGATCCCAGCGTTACTAATACCTTTGAAAAACCTCATTCATTTGGGACTAGGCTCTTGGGGTGTAATTCAGCACTGATTAGTGTAAATAAGAAGCTAGATTCAAGCTCTACTTCAATTATTTTGAAAGTAAAAGAAATTCTATTGAACTGCAAGGAGATAAAACCTCTAGGGGAAGAGGGCTATGAGATTGAAAGGCCTGAATTGACTGCAAAATGGATAGCTTTGTTGACAATGGAGAAAGCATGCTTATCAAGTATCTCATTCGAAGGTAATCATATACACATTTATATTTTACAGGCAATAAGTAGCTTTATCATGATTCTGACATTTTATATTGTAGCATAAAAAGCAAAGAATTTGAACAGTTAACTCTTCTTTTTTTGTTTGTCGTTGTACTAGCAATATTTTCTATGATGATGTGATGTGATAGTTCTAGGTCTGCGAATGTATCAAAGATAGCATTATTATATATGTATGCTTCTGAAATTCATCTTCTGTGCTTAAAAATGCATATGTATCTGAGAACCTGTGGGATATTTCCAGCACCGATCTGGGTATGATACACTATTTGTTACAAGGCAAAAATATATCATATATTACTTCTTAAGTTTCTAACACAATTTTTATCAGAGGTTTAATTATTAAGATGTAGTACTCAATTCTGTATTCTCTATTAATACCATTATTTATTTTATTTTGTTAATTTAGACTTTCCATACATCCTGACATTTTTAGAAACATGCATATCGCACTCACGATAGATGTATTTTAATCAATGGCATATTTCCATATAACCGACCGGTTATATGCATTTTCATTTAAAACAATATGATGATGGGTTTTGATATGCGAATCTTCAATTATAATGAAAAAATGGATTTTTTTTTTATTACGACTTGCTATATCAGCATTCCTGTTAAGATGGCAGACATTTTAGCTAGATCTCCTAGAAGCTTAGTTACCTGATTTTTTTCATTTTTAAATATATTGAGTACCTTTTTTAGTTTTGACCCTTATATTTATGTATTTTGTGGTTTTATCATGGGTATCTGAGGTTCTTATGACATGTAAGAGGGACTCTCTTAGATAGTAACAAATTCGGGATTCGGCAACTTTTCGTCTAGCCTGAAAAGATCGGAATTTGGAAAAAAAATGGAAAAATTCGTGAAAAAATCGATATATTTCGGTCAAAGTTCGGTCGACTATTCGGAAAAAGTCGGTAATATGTCGACTATACATACATATATATACATATATATACTTATGTATGCACACATATATAAATATATGTATGTATATACATATATATACATATATATGCATATACATATATATATGTACATATATACATACATATCATATACAAATGTAACTATTAAGGTCACTAGACATACAATCATAAGTCGGCTATACATACATATATATACATATACATACATATACACATATATATGTATATATATACATACATATCATATACAAATGTAACTATTAAGGTCACTAGACATACAATCATAAGTCGGCTATACATACATATATATACATATATATACTTATATATGCACATCTATATAAATATATGTATATTATATACATATATATACATATACTAGTGAAAACACACGTGCCCATGCACGTGAAAACAAAATCTAACCCATTTTATTTTAATATTTTCTTCTTAATATATATATATGTGTGTGTGTGTGTATTTTCAGATCCTTATGTACTATTCATTTCTATATTATATAGACATACCATACAATTTAAATTGATATTTTATCTTCTAATGCAAGTGTTGTTAAAAACAAATTTTATTTCTAATAAAGTATGTAAGTTGTATGAAATTTGAAAATTTGGAGTAACCATTCAACTCTTTTTTGTAAGGTATGAAATGAATGAATAGGATAAATGCATATCTAAAAAGTATTTTTTTTGATATGATTCTATTTCATTTTGAAAATTAGATTAACAATGTAGCTAATAAAAGTTAAGAAAATAGTAATATGAAACTTTTCAATATAAATAATGTACAACATTTAGGGTGGATGCTATCAAGCCCTTTATGATCTAGGCATTGCTCATGTAAATATCATTAGATTGTCTAAAAAACTACTCTACTATTGCTTATGTGTTATTTTTATTGTATAATGTGAATACTTTACATTATTTTATGATCATAATATTATTTTCAATAAAATCTAATATGGGTTTATGTTTTACATTGTAGATACGGCTTTTGTGGTTTAATTTTTTTGTTATAATAGATCACATGTTCTTAAAATATCTTTGTTTTATACAAATGCAATATAATTATTTAATATATGTGAACTAATATGTAATAGTCAAGAATTAATGACTATAACCTACTATTCAGATTAAGGCCTTTTATACTTCTAATACTCAAGGCCATTGGTTTTCTAATATGTCTGTCTGTATTTCCACGTGCTTACATGGTCAATTATAATGGAACCATCCATTTCCGTATTATATAGATATACCCTATTATTTAAATTTGAATCATGTCTTCTAACATACGTCTATAAATAATAAATTTGGTTTTTTGATAAAGTATGGAATTTTATGTACAAAACATGAAAAAGAATCTGGAAAGCATTCGACTTGTTTAGTAAGGTATGAAAGAAAACACAAGAATAAATACACATTTTTTCAAAATTAGTTTAAACCTATAGTTAATAAATAAGTAAATACATAATATCACAGTTTAATATTACCAATGTACTATATGTAGTATGGAAGCTACCAACACTTTTATGAGATAGGCAATGCCCATGTAAGAACTAATTAGATTTAAAAAAACTTTATCTATTTTTCCAATAAGTAATGAATACTGTATGATCATAATATTTTATTTGACAAATCTAATTATGTGTCTACGATTTACATTGTAGATAGGGTTTTGGGGTTTGAATTTTTGTTAGTAGCTCATATGTTCAGAATATATTTGGTTTAGATAAATGCAACATAACTATGTAATAGCCATGCACTAACATGTAATAGCCATGCTCCAAGGAATATAACTTACTACTCAGATTAAGGCCTTTTATACTACGATTAAGACATGTTATACTTCTATTACTCAAGACCATTGGTTGCTTAAACTGTCTATATGTGCATTTCCACATATTTATGTAGTCATTTCTAAAATAGAACCATTCATTCATGTATTATAAATATACCATACTATTTAATCGATATTTTGTCTTCTAACAAAAGTGTTATTGGAAATAAAATTGTTTTTTTATAAAGTATGGAGTTTCATGTGTAAAATACAGAAAAAATTCAGAAAGTGTTCAACTTGTTTTGTAAGGTATGAAAGAAAACAAAAGGAAAGATAAGAGGTATTTTTATGATAGGATTCTACATTTTTTTTGAAAATTTAGTGTAGATTGTAGTTAATTAAATTAAATAAATTTGTATCTAGGATGGAAGCTATCAAGTCTTTTATGAGCTAGGCAATGCTCATGTACTTTAAAGAAGCTACTCTATTGTTCCTATAATTTATAATTATTGTATGATCATAATATCTTATAATATATAATCTAATATGTCCTTGTAGTTTACACTGTAGATAAGGTTTTCGGGTTTGAATATTTGTTAGAAGCTCGTATGTTCTTAGAAATATCTTTGTTTTAGACAAATGCAATATCACTATTTAATATATGTGTTCTAATATGTAATAATCAAGATCCAAGGACACAAGATTAAGGCCTTCTATACTTCTAATACTCAAGGCCATCGGTTGCTTAAATACGTATGTGTGTATATTTACGGTACATGGCTAATTTTTAAACAGAACAATTCATTTCTATATACTATAGATATATCATATTGTTTAAATTGTAATAGTGTCTTCTAACGGACGTCTTAAGATAAACTTGGTGTTTGATTAAGTATGGAGTTTTATGTAGAAAATATGAAAAAAAATGAGAAAGCATTCAACTGTTTAGTAAGGTATGAAAAAATACAAAAGGACAAATACATATCTAAGAGGTACTTTTATGATAGGGTTCTAAACTAAGAAGCACGGACACGGATATGGACACGGATACGGACACAGGACACGGCAATTTTCAAAAATATAGGACACGGATACGGCGTTGGACACGGCTATATATATATATATATATATATACATACATATATTTACATTAATAGATACAGTTAAAGACATATATATGTATAGAATTTATTTGTAAACACAACAAGCTCCATAATTCTTAACAACAAGCAGAAAAAACGATCACCATGATATCCACTTTATATTCACATTTGTATTCAAACCCACTATGCTGATGCTAAAAATTTAGCATACAAAATAATATATTAAAATCAAGAGGAAGAAGAGGGAATGAGTTCCTAGAAAGGGAAGGAAGTTGCTTCTAATGTCTGCTCTAGGTGTTGGCAGCTCCAGCTGCAAATGGCTGTCACAAAAGGCTGCTGCTTATGGTGGCTTTAGCTCCTACTGGTTGCCGCTGCTTGCAGCAACTTCAGGACCTAGCTGCTACTTGCAGCAACTGCTGCTAGAAGCGGTTTCATTCGCTCTTTACATGAACAACAACAATTAGAGGGTTAGGGTAGTTGGTCACATCTCGAGGGAAGGGATGAGGGGTTTGGTGAGGAGTTGGGGTTTGGTTGAGGAGTCTACGGGTTGGGTCTTGTTTTCTCTTTTCTTTTTAGTTAGATCTTATGTGGGTTGGGTTGGTCGTGTCCAGTAAGCGTCCTAGATGTGTCCACGCCGTGCCCAGCTTGCAAATATAAAAAATATGAAATTGGACACGCTGGAGGAGTGTCCGCCACGTGTCCACGTCTGTCCAAGGCGTGTCCGAGTTGGACACGGACACGACAACCTCCAGGAAGTGTCCGTGCTTCCTAGGTTTTAAATTATTTTCAAAATTCAGTTAAAATTATAGTTAATGAAATTGAGTAAATTCATAATGTCGAAATTTTCAATATAAACAATGTAGTATATCTAATATGGAAGTTATCAAGCCTTTTATGAGCTAGGAAATGTCCATGTAAGAACAAATTAGATTTCAAAAAAAATTCTCTAGTTTTCCTATAATAAATGAATATTGTATGATCATATTATTTTATTTGACAAATCTAATACGTGTTTATGGTTTACATTGTAGATAGGGTTTTTGTGTTTGAACATTTTTCAGTATGTTCTTCAATATATGTTTGTTATAAATAAATACAATACTACTATTTAATATACTAGGCATACACCCGTGCTATGTACGGGTGCCTTAGTAAGTTGCAATGAGTATTTCTAGGTTAAACTTTGAGAAAAGAAGATGCAAGAAATATGTACAATACATATCTTAATAGGCCGTCTCACACACACATGGGCCAATATGAAATTTTAAAAAATAATGGAGAAAATTGCATGCAACCGCTTCTGTGGGCTTTAATATATAGTATAGATGAGTTTCCCAATATAATATATAATTTAAGAAATTAAAGACAAGTGTGGTGTACACACACAAGGATCAATATGTAATTTCAAAAAATAATAGAGAAAATTGCATCCAACCTCCTCAACGGGCTTTCTTATATAGTATAGATGCGTCTCCTAATATGTATATAATTTAAGAAATTGAAGACAAAAGTGTGGTGTACACATAGAGGGGCCAATATGTAATTTTAAAAAAATGGAGAAAATTGCATCCAACCCCCTCCGCTGGCTTTCTTATATAATAGATATGAGACTCGTAATGTAATATATAATTTAAAAAATTGAAGACAAAAGTCCGGTGTACACACATAGGGACCAATATGTAATTTCAAAATATAATTGAGAAAATCGAATCCAACCTTTTTTGCGGGCTTTCTTATATAGTATAGATGACCCTCCTAATATTATATATCATTTAAAAAATTAAAGACAAAATGTGGTGTACTCACAGTGACGAATACGTAATTTCAAAAAATAATGGAGAAAATTGCATCCAACCCCCTGTGAGGCTTTCTTATATAGTATAGATGAGTCTCCTACTACAATATATAGTTTAAAAATTAAAGACAAAAGTGTGATGTACACACATAGGGACCAATATGTGGTTTCAAAAAATAATGGAGAAAATTGCATCTGACCCCCTCCGCAAACTTTTTTGTATAGTATAGATGAGTCTCCTAATATATATATAATTTTAAAATTTAAAGATAAATGTGTGGTGTACACATACAGAGACCAGTATGTAATTTTAGTATATAATGGGGAAAATTGTGTCGAAACCCCCTCTGCGGGCTTTCTTATAATGTAGAGATGAATCTCCTAATATAATATATAATTTAAAAAATTAAACACAAAAGTGTGGTGTGCACACACAAGGACCAGTATGTCATTTCAAAAAATAATGGAGAAAATTACATCCAACCCGCTTCACGGACATTCTTATATAATATAGATGAGCCTCCTAATGTAATATATAATTTAAAAAATTAAAGACAAAAGTGTGATATACACACATGCACCAATATATAATTTTAAAAAATTATGGAGAAATTGCATCCAACCCCCTCTGGGGCTTTCTTATATAATATAGATGAGCCTTTTACTATAATATACAGTTTAAAAAATTAAAGACAAGTGTGGTGTACACACATAGAGACCTGCATGTAATTTCGAAGAATAATGGAGAAAATTGCATCCAACCCCCGTCCGGGGCTTTCTTATATAGTATAGATGAGCCTCCTACTACAATTTATAATTTAAAAAATTAAAGACAAAGGTGTGATGTTGACACACATGGACCAATATGTAAATTCAAAAAATAATGGAGAAAATTGCATCCAACCCTCACTGTAGGCTTTCTTATATAGTATAGATGAGCCTCGTACAACAATATATAATTTAGAAAATTAAAGACAAGTGTGATGTTGACACACAAGGACCAGTAAGTATTTTCAAAAAATAATGGAGAAAATTGCATCCAACCCCAAGTGTGGGCTTTCTTATAGAGTATAGATGAGCCTCCTACTACAATATATAGTTTAAAAAATAAAGACAAAAGTGTGATGTACACACACAAGGACCAATATGTAATTTTAAAAAATAATGGAATTTTTTTTGTCCAACTCCCTATGCAGAATTTGTTGTACCTAGAATACTTATCCCACCTATACTGATTGTTTACAATTGTTGTACATATTATTGTTAACCACCTACTACAAATATATTACTTTGTACCTAAATTCATAATATTCTCTAGGACCTAGGTTGGTTTAAAAAATATAAGCGTATATATTAATATTATGAATGTAATCATAAGAATTCTATGGAAGTGCTGCAAATCTATAAGTGCACTATGTGAATCATGTATACTCATGGATGTACAGGCACCCGCCTAGGCGTCCCCTTGGGTCTTAGATCCTGGGTGCCCAACTCAACCAGGCATCCTGGGCGGCACGGGCGTCCACCCTAGGTGGCTAGTGGGTTGAATATGGGCCTGATCCAAAGTTTATTTATTTTAATCTTTGTAAACTTGCTGCTGCTTTTTTAGTTGTGTTCTTTCCCCTCCTATTCAACCCACTGCTTTTCTAGTGAGTTGAATAATTTGCAGTCTTTATAACATGACCTATAAATGTCTAAATGTGCTCAAATTTTGTGTATGAGCTATTCACATGTTGTTTAAGAAGATCAACTGATTAGATTTTTGAAAAAAAATATTGCATCGCGAATACACTCAAGTAGTTTTTCATGATGCAATATTTTTTTTCCAAAAATCTAATCAGTTGATCTTCTTAAACATCTTGTGAATAGCTCATACGCAAAATTTGAGCACATTCGGACATTTATAGGTCATGTTATAAAGACTGCAAAAATTATGCATTTCAAATTAGTTTCGCGCGTCGATTTTGTTGACCTTGGATGAGTGACTTACACTCATCCAAATGGGCTCAAAATTTGTATGTAGCCTAGTTATAGTATGATGGTGAAGATCAATGGTTTACATTTCGCAAAATATAGTCTTGATATGCAAACACAGTTGAGTGTATTCGTGCGATCTGTACACTCGAGTGTATTCTAGCCCGACTCTCTCTCTCTCTCTCTATATATATATATATATATATATAAAGAGAGAGAGAGAGAGTCAGGCTAGAATACACTCGAGTGTATAGATCACACTGTGCACCCCAATCGTGTTTTCCTATCTAGACTATATTTTTCCAAAATCTAATCCATTGGTCTTCATGGTTTCAATAATAATAGGCCACATACAAAATTTGAGCTCATTTGGATGAGTGTAAGTCACTCATCCAAGGACAACAAAATCGACGCACAAAACTAATTTGAAATGCATGATTTTTGCCGCCTTTACATGCACGACCTATAAGTGTCCAAATGATCTGAAATTTATTATATAGTATATTCTTAAGATATTTAAGAAGATCAACGGTTTAGATTTTTAAAAAAGTTACTGCATCTTTAAAAACGACTAAGGTGTACGGTGCCTCCGGTACACTCGAGTGTACACTAGCCTGACTCTCTCTCTCTCTCTCTCTCTATATATATATATATATATATATATTCTAGTCGAGTCAGGCTAGAATACGCTCGAGTGTACGGATCACACGCTACACTCAAGTTGTGTTTGCATATCAAGACTACTTTTTTCATAAAATGTAAACCATTGATCTTCATTGCCATATTATAATTAGGCTACACAAGAATTTTGAGCCGATTTGGATGAGTGTAAGTCGATCATCCGAGGGCAACAAAACCGACACACGAAACTAATTTGAAATGCATAATTTTTGTAGTCTTCATAACGTGACCTATAAAATGTCCAAATTGGCTCAAATTTTATATATGAGCTATTCACAAGATGTTTAATAAGATCAACGGATTAGATTTTTGAAAAAGATATTGCATCATGGAAAACTACTTGAGTGTATTCTTCTCCGAATACACTCGAGTGTATTTTACCCTGACTCTCTCTCTCTCTCTCTCTCTCTCTATATATATATATATATATATATATGCCATTCATTTGCTACCCGCATGGGCAACTAACCTTAGTTACCCGTGCATTTGTTTTGTAACAGGAAGATACATATTTGTAATGAGACAAACATTGTTTGTAATGAGATAACCAAATTTGTAATACAAACACTCATTTTGTATTACACGTCTGATTACAGTAAAAATGATATTTATGACAGCAGTTTACGCCGTAATACAAAACGAGTGTTTGTATTACAAATTTGGTCATCTCATTACAAACATGTACTTTTCTATTACAAAATAAATCCACGGGTAGTGAATATATATATATATATATATATATATATAGTCATGCTAGAATACACTCGAGTGTACGGATCGCACGAATACACTCAAGTGTGTTTGCATATCAAGACTATTTTTTGTAAAATGTAAACCGTTGATCTACACCGTCATACTATAACTACGCTACATACAAATTTTGAGCCTATTTGGATGAGTGTAAGTCACTCATCCAAGGGCAACAAAATCGACGCGCGAAACTAATTTGAAATGCATAATTTTTGCGGTCTTCATAACATGAGCTATACATATCCAAATGTGCTCAAATTTTGCGTATGAGTTGTTCACGAGATGTTTAAGAAGATCAACGGATTAGATTTTCAAAAAAAATATTGCATCATGAAAAACTACTTGAGTGTATTCCGCTCCGGATACACTCGAGTGTATTCTAGCCTGACTCTCTCTCTATATATATATATGGGTAAAAGAATTGTGTACCCGAGTACATGTAGCTTACATGTACCCACCTTCATTTATAATGATTGTACAATTTTATTGAATAATCTAACCTTATGGATGTATAGTATACCCCTTAGATAAGATGTGTCCAAAAAATCACCGCAATTTGATATTCATAGATTATTCATTGAAAGAAAATGTGTATTTTCTAATCAATGGTAAGTTACAGAAATTGCATAAACCATTGAATGATGTATTACTATATCTCATGATCTATATGAGATATGATTATGATTTTTTAAAGAAGTCTAATCTATATAGTGTTGAACCAATCCATATGGTTGGATTTTATCAACATACTCCACATGTGCTATTTTAATGGCCGGTACACGTAAGTTACATATACCGGCCGGTACACACTTCCTATATATATATATATATATATATCATCATCATCATCATCATCTAAGCCTCAATCCCAACTATGTTGGGGTCGGCTACATGGATCCTTCGTTTCCATTCAGCTCTATCATGGGTCATATTCTGATTGAGATGTAGAGATTCAAAATCTCTCTTTATAAGCTCATCCCATGTTAATTTAGGCCTTCCTCTTCTTCTATTTATAGTGTTTGGCTCAATAGCATTGCTTCATATAGGCGCACTAGTAGGTCTGCGTTGCACATGTCCGTACCATCTGAGTCGGCCCTCACGCAACTTGTCCTCAATGCTCGCCACCCCCACTTTATTCCTGATATAGTCATTTCTCAAACGATCTTTTCTTGTCTTCCCACACATCCATCTCAGCATACGCATTTCGGCCACGTTCATCTTGTTGAGACCTTGTTTCTTCACCGCCCAACATTCACTCCCATAGAGCATGGATGGTCGTATAGCTGTTCTATAAAACTTACTTTTTAACCTGAGAGGGATCTTCTGATCGCATAAAACTCCAGTTGCACTCCTCCATTTCAACCATCCTGCAGTGATCCGGTGACAAACATCATTTTGGATATCCCCGTCTATTTGAATAATAGAACCTAAGTAACGAAATTTGTCACATTTTGGTATATCTACTCCGTCCAACTTGGCTCCATCATTCACACTGCGAGATTGGCTGAAATTGCAATGCATATACTCAGTTTTGCTCCTGCTAATCATCAATCCATTTGATTCCAATGCCTTTCTCCAACATTCAACTTTATCATTCAATCCATCTTTTGTTTCGTCAATCAAAACAATATCATCAGCAAATAACATACACCAAGGAATATCATCCTGAACATTCTTTGTTAACTCATCCATAACCAGAACGAATAGATATGGGCTGAGTGTGGATCCTTGGTGTACCCCAACTGTAATAGGAAAAGTTGGTGTCTCTCCTCCAGGAGTCTTGACACTTGCAGTAGAGCTATCATATATATATATATATATATATATATATATATATATATATATATATATATATATATAGGGTAGCGATCCAGTGAGAAACATCCTACGGTGAGAGCATGAGAGGCATTTGAATAACTACAAATAATTAACTATTTTTTAAAATCCAACCATATAGATGGAAAAAGCATCATTTCATTTACCTTCTCGCAAAAAATCATTGCAATCAGACATTGTTTACATGTCCATATGTACAATATATACTTTTTACATCCAACGGTCAGCCTGAAATTCAATACAGAGCGTCAAAAAATATTTAGTTGTTGTGAATGATCTACAAATTGGATGGTGATAAAATTTTATAGGATGGTAGATATTAAGGTATACTTGTAATCTATACAGTTGGATTGTGAAAAATTGATCTATGTGGAGAGTTATTCAAATGCCTCTCATACTCTCACCAGATATGTTTCTCACGGGATCGTTGCCCTATATATATATATATATATATATATATATAGAGAGAGAGAGAGAGAGAGAGTCAGGCTAGAATACACTCGAGTGTACGGATCGCACGAATACACTCAAGTGTGTTTGCATATCAGGACTATTTTTTGCAAAATGTAAACCGTTGATCTTCACCGTCATACTATAACTAGGCTACATACAAATTTTGAGCCCATTTGGATGAGTGTAAGTCACTCATCCAAGGGCAACAAAATTGACGCGTGAAACTAATTTGAAATGCATAATTTTTGTGGTCGTCATAGCATGAGCTATACATATCCAAATGTGCTCAAATTTTGCGTATGAGTTGTTCACAAGATGTTTAAGAAGATCAACGGATTATATTTTCAAAAAAAATATTGCATCATGGAAAACTACTTGAGTGTATTTCGCTCTGGATACACTCGAGTGTATTCTAGCCTGTCTCTCTCTCTCTCTCTATATATATATATATCATGGTGCAAGACTTCGACTACGCCAGGTGTGGAAGTGGAAGTTTGTGGAAACTTCGAGGAAGTTTAGACGCAAACTTCGACAAACTTTGATGCCGATT